>CM022764.1:17566107-17936107 GCA_012411365.1 Ameiurus melas | reverse complement strand
TCAATAGTACTGACATGTAAAAATTATGTGATTGGGCAGCTTGCCCGTGAATTTTTTTTTTTTTAGAAAGTTAAAGAAAGTTGCCTAGTGAGTGTCATACTAAATTTTACATACAATTTTACTTATGCCAATTTTAATAAAGAGACTGTTCTAATAATAATAATAATAAAAATAACAGTAGTGTTGGCTTAAGGCCTCAGCATACTCAGACAATGTCCAAGAGGATTGTGTGAAACCATCTTCAAGAGTGAAGCCTCAGCACGTTGCCTTTTGCGCTGCAATTATGTCTTACAGTTTGTGAGAGCCAGCCGAACGGCATCTCTACATGACATAGGCTGAGGCCTTTACAGCAGGATACCTGACACTAGAAATATAATGACCAAGAAATTATTTACTATTACATAATTTTAATATAGAATCATAAAGACGACCCAGCTTAAAAAAAAGCCACACATTTGATATACACATTTTTTTATTTATATATATATATATATATATATATATATATATATATATATATATATGATTTTATATATATATATGCAAAACACTCAAACTTACCATTGGAGGGAGAAATTTCTTCAACTTCAATGTAGTCAAAATCATAGCTTACAAAAGCACTCTATTTAAAAAGAAGATAATTGGAAAAAAGATCATTAGTTATATGCATATATACACACATACACATTTTTTTTTTCATAAAAAAATGTATGCTGTGTTGTTTTAAGTATAGATTAGGTCAACAAAAAGGTTAACAAAAGTAACTAATTCTGCAGGTACAGATATGTGTCCAATTTCAAACAATACACTGCGCTGCTACCACATAATTTTCTAATTAGATAACTGCATGAATGTGCAGCTGTTCCTAATAAAGTGGACGGTGAGTTTAAGTGCAATTGAGATAATATAGAGAGGAATTATTAAGGCCTCTTGGAACGGTTTATGGTGTCATTCTAATAAAAATTCCTAATAATATATAAATGGTGTACCTTTATATAAAATAAATTATATTGTTAGTTAAAACTGAATATGACTGCTGAATGAGTGGGACTTCAGAAAAGCCCGCTAGTCAGTATATAAACGTTACCTACAGCATTCTCTCTCAAGGCAGACAGAGTAAAAGTGGTCAGCACTGGTGTAGGAAAAACCTACCTTGTAGTTAAGTAGTGACTGCCACTCCCCTTTCTCTTTCTTCACCAATTTGATTACTGGTTCATTGCACTCCATTTTCCATGAACACTGCTCTGGGCTGATGTCATTGTACAGCTCGAGATTGGCACAGTAATGCTGGGTGTTTACATATGCACTGGAAAGGGGAGTAAAAAACCAATAAATACAACTACAATATTATTCAATTAGGCCATCTAAACACTACACAATGGCAAAACTAAACAGAAGGCAGGACTACAAAATCTTTGTTAAATGAATAAATACTTCTTTAAAATTAAGTCGAACATAGCATTTAAGGTGTACACTGACCTGTAAAGCACTCTGTCAGAGAAGAATTCACACTTCTGCATCATAGGGTTGATAAGCTTTATTTTAAGAGTGACTGACTCTTCTTCTTGAAACCACTTAATCTGTGGGTGAAAACTAAAACATGCAGAAAGAGAGACCTAAAAAAACTTGATAAATACAAAATACATTCAGAATATTACTACATATCTTTAAAGACCTGAAAGATAAAGTGTCTGGCTTTATTTATTTTATTAGTTTATAATATTTTAAATACCTTTTTGGTGCACAAATACCCTGCTTGTGGCCAATGTGCAAGACCTCATTATTGATCTTACGGTCATCTGTTAAAGTTTTAAAAATATTCACGATCGTCATTCATGACTGGTAACGATCCAAAACATAATGAACATGATACGACATCAAGTATTCACTTAAAACCAACTTGCCTTCGTCTGAGCTGTTAGAAAGAGCAGGAGTCCCGTTCTGAGGTAGATCAGCAGATCTAAATGAGCACAGAATTGTGAATACTTGAAGTTTACAAAATAAATAACTGACATCATGTCCTCAAGGCAAAATGAAAGTAATGTGATTTATTATTTATATTAACATTATTATGATGCTAGTCAGTATCGTCACTCCACTTACGTAAAGATGTGTTCAGCATCTAGCCAGGCTTCCAAAGAGACCTTACTTTGTCCTATATTAGTTTCGGTGCTCTGGTTTGTGTTTGGAAGGTTCTGTAAGGGCTCACAGGGTTCAGTGTCTGTACACTCAGACATATTAATTCCAGCCTTCACTTGACTGGCCAGAGCTTCCTCAGCAACCTGAACTCTCTGTTCCAGAGACGCCACCTCACTCTCACATCTGATCAGACCAATTACAGAATCAAAAATACAAAAGCTGTTAGTAATATTAAAACTTGGCATATGCTTTTCTATTGTACCACTTCAAAGCCTACATTGTCTAAATCTGAATCCCGACAACGCCACAGCCATCCATGGCCAGAAGTCCAAGAGGGCAAAACAGCCCATGCTCTCTGGGCAGGAGGGACAGCTTTCGTGAGCAGTTAGAGCTTTCATTTGTTCAGCGGCCCAGTGCCATAGCATGAGCAGCAGTTCAAAATTATTAGGTGGCATAACCAGTCTTGGAGGAAGCATGTCAGACCTCATTCTCCCTGGTTATTAGCAGTGGTATGATTACAGAGAGATAACTAGCTAGGAAGATGGTAAATGAAAATTTTGGTAAAAGAATATTTAGGTAAGCTGGATTTTGGTTTTCTCTATCAGAATTGGATTGGTTTTTAAAAAGTGGTTGGGTTTTTTCAGAATTTGAAAAGTGGGCATCTTGACATGTTTTTGCTCGTTCAGTACTCGCAGCTATCACAGTGTCCGAGTTACAAGGCAGGGGCCATTCAGAAAAGGGAAAACATTGCTGTACCTGTGACAATTTTAAGGTGCTCTTTTAAGGGGTTAGTATAGACTATTCATGTCCAATCTGACCAAGGATATGTATTGTTTTACTTCTGTTTTTGATGCAATGATAACACCACCACTGAACACAATTCCTCCTTGTATACAAAACAAAACAAAACTCTTATTTATACACCAATAAATAGAGGGGTCTGAAAGAGTGAAAACAATAGAATTTTTTTTTTAAAGAAAGAAAAAAAAAGAGTGAGAGACTGTCTATTTCTTAGCAGCAACTGCTTAAATTACATTTGCACAACACATCTAATTAATATATTAATGGCTTTTATGTTAAATAAAGTTTATTAATTTGCATGCAATTCTCAAAACGTCATTTATCGGTGGATCTGATATTACAAAACTGATAACCGACTATAGAAAAAATCTTAAATATCGGGAAAAATATCAGTAAAACCAATTATCGGTCTATCTCTAGTCAGGGACTTGTAAAAGAAATTACATGACCAAGATGTGCTAATCATGCTATTTATTTAGTTAAACGGGTACTAAATTGCACACATGCAGATAAACCTGAATAAATAAGTGCAGAAAAAAAGACTGCAGATGCATCTAGACAATGGACTGTGGCATTACAAAACTGAGGGCACGGTTTACAAATCTGAGGGTATGGATTACAAATCTGAGGGCACGATTTACACATGACTATTTTTTTTCCCTTACCTGACACTAGGGGGGCTCCATACCCATCCGTGTCTGTGTGTGTAATATTTATATAGCCCTGAGTATGTATCACACCTAATCAAACAGAGATAGAAATGAACACTGGAAGAGCGATAACTGATTAATTACCCATTACTCTCACTGAGCGGCACTACAGTAGAGGCTTCCTCTCCCTGGCAGAGCAACTTCAGTAGCTCCTTATGCTGAGGGTTTTTGGTGCCCATCCCAGTGGCCAGAATCTCTGCATGGACATTATACTCATTTATGAAGATCTGCAGACCTGGCATACGAGTCATACATACCTGTCGGCAAGTTAAAAGAGGTACAAAATATTTTTAAAAATCAGCATTAAATAAAAAAAGAATCTTACAACATTTTTACAAAAAAGTTATAACGTTACCAACGCTACCTACCATCAGATCAACCCATACAGTATTGCCCAGGCACATCACCACATTGACTTGATGTATTTTTCCTTTGATTTTCTGACTGATAGCTCTGGTAACCTGTAAAAAGAAAATACAGATGAGAAACACTTTCTATCAAAACTAAATCCATCTGCTTATGATTTCTTCACAGGTACTTCACAGGTTAAATAATGAACAATTATTAAATAATATGAAGGTGATGATTTAAGTGGACAGGGAAATGGTTTTGTGACTGGACAAACAGTAGATCAGAAATAAGGAGGATGGATGGTTATTTGAATACCTGGTTAACCGAATCTGAGGCGCCAGTATTCAGACATCCATCGATCCATCTATTTTTCTGTATCACTTATCTTAAACAGGGATGTGGGGGAGCCTAGAGCCTATCTCGAGGGACATTGGACACGAAGCAGGGGACATCCTGGATGGGGTGCCAGCCCATCGCAGGGCACAATCGCGTACACACTCACATACCCATTCACGAACTACGGACAATTTGGAAATGACAATTAGCATGTCTTTGGCCTGGGGGAGGAAACACCCAAAGCAGGGGGACAACATGCAAACAGACAGGTGGCAATCAGACCACACCAGTGCTGATTTTTTGGCAAGGTATACTGAGTTTTTTTGGGTGGTTTTTACTCTCGTGTGGGAAGGTGCGAGCAGTCAGATTATGAAGGTCACAGGACAGAGGGGAGATAATTAATTTACTTTCACGTGGAGCTTTTATTTGTGTTTTCATTTATTTAAAAAAAAAAAGTAAATATACAGATGTGTGCTGATGATAAGATTATTATGAACATGCATTAACACTGTGACTGAATGAAACCATCTGCTAATCAAAAAGATACAAAGATTGAATTTTAACTGACACCGGAGCCTGCTACAACTGGACGACAGGCTTAAATATTGAGCCGATAGTTAGTAAAGCTTTTGCTGTGTGTTTTTGTTAGTTGTCTTTCAATATTACCTCCGTCAAACACTACAGTATGCCGCCAATGACGAATGAAAGTTTCATAGTAGGGGAAATTGATACCTGATTGCCAAGATCAACAAAGCATTTTTTTTCTTCGACTAATGATTAAGTGAATATATCGGTTTATTAACTCTTTCCGGTAATTTAATAATAAAATTTGTGAGAAGGACAATTTCTAGTCAGAATGTACACAAGTACATAAAGTTACCTTTGGGTTCCAGTCCATCTCTCCATCAATGGGTCGGGCCATGCACAGAATGATTTCAACAGCCTGATCCGGCAAGCTCTGGAACTCCGGGGGAAGCTGCAGTAGCTGATGCGACTTCACTTCCTGTATACGTCCTTCATCCACAAATCGAGCTGTGATACTGCTAAACAGTTGGCCTCCCTTTTCTGGCACCTTGGTCAGACACACCCTGACACACATACAGTCCACCTGCTGTAACTATGCCTAATTCATGCATTTGTGTCTGAATTGTAGTGTTTACTGTGAGGTATAATGCTAAGTATTTATCTATAACTATTCATACTAAAACATACTGAGCAATATTTTTGTCTTTGAACTTGTCTGAAAACCTTTTCAATCTTTTATGGGTGAGAAGAGTGAAAACTTGAAAACAGAATGTTGTAATTGATTTTTGTTTATATAAACATATACACGCCCCAATCCTTTGGTTCCTGCTAACATGCCTATATCTTGCTATTGATCAACCTGCAACATCAGATGACAGTCCATTGATGTACACCTTGGATGACCGTATTTCTATTATTTGACATTACTGTTTTCACAATGTTTAATTACCTCTCTAGAACAGCAAAGCAGCATAGAACAGACTGGCATTTGCAAGTTGTACCTCTAATACGATGGCACATTTGCTTCTAGCTTTTAAGGAGGCAATGCTCATAAACAGTTATGTAACATACAGAGCTCCTACAGACAGCAATCTATGGGGGTCGTAGCATTCAGGTGCAGTATATCACTGGGGCTGCAAACACAGGTGAAAGACAAGATTGCCTGACTCAAATGCCATGGCAAGAGCCTGATAACGCACTTTATATATACAGAAATTTTGAGTGGGAATTTTTTATTAATGTGTGTAATGTTTACTTTTTTATGAAGGGTGCATATAATTCTGAATGGCACTGCATGTACCTGTGGTTCTACAGGGTGGTCGATTGCCAGGCCACCCGAGTGACTCAAGTTAAAAAGAATGGCCAGAGGATAAGCTTGATATAGCAGGGACCTTTTAAAAGGCTACCTTCCACTTTAAAACCTGCCACTAAACAGCAACAAACCCCTACTTACCTATGATATACATCATCTTCCTGTAGTGCATAAAAGCCACCCTCCACCACATGCGTTGCACAAAGCCTTTCTTTAGCATAATGTGACTTCATCTCAGCAGCAAGTTTCTCATAACCGTTCTCTTTCTGGTCCACAATACGTCCATAGTACACGCTCGCAGTCTTAATGTAGAGGGGCAGCACCTTTCGGGGGAGTCAACGTAAAATTATTTTAGTACTGCATCATGCTAGCATCGCTAATCCTGACAGACTGAAGATTGTCTTTGAACTGTATTTTTACACCAGGGAACAAGATGGTAGGAAACTCACCAAAATAGTCCCAGAGTCTGGATGTTGGGGACAATCAAGAATTTTGTTGATTGTGTGTCTGTCTGGGCAACTTGTGCTATCCCTATATGCCAGAAAGAAACACTAAGGAGTAACACATACAATATTTTGACACATCAAAAAAACCACCCAGAATTAGCAAAGGAAATGGCTTTTCACTAATCTTGCTTAAGAGACACACGGGGAATAACTACTCTTCTGAAGTTAAACGACAACACTTCAAAAATACCTAGGCATGCACATATATATATATATATATATACACACACACACACACACACACACACATACATACATACATACATACACATATATACACATATACACACTGCTCAAAAAAATAAAGGGAACACTTAAACAGCACAATGTAACTCCAAGTGTTCCCTTTATTTTTTTGAGCAGTATGTGTATGTGTGTATATGTGTGTGTGTGTGTATATTTTATATTTATATATATATATATATATATATATATATATATATATATATATATATATATATATAAATATATATATATATACACACATATACATATATTTATTTATATATATATAATATCCCACATATATATATAATGTCCCACATACATACACTCTCCACTGCATGGTAGTAGAATTATAGTATACAGACCTGCAGAAGCCAACACTCTTCAGATAGCCGCAGAGCTGTCGGTCAGCTTTCTGCTGTTCCTTAGCCTGCTGGACTCCCTTGGCAAACTGTAGGAGCTCTGGTGGCAGTGGTGCATCTGTACGCTTCAGGTAGCGCATCACACCAGACACATGACGAGAATTCTGTTCAGACAGCAGCAACAAAGAACGCACCACAGGAGAGGAGCCCTCGGAGTGATTCTGACCCAGCACAAATTACACACATGCACACAAAAATATGTTCACACGCATTCGTAAAATCCATACATCTTTATAAACACCAAAAATACCATAAATATCATCAGTTGTCTAAAAACTAGTGTCAAGCCTTCTTGTCAAGGCATCAGAAGTTAACAAAAAAAAAAAAAAACTACTTGATTAATACCTTACAGGAGAGATTTCGAAAGTTCTCAACCATGCAGAACATCCGGGTCCCAAACAGTTTAGGGGAGCTAGGGAAACCATAATGTACCACGCATGTGGCATCCCTGATTCCGAGGGCCTTTAAGCAATCATTGGTAGTCACTGAGGTCCAAACACAAAGTGGCAGTATTGAGGGAGTCTTGCAATATAAATTAATTATACATCAAATAACACACTTAAATTAGTCACAATGTACACATACCCAAGATAACCTGTGTGCCTGGACCAACGTCTTTCCTCCACTGCTCAATCACATCATCAAATTGGTAGGTAAGGCCCTCGTGAACTTTGAGAGAGAATGCTTCAGTGTTGCTGAGAGCCTGGATGAATACAGTACAAACTGTTAGTGCTGGAAACTCCTGGACATTTTTGTGACACTGGAATCAACGGTGAATATCCGGGACAGACCATCAAAAACAATATTATTGGATAGGATTGTTCCAGTAAACAAGTGTTTCTAAAAGTGCCTTCACACCATTTGAAACAGAAACAAAATGGATGTTTTTTTTTATTTTCCAATGGATTTTGGTCATTTGCCAATTCCCATCCACTAGCTAGTTGTCCCATATCACACAACAGCTACTAACCAGGGAGGGTGATGGCTAGATATGCCTCCTCCAAGACACACAAAGCCAGTCAGAGCATCTTGATCAACCTGCTGCTTCAGCAACATCACAGCAACATCTGAAGACACTCAAAGGAAAATGCTAACTTTCCTCCTACTCATACATGAGCTCAAAGATGCCCAGGATTGGATAGAGTCACACTGATTGATCGCCATACTTCCCACCCAGAAAGCATGGCCACTATCGGAGTAAACGCTCTTGAACTGCCAAGCACGATTCCAACAACAGGGCAAATGGTTTTCTTCTGCACCACCTGGGAGCCTCTATAAAACTCATTCATTGGTCGGAAATGCATGGAGAAGGTTCCATGCAAACATAAAAAAAAGAAGCTACTATGCTGAAGAGAAAAATCAAATACAACACACAGACAGTACTGCTTTCAATTTGAGCACAACATGCCGCATCAAAAAAGAATAACTGTCACTGCACTGCTCTGATAACAGCTCTGATGGTCCTTTTCCTCTTGACCCGGGGAACACGACAGCTGTTTTGTCCAAAAACTATTTGAAATGTTTACTCGTCGTACCGCAAAACATGAGTCCACTGTGCTGCCTGCCATCTCAGATGAGTCCAGAGAAGTCGGCGGTACTGATGTACGGCTTCTGCTTTGCATAGTAAAGCCATAACTTGTGTATGCAGCAACAAAATGCATTGAATGACAAAGGTTTACCAAAGTATCCCCAAGCCCATGTCAGGATATCCATTACAGACTCATGACAGTTTTTGTGACGTCTGAGGGATCGGAGATCACACACATACAGACGTTGCTTTTGGACTTGCCCTTTACGCACTGAGATTTGACCGGATTCCTTGAATCTTTTAATTATATTGTGCACAGTAGGAGAGGAAATGCCCACATTTTTTTTTTTTTGTCTTTGGGGAATATTGTTCTCAAAGTGTTGGATTATTTTCTGATGCATCTGTTGGCAGATTGGTGAGCCTCGATCCATCGGTACTCTTGAAGGATTAGGCCTTTTTTATGGAGGCTCCTTATATACTATGATTAGACAATTACCTCACCTGTTTTACAGCACCTTCTTATTTCAACTTGTCACATCGCTATTAATCCTAAACTGGCCCTGTCCCAACTTTTTTGGAACATGTTGCATGCATCAATTTAAAAATAAAAGTTTATCTTCAAAAAACTATGCAGTTTATTAGGTAAAGCATCAAATACCTTGTCTTTATAAGTTTTTGTTTAAATACAAGTACATTTATAAATCACTCCTCTTAGTTTTTATTTGCATTTTCAGAACTGGGGTTGCATTTCTGACTTCACATCAGAAATGAATGCAACTGCCTGTTGAACTGTATTTTGCTTTCACCAGTGACATAATGAAATGCAATCACAGCCAAAACTAAGGCCATGGTTTGAAGGGCCTTAAAGTACAATTTTCCAGGAGGCTTTCCCAGTCATCTAAAAATGCCCTTTATTATAGGCTTGTTGTTTCTTCGTTCATACTACATTGATTGGTGAACCCTCACTCAGACTAGCTGTTTTGTTCCATGCTGCATCACCTGCCCAAACAAACTGCAACAAGGGGCAAAATGCACCAAGGTTCAATTCAAACAGAGCAAATGCTGCATGTATCATAGCACCCTAAAACATTGTGCGTTTGGTAACAGTTCATTGTACCTTGTACACATGCTCCACTTCCTCTGTGGAGTTAGTGATGAGAAGGGTTTTCTGGGCGACAGAGGGGCTGAAGTCCAAAAAGCCGAGTAGCACTGAGGTCTTATTGCAGTCTGGAGACATCAGTATTGTCTGTATGTAGCAAACAAGAATTCAAACAAACACACTAGAAATATGGTATGGAAGGTAGCACACCAGCAAATATCAAAAAGCTTACAGTAAACAGTTTGGGGAAGGCTCACATATGGGTGTGACTGTCAGGAGTTCACATACTTTTGCTCATATAGTGTACATTGGATATAAAAAGTCTACACACATTTTAAATAAATTCTTTTAATGTTGCTTTAGGCCTCTTGGCAGGCTCCCAGACCAGTTTTCTCACGATCTTCTCATCAATTTTAGAGGGACGTTCTGTTATTAGTAAAGGTTACTATTGTGCCGTATTTTCTCCACTTGATTATTGTCTTTACAATGTTCAATGATATACCCATGTCTTGGAATGTTTTTTGTAACGCTTTCCTGGTTGATCTTTTTCAACACTGATATCCCTGAGACCTGATAGTTTTCAACACTGAGACCTGCATTGTAAGCCTATAGGAACTGCTGTACTTTATTTGGGGTTAAATCGGTCACTTTAATTAATGGCAGGTGTCCACAAACCTGCTACTTATTTTTATACCTACTAATAATGTAGCACTGTTCATTCGATATTGGAGTGGCGTAAGTTTTTGGCCATATAACACACACGACAATCTGGTTGCCCAAGATATGATACAATGCACCAAAATCCACATTTAATCCAAAAAAGGATCAACATGATACCAAGCTTTTGCAAAGACAGGCATAGTTGAATCTCGCAGTTATTTTGCTTCTCTGTGCCCTCTCAGTCAGAGTGACCCGTCACTAACCTGCTGAACCCCACCGTATAACGCAGCCTCTTCTGGCACTGTGATAATGATGCAGGGGTTAACCATGTGATTCTGGACTACAGTCTCCAGCTCCTTACACCAATGACTGCCTACGGCAACAAGTTGCCGCACACACATGGAACGCTCATTTCTGGATACCACTTTCTGGTAATGTTGTAAGATGGCGGTCATCTTCAAAGAGAGATAAGGGGGAAGAGAATTCAGGATTTTTCCTAACCATCTCAATTTGAGAAACCTTTCATCTGTTTTTTCTGTTTCTTTGCCCTTCTCACCTGTTCAGGAGCTCTTGAAAAGAGCTCATGAGCCTCATCCAGAATCAGGTGGCAGAGCCTATGAAAGTGGAAGAACTGCACTTCCAGCAACCGGGCCAGGCTAAAGGGGGTGGTAACCAGCAACTGACCTAATTTACAACACACAACAAAGATTGGCTCTATGCTGCTTTCATCATGTGTTAAAATTAAAACCAGCAGGGGGCTTACAGTTGTTCTGAATTTTGGTTTGTTTGGCCTCATTCTTGCCTACTCCAATCAGCACAGCAGCAGGATTAAGATTCACTGCTGCATGGCTCTCCTCTAATAGCTCCAGCACTGAATCTACCTTTTCCCAACCTGGACAAACAATCACTGCTATGGGCTGAGAGAGAGAGAGAGAGAGAGAGAGAGAGAGAGAGAGAGAGAGAGAGAGAGATGAAATGTCAAGAACATCTATGCAAATCCTTTAATATGGACTCATACTCCACATAGCTC
The DNA here is from genome assembly GCA_012411365.1 of Ameiurus melas. Lineage (NCBI taxonomy): Eukaryota > Metazoa > Chordata > Actinopteri > Siluriformes > Ictaluridae > Ameiurus > Ameiurus melas. Next base: position 17,924,463 of record CM022764.1, on the reverse strand, counting down.
AAAAAATGTAAAGATTAGGATTATAAGAAAAGTTAACCAACATCTTGATAAAACATCTCAGTAGAAAGATAGATTGATTATAGGTGAGCACTGAGGACATGATGGTAAGGTCCAGAGATTAGAGACTGGTTTAATGGTCTTTTGTCTCTGTCTCTCACCCCAGTTTGTGCAGTGAGGGCACTGAACAAAGAGGCTAACTGCAGCTGAGCCAGCAGAGGTGGGATGTAGGAGAGAGGATCTTCTCCCCTGTGGCATATCAGCACTGTGTCACAACCTCGTGCCACAGAGGGCCAGCAGTAACTCTCGACCAGGCCTGGTTCTGTATACTTTCTCCTCAACAGGAACTAACCATATGCACACACAAAAAAAAAAACATCCATGCTTAATACATATTTGCATAATATTTTGCATGTCCATGACAACAAACTGATTTTTTTTATTTATTTTAATTTTTTTTCCAAAATATTCATTAAAATTAAATTCATTCAAGCCCTTCAATTTAAGCTGACCAGTCAACAAGATGTAAATGAATATATCAAACAACAGAAAGACCCATAACCCAAACTAGCAGGATTGTGATTACTCTTCGGAACTGCTCGGTGATGGGAGCCTGGGCCAGACATCTACAGGGGTTGATAGCGGTAGCTGAGTGCACCAAAACTGCAGTCTTACTGGGTTTACAGAATGTAACCTGACACACAAACATCAGACAGATCAGTACATCACAAAGAATACCAATACCAGCTAGTTCTCCAACAAACAAACAAACTGGTATTTACTATGTGCATACTGTTGGAGAATTTATCCTAATCCCCACATAAAACCAGCACACAAATCTAATTGATCAAAAGGAGAGAAGCTCCGTTTTCCTATGCAGAGCAATTCAGCAGCAGTGAATTATCACTTCAACTATACAACAGAAGTGAGCCCACAATCAGAGGAGGTGTAGTTCTCTTATACTAAAGTGTAAACAACTGAACAATTTCTTATAGGTTCCAAAATAATTAATATTTTTTAATGGTATAGAACGGGCAAATAAACGGTTATTCATCTCCTTATAAGACTTCAGAAGGTGGATCCCTAGAGAGATTAAAGAGACAGAAAAGACAACATAGAGAAACTAAATTCCACTTACGTCATTATCAAGAGATTCCGAGTCTGGATTTATTGGATCTGGGTTCAGCAACTGTAGCAATCTGCATATACATTCATACAAAGAAGCAAAACTATGACATTTCTTTACAAAGACAGCCAGGAGAATAATTGAATGTGAAGAGATGACCCACCTGGAACAGGCAAATTTGTCTTTGGTACTTATTGTCTCTTGAGTGAGAGCTGGTTCCTTCTGCACTGTAGAGATGACACTTGTACTACTGCAAGTTACACACAACCGAATCAGTAAACACTTCAAACACACTACCAAGTATTTAAATATGCTTTTTTATTTATTTGTCAGACCAAACGTGTAGGATTTGTAAAAAATTATCTTCAACACCAAATTGAGTTAGTGTTAATTAATCTGGAACATCTGCTCTGTAGATGTTGGTTGTTTCCATGTATTGCCATCAGTGAGGAGCCCCTCACGCTCAGTTTTCTCCTTAAGATGTTATGGCCTTTAAACAGAATCTTTAATAGAGCATGTGACCTGAGTCCAGGGTGGCTGACGTCTATACTAGGCTGAGTGCACAGAGCAGTATGAGCAAGAGCAGGCATAAAATGAGCGCAAGGTGCTATAAATTAAACCTTGGCATGTGCGCATGTGTAGATGCTGGTGAAAGGAAGTGTGCGTGTCTCAGTGCCTGGTGCCTGCAGAACTAAAGTGCTCTCACGGGTGACAGTTTTTCCAATCATTTCACGCTTGCAAATGCCTTTGTGTATGCACAAGTCACAGAACCCTGTTCTCTTTTTTGTTTACGCTTTCTGATACTGCTGTGTGCGCCGAGGTCGGCTCTCTATTAGAGATATTGTTTAAATGCAACAGATGCTTTTTCAGGCTAGTTACATGCTGAAGTACGTCCTCTTGATTTTCCCCCCCATCTACTTTGTTTTGATCATTACAGTGAGGGGAAAAAAGTATTTGATCCCCTGCTGATTTTGTACGTTTGCCCACTAACAAAGAAATGATCAGTCTATAATTTTAATGGTAGGTTTACTTGAACAGTGAGAGACAGAATAACAACAAAAAAATCCAGAAAAACATGTCAAAAACGTTATAAACTGATTTGCATTTTAATGAGGGAAATATGTATTTGACCCCTCTGCAAAACATGACTTAGTACTTGGTGGCAAAACCCTTGTTGGCAATCACAGAGGTCAGACGTTTCTTGTAGTTGCCCACCACTTTGCAGATGTTCTCCAAATCATTAAGGTTTCGAGGCTGACGTTTGGCAACTCGAACCTTCAGCTCCCTCCACAGATTTTCTATGGGATTAAGGTCTGGAGACTGGCTAGGCCACTCCAGGACCTTAATGTGCTTCTTCTTGAGCCACTCCTTTGTTGCCTTGGCCATGTGTTTTGGGTCACTGTCATGCTGGAATACCCATCCACGACCCATTTTCAATGCCCTGGCTCAGGGAAGGAGGTCCTCACCCAAGATTTGACGGTACATGACCCCGTCCATCGTCCCTTTGATGCGGTGAAGTTGTCCTGTCCCATTAGCAGAAAAACACCCCCAGAGCATAATGTTTCCACCTCCATGTTTGACGGTGGGGATGGTGTTCTTGGGGTCATAGGCAGCACTCCTCCTCCTCCAAACACGGTGAGTTGAGTTGATGCCAAAGAGCTCCATTTTGGTCTCATCTGACCACAACACTTTCACCCAGTTGTCCTCTGAATCATTCAGATGTTCATTGGCAAACTTCAGACGAGCATGTATATGTGCTTTCTTGAGCAGGGGGACCTTGAGGGCGCTGCAGGATTTCAGTCCTTCACGGCGTAGTGTGTTACCAATTGTTGCCTTGGTGACTATGGTCCCAGTTGCCTTGAGATCATTGACAAGATCCTCCCGTGTAGTTCTGGGCTGATTCCTCACTGTTCTCATGATCATTGCAACTCCACAAGGTGAGATCTTACATGGAGCCCCAGGCCGAGGGTGATTGACAGTTCTTTTGTGTTTCTTCCATTTGCGAATAATCGCACCAACTGTTGTCACCTTTTCACCAAGCTGCTTGGCAATGGTCTTGTAGCCCATTCCAGACTTGTGTAGGTCTACAATCTTGTACCTGACATCCTTGGAGAGCTCTTTGGTCTTGGTCATGGTGGAGAGTTTGGAATCTGATTGATTGATTGCTTTGTGGACAGGTGTCTTTTATACAGGTAACAAGTTGAGATTAGGAGCACTCCCTTTAAGAGTGTGCTCCTAATCTCAGCTCATTACCTGTATAAAAGACACCTGGGAGCCAGAAATCTTTCTGATTGAGAGGGGGTCAAATACTTATTTCCCTCATTAAAATGCAAATAAATTTATAACATTTTTGACATGCGTTTTTCTGGATTTTCTTGTTGTCATTCTGTCTCTCACTGTTCAAATAAATCTACCATTAAAATTATAGATTGATCATTTCTTTGTCAGTGGGCAAACGTACAAAATCAGCAAAATCGTACAAAATCTTCTTTCCCTCATTGTAATCATGAAATTTGTCAAGATCTTTGTCATTTTATGTCGTATACATAGTATAATATGGCATCGGGTTTTGGTATAGGAGCATTTTTTAAAGAGTAAACAAGCACAGTATAGGACTGATACCGGACTGAAATGTAACTTGAAATTAGCAAAAGGCTAGTTACCCGAGGTCATACTGCACCTCTGCTGTTTCATCAGAAATTCTTGAAGTCTTTTGATCGTCTTCATTAATATCATGCTAAAACACATTTTGGTGATCATTAACACATCCACATTCTTCTCATAATGCTGTGTTTAGTATTGTGAAAGACATTAAAGATCAGTAGCCATGCAGACAAGACAGTTATTACATGTAGTTTTAAACTTCGGAAGAGAGCATATATGTGAAAGTCTTACTTTGGTACTCAAGTTCGAATTTGGGAAGGGGTTCAAAAACTTCATGAATCTGTTTTGAGGGAGAGACAGCTTCTATGAGTCAGCTATCCAAGCCAAACAAACATTATTTGTGACTATAAAAATACATTACCGTACCTAAACAGGTTTAGTTTTTCAGACAACTGCTCTGCAAGGGCACACTCTGTGTTCTCTGTATATGATTCTTCAAAGTCCCTGAAAAGAGATGAATGCATTCATGAATGTATTAAAGTTTATATAGAGCCAGTATGTATTTGCTTAGCTTGACGTTTGCTGAAATGAATGAGACACCAAATCTATATATACTGTGTGAGGAAAAAAAACAAGAGAAATGAAATAATCCTTTAATGTGCAAAAGAGGTGCTGTGTAAGAGAGCCTGAATCTACCCATGAGAGAGTGAAACCAAGTGAGTGATGTTCAGGTGTGTGTGTGTGTGTGTGCAAGAGAAAGACGGTCCCCTCTGAAAGTATTGAACAGTAAAGCCAGTCTAATAAAAGTAAACACCACATAATATTTGGTTGCATATCCCTTGCTTGCATTAACTACATCAATCTGGCAATATTGTGACATCAACTGTTGCATTCTTCTTTTCCAGGCTTGTACCACAGTTTCTTTCAGCTATTGTTTGTTTTGGGGGGCTTCTCCAATGTAGCGTGTTTTTATAGCTGATTGTGAATGTAAAAAGTCTGCAAAGTTTAAAAAGTCAAAGTGCACGACAAATAGAGTTACTGACTCCCAAAAGAAGGAACTGATTCTGAACAGCTGAAACGAGTTGTTCGTAATTCCAGACTTATTTCTTGTACTAACATACGTAGGTTTGTAATAAAACCCGCTTCTGGTTTTCATTGGATGCTTGCTAACAGCAGTAGACCAATCACAACAGACTGGGACATCTGACCAATCAGAGCAGAGTATGCGCTTCAAAAGGAGGAGTTTAGTAGGAATCCTTTAGAACGGATCATTTAACGAGTCGTTTGTGACACTGGGGAAAAAAAGGGCAATGCTGCAATTTAGATTATGAGCACATAAATGTATTTTTTGACCTTGGATGCATGTAAATCTATAGTATGAGACCTTTAAAACAAAATTAGGCACAATTCAAAAACATAATACGTCCGCTTTAAGGTTTGTTGATTGACTTGCTTTTCTCCCAGTTATCTGGTCTTTATGTTGGTTTAACCTTTTTAACAACAAAAGCAGTCTTCACAGGTGAAAACCAGGGCTCAAGAGTAGACATTCAGAGCTATTAATTGTTTAAACAACCAATTTAACAGGACACACCTGGGCAACAAGAAGCACCTGTCAGTCAAATGTTCCAATATTTCTGATCACTTGAAAAATGGGTGGGTTCAAACAAACGGTGCCATGTTCTAAGCTGTTTAACAGATCTAGATGTAAACTTCAGGAAATGAAAGCTGAAATTCTGATCTACCGTCTCATTCAACTTTTGATCTCAAATCCAAATGCCTTCGGCATATAGAAAAAACTAAAGAATTGGCCTTTCCTTTCCAATACTTTCAGAGGAGACTGTAAATACAAGGCATACTGTATAGATTAAAGCCCACTGAAGCATAATGAAAGGCACTGATACTGTTTATTAATGGTCCTTTTAAACTAACTGTGCTTAAGTCATGTACACATTCAGCATAAATGTTATCTTCTACAGAGGTAAGACCAGGGGAGACAAGACCAGGAAGGACGTCAAGCCGAGGACACTGAATTTCTAACAACCAGTGAGGATGGGACAGACCAAGGTGTTGGATGTCATCGACTCTTGCGAAGACCTCATGGACATTCCTGAAGACTTGACTTTGCTTCATTAAGTTGTCTTACTACATCATGCTCTGGGATGACTTACTGGATTTTTCTGACACGATCAACATTAAGTAAACAAAAGTGCAGGAAATCAGTGATAAAACCCTCACCCAGACTTTAATTTCCCTTCCTCAGTGCTCATGGGGACTGCATTTTTGCCATGTACTCCACATCTCTCTTGTCCATCAGACTCCTAAAAAAGATCAAAGGATATTAGACTGGCCCAAACCACTGTGACACACTGCTTACTACACCATGCCTAGAACTGTATAGACAACGCAGAAGAACTTACAGCAGATACTACTCCACTGGGAACGGCCGATTTCACTGCAGTCACGACAGATTTCACATGGTCTATTTCCGAACAAGAAAGGGCCATGAAACGCACAAATAGCAACATGCCAGGATTAATCAGAGTCTGACCAGGAAAGTAGCACTTACGTGGCATGAAATCATCTTTCTCACTCTTCCTGGTTAGGAAGTGTGAAGGAGCAGACCTCATTGAACAGCAGCCGTTCATTTTGAGAATATGTTGAGGACTGCTGTAAAGGTCCCAGGCCAGGCTGACAGGGGAGCGATCGACACACCCGCTCTGATACCAAAGAGACTTCTCACTTTTGCAACATGCGAACTTTTTCACCACCAAATCATCATTTACACAGATCTGCAATGCAAAAAGAGTTAAGTGTGTAAAGAGTTCAAATCTAGTTAAAAATGAGACAAAAGTTCTCGAGAATTATTCATTAGAATATTATATACAATTACATTGTTATAGGAATTATTTATTGGAAATAATGTCTTTCGGTTAATAAAGATATTCTTCTTGAAAATAGTGACGGCGCAACATGGCTGCCGTCACATCCTCCAGGTGGTTGCTACACACTAGTGGTGGTTGAGGAGACCCTCCCCCCATACTACGTAATGCGTTTTGAGTGACTAGAAAAGTCCTATATAAATGTAAATGTAACTAATGATCCCTGGTAATGGAGTTAATTTGACACAATTACTCATAAAAAGTCATATTTACTCTAGGACTGACACTTGCCACTTTATTACTCATCATTAATAATATCCATGAACTTGATAAACCTTTTTTCCAGTATCCCGTGTGTCAATCCACTGCCCTTTATTAATACTGACACACTCAGTATTTTTTACAGTGCGAGTGAGCATCATACTGCAGGCACTGCAACTTTCAAACCATGCTACAGAAATACCATCTGCAGTGTGGCAGACTTTTCAGGAATGTCAGCAAGTCATCAGCATGTTTTAAAAACAAAATTGGGACTCAAGCAAAAGACTTTACAAACAAGACTACTGGACTCTGGAAGAGTCTCGTTCAGTAATTACTTCCAAGCTAGCTAATAAAAGTCACACTTTGTAAAAAGGCTGTATTCACTTAGTTCATAATATTACAATCAAAATAATAACTTTTCTTTTTACTGGTGGATAACACTTCAGATACCGAGTACACACTCCTGTATGTTCAGATAATTTTATTTAGTATGCAGTTACTTAAAAAAATAATAATAATTTTATTGAATTGCTCCAGTAACATATTACATATTTTAATATTATGGATACGTATTAATAAAATTGTCCAAGTATATCTAAATTGCTTATTGCACCAGCCAATTTATTGTTTTTATGCTTCATCAGTTTTATCACATGGCATCAGTATTTAAAGTAACAATAATGCAGATGATAGAAATATAAATGATCCTATATTTAAAAAGTGCAAATCAAACAGAGTTTGGTCACAGTAATAGTCTTTGACAGATAAAAATGTCAGTTAGACAATAATTTAGATATGAACCTAGGCTTACTCAACTGCAGTTGAATGTCCATGAACATAATGATGTCTGTGCTGTGAAATTACCTTCACATTTCTGATGGTCAAGTACAGATCAATAACTGTGCAATCATCATGTGTTTCACAAAGAACAGCCTCAACTAATGTAGATGCTGCAAAGATGGAACATGAGTAGTATAATTCCAACATGAGTACGCATAAAATTAGAAAAGCTTATTTTAAATATGATAAATTCGAACCTTGTACAAGATTGTGTAGGTATTTTGTAGCAGAGCTGTCCCAGTAAAGGGATGGACTGAAAGTGGGCAACAAAGAGAAGATCAGTTAACCATTATGGACACAATAATTAACAGATTGATCTATACAAGTTTGCCTAATATGTATAATTAACAGTAAAAAACAAAAGCTTTCTGGACACGGTGACGTCTTACACGAGCTCCGCTGACTCGTTGCAGAGGTGCACCTTGAGTTTCATCGGGCGAATCCGAGCCAATCTGAACCTTAGCACCCGGAAGGGCAGTTGCAGGAACTTATCAAGCGGAGCCATCACACTGCAGGAAAAAATGTCGAAAACTACATGAACTTTCAAAATCACAGATGCACGTAATTGTTTTGCAATTTGATCTTTCGCCGTGATGTTTGTTACTAAACGAGCTCTATCTGTACTCATGTTCGACGCACATGAATCGAAGAGGGCTTTGGCTGAATGCACGTTGTGATGAGGTCACATGACGCGTCTGCATTTTAGTAATTTTGAAAAACTGCAAAGCTGCTCCTAATATTGTGAAGATTGCTTGAGAAAAAACTCTGACCAAACAAGAATCCAGTAAATTTATTTTAGATGATATTTTAGACATCTAAAACCTTTTTACTTACGATTTCTTTCAAGTAGTCTAAACTGCAGGTTTATTTATAGAGATTAAAACCAACTCACAGCTCACTTGCGTAATTTTCCACCCCATGGATCAATTTTTTTTGTTCAGTTGTTTACTGCACACGTTTTGGGACTGTTGTACCACTGAACTTATTACAGTCTGTACTACACATTTATTCAAATTTGCGAACACATAACATTCACAGATGAAAATCTGCAGAGACTGCAATTTCTACACACTCATCTGTGCTGACGACGACACGCTCGCCATGGTCTACTAAGACGCATGTGGCCTGACTCCATGCTGATCCCAGGATCAGAGACTCCACTTTGGCCCTACACCAGCTCCTTAGCTCTGGCCAGAACACTACACACACCTAGCAGGACAGAGACACACAGATCAATTGATTTCAGACATTAAAGTAGACAAGATGCTAAACACAGCAAATCTGAATATACATCAAATGCAATAGTTTTACCTAAATTCACGAGACGTTCATACCTGTCCCTTCTCCAATGATGATGGCTTTAATTTCTGCACATCCAAGTTGACCTTTTGATAGAAGAGATTCATTTTAACCTGCAGGTTCTCGTAGTCTTGAGGACTCTCGGCCTGCACACCAGGCCCTTTCACAGTTCGCGCCCAAATACATCCTGGATCCTCAACCTCACAGAGAGAAGGAACAAACGCACATCTCTATACACCCTCAGGAAAATTCAACCAGATACTATTTGATCAGAAACATGTTTTCGTGTTGTAATGTGGACTGAGAGAAAACGGAGATATTCAACAAGGATTATGTATTTTTAACCATGTGACCCATTCAACTCGAAACAAACAAGATGGCAGACGATGTACTGCAGTTGTTGTGCCTGATATCCAGTTTGAGAGTGTTGTTATAATGATTAATGTCACTTTGTCTGACCTCCAGATTCACTATGAAATAAACACCTGACAAATGAGGCAGGCCAACGCTTCTTACGTTTTTACGCATATGCAGTATAAGAATGTAAGCGTTTTCAGACTTTAAAAAACTTTTGAAAAACGACAGTGTAAGACGGACAGCTTTTTAAAATGAAAATACCATTTTTGGATCTATCTGGATTAACGTGGACGTAACTCAAGAGAACAAAACTGCCTGTGCTCTCTGAAAGAGAGGGTCTGCATTACTCTCCCCTTCAATCAGAGCAACACTAGCCAATCGTGGGCTTCTGTGAACCCGTATGTGGAAGAGGACAGTTAACACAATCCTCCTAGTGTGTTCAGCTGTCTTGAGCGTTGACAGTGTGTGATAGGTGAGCACTAGATAGTTGGGTGGGGACTGGCAAAATGACAACATTGGGAGAAAATTGTAACTGTTTTCATGTCATTTCTATTATTTATCTCTGTACACATGAAATATCCACACCACAGGTCAAAAGTTTGTGGACACTTGACTGAAATGTTTCTCATGATCTTAAAATCCTTTTGATCTGAAGGTGTATGATTAAATGTTTGAAATCAGTCTTGTAGACAAAAATATAATCGTGCCAACATACTCATTTCTTTTATTAGAAAACTAAGATTTTATTTACTAAAAAAATATATATTTTCTTAAACTAGTGACTTGGAGCGAACTATTCTGAAAAGCAGCCAATCAGAGTCCAGTGTAGGTGGGAACTCCTTTAATACTGTTTAAAAAGCATCTCAGGGAGATTCCTCAAAAAATCGGTTGGGGGAAAAAAAGCCAATACCATCCATCCATCCATTTTCTACTGCTTACTCTTCTTCAGGGTCACGGGGGGACCTGGAGCCTATCCCAGGGAGCATGGGGCACAAGGCAGGGTACACCCTGGACAGGGTGCCAGTCCATCGCAGGGCACAATCACATACACACTCATGCACCCATTCATTCATTCATTACGGACACTTTAGACACGCCAATCCGCCAACCATGCATGTCTTTAGACTGGGGGACGAAATCAGAGTACCCGGAGGAAACCCCTGCATCACGGGGAGAACATGCAAACTCCACACACACAGGGCGCCGGCAGGACTCAAACCCCGGACCCTGGAGGTGTGAGCTAAGAATATGTTTCAGGAAATTCTAGGAAAAAAAGGGTGTTTACTCTGAATATGTTAAAATACTAAATTATTTTGGATTTTTTATTTTTCTTCTTTACCACAACATAATTCCCATAGATCCTATTTGTGTTACTCCAGAGTTTTGATTACTTTATTATCATTCTAAAATGTGGGAAATAAAAATAAAGAATAAGTGTGTCTAAACTTTTGACCGGTAGTGTACATCATCATCATCTCCTCTCACAACACTACCATCTTGCCATATGGTGATAGTTTAATCACCTGTCCTTAGTTTAGGTTCATATCTGCAGACAGATGAACAATTTTACAGTGCGTGAAAAGGAGAAGAAGCAGGATAAACTGCAAGTTTGCAGCTGTTAAAACAGTGTATTGTATAAATATGATAGTCTTCCTGTATGATTACATTAGTGCCAATACTGTACCTTGATTATTGCCAATTCTAACATTTCTCCAACCTCCATTTCCAAACCTGAGAAGCAGAACAGAAATTTTAGAAGACCATTAGAGTCCGGTAGGTAATTACCCATGTAAAATACCTGTTCAGTAGCTGATATCTATTCTTATTGTTGTTATTATTACTATTATTCTTATTCTTATTATTATTATTTTTAACTAGCTTGCATTTTGCAGGTTCTACACAAGTGGAAGTAAAATGAAGTGGAGTAAGTCTAGCTTCAACATGGCGGCCGCTCAGACCTCACTTCCTCCAGTGTCTGCTAAAGCCTAGAGATGATACAAGAGACACTTTCGAGGTCTTTTCACGAGTACTTTGGTTGTTTTGGGAGCTAAAATAATTTCACAAAACACCACAATGAGCCCCCCAGAAATTTATGCCATCATGGAGGTACTCATTTACCCCCCCCCCCAAAAAAAAACCCTGAAATTTTAGGATGAGAAAAAGTGAGAAAAATCCCCGCACTTTTCTCATCTAAACCTTCTGGGGGGAACTTAAATGAGCACCTCCATGATGGCATAAAGCTTCATCACAGGACAATACACACCTTGTATTTAAATCCACGGAGGTTATAATGTCTTGTGGAAAAGAAACGTGGTCGAAATCTACGCGTACTTGTATGTGCTCTTCGAGAGCTAGTTAACGTTAACTGTATGCTGTAGAGTTACCACTGCACCTCTAATTGAACGGTTCTGGCCGTGAACATTTCTTTAAATCATCACGACCAACTCCAACAGTTTACCTTCAGACGGGAATAATAGGCTGTTTCTCCGGGGCTCATCACCGAGAGCTCCACACTAGCGGCTAACTGGGGTATAGCATGGACATGTTTTGCGATAAACACTAAATCGGTCCATTCGGTCTTAACTCATCATTACTGGTTGTTTGTTTGTTTTTTGTTTTAATTGAACGGACGTACCTTATTCCAAGTGAACCTCAGTGCGACTACTTTCTATTTAAGTTAATGTGGGCACACAGTGTGCAAGTCCAAGTTTTATATATATTTATTTATATAACTTTTTAATGGTTGACATACTAATGTTTCGTCTAAAATGGCTCTCCTTTGTCGCTAAATTGGCGGCTCCAGTCACTTGCCGCTTGCCCCGCCCTCACTCTGCCCTCGCCCCGCCTCCTTACCCCCAGAGAACTCTCAAGTGCTTTCCAGAACTTGTCCCTGACACCTGCCATGTAACAGGGGGTGGAAAATACTCAATATTTCGTTACTATATTTAATTACTCATATTTATTTATTTTGTTAGATTTTATTTGAGTCTTGTATAAATAAATTTATTATTTTTATTTATACCATCTCCTGGTTGGTTGTTTGTTTGTGTTTGTTTGTTTTTCCAGGTGAGCATGTGAAGCCCACAGCCCCTGGAGCACCTGCCTCTGCATATCTGCCTGTCAGAAGTACAGAAAGAAAAGATCGAGCTGTACCATGTAGAACAGTCTTATTGCTGGATGCAGTTGTCTTAGTGCTGTTGCTTGTACTATTTACTTTCATTTAGATAGAGATATTATGATTAATCTGTGGGGCGCACTGTGGTTTAGTGGTTATCATGTTCTTCCCTGTGCTGTGGGGGTTTCCTCCAGGTACTCCGGTTTCCTCCACCAGTCCAAAGACATGCATGGTAAGCTGATTGGCATGTCCAAAGTGTCCGCAGTGTATGAATGGCTGTGTGTGTGTGTGTGTGTGTGTGTGCATGCGCGCTCTTGCACACAGAACAGTGGACAGTTCAGATGAGCGTAGAAAAGATCCAGACAACATTTTGTAGAAGAAAAGTAAATAAATATTTATTCAGCAAACTTTGAAGTCATGTAGTTTCCTTCTTTCAGCACTGTAATGTTGTATAGCAACAAGAATAACTTAAAATTGTGTAAGAAAACAGTGCCAGCCTTTTGTACGACACTCATGTCTTCCTTTGTAAGTTTGATCCAAATTTCATGATTCAAATTTTCATACATTTTTGTTAAACTAAAAAATGGCTGACTTCCTTTTGGTAAATCACATATTTGTTATACCAAGAACTCTTGGCACCGTTCAGGGAATGAATAAGAATCATGATTTGATGTTAAAAGTTACGACCAGTTTTACTAATTTGTGAATTATAGCAACCCTCAGATGTGAATTTAGACAAAGCTTCTTGGAGTCCCCTAGGTTCTGGTCCTACACACACATATGGTGTTTGGTATGAATACACCACACCATTGCTGAAATATACCCTCACTTCCTGTTTGGCAACTTTGTCATCAAATCTGTTTGTGTGCTATGAACAAACTGTCGACTTTCCAAAATGGTGCAAAATCCAATATTCATATTCGATAATAATTAACATAATGGTATCCACTGCACTCTGCATGACCCAAAGAATCAGAGGAATACTATGAATACATAGACTTGAAATTGAAACTCTCGATATTACCCATCAGACACGGAGTACTTAGTAGTACTTGCAGTAAAGACACCCATGTTTAATGGCTGCAGTCTAGAACAATGTCTTCAAGAAGGCGTAGACCAGTGATTGTGTATATGCCACATATGAGAGTTGGATACAATAGTTTATAAGCCAAATACCATACATCATCATTGGTACAGACCTGAACAGATCAGCATTATCATGTTGAGCCACGAGCAGTAGCTGTCACGGTTCTGTTTTGTCCTGGTGAGTTAAATTCAGTTTGTATGAACAATTTTTTTTCTTGTGCTCATATAATGCTACTATAGCACTGTAGACAGTAATCACTCTAGACATATTATGCATTAAAAAAAATCTATATACCTTGCAATATTTAAAATTGTTTATTTAAAAAATCACTCTCACACAAGTGTATGATTAGGCATCGGCTACAAAACTTCATTCATATTCATTAACTGCTTTATCCTGTTATTTAATACTGACATTTAGAGTACCCAATCCAGCTACCAGCATTTTTGGGAGATGGGAAAATTAAACCAGAGAGCCTGAAATAAACCACACAAACACATGGATATGGAAAACTCCATATACAGACATTAACCCGGGCTCAGGATTGAAGCCTGTTGTAAGGCAGAAACACTACTAACACCATACCAGGGAGAAAAGTTTGTTTATTTGTTATTTTCAGTAACTGTTACAAAAATCTATAACTTCCATATGTGTAGTGCTGTATTCTAACAGCATATGGACAGGTAGAAAAGCAGATTGGTCAAAGTTTACAACAGTCACAAATCTCAGGGTCTCAAAAACACAGCACTACAGATTTGAGCAGTTAATAGACTAGACTCAACTCACCAGGTCATTACCAAGTATGAATATGAAGACTCTACTAAAACCACTGTTCTTAAGGTTTTGTTTTTTAGATTTAATATAAGTGTATGTGTGCATCACATATATAATTGTTCCATGAAGATCTTTGCAGTTATTTAGTGAGTTGAATCAGGTGCCTACTACTGCCTACAGCTACACCACATACAGACACTGTATGTGTATCTGCTGAGATGTACAGTCACATGAAACCTCTGGTCCAGGTCTGTTATTTTGAAGACAATCTAGGTGGAAAACATTTTAGTATGTTACTAAAGTACTATACAATTTTGTGTTTTCCAGTGTGTGTTTTTTTCACTCATCTTTCACTCACCTCTACATAAGGGTAAAAGCCGGTCTGGCCCAAACCTTCCCAATACTGTCCAGTTTCAAAACGTAATTTGTACATCCCTACAGGGAAATCTTGTCTGGTGATTAGCCCTGGACAGTGGCCATTCTCATCCGTTGTTCTAGAAAGGATAATAAAGCTGTGCTTGAATTGTGTTTGATTGATTGATTTATTTATTTATACATGTAATCACCACACCAATGAATATGACAGGAACAGATTTTCCTGGTAGTGTCTATCATGAAGAGGCACATACCCAGGAGTGATAAGGTTCCAGAGAGCCATCTGAGGGTCTAGACGATGCAGACTGAGGGCCATGCGTGCTGCAGGAACTCCATCCTCAGTGTTCAGCACATGAGTGAAAAGAGGACTGTCCATCACAAATGTATCTGGTTAGGGATTGATACAGAAACAAATTCATTAAATAGAAATGTTTTCCCTGCTCAATAGCACTTTAAAAAAGTGTTTAAAATGCCTTTATACCATTTTTGCATTAATTATTTTTTGCAACTGTGTTTTCCAAAGCAACTATATATTTGACAAAAAAATATAATTATTTGAAAGTTAAAATCTACAAGATGTTAAATTTTAGATCATTGCGCTCTCTAATAGAAAAATGCTAAGTAAATTTTCAGAAAGGACTAGTTTATATCCTACACACTTTTTGTGTTATTACGATTTCAACACGTCATGTTAAATTATCCAGTGAATGTGTTAAAAAACAAAAAATATTTTCATATGAGTGACCAACACATGTATAATTTATTATCCAATTACATTGCAGATTGCGCTGCTGACATCATCATTCAAAACTGAACTCACTTTTACCTTTTGACTTTGACCTCAGAGTCGGAGTCCTGAGGCAAGGAAACCAAATGACCACAGGTAAGTTAGCATTCATCACTATTTAGCATTAATGCCGCTGAAAATGCCTGGCCAAGTTTGTGATGTTTAGGCAAGGAGCTCTTGAAAATGTTTCTGCTTCCTCAGTGTTGGCATTACACTACTATGTCATGTGTTTATGTTGGCTGTGAAATATGGACTGAGGTTATTCTATAATTCTCTGGGTCTGCATCTTATCTGAGGCTCTGAGTTAGGGTTAGCTAGTTGGATGATGTCACCAATCACAGTAGGGATGAGTGATTCTAACCGAAAATTACTTCTGAATGCGTGTGATCTCCGATCCCTCAGACGTCACCGTCTTAAAAACAATTCTGTAATGGATATACTGACATGGGCTCCGGAATATTTTGGTAAACCTTTGTCAGTCAACAACATTTTCCACTGCATCCACAGATGTAAGTTAAGGCTTTACTATGCAAAGCAGAAGCCATACATCAACACTGTCCAGAAGCACCGCCGACTTCTCTGGGCTCGGTCTCATCTGAGATGGACAGTTTTGTGTTTTGTGGTCTGATGAGTCAACATTTCAAATAGTTTTTGGACAAAACAGCCGTCATGTTCTCCAGGCCAAAGAGGAAAAGGACCATCCAAGCTGTTACCAGCATCAGGTCCAAAAGCCAGCATCTGTCATGGTATGGGGGTGTGTCGGTACCCGTGGCATGGGTAACTTGCACATTTGTGAGATCACCATTTATGCAGAAAGATATGTACACATTTTGAAGTAACATATGCTGCCATGCAGAACAGGACAACGCCAAACCACATTCTGTCCAGATTACAAGCGCATGGTTGTGTAAGCAGAGAGTGCGGGTGCTAGCATGGCCTGCCTGCAGTCCTGACCTGTCTCGGATTGAGAATGTGTGGCGCATTATGAAGTGCAAAATAAGGTAATGAAGGCCCCGTACAGTTGTGCATTTTCCATACTGTCACAACTTTTTCAGAATTTGGGTTGTAAATACTAATGACACCAATTGTATAGTAGTACTATTGGTGCAGTATTGTGCAGTCTCAGATGTATTTTCAACTCTAGATTGTTCAATTTTATAGAAGTATAATGATAAAATAAATAACTCCATCATGCACTCAATGAGACCGTCAGAGTTACTGAGATAAAAGAGCAAAATTTCTCAACAAGATATTGTCTTTTAGCTTCCTTCAGCCAGTTAACGCTTACTGTGGCTCTGACATTGAGGACGTGGTGATATTTGAACAATTCTATACACTGTCACTTTAATAAAGGCAGCATGCTAACGCTTTTCAGAACAGGTGCACTGTCCATGGTGCTGAACCCTCAAAGACTACAGTAGCATACACAAAAACACTAGTAACATTATCCCTAGCCTTTCTAATTAGTACTTTCCATATGTGTAGTCTAAACTGAAAGAAAGCAACTGGGGGAGAAAAAAAACAATACCTTTGCTGTGTGGAGAGATGCAGTGTTGATCTCTTCAGCTTGCCCACTCATTCGGAAATGAGGGATGTTCTGCCTGTACTGACTGTGTGTTTATCCTGGAGCATGGCAGCTTGATGAGTTAATCAATAACAACAATTCCTTAGCTTAATGTTTAAAGAAAAAGACAGTTGTGTATTTTGGACACACATTACCATCAAAATAAAGATTTGATCATTGTAGATCATTGTCTTTCAAAGTCAACACAAAATGGTGAATGCTTGTGGGTCTTGTACTATGACCCGTTATCTCACGAAAACTCTACTTAACATGTAATAAAATACAAGTGTAAGTGCTAAGGTCTGGAAATGAACTTTTAACAAACTGACCACTATGTTAGCAGTTAACCTCTACTATTGCCAAAAAACATTGGGATTGTCCCATTTAGTCATAGTTTACATTTTAGTTTTGATATACTACACACAATGACAATTTCAACGAAACAACTCATGTAACATTATAAAAAGTAAAATAGAAATGCTATAAAATATCATGAATAAGACACAATAATAATTATGTCTGAGTTTCTTGTTGGGTATAAAAGAAATATGTGGAAACTGTAGAAGATATGTAGTTCCCAGCACCAGAGTTGAAAACCTTTACTTCACTAGACTGTGAGGGAAATTATTCATTTTTACTTTGCAATAAGTTTGTTCTTGTTCATGTTCATCTGAGGATAACGAATAAGAAGGCTATATCATATTACTGAGATCAGTACAGAATGTTTATCTGCTTACAAAGACACAAACATGTTCTTCTGTTCAAGGTTCATCTACAAATCTTCCAAGATCCTAAAACAAAGCCTGTTTGAACTGCCTCAAACTGCTTCTTATCGGTACACAGAATTCTGTCATGCTCTGCGTTTCATATATATAGTAGTGGTTTAGTACAAAAGCTTCAGAGCACTCTCATTTTTCTATCCTGCATTAACCATCTTTCTGTAATAAACCTTTTTACCTTCAGAGGATGAGTCTGCGAGTGTTGTCTAATTTCCACGACAAGACCTTCACACTAAAAGGTTTTATACTAAAATTCTTATAAAGAACTCTGCACGCTATAGTTTGTCAATGAACCTTCACCACTGTAGTTCAAAAACGGATAAAATTGTTAATTTTTAAAACTTCTACCCTCAGGAAACAGCCAGTGTGGTTACACTATAAATGTAATATGCATTAAATAAATACAAAAGGGAGAATGTGGGTTTGCTGATTAAAATGATTAACAATGGCAAAAGCTTTTCATTTAAAACAGGTTGAACTTTGTTTGATGAGTACCTTCATGACTTAATTGGCTTATCATACCCTTTTTACTGTATCCTAGTAAAGGCTTAGTCATAAAACAATATATACAGAAACTAAATGAAAATCCTGGTAATATACACGTCTAATGTTTGTGTAGCTCTGTTTAGATAGTCTTTCCACCGTTGTGCTAGAATAAATCCCTAGTATCTGACACTGAATCTTTTAACCTATGACTCCATATCAGCCCTACTTACTGTGAAATGATCTCATTAGCTCAAATGTTTCTGATGAACAAGGAAAAACCACAGAGCTTTACAAGTAAATTATTGCTGAATTCTAATGGATCAAAAGTATAACTAGCTTGAAACTCTTTTTCTATTCCTAGTCCTTCAGATCACCTATATCTGAAACAGATCCAATTACAGCTTGCTACAAGAAAGGTTTAAGGGTTCTTCAAATACTTAAAAGTTCTTTGCTTTCCAAAGGGGTTCTACTTGGAACCTTTTAACAACTAGAACCTTTAAAATTTCCCTTATACTACATATACTACAGCTTTTCCCTTTTCTCGACACACAGCAAGAACAGAGTGATAGGGCTTTTCCCATCACATCACTTTGACTCTTACCATATGACATCTTTCCTGGCAAAGGTCCTGACCCTCCTTCCACATGTTAATGCTTCTCA
The DNA here is from genome assembly GCA_012411365.1 of Ameiurus melas. Classification (NCBI taxonomy): domain Eukaryota; kingdom Metazoa; phylum Chordata; class Actinopteri; order Siluriformes; family Ictaluridae; genus Ameiurus; species Ameiurus melas. The sequence continues at coordinate 17,905,473 of CM022764.1, read as the reverse complement.
GACCCCTATAATTCTATCGGAGTAAAATTCATTGCCAGAACTGCAGATATTAAAACACTGTTTTGACCTCAAGGATACAAAGACAAACTCATTCCCTTCTCATTCACCAGTATTAAAAACTACTAGGGCTTGGGATTAAATAAAATAGAATCACTAAATGGGTATTCATTTGGCAAAATAGCATAAGGTATGATTATGAAAAGAGGAGTGGTTGAGAAAGGTTTTAATGAAGGAGTCATCTAGACCTGGACAACAGAGACACATACACACAACCAGACATAAACACACACACTGAAGATATCACACACTGCAGACCAAAGGAGATTTAATTACATGATAAAAGTGCACAATAAATATGAGAGCGAGACAGCTACATGACTGATGCAGTAGGTTTAAACCAAATTAATTCGGACAATATTACTTTCAATGATCGCAGTATTACTGAGTTGATTTTGATTCATATGCTGATTTGCTCTGGAGGAGCTGATCCTGGGGTTGTTTTTTCAGCCATTTTCTGAACTTGTTTAGTGGTGCAGTGGGTAGCGTTGCCCTCTCTCTCACAGCTCCAGAGTCCTGGGTTAAATCCTGAATTGAATCCTCAAGTACTTTCTCCTTTACTATCACACTATCTGTTGTTACCCAGATGAGGACGAGTTCCTTTCTGAGTCTGGTTCTTCTCAAGGTTTCTTCCTCATGTCATCTTAGGGAGTTTTCCTCACCACCGTCACCACCTGCTTGCTCAATAGGGATAAATTCACACACTTTAAATCAGTATCCTGTGTTTATATGTTTCTGAAAAGCTGCTTTGAGACAAAGTCCATTGTTAAAAGCGCTATACAAATAAAATCGAATTGAATAGGATAGGTTATGTTAAATTGTCCATAGGTGTGAAAGTGTGTGTTCATGGTCCCACGCAGGGTGAATTGTCCTGCCTTGAAAGCAGTGTTCTCAAGAAAAGGATAAAGGAGTACAGAACATGAGTGTTTTCTGCGCTGCTTTGGTTAACAGGAAGCAGAAGAAGAACATGCTTGATATGGAGTGCTCATTTTGCAGTGTTTTGCAATGGCAATAAAAGCATGAAATGATTATAACTTACCACATTCGCATTCAAGATCTGTCTCTTATTGCCAATATCAATCACAAGTTTGCCTTTGTTATCTCTGTCCTCCATTCATAACCCAGAAAAAATGCAAATTGTGTCCCAAATGACAGACTACTGTATACACTGTGCACTTAAACAATGCACTATATAGTCTACCGTCAAGGGTAGTATCATCGCAAATGGAACTCTAACGTTAAAGTGACTAACCGGAGGTATCAGCCGTTTCACAGTCGATTGCAAATGACGTCAAAGGCACGTAATGCAACGACAATCAGTTTCTTCAATTTACTGTTCATATCAGTGTTACCGTTTGCTCCCAACATGACCTTTTGTTGATCCTGAGAAAATTTGAGTCAGCTTCTCAGCAACTGGTAGCTCCTCCCCTCTTCCACTATACATAAACAAAGCTGTGACCTTTTAGTGTCCAACATTCCACAATTCATTTTCATTTGAATAAGTGCGTCATCCTGGTACTTGAAGTGCACTTCTCCTTGTTGGAATTTTCAGTGTGAACACACTACTCACATTATTTATACTACAAAATGGCGTAGAATAGTGCATATGTATGCGATTTGGGACACACCGACAGATGATGTAACATTATTCCATAGTTTCTGATGCTCACAAAGTGCCTCTACATGCGCACAAAGCATAATAATTCCCCCTTGCCAATGTGTACATTGGTGTTCAAACAGTTGCACATTTTCACAACGCCCATTATAGCATTTTTGCAACGCATCATGTCATGATTTATCATTACACCCGAGTGGATTTGTTATAGTATATTGTTCATTGTCCAGTAATGTATGTGTGTCAGTAAAAGGGTTTATATATCTATTATTCCTTTATTTTTGCATGAATTACTGTTTATGTGCATTATTACGCTATTAATAGGTGAATATTATAAGTGTGGCATAAAGTCAACAGAAAACACAAATAATTTATGTGTATGGCTTCTGACTCAAATGCAAAGAGAAACACAGAGGGACAGAAAGAAAAGTGGAAGAATGGGGCAGAGAGCTTATAAGAAGAAAAAATTTCTTACAATCCCTGTAACCCCCTGATATGGAAACACAAGTCATAACTGTGGTGGTTATAGCCATGCCAGACAGAATCAAAATAAAGTAGGATTATTTTAACAGGTGAGTCTTGTTATTCCGGCTCATTTCAGCTTGCACAATACTAATGCTGCCAAACCAGATAAGCATCTAGAGGAAGAAAGAGGAATGGGTATTTATAATAGAAGAAACATTAAGACATGCGTCAGAGTATTTGGTATCAGACACTCATGAATTAAAAAAGCAAACACGAAATTATGGGACATCAGAAAGACTAGTTTGTGTAATGTGTATATTGGAGGCAGGACATAGGTGCGTAAAATCAGCAGGTCTTTTATTTGAGCAAATCATTAATTATTATCCATATTCCAGGCAGCGGTCAGAGAACAGGCAGCCAACATAATGCAAGCATCATATCCATAATCATTAATCAGTAAGTAATCAGGCACAGGTCAAGTACTTGGAATTTAATCTAGGAATAATGGAAACTACAAGGCTCAGTAATGAGGAGGGTATAAATAGACAAACTAATCAAAATCTAAGCACAGAACACCTGGAAACAATCAGGAAACACATCAATGACAGGACAGTGGAGGAGACAAGACTAGAAGCCAAACAACTGAACATAGCCAGACAAAAGCACAACACGAGAAACAAACCATGAGAACGGTGCTTTGTAACTGTGCTGCATGATGACACGAGGAATTCACAACAGTGAGATGGAGCTCATTATCTCACCACTTGCGTCATGCAGGGAAATAATAGGAAAATTGTTCTAACTTTAAAGTATCAGTTTCTGCTGCTATGAGGGTGTTCTCCCTAGAAGGGTTCATTTGTGCTCTTTATCTGAATAAACTTTAGTTGAATTTTCCCTTGGGGATCAATAAAGTAAGTAAGTAAGTAAGTAAGTATGTATGTATGTATGTATGTATGTATGTATCTATCTATCTATCTATCTATCTATCTATCTATCTACAGGACTCTGCATCACCTGCCAAGCTAGTATCCAAAAAAGGCACACACGGTACATTTTGTTCTTGTAAATGAAGAAAATGCATGCTGAAGCATGCAGGATCCAATACTAGGTATTTTTTTACACTTAATTATATAAATCATACAAATCATTACTTATATATTTTGTGTAATTACTTTTTTTATTGACAAAAAAACGTTGACGAAGTAAGCCTCCCAAACTAACAGAACCAACACAACAGATCATGTGTAGATTTCCTCGATACAGTACACTGTCTGAGAGAACAAACTCTGTACTGCAGGAAAGTCATGAAGACTATATGTGTATATACGATATATGAGGTCTATTAAAAAAATAAACTAGATGAATTACTTCCTTTAATAGCTTTGGAAAGCACAATAATTCAGCTGGATATTCCTCAGGTTGAGTCTCATTTCTGTGGTAACACACCAACACTCTGCTCAATGAAGTCATTGGGTCGAACCCAGTGACTGTGTGATATATCGCCATTTTCTCTCATTGTGTGGTATTGAAGCCTAAATTTGGTTAACATTGCTAGGTGGGGCACGGTGGTTTAGTGGTTAGCACATTTGCTTCGCACCTCTGGACTTGGGGGTCCAAGTCCCGCCTCCGTCCTGTGTTCGCAGAGTTTGCATGTTCTCACCGTGCTTTGGGGTGCCAGAGCATACACAGTAGGATACAGCTGTGGTCAGACAATGGGTCTGTCCAGTCAATATATTTTGTACATTCGGCTTGGTTTGCATCTGAAACTCACATTCGTTTAAAAAAAAAAAAAAAAAAACGAGCTGGGGAAAGAACATCTCAACAACTGCACGGTCCTGTAGACCCTCCCTTACCGAACAGGCTACACAAATACTAATCCAGGCTCTTGTTATCTCAAAAGTGGACTACTGCAACTCATTACTCTCGGGCCTCCTGGCCAGCTTCATCAAACCCCTTCAGATGATTCAGAATGCACAGCACGCCTCGTCTTCAACCAGCCCAAGAAAACCCATGTCACACCCCTCTTCATCTCCCTCCACTGGCTTCCTGTAACCACCCGCATCAAATTCAAGGTCTTGATGCTCATGTACAAGACCTTGTCTGGAACAGCACCCTCCTACCTCAACTCTCTCCTGAAGGCCTACATTCCCTCATGCAATCTATGATCAATCAATGACCGACGCTTAATAGTGCCTACTCAGCGTGGCTCAAGGTCCCTTTCAAGAACATTCAAACTAACTGTTCCTCAGTGGTGGAATGAACTTCCAACCTCAATCCGGACCGCAGAATCTCTCACCATCTTCAGAAGAATTGAGATGCATGTCTTTGCTACAGAACTGTCCAGAGCTTTAGGCCTGAAGTGGGAAGTGTGTGCACATTCATGAGGCTTGACTGTCATGTCCAAAATTGTCAGTCAGCTCATCAATCACGCCCTTTTAATTATCACCAAAAAAAACTCCAGTAAAAAAACTTTTATCATAAGACTAATATTGGGGACAATATTAAGGTCAACATACCTACATATGACAGAACGCCATTCCTGAAAATATATATGTAATAAATGTATAAATGTAAAATGCTTGTGTTCAATTCACTTATATGGGAATTGGTTTTTTTTAACAGCCACTAGAGGGCCTCAGAGAGATTTGACTTCAGTTTTAAACCCCTATTACGAGGTCCACCCTTATAGTGTATATTGAGATAGATGTAAGCCGCTCTGGATAAGGGCGTGTGCCAAATGCCATTCATGTAAATGTACAGTCAGTGGTGTCTGTACGGAAGAGGGGAAAACAGAACAGCAGAGATATTAATCTACCGCCATCTAGCGGACACTCAGCACACTGCACACAGATGCGCGCTCCCTGACATTTACACACACATACACACGCACACGCACGAAATGTCACGTGACATGGAACCCCACATATATCCCTGTTGACAACAAACCCCCAATAGAAACCATCACAGAAATTCTAATGGTTTCCACTACAAATACCATTACACGCCATCAGCTAACCATTACCATAATTACCATTATTGGTCTTTAATGGTATCCAATAGACATAAACTTGACACACAGAAGGCAATAGAAGGCAACAAATTACCAAAAGAGACCTACAGGGACCATTCCAATTCCCATTATAATCATTAGAACCATTGCAAATTCTATGAAGGTTTATATTATTTGTGTTGTTTGTTGTTGTTTGCAGGGATGCGACTTGAAATTATTATACACATTATTTGTAACCTTTTATAAGCATTGTATTAGCTTCAGTAGTCTTTCTCCTTCATTCTGTTCTATGCTCCTGCCACGTTGAAAATGGACTTAGATAGAAATCTGTAGCATCTCTACTACAAGGCAATAATTTGCCTGTTCCTAATCATGACTATCAAACTTGAAATTATTATACAGTGTATATTATAACGTTTTATAAGTTAAGCATTAGCTTCAGTAGTCTTTCTCCTTCATTCTGTTCTGTGCTCCTGCTCCGTTAAGCCATGTATTAGCTTCAGTAGTCTTTCTCCTTCATTCTGTTCTATGCTCCTGCCACGTTCAAAATGGACTTAGATAGAAATCTGTAGCATCTCTACTACAAGGCAATAATTTACCTGTTCCTAATCATGACTATCAAATGGTAAATGTGCACTTATATAGCACTTTTATCCAAAGCGCTTTACACTGTGTCTCATTCACCCATTCACACACACACTCACACACACACTCACACGCCAATAGTAGCAGAGCTGCCATGCAAGGTGCTAGCTTGCCATCGGGAGCAACTTGGGGTTCAGTGTCTTGCCCAAGGCATGTGGGGTCACCCGGGCCGGGAATCGAACCGCCAACCCTACGATTAGTGGACAATCCACTCTAACAACTGCGCCACATCCGCCCGCATCAAATGTCCTAGATACCTAATAAACTCCGGGCTCATATTAAAAAATAGGATGTTAACTATATCAGAGCTAATGATAGAGGTGGTGTGTTATTCTAATTGTGTAATTCATGTCGTTCCTGTGTTTGGGTTTGCAAGATTAAAGTGCTCAGGCTGTGTCCAAAACCGCATATGCTTCCCTACTAAATAGCATGTGAAAAATAATGAGCCATTTATATTTCTACATGGCGTTTAGTAGGGAGGTATGTGGGTTTGGACGCAGCCTGAAGGCTTTCCAGATGTACACAGCTGTCTCACTGAGGTCCCCCCCCCTGAAGGTGGGCTAAATATAACTCTTTGAGGGGCTTCAAGACTAGAGCTGTGCTAAACATACTCCTCATGCATACACACACAGGAGAAGGAGAGGTGCTTCCGTTGACATACACATTTACTGTCCTGGGAACAGTTTTTCTGCTAGGATGTATAGTGGTGGAATATTTTTGATCCTTTTTATCACATGCCAGATGCTTGGATCTCAGAGCCAGGTACGTCCTCACTCAGTAAATAACACATTCTGGTATGTTCTATTTTAAGAAACCTGTATGGATAGATTTTATTGCACTGTGTTAACATTCACATGCAGAAACAACCCATGTGGTTTTCAGACTTATCATGTAGATTTATAAAATTATATAAACACATTTAAAAAAATAATTAAAATGTGTGGACGAGAAGAAGCTACATGTGAAATTGTATATCCTAGTGCAAGTTTGGAAACCATGTGTGTTTTTCTGTAAGGGTGATATGGAAGATGCCTACACTGTAAAACATGATAGCTTCATTAAGTTATGTGAACTTGTTTCTTCTCTTTAACTCCAGTTATCATAACAAGTTCTGAATATTGAACTCAAGTTTATAAGATTTCCAAAATTAAACTGAAAGTAATCGATTGGCTTGACTTAAAACAAAGGTCATCTTCAAGTTGAGTTTACTCCCATTTGTAAGGCAGCAGGTGAACTTTCGTTTCTAAGTTTCAGCACAGGAAATGTCTCACAGTGGAGCATTATTTTTACGTTTTACATTTGCTTTGTGTATTTTTTAATATCATTTATGATGATCAGCGTGAGTAACCTTCCAGCTGTCTTTTACACAGCTGGAAAAGAAACTATGCAGAACTAGTACCCCTGTTTTTGAATTTATAGTGAAAGGAGACTTAAAGAGTCCTTACAAATAGGCTAAAACAAAACCCACACACACGACCAGACACACAAAATATGCTATTTGCACTCAAATTTGCAGGGGGAAAAAATCCTGGCATGAATATATTATGCAGATTTAGGATTTGTAAACCAAATACATGAGTGTCCCGGATATGGCAGGAAAAAATGCTTGTGAAGCAGTCAGAAACAAGTGCTGGAACGTTTTTAGATGTTTTTCAATGGATTTTTCTCTTTTCTTTTAGGTAAATATAAATATTATTTCACATAATTCTTGCACACAACAGAGTAAGAAGCATTGCTAAAGATAGCATCCCACATGTAAAGGATCTGAACTCCATAGCTTTTTTGTTTTGCTTTGTTTTGTTTGTGACATAAATAATTAAAATGAGGCTTTTAAGTGGCACAGTGCTTTCATGTATTTGGTCAGTGTACTGCAGTCAAATGAGCAACAAAACCACCATTGCCACTAGTTTTCTGTTAAATAAACACCATTAACTCCTTGGCTGGAACTGAACAGGAGTGTGTGAGCAGACAGGACGTCCAGAGCACTCTACGCCATGTCCATAAGCTGCTCTCAGCGCATGAGACCTCCTTCTTACATCGAGTACGCACCCTGCGCAAGAAACTCAACCTGCTACACAACACCACAGTTAAACACAGAAGCAACATCGGCACAGGCACGAACAGCACACGTGAGTAGAGCAGCAATGCATCCGCTGCACAAAATTACAAAATTACACAAAACTGCATACAGAATGCATAGAGAAAATAGTTCCTTGGGGATTCTTTGGAGGTTAAACAGTCCCAGCTTTTTTCTACCTGGAATCCTTTCTGAAAGGAAAACCCACTAATGTACAGGTCCACAGAGAAATTCAAGATTTCCCTATGAACGACCAACACAGAACCATGAAGAACCGTTTGGGGTGCCAAGTGGAACTGTTTACTCACAATTTACTCAGTAAATGAGAATAAGAAAGTCTCAATAGGAACCAAAAGCATGCAATGTACAGTAAGTCTGGATGTGTTGAAGGGTCAGGAAGTTTATTCTGGTCTACATATACACTTAAAAGTAAAGGATTATTCAAGTGTTCTTTGTTTAACGGCTTATACACTGTAGGTTTATACACTATTAAAAAGCTTTAAAGGTTTTGCTAAAGGGACAAACCAAAGAACACTATAAGGCATAGAGTTTATCATGGAGTCAGACCTTTCTCTGAAAATGGACGTTGCTCTAAGTCTTTTGTGCTTAAATCTGTTATTTTACCCTCATTACGTCTCATCATAACCTTTCTTTATGTTGTCCTTTACCCAACAGAAATATGCCTGCCTCCAAACCCACCAGTCAATGGCAGGATGCTGGGCCAAGTGTTCAGAGTGGGCCATGAAGTCCACTTCCTCTGCAACCCTGGTTTCCAGCTGTCAGGGCCAGAGACTAGGGAGTGTCTGGATTCTTTCAGCTGGAGTGGAGAAGAGCCAACCTGCAAGAGTACTTATTAAATCATAATCCAGAACTTAAACACCCCATCTCTAATTACCACATCTGTAGAATAAAAAAAATTCTGGACTGAGAAAAGAAGCAAAGGCATGTTGGCTTGAAATGTGCTTATAATAGCAGTCCATGGACAGTTGATGAAGCAGAAAATAATTTATGTAAAGTATTGTTTTTATGAATTCTTCACTGACAGGTATTTGTGATGGATCTACCTTTTTAGAGAGAAGAATTTGTGGTTACGCTTTAATAACTTTAGTTGTGTTGGTCTGATTCTGCTTGGAATCTGGAGAATGCACAAGACTACAGGATTACTTGTACGGTATTTGCTACAGTATTGAAATATTGAAAATAACATCACATGAACAGGATTGCCAAGTTATTCTTTCGTATCGGTCTCATCCTTAAAGTCTCTAAAGGCTTCATGCAAGTTCAACAACTGCCCAAGGGCTTCAATTATACAGTGCATCCGAAAGTATTCACAGCGCTTCACTTTTTCCACATTTTGTTATGTTATCTTGCTCCTCGCAAGATTTCAGGCCAGGGATTCAGAAGAATAGTCACAAGAGTAGCATAAGAGTCAAGGGCCACTCAGAAAGAGCTCCAGAAACACTTGGAGGCAGCAGGTACCATCGTCACAGAGAAAACAATAGGTAATGCACTCCACTGCTCACATTCACCCTGCAAGACTCCATTACTAAAGAAAAGGCTTGTAGAAGCTCTTTTAAAGGTTGCTACAACTCATGAGCCTGTGAAATACTGGAAGAGTGTAGTCTGGTCAGGCGAGAGCAAAATTTTACTTTTTGGCTGTCATACTACACACCATGTTTGGAGAAGAAATGGCACTGCACATCCCCCTAAAAACACTACACCAACAGTGAAGTTTGGAGGTGGAAGCATCATGGTGTGGGGCTGTTTTTCATCGCATAGAACTGGCAAACGTCATATAATTGACGGAACAATGAATGGAGCCCTTTACCGAGAGATTCTTGAGAAGAATCTGCTGCCATCCACCAGGATGATGAAGATGAGACATGGGTGGACCTTCTAGCAGGACAACGATCCAAAGCACACAGCAAAGGAAACTCTCAATTGGTGTCAGAGAAAAAAATCAAGGTGTTAGAATGGCCCAGTCAATCACCTGACTTGAATCCAATTGAACAAGATTTAAAGACCATATGATTAGAAGAATTGGCCAAAATGACAGCTGAACACACAACTTCATTTATGGACTTTAATGTTGTGAATTCTTTATATTTCCAGATTTCTTGAGTTAATGCCAAAGTCTAGTGAATATTTAATGTGAATAGCCTCATTGGAAATATCTTTATTGAAAAAAATGATGAAGTGTCCAATACTTATTTCAGCCACTGCATATTTTGAGCAATAATGTGTCTTGTTCTATCTACAGTGGTAGATGCTGGAACACACAATATCCCTACTTCCTCCACACCCACATATGTGCGTCCCTCCCGCTGTATAGAGTTTCAGGGCTCCCTGCACTGCACATGTGAGCAAGGCTACAGCATCTCTAGCCAAGAAAGAGGCTTGTGCACAGGTAACATCTCCGACCAGTTAAAAACTGGTCTTTGACTTGACAGAGTAAGAGAGCTGATCTGGGCTTAACACCTTCCAATCCATCTTATCATATTGATTGGACTATGAAGTGCATAAAATTATTCCAATCAAATTGTGGATAATGTTAACTGATTATTGGAATATATTACAAAATGCTGCCCTGACTTATTATTCCATTCAGGGGACAAGATTACCGTTCAGTTACTGTATATATATTTGGTTATGTGGAGTCTATACTTGCTCTATACTCTCTTTTCTTTTCTTTCTTTCTTTTTTTAAAGACATTGATGAATGCGAGCTCTATCGTATGACCCAAACTGGCCGTCTATGTTTGCACACATGTATGAACACAGCTGGGAGCTACTACTGCCAATGTCCTACCGGCTACAGCATCAACATAGACAACAGGAGCTGCCAAGGTCAGTGTCCTACTTTACTAAATATAATTTAATAAAGAATTCTCAGAGACACAGAAAAGCATCTTGGATGCTATACTGTTTAGAAAGAAGGATATAGAGTTTAATTCAGCATTTTCTTTAGAGCTTTATTTAATGGTACTTTTACAGCCCTCTGCTGCCTCCAAGGCAAACTACAGTTGCTATGAATGCAACTGAGATGCATTCTGCCCAACTGCGACCAAATCTCGGTCAAAACTACAGGTGTATCTTCCTCTTTTTTGTTTGTTTAACTTATTACATCTCGTAATACTCTGAATATAAGAAAAAAGGAAACAAGGACAGAAATAACTGAAGGCAAACATTTGCCAAATGATGCCTCGACTTAACTTAAACTTTTCATTGCAGATATTGATGAGTGTGAGAAAGGTGTTCACAACTGTACCAAAGAGCAGGTGTGTGTGAACACTTTCGGGGGTCACAGGTGCATGGTGGTCGAATGCCCTCGCTTCCGCAATGCTTCCTACATCAAGACCTCACCTCTGTAAGTATGCCAATTTCATTTCCTTTAATACAATACATTTGATCCACATTCCCTAAAAATATTACAGCACAGATTATATATGTGGTATGTGTTGAAGTTCAGTATTTGGTAAATGACATTAATAAACCCGACATGAAGCTCAGCATGAAGTAAAAAGCTGAGAATTTTCCTTCTCTAAAATGTAGACCTCCAACGTTTATGTTCCAGGCTATGTGAGCGTAATCCCTGTGTCCAGGGGAACAAAGCTTGCCTCCAGGCTCCCGTGTCGGTCAACTTTCACTTTATGTCAGTGGTGTCGAACATGAGCACTCCCCGCGTCCTGTTCCGGGTTTCAGCGGCTCGTATTCTGGGAGATGCCATGCGCTTCGAACTTCTAGGAAATCGAGGGGCAGGGCATTTCACCCTTCAGCGCTCCAGCAGACAGAGTGGGGAGCTGCTGCTGACGGAGCCCGTGCAAGGCCCTGCCATGCTGGAGACTGAGGTAGAGATGATCGAGCTGGAGAAGAGAACACTGCTGGGACGATATGTTACAAAGGTTACACTGTTCGTGTCCCCTTACAGCTTCTAAAACACCGAGTGAGGAGGAAACAGATTGGAGAATAAAGTGATCTTGCCACCCGAGACGCCTTACAAACACAGGAACTGCTGGGAAAACCCAAAATCTTTATTAGAAAGCTATCAAGAATCACTCTTAATTGTGTTTTTATAGCCCTTTATGTATTTAATTAGACTATCTAGTTTTATTTCATAATCTAGTGTGTAGTTCATCTAACTTTAAAATGTAAACATTTGATCATATCTTATTTTATAGTTTTCAAATTCAGTTTTAACAAAGACTGATATTTCTGCTTCAATATTCTCAGTGAAGCACAATGACATCTTCCACGATTTTAATGTCTTAATCAACATGTCTGAAACGGTCTCTGCTGCCAAACCACAAATCCTCCTCATGATTCTGGGCCATCTTAAAGGGGAAGGATTATCTCCAACGACTGACTGAAAGGCATTCCCACAAAGAATTCTTCACCTTAATGACAGAATGCCAAGGCAGGACCTCACAGACCTCTCCTCAATGACCATCATTTAACTGTGTGGAGCTATAAAAAGTATTCAAACACAGAGTTGTTGTCTTTCACACGCTCACACTTTCTCTCACACACACAAAATATGGCATGTGACATGGAACCCCACAAGTACCCCTGCTGAAAACCCACCCAATAGAATCCATCACAGAAATTTTAATGGTTTCCACTCCAAATACCATTACAAACCAGCAGATAACCATTACCATGATTACCATTATTGGTCTTTAATAGTATCCAATAGACATAACTTGCCACAAACAGAAGGCAACAAATTACCAGTAGAGACCCACAGGGACCATTCCAATTCCCATTATAATCATTAGAACCATTGCAAATTCTATGAAGGTTTATATTATTTGTGTTTGTTGTTGTTTCAGCAGGGATGCGACTTGAAATTATTATACACATTATTTGTAACCTTTTATAAGCCATGTATTAGCTTCAGTAGTCTTTCTCCTTCATTCTGTTCTATGCTCCTGCCACGTTGAAAATGGACTTAGATAGAAATCTGTAGCATCTCTACTACAAGGCAATAATTTGCCTGTTCCTAATCATGACTATCAAACGTCCTAGATACCTAATAAACTCGCAACACACAATCTACAAAAAGGCAACAAGATAACCCTACAATACTATTCAACCACTAAATCAAATGTGGGCGGCTGTGCTCAGTTGGTAGAGTGGGTTGTCCACTAATCGTAGGGTTGGCGGTTCGATTCCTGGCCCGGGAGACTCCACATGCCGAAGTGTCCTTGAGCAAGACACTGAACCCCAAGTTGCTCCCAATGGCAAGCTAGCGCCTTGCATGGCAGCTCTGCTACCATTGGAGTGTGAGTGTGTGTGTGAATGGGTGAATGTGTGAATGGGTGAATGAGATACAGTGTAAAGCGATTTGGATAAAAGCGCTATATAAGTGCACATTTACCATTTACCAAATCAAAGCAATAAATGATTCAGTCATATTTAGCCTCCAGAAAAGAGATAATAAAATGTGGGTGTAGTTTAGCTTTCTGTTACAAACTGTGTAACTAAAGCATTAAACTTTCTAGAGAAATTTCCAGAGTCCAAAATACAAACCGGCAAATTGATTTTATTAACAATTTTCCAAATCACTTTGTACATAACAAAAACAACCAATAAAGACCAAAAAAAGCGCCATTTTTATATGTATAATACATGGCTTAATCAGATCTGAGGGGAAATTATTTTAAATCTGTTTATACAATGGAAAAAGGCATAAGAAAAAAAATAATCATTTAAAAAAAATAAAATGAAAAAAGAAAAAAAAAAGAATTACTGTGTTTACTTGTAGAAAGGTCAGACACAGCAGACATTGAGCACTTACAGTATGACTTCACATTATTTCCTGTCTGAAAGGAGGAGGAAATCAAGCAATTATGAAGAAATCTTTCCAGTGCTACATTCACTTGCTTAACCATTGGCAAAATAATTATGGAATGGTTCACCCTAAATGCCCATGGTTTCTGGGCTGGCTGAGAGTAATAACACACTTTACCCAAGCAGAGACTCTGCTATTTTTTTTCCTAGCCAGAATAAAGGCGTATATGAATATAAGAAGTGAGATCAAGCTAACATGAATTAATACTCAAGAGATTTGACATGTTCTGTGGGCCGGTCCTTACAATTGCTGTTGGACAAATTATGCTGAATTTGAATCTTAAAATTTTTATTTTATTTTTTTTAAATTGCTTAGATTATTGGAGAACTTATTAAAAAAGCATCATTTTCAACAAAGGTTACATGGCGATTTCTCATTCCAACATTCCCATTACCGGTAATGGTAGGTGAAGGGTGGGTCCATCTGCTTCTTGTGAGCGCAATCCAGTAACTTTTCACGTTTTCTACAAGAAAAAGAGCAACACTGAAGCAGAGACCTCTCTGTAAATCCACAGCTATATACAGTATACGAACAATATTTTCCTCCTCCGCATAGCAGTGCAACATGACCTGCTATGATTTATACAAAAACGTTTAAGTATGACACTGAAAAATAGACAGGGGTGAATGGAGATCATAGTAAGGCTTGTTTTCTTCAAACAGCTGTTAAACTGTGTTCCCCCTTTAAGAACATTCAGAGTGTTAACAGGTAAATTTATTGGGGGGGGGTCATTGTTTAGAGCTTTTGACAATGTTGCAGATTCAATTACCAACAAGCTGTCAAAAGATTGATATGCTAAGATACTTTCACAACAGGCTCAGTAAGCTGAGAAGGACGGCAGGTGATTACAGGAGTGCATGCAAGAAATAACGGAGTAAAGGGCATGATTCTCGGAATGGGAATTTTGTACTATGCACATGGTGACATAATTCAAGACACACTTGAATATTCAAGAACATTGACTGAACGAGTTAAACAATTTCTGAAAAGATTTTTTTAAAAAAAAAAAAAAAAAAGAAGAAAAAGAAAAAAGTTCACTTATACCTCTAACCCTGGATGGCAGAGTACAAGACTAGCCCCAATACTAAGCATCCAGAAAAAACCAAAACCTTAAACCTACAATAAATTAAGGCCATCAAAACTGATAAAGTCATTAACATACAGCTAAGCAAGCACAGACAAAACAATGCATAAGCTTGGTTGGCCGCGTATGATCTAATGCTATTAGCAGTCTTTAAGTATGGCACTGTAAAACGTCCAGTCATCAGTACACCTCTCCAGGTGTTAAACATCTAACAAGCTAAACTGAGGAGAAATCTGAGCACAGGAAGTGACCTAACTTGTGTATCGATTACTCTGTATCCCACTTGTGCCCGTCAGTTGCAGTGCAGTTGAAAGACTAAGTCAAGTTGCTATGTAGGAACCACATTTTTGCCTGCCTGAGCTCCATGAGTGCCTTGACATCCCATCTGAGGCTACTATGGAATATTTTTCAAGCATCATAGTCAGAATAAGAGTGCTGATCTAAGGTCGTCGACCTCTTGTCCACATAATATTTGACCAATCAGAATACAATATAAATCAGGATTATTTGAACGTTTTTAAGCATCCTACTCAAGTCTAAAAAGTCCCATTTATCCTGATCCTAGATCCTGAGTTCTTCTGGCTCAGATGTGAATAGCTCTTCTCTGTTCAATGGTCTGTTAGTATCTGAGAGTACAGCAAGTCTGACAAACATTAGATCGAATGCCTTTATTCACCAACAACCCAAACCTGCAATCACAGACACACACACACACAGGAAATCTCGCACACACACACACACACACCTTCAGCACAATTATTCATTCCAATCAGGTTTTTTAACCCTTGTAATTAGTTAAATCACAAAAGGTCCTATTTAGTAGTATGCCTACTACATCAACATCATGCCTGTTACTTATAAATAATACTATAAAGCAAACGATGGCGTTATTCTCCCATTAGATGCTCTGCAAGTTAGTCAACAAATCGCAGCCGTGACCTTATTAAAAGGAACAACCCATGTCGATCCTAATGAAATTCCAACATCAGTTAAAATAATAAAAGAAACATGTTATCAGACCTCCGCAACCCTAGCACACACACAAACCTAATACCACATATATACTAGTCACCATGTGTAACTGAAGTGTATGGAAATCAACCACAACCAGACAAAAGTATTTCTGTAATTTAGTAGTGAGAACCTGCTGCCGCTGCCTCATTGCCTCGGTAGACCACAGGGGAGCACAAAGCCCGAGCATACGTAAAACCACAACATCCAACACAAAAGCATCAACAATAAATACATGAACTGCAAATGAAAAGAAACAAAAACACAAACATGGAGAAAGCTGAAAGGGGAGAAATAATGTCTCAAAGATGCTGGCACACATGCGCTTCGTACAGCACAAACATACTCGCGCACGCACAGACAAAATGGCCCAAATGTCCATAGCAGGCAGGTCTGGTCACAAAGAAGCAGATGACGATGCAGGAGTACCGCAGTCAGAAAACATGGACAGTGTGAAGAGCGTAAAATCAGGTCCAAACATGGCTGCTGCCAGTAGCAAGAATATCTGCACAGTTTCAGTCCTGCTCGTCCTCTTCACTGTGCCATAGCCAAGGCCCGGGGTGGGTGAGGGGCAGAGAGGAGCGCTGCTAGCTTCTCCACCCCCTTTTGTGGAATGGGGAAGGAAAAAGTGAGGACATTTGGTCTCCCCCCCCTCTTGCCCCTGGCAACGCTCTTTACCTGTCCTTCAGCTCCTGTGTGACACGCTTGGTGATGCGGCCGCACAGCAGCCCCATGAAGAACAACAGCACCACACACATTGCCAGCATGCTCATGATATAGTTCTTAGCAGGGGAAGAGAGCACCTGACCAGCCAAGTCCGAGAAGCCTTCTGCTGGCGCCACCTAGAGGCAGGAAGCAGAAAATGTCAACATGAAAGGAAACGGCACATGGAGCAATGCTTGAGAAAATACGAACTTAATAACAGCAATAACAATACTAAAATTTGCACACTATTTGAAAACTTTAACATTTGTATTTTGTGTGTGGTTAGTCTCTAAAAATGAGCTTTATTAATTTAGCAGAATACATTACATTACATTTACATTTATTTGCTTAGCAGACGCTTTTATCCAAAGCGACTTACAAATAAGCAAAGCGATATATCACATTCTGCTAAATAAATAACATTTTTGCTGTTCATTAAAATCAGAACAAAAACATACAATAAATATTTTGCTGGAGAGGTTATTTAAAACAATGTAACAAAAGTAGTGCAATTTTCCCACTAGTGCCAGAATTATTGGCAGCCTCCACAATTCGCATCTGGTGACGATCTCCCCGGAGAGAAGAACACTGGACCTCTTTCTGTAAGTCTAACACAGTCAGAGACTTGTAGATAGATCTCAGTTCACTCCTCCTTCATGCAAAGCTCCTCTATATTCTTAGCTCTGTCCATGTGGACTCCCCTTCTCCAGGTCAGCACAGAGATTTTCATGATTTTGTTCAAAGCTTGATCTATGGCAAAGTCTGAACCTCCTGGCAGAGACAGCCAGGCTACAATATCCTGTATTTAGAGGAATTCATAATAGCATTAATGTTCCCAAAAGCCCCTGGAACAGCCATAAAACAACCCCAAATCCGCCATGATCTGCCTTCATATTTCATTCTACTATTTTTTATTAGCTACTTATATGTAGTTCTTCACTTTTTGGCAAACATGCTAACGATGTGCATGACCAAAGGTGTTCGCCCACCTGAATTAACGTGTGTTGTACATATTTTAAATAACTTATGCTCATTATCTTTAAATATGCCAAGAAATCTGGATTTCACCTCTATGTCCAATAAAGCTGAACATCATGTACAGCTACCTATAGACCATTTCGACGGCTATTGGTCAGCTTAAGGGAGAGACATATTTGTTCCTTGGACGTTTCCGGTTAGTTGTCGAGCACATACAAATCAACAGCGCGAGGCTCTTCATGCACAGTGTTACTGTGATTTAATTATGCGATTGAAAATGTCAGTATTAATTAGGACCATGTTGTTGGGTGGTTGGATGCTCCCTCAGGCCTGAAACTAACCTACTTTTGGGTGGGGAAAAAACAAACAAACAACAACAAAAAAAAAACGACGGGACATGACTCCTGGATTGCAGCAGTGAAGCGAGACGGCTGTATATCGACTAGCAACTCCAGGATATGTAGCACACAATTTATCTCTAGTAAATAAATGATATATTTGCCATTGAATTTTTTCTATATGATTTCTTTATGTTCACTATTTAAGTATATTTCAGCATAATTTGAGCCAGCATTGTGGCTCAGTCTTTGTTTTCACATGGTAGCTAGCTAGTGTTTTGATGCCTTTGCAGTGAAAGTGACAGGTTAGTATTTCCGTGGCATTTCGAAACTGCGGTTTACATTAGTTATCTACCCATCAGAGAGATGCGATGAGTAATACTTTACAGCAATTTTGCATTGTGTAATATTAGCTAACTGCATTCGTTTGCAAAAGATAACGGTAAACAACAGTTTTCCATCACTTATTAAGCTTGGTTAGTGTTAATTCCAACATGCACTAATGCATTTTAAACAATAACTAATATTTGTTAAGAACGCGCATTAACCAGATATAATGTTTACTAATCACCTCCCCGGTCATCTTAGCACAGAACCATGCAGAGTACGCTACTGACACCGCTTGATTTGCTCCAACGTCACCAAGCACCAGTTAAATGTTGTTGTCCGTGTTGTATGGGGGGGAAAAAAAAAAAAAAAACAACTTTCCAAACTTTTCCGCTAGTTAAATAATTGTAAGCATCCAGAGTGCGATACGCTTTTACCGTATCTCTCATGTAGTAACATGGTATCAACAAGATAACGTCTGGATAAGTTACTGCAGGTAAACGTTTAATGTTCTGTATGAAAAGTTGTCACCTTGGTCTTATTTAAAGGGTTTTCTTCTCAGTTTTTGTAAATATCTTAACTGTTCAGCTTTAGCTAGGACCTGAAAAGTACCCGCTAATCATTTTTCCATTTCGTTTTGACAGATCTGGGTTTTTAATAAATGGTGCCACTGGAAATGCTTTAGGACCAGACACGTGCAGAAGCACTGTAACTTGTTTGTTATTGTTTACATCCTTGAAATGGTCTCTGTGTGTGTTACCTTGGCAGCGTAGCTCCACATGTCTATGCGGTCTTGCAGTCTCTTCTTACACTCAGGCTGGAGTCTCACTCTCTTATCCTGAAGAGCCTCCATCAGACACGACATCTCTGAGTAACACACACACACACACACACACACACACACACACACACCAATGTTAATATCCTCTGAAAACTCTTCGGGCACATTCTGACCGTGGTGTTGAGCACTCACGTCTTCCTTTGCCAGGCGGGATGGCAGCACACTGATGCTTAAGGTCAAGTGCACATGCTGTGTGCAACACTGGATCCACAAAAATGTCTGCCTTACTCTCCTTCAGGATGTTCAGCACCTCCTACACACATGACATGCGTGAATTTAAACCACATTACGTCGTTGGGAGAATTTTGGACAGTTTTATGGTAGAGCACGTGATGTTGATGATGCACCTTTTTGCAGCCCTCATTTTTCAGCTTGAGCAGATTCACTTTGAGACATTCCTCCACCTGGCCCGTCTGTTCCTGGGCCGCTACCTCCTCTGCGCACAGCCGCGGGATCTGAGACACAAGTACGTGACATTATACCACACAGTAGTGCATATAATTACAGTGACACCTGGAGGAAGCTGGAGGATTAACTGACCTCATCAGTGCACTGCATCTGTAACTGAGGGTCCAATCTGTAGTCCAAGGCAGACTCCTGCAGTATTACCCTGATCTGGTCCTCACAGTCTGGAGAGAGACGCTGCATACACAGTTCAACAACGGTTACAACCACACAGACCCAGACATAATCAGCTATACCGTGTTGAACCGCAAAGTAACACAGCAGAGTGGGGTGCACTAGAACAGACCTGGTCAGCGTATTTGAGTTTGAGGCAGGAGATGACCCGGCCCTCTAACTCGATGTCATCTTTCGATTTGTCCAGAATGTTCTGGCAGAACTTGGGAATGTCAGGCTTACAGGCCTTCCTCAGCACTGGGTTCAGTCTGTAATCTGGACGTATGAAAGGAAAAAAAAAATCTACTTAAATAAAGTTTAATCATGATCATATTCATAATTAAACGGTGCCTGGCATATCTAACGGTCTCTCTAGAGCAGTGGTTCTCAAACCGGGGTCCACCAGATGGAGGCAGGGGGGCTGCGTAGAATTAGAATTTTTTTAAAATTAATTTTACCTATATGTAAGGCAGGATTGTCCACATTTGAACTATAATGTATATAAAAATGTAACTATTAATAAATTAAATCAATTATACACAGCACATTAAGCTGAAACGTCACCAACAGAGACATCTGTTGATATACTATTGTACAGTACTTGTAGCCACGTGCTGATAAAACTCAAGTCTATTTAAAATGGAGTCGTTTTTGGATAGAGGACGTAGTCTCTGTTGAAAAAGTTAATACAGAAAAGCCTAGCGTGAAAAAACAAAACAAAACAAAAATTGTGCCACAAAGGAATGCACCCTACACAAGGGGGGCTCACGCCGAAACAGCTTTGGAACCATTGCTCTAGCACAGCATGACCCATGTTTTGATACGGATGAAAAATAATTAAGACAAAGAATGGTGTACAAATGTGCGTCAGACTATACCTGTGTTCTGGGTGATCTGTCTCTTTGTGATCATCTGTTTGCATTTAGGGTCCATGAGTTCACTGTTCTTGTTTTGTTTCAGGCACTGGAGCATGCTCTTAGCATCGGCTTCAGAGCAGAAACGCTACAACACCAAAAAATTATATTTAATGAGGTACCACTCACTTACTATACTGAACACGCAAACTACATCTACAAGTGCTGTTTGTAATTAGGAGAGTGACTGCAAATTAAAATAAATAAATAAGATTTATGATCACTCACCCTGATCATCTGCTTACACACTCTCATGAGCTGAAAGTCAAGTTCAGGGTCGATCATCTCAGTTTCCTGCAGTTTAAAGATCTTCTGGTGACAGCGCTGGGTCAGATGATTCTTACTGTCCTTCAGACACTCAATCACCTGCACACAAAAGTTTGTGGACACTTGATTTCTCATGATCTGAAGGTATATGATTAAACATTTGAAATCGGTGTTGTAGACAAAAATATAATCGTGCCAACATACTCGTTTCTTTCATTAGAAGAAAAAAAATTTGTACAAAAAAAATTTGTTTAAATGGATGACTTGGAGCGAAATATTCAGAAAAACTAGGACTTTTGCACCCTTCGGAACTGTAGAGCTGGGGCAGATAACCCAAGTTGTTTCAGAAAGACAGACCTGAGCATTGCCGAACACCACGTTCTGACAGTGATCCTTAATGTCCTGCTTACAGCTCTCGTGCAGATCTGGATCCAGGCGGATATCCTCTGACTGGAACAGAGTACAACACCACAGACTATAGACTATAACACATTACATTGCAGTTTCTGTATAAATTCTGTATTTACGACTAGTATGTGGATTCTGATTTGAGAATTAACCAACCATCTCCAGTTCCTCCACTCTGAGCTGCCTCCGGCACTTCATGGAAACGCGTTGGTCTTTCACCTCCTGCAATGTATCATTCCTGACCATGGTGCTCAGACAGATGACCACATCCACCCTGTGCACACAAATAGGTTCATTCCATGATCGATTTATCTTTATCTGCAACTAGGGTTAAACTAGCCAGAAATGGATTAAATAAATTACACAAATACTGCTTTGTCAGTAGAGGAGACAACATCAGTAAACAATTCTGTTTTAAACTTGAATTAGTAAGTGACCCTTAGCTTTACACTCACTTCTTTTTGATGTTAGGGCACAGTTTGAGAACATCCTCCTTGCAGGCCATCTTGAACTTGTAAGAAAAGCGGAAGTCTTTCATTTGGATCTGAGGAGAAGGAAGACGAGAGCAGTACTTAGTAAAGAGGAAGTCAAACACACAACCCATTAGGGATGCCTACTCAGAACCCGGTTCTACATGAGAACTGGTTATAAGTTTGTAAAACACAGCGCACTGATGCACGACTCAATGTAAACAGCTGGAGTCACTTAATATAAATGCTGTGAACATAACGCCAGTCATAACACCACCAGTCTTTGCGCAAGGGTTGTGGATGTGCTTATACACACAAAATGTTTGGAAAAGCATTTTCCTATCATTAGTGAGACTTGTGTGTAGACAGTCACATACAAAGAACTGAAGAACTGATGAAGGCAATGCTCTCAAATACAACAACTCCTGCTGATAAGAGCTGATGAGAGGGGCACAAAAAACCCAGTTAAACAAACATAGTTTGTACAAACCAATCTCATACAAATGAGATTATAGATTACAGGAGAATTATTTTCCACAGATTGGGTAATAAAAGTTTTCCAGTGTAATTGTGAATTGTTTCAGATAATTTGATATGTGAGGAATGTGAGAACAGGTGGTGAATATATTTTTTATTATATAACAATACATTTGATCAATTGTACTAGTTTAAAAAAAACAACAACAACAAAAAAGAAAATGTTAGTAGTGGAGTCTTTATAATAAACATAAGTTTATTATGGATTGACTGTAGGGATGGGTGTCATTAGGATAATGTTCACAAAGTAAAAAGAGGAGCTATATTTTGACTTTATATTTACCAAACTGGTCAAAATTAGCAGTCTTAACTGAAGGGCCACCATTTAACAAACACTATACATTCTTGGCATTCTCTCACCTGAAATGCTTACCGTAATTTCCAGACTATAAGCTGCTACTTTTTTCACACGGTTTGAACACTGCAGCTTAAACAATGATGCGGCTGATTTATGGATTTTTACGGGCTAACGAGTTTCATGCCGCCAAAACATTTAGCCTCGTCACATCGGACAAATGAAATTACCCAACAGGTCACAGTGGACCAATTAAACTGTTCGAATTAAATCTAACGCGCTCACACTATATTCTTCAGATCAGTCATTTTGTACTTCATGCACACCCCCTCATCAGGGAAAACACACGAAGAAATGCATATTGGTTGACGTCATGTCTTCGCCCCGTCTTGTCATGTGTTGTTGAGTCACATGTGTTTTGGTATTGCCCGCTGCTGTTAGCAGTTTGGCTGGTGTGTATATATACACCGGGAACCATGACACACACACAACGTAATTAGATAGATAGCGAATATAGTTAGAGTCTTTGTTCATGCCATGTGTCTTAGTTCTTGTTCATGTTTCCTAGCCATAGCCATAGTCCATGTCTGAGTTCATGTCAAGGCTAGTTAGCTTATAGCATAGCTTATAGCTTAGCCTGTAGCCTAGCAGCTTATAGCATAGCTTATAGCCTAGTAGCGGATAGTATAGCTTAGAGTTGTATAGACTTAGTTTAGAATATAGATGTAGAAGTGGTTTATAGAGTATAGATAGAGTTTTTGTTCCATGTCCATAGTCATTGTCATGTTTCATGTCATAGTTAATGTTTAGGTTAGTTGGTTTAATTAGCTTAGTTCATGGAGTTGGTCATGTTTTGTGTTGTTTCTCTTGAGTCTGCTCTCCTCTGTTTCAATAAAAACTCTCGTCCTAACTGTACTTGCATCCGTCCTGCTTCAGTTACATCACGAATCGTGACAGTTACAACGTGGACACCTGCGGTTTATAGACAAGTGCGGCCTATATATGTACAAAATTGTTTTTATTTTTAAAGTTAATTCAGGCTTATATTCAGGTGTGCTCAATAGTCCGAAAATTACGGTAATTCATCCCCAATTCAAAACTGAAAACATTTTACATATAATTTATGCATGCATTCATGCATAAATGTTCCTGTTTTTTAAATTTTTGTCCTGAACTGTATATCGTAGTGGCTTGGGCAGCTAGATACAAAACTAAGGTTAGGTGTTTGAAGGTGTATTACCAGTTGAAAGTGAGTGACTCCGACTGCACATTTTTCATTCATCTCCTTCTGGTGTTTATTGAGCACGAGACACTCCATCAGATCTCCATTATCTATCTGATTATCTGCCACCTCCTGTTAGACAAATCAATAACAAACAAGAAAAAAAAGGGAGGAAGAGAGACATAAAATAGGAACAATCAAAAATAGAAAAGGAAGACTGTGTGAAAGAGTTGTTTTGGCTGGGGATTTTGTGATGTTAAGCAATAATTGGACAATCTGACTTACATGGCAGTGCGAATGGATGACAGGTTCACAGGCTCGGATTAAAAGGGCTTCAATCTGAATATCCTTAAAAGAAAAGAAAAAAATAATTGTGAATACGTTACATAAAAATATGTAAATATGATTCAAATTTACCACATTAACTACATAAATAAATAAAAACAGGTACCGGGTACAGCACATTTAAAGCAGCACAACATCAGATATAGCCGTCGGTATTCATAATGTAATAGTAAAGTTAAAAATGTCTGACAGAAAGAGAAAAAGGAGTGACGGACGAGAGTGTTTCTTACTTCAGACTCCAGCTCTGTCAGGTTACCCACCACATCTCTACAATCTGAGCCCAAATCATCTAAATGATCCTGTAGACACTCCAACTCCTGCAACCAATATGGACACACACACACCAAAAGCAATGACAAGTTTAATGAGTGCTGCATTAACAAGATGTCTGGTATTATTATACAAATCTGTTGTTCACTAAAAAAAGCCCTATATTAGGAGGAATAATGCTTGATTAAACCACAGACTACATTTAATTTCATATTTCAATTTATGAACTAGAACAGTGTTTATCAAACAGGTCCTCAGATGGACCAGTTTTGCATTCTCCCAGTTCCTGAACCAAGTGTGCTTTACATGTTTTCCTCATGCCTAGGCGGCTCCTCATACTGATATCACGAGAAAGGAAAACAAGTAGAAGATGCAAGGATAGAGAAACTGATTTCAAATATAATTTGATTTCCTGATTACAGGCTGAATGTCCCATGACTGGGGTAAGGAGGCGAGGAAGTGTGAGCGAGAGTACTGAGAAACAACCCGTGTGTTGGGAACCGCAAAAAAAGTGAACCATTGTGTTTGGGGAAACAGAAAATACCTGAAACTTTATGCAAGGTTACTGAGGCCCTATTTACACCTGGTCTTAAAGTGACACATGAAAAGGCCAGATGTGAACTATTCATCTCGGCTATGCACTGGTTAATGGAGCATTCAGGGAGATCGGAGACGTGTGATAGACATTCAGAGCTATTAACTGTTTAAACAGTCAATCTTATAGGGCACATCTGGGCAACAAGAAACACCTGGCAGTCACATTTCAAATATTTGTAGTCACTTGAAAAATTGGTCGGTTCGAACAAAAAGGTGTCAAGTTTTGAACACTACTAGATGCAAATATCAGGTAATGAAATCTGAAAATCTGATTCATCATCTCTCATTCAGATTCATCATCTCGTACTCGAATTTATCATCTCATTCATCTTTTGATCTCAAATCCAAATGTCTTCAACATACAGCAAAAACAAAAGGATTGGACTTGTCGTTCAAATACTTTTGGAGGCGACATATTACTCAGCACCTTAATTAAAAGTAATTTAAAACTATGCTGTAGAATACAAATTTTAACCAAGTAATCAACGTAGTTTTCCTTACTTAAGCTTTTTCTTGCTGTAAATTTTACTAACCTGTCCAGGCTCTGTTTTCTCACTGCACCACTTGCCCAGATCGGTCATACACCGTCTCTGCAGGTCGGGGTCCAGCTTTACATCCAGAGCCCTCTGATGGAGGATGCGCTGCACTTCCGTCTTACAGTCACGAGACAACTATAGACAAACAACTTTTTAGGGCTAAAACTCAGACATAAACAAACAAATACACACCACATGAACTTGTCAGGAATTAGAACGACACACACTGCCGTTAGAAAACAAAAACAGCGAAACACTCAATTACATATGACCCAATACATCTAAATAGCTGATTAGCCAGAAGGATCCCATTTCCCCACACCAACCAAAATCATTTGCAAATTACAATTTTGAAATAAAAAAAGTTGCTTGAAATTTTCAGTCTTTGTAAAATGAATACCACTACATACTGTGTACTGTAGTGCCTCAATGCTCCATACTGATATACACAGACAAACCATCAGGATTATTTATTAAATAAATAAATAAATAAATTGTGTTTGTTTTTAACACCATGCCAGCTTCTATGGCTATTTTCATGGTGAGAAATGGGTAAGGTTTTCAAAATCATATTTTCCCATAAACTCTAAAATTGCATTAGGTTTGACTTTGTTAAAAATTTCTTCCAGAGTGTTGACTGAATAATAACAATAAAAAAGGTTTCTCACAGGGTTAGGACCAATAAAGTCTAATAAAACATGTTTCAAGGACAATGGATTCTGGCAGAAGGTACATGATGCCGAGTCTTCTCCAAATATTAAAAACTTGTGTGGAAAATTCGAATACAAATTTTCCAGTTGCACAAAGACTGAAAATTCTGCAAAGCGTAAAGATATTACTCCAGTTTGACCCTTTCATTTGTTTATAATAGCATGCATAATTTGGTGTACTTTTGAGCATCTGCAACAAGAATATAGTACTTACATTATAAAGACTGTTGCTTTCAGTGGAGTCCTGTGGTTAAATTTAAGGTTAGGCTTAGATAAGTCAAAAAAAGTTATGTCAGCTATAGCCAGCAGTCATAACTTCATCACTTGGGGATAGTTTCTGGCCATAGCAAACCAACTTAAAAGGTTTATTACAGTCCATACATGTATTATGCCATAAGACAAATGCCTTATGTGCAGCTCTAATGTATGTTGGATATCAACAAGAGCCGAGTCTGCTAGGTGTGTGTGTGCTGCAACATGTATGTGTAGAAACACCCCCCCCGGGGCCTTCCCCTTGTCTTGTTCGGGACCCGTTTTTTCAGCCGTGGAGTGTGGCAAATACGTGCAGCATCATTCTGACACTTCCTGTACAGGATCGGGTCCAGCCTGTGAGTGACAAAGAAAAGAAAAAGATAAATACAAATAATGAAAGGTGATATGGATGGATGCATGGATGGATGGACGGATGGATAGTCATGTGGGATCACACAGACTGGTCATTCTTAATAAAGCCTAATATCAATCTAGTAATAAATCAGACAAAACCAGTAACAGATGAAACATTAAATGCCACTGGTCACTCACTTCCAGTCTCTGGAGATGAAGTACTGCAGCTCTAGCAACCTGTGCTCACAGTCTTCCACCATCTTATCGGTGTAAAGATGTTCCATTAAACAAGACAGGATCCTATATGAAAATCAACAGAACACTCCATAACTATCTTCTCCCAACAACAACAAAAAGAACAAATGGCAGTCATGATTAATCATTATAGTTCAGACTGAGTAATAAAAGTGGTAGATTAAAGAGGAATGCGTTTGACTCACATGGGGTCTCCATTACGGATGTGTTTGCATGCGGTCTGGATGACCGACTCACAAGCCTCATTGAGAGCCCGATCAATCCGGTAATCTGCCCCGGGATCCGTTTCCTGGATCAAAGTCTGGAGCTGAGGACAATTAATACAAAATGACTCATTATAACACATATACAGTCTCACATGTAGTGGACCAAATTCTACTAGACCTGAACCTACACTTAACGGTCTCAGAGTTTAATTAACAAACTTCTCCTTTTGGGTCAAGGGTGTGGTCATTGCTAGGTGTGAATGGGGGAGGAGTCGCAGAAAAGGAGTAGGTAATGAATGAATGAATGAATGTGGACACCCGTGTGTGATTAATAATGTCTTATTTATTATTAATGTGGCATATATTTATATTATGTGTAAGGTGCTGAAAAGCGGGAATGAGACGTGCCAGTGTGAAGCTGTGCGTGTGTGAAGTTCATGTTTTATATTTGCTTTTGCTGAGGGTGTCATGCAGAAAAGCATGAAGTAAACACTAAAATAAATACAGCCCTGTAGCTTCTCATGCCTGCCTTCCATCTCCTTATTTCCCCTCATACCCACAGTCTTACTGTATTTATAACCTCAATTTTGCCCAACCCAATACTTTGCACTAGTGAGGTCAAAGTAAAGTCAACTCACAGATTTCTGACAGAGGTTGTCGACAATGCCCTTATCACGGGACACTCTCATGAGGCAGTGGAGGGTTCGGCCCTTGTGGTGCAGACCGGAGCAGTGTGTGTCAATCTCCCCGCGGCAGTGCAGCACGATCTCCGGACTCAGCGAATAATCCTCCATCAGCATGCGTCTGTAGTCCAACATCTCCCCCTGACACTCACCACTCACAGTGCGTCCTGACATACAGAGAAGAGAAAAGAAGACTTGCTTCTCATACCAGAACCAGCTAATCAGTAATCTACAGGTTGTCCCAAAAATCTCCAAACACAGGGGAAATGAACTAATATATATATATATATATATATATATATATATATATATATATATATATATATATATATATATATATATATATATATATACACACACACATACATACATATATACATATATATATATACATATACACACACAATCACACACACACACACACACACACCCAGATAGCCCTTAGAAATGCCTTTGACAAAAGAAGGCCATGGATGTACCGGAATTTCAGCCGTGAAAATGTTTGGCCAAAAATGGTATTTTTGGTTTTTGGCCAAAGGGGAATAAGGCCGAAAATATGAGGCGCCACACCCTGCCCCTCAGCGCTCAGATTTCACTCTCAATCTAAGCTGACGCTTATCACTGCATTGCGACATCACTAGATCCGCGATATGAAGAACATTACTTTGACACAGACAAAAAGCAGCGTGAACGGGAAACGATACAGATGGCGCTGGAGATGATGGACACATCTGCTAAAGGATCAACATGCAGTAAACGGCAAAGTGTGCCACAGAAACGGGTGCGTACAAGTGATGAGGTGCAAACTCCCTCACTTCCTGACCTTTGACGAGCTTCTACAGGAAAGTGCCCCGATCCACAGCAGTGCCACAACAAGCGCAGCTACGCTTTCCACTGCTTGCACGCAGGCATTTATCTGCCCAAAGCACCAGCACAGAGAGTGAGAGACTATTCAGTACAGCACCTCATGTTCTTGATGAGAAGAGGAACCGTCTCTCCTGCCAGAAACCTGCCACTTTTGCTTAAATAGAAAGCAGTCCAATTTTCTATGTGTATAGCAATTACATTAAAAGTCGTGTAGCCCTGCAAAACTTTGTTCTTGACTTGAGGCTACATCTGTTGTTTACAGTTTCAGGTTGGTTTTAGATCTATTGCTGCTGTTTTGCACAATAATCTTTAATTAATGTGGAAATACATTTACATAAACAGAACAGAGGACTAGTTCATTACGTGACTGCTGTTTCGCAAATCATAGAAAACAGTTTTCTAGAACTTTACTTTATTTGGATAAAAATAAAAAATCTGTTAAATTTGCTTGTTACAGAACTGAATGAATAATAATATATTTAATATTGTTTTTGTTTTGGTGTGTTAATTTAAAAAAAAAAAGTGTCACCATTTTATTGGTTTGTAGTTTTTCCAATTCAGATTCATTAAATCAATTAAATGAATTAAAAAGTCTAACTAACACAATTATACAAAACAACTAATTTTCGGTTTTCGGCCCAGAATTTTCCTTTCGGTGCACTACCTTTAACAGAACGCAATCGAAGTGCAATTACATGCATAACACCAAATGTGTTACATAAGTTCGTGATGAGTGGGAGAGACGACACCATGTGTGTTTAAAAAGAAATAGCAATCATGTAGAGGATGCACTGTAAACAGTCACATTTTGCTAAAAAAAAAAGAAAAAAAAAAGGGCAAATTTCCCCCACATGTATGGAGACGTTTGGCCACCCTGTAGTTGCCATCAGTTACATGAGAATTATCACCACACATATTAGACTATATCAATTTCATTTTACATAACGCTGGAAGGTAGGCTACTGTATCTAGCATAATTAATGCTGACTAACAAGAGTGATGCAACTTAGTGCAAACTGATGCACATACAGAGAGGACATGAAAACTTGAAGTAGCCAGAATAGCAATTAGCTCTTTAGATCAACAGATGGACTGGTTATAGAAAAAACAATTAGGAAATATTTTCCCATATGCCTGTAGGGAACATCCTTCTCTGCACTCCTACCTCTGTGCACAGCGGACTCGAGGCACAGCAGCAGGTAGGACAGCTTGGCCTCTCTGCCACGGGGCAATGTTGTATCCACGTTGCAGCGGTATTTCCGCAGATCCTGTTTGCAGGCCTTGGCTAGTGAGTAGCTCACCTTGTAATCCTGGGCGATCAGCTTCTGTCTGGTGGAGAGAGACTCCCTGCACTGTGCATCATGAGAAAATAAAAATGAACAAATGGACACACACACACGTGTAGATTTCTTTTTATGGTCAATTATGGTTGATATCAATGTGAATAATCGTATAGAAGTTGCTCACAGAACAGAATAGTAGTTTTAAATACCTTTACAGACATGGACTCTTCAAATTTGTGGTTGAACAGACATTTGTACACCCTGCCTTCACCTGCTGGAGTCTAAAATCACCAAAAACAATAAGATGAGTATGGCGTCGTACCGGTGAAAGCTGCACTGCAAATACACAAAGTCACGGACGTACATTTTCACAGAAGCGCTCGCGATCATCTCGGCATGCAAAGAAGAGGTGCCTGTCCAGGTGGAAGTCATCTGATGATAGCTCAGCCACACGCATGATGGCCTTCTTACAATCTTCTTTGATTGAATAACGCCCTGGCTGTTCCTCTACTTCACTCACCAGCCCTTTCTCCAGACATGATATCACCTCTCCCTGAGAATGTAGGTCCTTAAAAAAAAACAACAACAAATAAATATATAAGAAAAACATGGTAAAGCATAACTCACTCTCAGCAGATTTAATATTGGACTGTACTGCTTGACATGGCAAACCACACCCGAGCTCTCTGCTTTGAAAACATCATAGGAAATATAGTGAAAAATAACTGTGCAAGAGCATTTTTAATTGGATTCTGCATGCTGAAAAAAAAAAAAAAAAGTATATGTGCACCTTTGCTTCTCCTCCATATCATTTATAATGCGACTGCTTCTCTATTCCACAGCCCTTCAATTACATCACAACCTAATTATATAAACATTGCACATTCTGACACGAATATGAAACGAGGAAATAGCAGGAAAATATTTCAGTATTTCTCGGTTACTCAGCTCATGAGTCATCAGTGCTATTAAAATGGAAGTCCTGATATGTGGACATCAAGGCTTGATTCCAGGGCACATTTATTAAATCTCTTAAGAGTGACATTTAGCAGCGCTTGTGTCCCAGAAGGTCCTGGCTCACCTTCTCGCCAGTGTTAACACTCCCACAGTGCAGTGCATTGATGTCGTCCTTGCAGCTGTCCATAAAGCCGCAGATGAGCCGGTAGTCGCTGAAGATGATGGTAGTCATCTTTGTGATGTACTGGTTACACTGGTACTCGGTGATGTTGGTACGGTGATCTACCAAACATGAAACTAAATAGCCCTTCCCCCGCTCCTCTGATGCACACTCTTTAATCTGTAACCACAAATAAATGGATGGCATTATTTAAATGGCGTATAATTCGATATGCATGAAAAATGTATTCAGTCGGTTTTACTTCACACTCCAAGGCACAACCCGCTGGAGAGAGCGGACATAAAGAAGGTACTTACGTCACTAATGGTGGTCTTGCATACTTCCATGGCCACGGACTCAAACTTTGGGTCTGTTGTCAGATTTAGTTTGTAATTCCATAGCAGCTTTAAATAAAAAAAAGGAAAAAAAAAGAAAAGAATTGAATACATTAAATTTAACAGCTTATGCATACAAGTAGGTTTCACCCCAGGCTTTATGTACATCAGCTATTGACATACAGCCCCAGAAGCAGCTTATTCAAAATCAGTTTTAAACTGAGCATATGGATACAACATGTGCTTATAAATGTGTCTCTCATTACTGAGTTCAGCATGGGTCTGGAACATTATGAAACACATGACACACTGAAAGAAAACACTGAAGGAAAAAAACGATACTCACATGGTTGCAGCTGGTTGCAATCTCCGTTTCCTAAAGGGTGAAAAACATCAAAACAGATGTTAGAGGATGATACCAGGAGACTTCAGTGAATTAAAGAGGCAGGTTTCAGTTTATTCTCTGGCACGCCTTGGCTAGCTCAGTTCAAAAAGCTAGTTTAATAACCACGAAAAAAATAACAGGTCTTGATAACCTGAATGATCTTAGATAATGCCTGTCAATAACAAGCTGTCAATGCATTAACATAAAAAAAAGATAGTAGTGAACAATACATGATCTCAATCTATATTCCAATGCTCATGATTATTCCTTCTATTATGTTGGGGGGAAAAAGTTACATCCATTATGTCATGGGTCAAAATGACTGCCACAGTTTTAAATACACAGCAAAAAACCTTTGACATGGCTTGTCGGAGGCAAGCCATAAGAAGAAATATTTGCATACAAATTCATGACCCAAAATGAAGGAAGACAACAAAATCAAAGAGAAAAGACATCTCAAATGTGGAAAGGGGTCAAATTGATCCATAACATAACATTAGGGTTAAGGTTGTACAATGTATTGATTTTTATACAAGTTAGTTCCGGTCTAATAATCTGATTGGTCGAGCAGTGTTCCAAGAGAGCCTATGTTTACTAACTGCAGTGGGATGTTTCTCTGTGTGCATCACTCCACTCGTCTGTGTTCGACAGGTCAAATTTCACTTACGATTAGTATATAGTGTTAGTGATATCAGCAGCAATCAATACTGTTCAGAAATATAACTGAAGGCACTTACAACTGGCGTTCCACAGGGGTCAGTTCTGGGTCCACTCCTCTTTTCTATCTACACTACATCTCTCGCGCAGGTGATTGAGTCTAATGGCTTCTCCTATCACTGCTATGCTGATGACACCCAGCTCTATTTGTCCTTCCAGCCTGACGATCCATCCGTCTCTGCAGGCATCTCTTCTTGCCTGTTGGACATCTCAGTCTGGATGAAGGAGCACCATCTTAAGCTTAACCTGGGAAAATCTGAGCTTCTCGTCATCCCAGCCTATCCCTCAATCAACCAGAACCTCACTGTACAGCTCAGCTCACTTACACTCATGCAAACCAGGATGGCCAGAAACCTTAGGGTGATTCTTGATGACGGCTTAACTTTTACAGACAACATCTCAGCAACTGCAAGGTCCTGTAGGTTCATCCTGTACAACATCAAGAAAATCCGACCATACCTCACCAAACAGGCTACACAGATAGTAGTCCAGGCTCTTGTCATCTCTTAACTGGACTACTGCAACTCACTGCTTTCAGGCCTCCCAGAATGCTGCAGCGTGCCTCGTCTTCAACCAGCCCAAGACAACCCATGTCACACCCCTCTTCATCTCCCTCCACTGGCTTCCTGTATCAAGTTGAAGGCCTTGATGCTCACCTACAAGACCTTGTCAGGAACAGCACCCTCCTACCTCAACTCTCTCCAGAAGACCTACATTCCCTCTTGCAATCTGCGATCGACTAGCGACCGACATTTAGAAGTTCCCACTCAGCGTGGCGTAAGGTCCCTTTCCAGAACCTTCACGCTTACCGTTCCCCAGTGGTGGAATGCACTTCCAATCTCAATCCGGACTGCAGAATCTCACTACCTTCAAAAAACAGCTAAAGACCCACCTCTTCCGTGAACACCTAACCAACTCCTAGAGGAAAAGGGAAAAAAGAAAAAAAAAAAACCCACACACAACGCACTTACACCTCTACCCTGTGCACTTTGCTTCCTCTGGTATTCAATTAATGGATCTTGTATAGTAGCACTACTTGTATTGTTCTCTGCTTGATATATCGCTTTGCTTATTTGTAAGTCGCTTTGGATAAAAGCATCTGCCAAGTGAATAAATGTAAATGTAATGTAAATGTACTAATGAGATGTTGAAGAAATTTGACAAAGTTAACAATGAAATTCATTCAGCTGGGCATCCGCCATTACTCAAAGCCTATTGGCTGATTTCGGTCATGTGACTGGACTGTGAATTTTATCACAGTAGGCTACGGACTCTGATCATTTTTCCATAGCATGGCAGTATTTTAAATGGAAAATTCTGTGACCCTGATCTTTCTATCATCCAAGTACATTTATGAGGTGATTCTTCAATGCTCAATCAAGATTTACCATTTACCATTTACCAATCAACAGCCGTGGACGCCCAACTCCAAAAATACAGTTTTGTGACCCTGGTCGTTTTTTCATTGTGGTCATTGTACTCTTGTCTTATATATGGAAAATATGAAAGTCTGTCAGATGAAGATTGAAGAATTTTTCTGAAAGCACCTTTAACGGGAATGTACAAATCATTGTGCGCTAGCTAGATAGCGGTCGTGCTATAAAGTGAGTGAGTGCAGCTTCTTAGGGATCTATTTCCACTCTAAAAATAAACAGAACAGTGTGAGTATTCTGACTGATCTCAGATAAGATTTTCATTGGAGTCCTGACAAACTGCGACATTGGTTGGCATGATGTCACCCAAGGAAATATCTGGTCATGCAAACAAATCTTTTACCATATTCTTTCATCATCAATTTAGTGTGGGATAGATCTATGAAATCGTAGCTTGTGTGCACGCTGCACAGACAAAACTAAACCCCGCGGATACGTACATATCTAGCTTGCTGCAACTGTACATCGGGGTTTCCTCCTCGTTTTGTTCAGCAACACAGCAGCATGGCGGACAACACAGGGGAGCTGGAATTGGTTTGCACTTTCACAATGTACACTGTGCACCACAAAACATTTCAAGATGAAATACGACAAACCTGTTTAACCACACTGAAAACAAGCCTCCAAACAATATGCTGAAAGCCAGTGAAGACAGGACATGAGTGAAACAGACCTGAGCAAAACTGACATGATATTTACTACACTGTAGCTCAACCTGTCAAAATGTACTGTAGCCGAATCTTTAGTTACCAGTAAAACCTATTTTCTGAGATTACCATTTAAGTGCATAGTTAAAGCTCAGAAGTACTGAGCATTAAAACCATTTTTGTGTATGGGTTCATTCATACCCATTTGCCTTTGTGCACAGTCCTATTGTCGATATGAAAGAGAACACTAAAGAGAGTGAAGTTCTCTACTTCACTAAAGAAAGTGTGATTTGGCATAAGGTCCAAGCAAATGACTGGAAAAATAATCTGTGTCTGAGAAAAGTAAAACATGTTCGACTGGTAAAACAGCAAACTCTTTCCACAGAAAATCAAATTAGCTGGCTTCCTGTGAAACAGAGAACATACAGTGCCCTCCGCTAATATTGGCACTCTTGGTAAATATGAGCAAAGAAGGCTGTGAACATTTGTCTTTATTATTTAACCTTTTGATCGTTTGTTAAAAAATTCACGAAAGTACTCTGCTCTCATGGATATCAAAACAGGTTCCGGGATATCAAACAGGTTTGGCGGCTGTGGCGCAGGTGGTAGAGTGGGTTGTCCACTAATCGTAGGGTTGGTGGTTCGTTCCCCCCCAGATGACTCATATGCGAGTGTCTTGGGCAAGACCTGACCCAGTTGCTCCCAATGCAGCTAGCTGCGCTCTGCTACCTGTGTGTGAGTGTGTGTGAATGGGTGAATGAGAACAGTGTAAAGCGCTTTGGATAAGCGCTATATAGTGCACATTACCATTACATTGGTTCCCCAGAAAAAATAAATCTTTGTTAAATATAGGTGTGCAACAATTTTTATTGGCACCCCTATGAATTCATACGACAGCAATATATATGAAGTATATTCCTATTGATTTTTACATTTCTTTTAGTACACCTGGGTGACTGGGAACAGGAAACTATGACTTCCTGTTTCACAGCGGTATAGGTATGAGGGAACACATAGGCCAAATTCCCTTAGTCATTCATAACAATGGGTAAGACAAAGGAATATAGCTGTGATGTGCTTAAAGGTTGTTGAGCTTCACAAAATGGGTAGTGGCTATAAGAAATTAGCACAAGCATTGAAAATGCCCATTTCCACCATCAGCGCAATAATTAAGAAGTTCCAGTCAACTGGAAATGTTTTGAATGAAACATTGGACGTGTGTCTATATTGTCTCAACACACTGTGAAGAGGATGGTTCGAGTGGCCAAAAAATCTCCAAGGATCACAGCTGGAGAACTACAGATGATAGTTGCATCAGAAAGTCTTCAAAACTACAATCTGTCACCTACATCACCATAAGTTGTTTGGAAGGGTTTCAAGAAAAAGCCTCTACTCTCTTACAAAAACAAACTTCTTCAGTTTGCCAGAAACTACTGTAACTTCAAATAGGATCGGGTTCTATGGTCAGATGAAACCAAACTAGAGCTTTTTGGCAATAAACACCAGAGGTGGCATACACAGAGAGGTAACCATATGGAAAAGTACCTCATGCCCACGGTTAAATATGGTGGTGGCACTTTAGTGTTTTGGGCTGTTTTTCTGCCAGAGGACCTGGACATTTTGTTAGGATACATGGCATCATGGACAAATATCAAGATATTAAATGAAAACCTGACTGCCTCTGCCAGAAAGCTTAAAATAGGCCATAGTTGGATCTTCCAGCAGGACAACGATCCAAAACATACATCAAAATCAACAGAGAAATGGTTTACTGACCACAAAATCAAGGTCTTGCCATGGCCATCCCAGTCCCCTGTCTTTAAACCCATAGAAAACCTGTGGGGTGAACTGAAGAAGAGTGTCCACCAGCAGGGACCCCAAAATTTTAAGGATCTGTAGAGATTCTGTATGGAGGAATGGTCTCAGATCCCTTGACATATATTCTCCAACCTTATCAGACATTATAGGAGAAGACTCAGAGCTGTTATCTTTAACAAAGATGTCTTTGTTAGCAACTGTTGATATCCATGAGAGCAGACTATTTGTGAATGTTTTGAACAAAAGC
Organism: Ameiurus melas; assembly: GCA_012411365.1. Classification (NCBI taxonomy): domain Eukaryota; kingdom Metazoa; phylum Chordata; class Actinopteri; order Siluriformes; family Ictaluridae; genus Ameiurus; species Ameiurus melas. The sequence continues at coordinate 17,868,682 of CM022764.1, read as the reverse complement.
TCAAAAGGTTAAACAATAAAGACAATTTTTCACAGCCTTCTTTGCTCATATTTTCCAAGGATGCCAATATTAGTGGAGGGCACTGTAGCTAACTGGTTCCCTAATGAACATATTTATTTTAAATTTCAATGTCCTTCATCTGCACACATGCAGATTTCTCAAAAAATCGATTGAGAAAATGACAAGAATACATTTCTGGAAATTCTACACAAAAAGGGTATATTTTTTGAAGTAAAAAATAAAATACTAAAATATTCATTTATTTTGGATTTTTTTTTATCACAACATAATTCCCATAGCTCAATTTGTGTTACTCCAGAGTTCTGATGACTTATTATCATTCTAAAATGTGGAAAATAAATAAAAATAAAGAATGACGGTGTCTAAACTTATGACGCGTAGTGTAAATAATAACCACTCATTCAACTGAACTGAGCAAACATTTGTTCAAACTAAACACACAATTCTCCACCCGGATATCAGGCAGAAAGACTCCCACTGTTGCTCTCTGCCAATGAAACTTGTAAAGGCTAGAAGGTGGACAACACGTCTCTTCTCCAAATTACTAGCTTCCACATTTCACTAGACTTAAAGGACACTTTTCTCTCAGTCCATTTACCCACATCTATATTCCAACTCAATACCTAACTGTTAAACAGTTGTATAACTGTATGTACAAGTACAGAATAAAGCATTACAGGGCATGTTATAGGAAACTAATCAACAACTGGGTAGTGTAACACTGGAGGCTCCTTCCATAAAATGTAAATAAATATCTTCTTAACAGAATGCTTTAACATGTTACTGATTTTTTTTTGTTTAATAACAATTTCAATTGTTAAAGTTTAATTGTATAGATTGTCTGTTATACAAGAAAGTTTGATTACAAAATAAAACAAAACTAGAAAAAAACCTTCTCCGCTCCCATATTCATGTAGACCACAGAGAATCTAGCTTTGCACACAATAATTAGATTACTGCTGTCAATGTAAACGCATTCATTAATAAATATAACAGGAGAGTAAGAACGAAACTGTCAATTTATTTAACAAAGTTCTTCCACGGCAAAAAAAAGTGGGTCGGTCTTGGACATTGAACTGGGGTTTTGTCCCACTACTGTGTTATTGTATTATATTTCACATTATTTAATTCATACTAAAACAGCTCGATGGAGCTGTTCAAAAAACACAAAACTTTCTGCCTCCCTTTCTGGGTAGAAAACACATAAAATAAGAAAAGTTAGTTTCGGTGCTTCTTAACAGTTTGTGTTGTAGTGCTACGCGCCAACATTTAAATGATTCTTCTTCTCGGTGGTCAAAGACGTTAAGCAGATCAGCTGAATATTGAGTTGCACCACCTAGTGTGCAGGCGTAAAATGCATTCTTGGGCAGCACCACCTATCATCGTGCAGGCGTGAATTAGCTGAAGGCGATCAATCGTTCGGTGTGAAAGCACTGTTCGCTTCGCTCTATCGCATCGCACTCAGTGTTAAAGGACCCTCAATTTACGCAGATCAGGAACGCACTCAGGTCCGAAAGATGAGAAGGCCGGACCTGGTTGTGGCTTTAAAAGCATTATGTGTTTACACAATGGATGTACACAGTGACACGGATATTTGCACGCTCATAAATCGCATGCATAACTACACTGGCGTTACAGAGGAGCTGCTGAAAGAAATGTTTTCACCAAACGCTCCAGCTGCTAATAAAGAAGTCAGTCCACATGAGCCCATCTCTTTCTTTCTGCCCTGCTCCAGATCAGACACTCAAATCCATCGTGGTTTTCTTGCATTCTTTCCCCACTCGAGCGGTTTATGAAACCGAGACCGGATTGTCTCTGACAGAAAACGGACAACCACCCTACAGTAATCTGGAATTGGTGCATGATTTTTGGATCTGGAGCGGGATTTTTGCACTGCATTCAGTGTTTTTTTGGTCATGACATGATTACGCTGCATTTTAATGCATATCTACACAAAATGTGCTCCAGGAAGTTCTTTCCCATACACTACTATTCTATTCTTTTGCCCCATGCAGCATAAGTGATTATAGCCGGTCAAACTTCTTTGGCATCTGGTCACATGACAACCATTGCTGAGAACCTAAGATGACCCCATAGCCCAGGCGTAGTTCCAGCATCCCCACACATCTCATCTGTACAATTATAACAGCTTACAATGAATAACTAGGTGTCAGAGTTTCTAGAGGTTTGTAGAGTAATCTACAGTTTGTCACACTAGATGCTGGTGCTGTTGGTAAGAACTTTTGCACTGCTCTGAGTGGGGTGTTGCTCTGGCTTTGACTCGCTATCAAGGCACATTATTTGATGAAGTACTTCTCGATATGACAAAGTAGCTGCAACATAGAAATGGCAAAACGATTAACATACAGAACGTAATAGGCATAAATACAATGTTGTAGGAGAGAACGAGAGCTTGTAGTGATAGATTATACCTCTAGTTACTTTATTTTTGGCCTTATCATTAGCACATAGCCTGTGTACTAGCCTGAGGATACATTTACTTGAATACATCGGTAAATTGCACTGGTCGAAGCTCTCCTGTAAATATACAAGTATTGTTAAATCTAATTTCAGCAGCAATTTCCCAATCATGGACTTATGATGGGGCTCGCAGCTCGGCGACAACTAATTGCATGTTCCTGTGGTGACTGCTCGTGTAGTGTGAGCAGTTCATCCGGCACGATTTTCTCAGTCTGCAAGCAGCTACCGAGGCTCCAGTGTTTTCACGCATGCTTGATTTTCTCAGCAAAGACTCACAACCTGAGCACCTCCACGACAAGTAGGAAAAACAGCACTGAGAAACAGCCAATGAGAGGAAGGGAATCAAATTCCTCTGCTATAATGTGCAGCAGATCCCTGAACCCAGTTCGATAATAGATCAGTTTGTGTGGGAGAGCAAGGGGAAAACATAAGCACAATAATAATGCCTCAGTAAGAAATTCATTGGCATGTCAGGACCAAAGGAACAATCCTTGTTGCAAACTTCTCACCAACCAATCCTTCCTCCCCATTTCTCTTGCATCTGAAACAACTGCCACAGCCTGTCACAAAGATGAAGTGGTATTTAAAGAGACGTCTTTCAACAGCAGCAAAGGCCTCTGGGCTCAACTTGGTAATAATGACAATCTTAACGCATCTATTAGAAAATGTCTTGAGGAATTAATAAACCACGTTAATTATTACAGCACTGAGACGCAGCAGAAAATTCTCCACTGGCAGCATGCGATTTATTAATAAGGAGAAGAGTGTGATTAATGTAAAGCATGGCTCAAAGGGAGCTATACACTAACTGTTCTATACATTCCAATAAGCACAAAGAATGAACAGGACTATGAAAGACACTCAAATGTTTAAAACATGAGATTAATTCAGGTTGAACAAGCTAGGAGGATTAACCAAGGGTGCATCTCATTCAGCTCGCTAGTTCAGTAATCAGGGCACTGATCAGGGAGGCGGCCATTTTAAGAGCCGTCTCAATCGCAAAATCCAAACAAACATTCGCTCCCCAAAAAAATTCCCACAATGCACCGCAAAAACCAGCGAGCATCGATGCTCACTATGTTACCTTACTGGAAATGACGTCATGTTTTCTGAAACCTTTCAGCTCGGAAAAAAAAGGTGGACAAACCCTCAGCAAACTTCAACTACAAACATTAGTAGCTTATTATTGTAGCTCTCAAATGATTACATTAGCGATTTTTAACTCTATTTGACGTTCTATATACGTGTAACCCCTTCCTGGCGCCGGAAGTGTAATATTAGACAAGGTTACTACAGTAAATGGTTTTAATTACCAGGATCCTGAGTATTTAGCAGTTGATGGTGAATTGGCTAACCTCTATTTACCAGTCGATGATGTTATACAGGAGAAATGTATGTAAATGATTTAATCCCGAAAAGCGCGGTGCCTCCACTGAAGAATTACCCCACTCACACACTATGAGTGATATTGTTATTCCCCAGAAACAAACATTGAGTATAACTAGGCCAAATATATATAAACCTTATTAAATCAAAAAGAAAAGTTCAGTAAAGCCAGGTAGTATGTATTATAAAAAAAAAAAAAACATTTATTATGCTAAACAAAAAAAACTTCAAACTGTATACATATATTAGAAACAAAATTTAGACCAGTAACTCAAACACTCCTTTCTAATTATGAAACAACAGGAAGAGTACAGTTTGGATTTTACCACTTAAACCCTTTTTTTAACTGTTCAGAACCTTCACCAAGCGCTTGGGTTTTCTGTTGGGGTCCGTGAGTTGGTGCACATACAAACAAAAATCCTCCTTGGTTCCTTTAATGAACGCTATTAAAACCTCTTTTTACTCACTCCACTGGAACAGAAGAATTAGCCGACTTGGACACGAGATGAGAGAATGAATCCGCTGCACGCGAGGTTCCAGAAGGTTAATTCAGCGACGCAGGTTCAGCGATGGAGTCTCTCCTCCAACAGACGTAGCTACCATGCTACCTAGCACAGTTCAGCACAGTTCTCCACAGTCCTCGTCCTTCAGTTTTCTGTGAAACTGTGACTGCCGGTTACAGCTGTCCGTCTCTCAAGAAGACATTAACTTAACGTCCACGAGTTACAGTTTGTACTTAGCTTTGTTTTTCCCAAGCTAGTGCAAAACAAACAAACACAGCTAAGCTAGCACTTCACCTTACAGTTCACCAATTTACCGAGCTGATAGTTGCTCTCCTTTTCGCTGAATAAAATGATATTTGTGCCACTACTGTAATAGAAGTTTAGTCTACAAACATCACCTCTGCGTTAAAACTCCGGATCTCTCTTTCCCGCTCTCGTCCCGCATGTCTCTCCCTCTCCCGTTCGCTACTTCTCCCCTCCTTTCCTTTTTTTTTTCCTCTTTCCCCCTCCCCAACAAAGGTGACCTCTGATTGGCTAGGAGTTTAATTAAACAGGCAACCCATTTGCTTGAACTACTCCGATGGATACAAATTGCAACGCATCCAGAAACAAAGGACCATGGGAAATGTAGTCTCAAATGAATCCACCCAAAATGCAGCAAGCACACCATTTATTCAACTACATTTTTGGGAGGTGCCTACACTCTCCCCCCACCAAAAATCCAGCATGCCCCCATGCTGGCTACACTAATTAGAACTAGTTAACTAATTACTATGTACCATAAATGGGCCTTCAAAATGTGATAACAGGTATTATAATAGGAGAAAATAGTGATCTCTTAGTCACACATGACTTGCATTGAGCAAAAGAGTTACACCACCATGCATGACTGTAGTGTTCAAGAAAGTGCATTATGGGTGAGTAAACTGCATGAACACCATTATGCGTTACCCCTACAGGCTCTGCACTAGGCTCACCTAGCCTTGAATACGTCAAACGTTCTGCAGGTTTTCTTTGTCTCTCTGACCTCCTTATTTCTGGTTCCGGATTCTCTGCATCTGCCATGTCTGTAGTGCAAACAGTCTCAACAGAACATTCCTTTTCTACCTCCCTACTCTCACTTATCCCCACAGGTACATCTTCAGAAGGTGGTAAACTCACTACAACTTCTGGCACGTCTAGAGCTGAGTAAAAAGTGTTGGACTCTGTAAGCCTTGCATCATCTCTTGGCTTAACACAGCTTTCCTCTGACTGGTTGGCGATCAGATCTTCAAGGTAATGGCCATACTCTGACTCAGAGTCTGAAGAGTACTGCTCTCCCAGGGGGATATCATCATTGGCCACTTGAGAAGACAACTCCTTCACTTCATTTCTTAGGCTGCTAAGCTCAGACGAAACTGAAGTTGGTGGTACAGTAATGGGGGCAGCAGTAACAGTTGTTTTCACTCCCTCCCTTTTGCTAATCCAATTTTCTTCCTCTCGCACTTCTCGCATCAGCTGGGAGAAGGTAGGGGGATTTTCCAGAGTATGACTCATCTGTATACGGAGCACAATCATGTCATGAGTAAGTGCACCTTTGACTAGCTGTTCCATCCGAACTCTGTTCATGTCTGCAGCTTTAACTCCTCCTTTAAGGAGGGCACGATGGAGAAGTTTGTCAAGGCGATACAGGAAATCAGACAGTTTTTCTCCAACATTCTGAAATGTGCTTTTGAACTTGACCAAGATGTCATCTCCGTTCTCTGTAGTACCATATGCTGTGTCAAGAGCAGATAAGTAATCAGCCGCTGTGGCAGTAGGAGTGCTAATTTTCAAGAAGCGAACAATGTCAGCAACTGGTCCTTTTAAACTCTCCACTAAACGCTGTCTCTTAGCAGCATCAGTACATTGCCACTCACTCATCATTTGTGTTGCCTGCTCCATCCAGGCTTCATATTCTTCCTCACCTTGAGGTACAGGTTTCACTCCTGAGAATAGTCTAAGTTTTCTGTAGCTAGGTCCATCAGTAGACACTTGGTTGCATTTTTCCACTAATTTGCCAATAGCAGTCACTAAATCCAAATTCCCATCTGTTTTGGGAGCTCGACTTTCTTCTACAATGGCCTGAAAATCCTCCATAGACTTGTCTTCCTTTTCAAGTAGTGACATCAGCTTAGTACGGAAAGAATCGTCCTCGGGAGCAACATTCGGGGTATGAAGTTGTTCCACAAGGTGCACAGTCCATGGTCCAGCCTCACCTTCAATACCTATTTTTGGAGGTATAGAGTCAGGTGATAAGTCAAGGCTAGTCTCCACTAAGATGAACAACTGAGTGCCAGTAGAGTCTCCACGTCGATCACCTATCTTGGTACGGCAAAAGACTTTAACTGTGTCTAGGACTTTATCAATGGTCTCCTTGCTAGTGTATATTGGAACATTACTCAATAGTATAGTACGAGACGGATTGACAGTCTGCTGCAGACCCCACTGAACTGCTTGAGAAAAATCCATGACTACAATACACTACAGGTCCTGAAAGTTTTACTGACCGGTGTTGTTTCAGGTTTTGTGTTAAAGGTTACTGACTACAAATAAATAAAACTTTGCCGATCTGGTAAACAGAGAGAATCCCAGCAGTGCCTCCAAAAATGTAACCCCTTCCTGGCGCCGGAAGTGTAATATTAGACAAGGTTACTACAGTAAATGGTTTTAATTACCAGGATCCTGAGTATTTAGCAGTTGATGGTGAATTGGCTAACCTCTATTTACCAGTCGATGATGTTATACAGGCAGAAATGTATGTAAATTATTTAATCCCGAATAGCGTGGTGCCTCCACTGAAGAATTACCCCACTCACACACTATGAGCGATATTGTTATTCCCCAGAAACAAACATTGAGTATAACTAGGCCAAATATATATAAACCTTATTAAATCAAAAAGAAAAGTTCAGTAAAGCCAGGTAGTATGTATTATAAAAATAAAAAAACATTTATTATGCTAAACAAAAAAACTTCAAACTGTATATATATATATTAGAAACAAAATTTAGACCAGTAACTCAAACACTCCTTTCTAATTATGAAACAACAGGAACAGTACAGTTTGGATTTTACCACGCTTAAACCCTTTTTTTAACTGTTCAGAACCTTCACCAAGCGCTTGGGTTTTCTGTTGGGGCCCGTGAGTTGGTGCACATACAAACAAAAATCCTCCTTGGTTCCTTTAATGAACGGCTACTAAAACCTCTCCGTTACTCACGCCACTGGAACAGAAGAATTAGCCGACTTGGACACGAGATGAGAGAATGAATCCGCTGCACGCGAGGTTCCAGAAGGTTAATTCAGCGACGCAGGTTCAGCGATGGAGTCTCTCCTCCAACAGACGTAGCTACCATGCTACCTAGCACAGTTCAGCACAGTTCTCCACAGTCCTCGTCCTTCAGTTTGCTGTGAAACTGCGACTGCCGGTTACAGCTGTCCGTCTCTCAAGAAGACATTAGCTTAACGTCCACGAGTTACAGTTTGTACTTAGCTTTGTTTTTCCCAAGCTAGTGCAAAACAAACAAACACAGCTAAGCTAGCACTTCACCTTACAGTTCACCAATTTACCGAGCTGATAGTTGCTCTCCTTTTCGCTGAATAAAATGATATTTGTGCCACTACTGTAATAGAAGTTTAGTCTACAAACATCACCTCTGCGTTAAAACTCCGGTTCTCTCTTTCCTGCTCTCGTCCCGCATGTCTCTCCCTCTCCCGTTCGCTACTTCTCCCCTCCTTTCCTTTTTTTTTTCTCTTTCCCCCCTCCCCAACAAAGGTGACCTCTGATTGGCTAGGAGTTTAATTAAACAGGCAACCCATTGGCTTGAACTACTCCAATGGAAACAAATTGCAACGCATCCAGAAACAAAGGACCATGGGAAATGTAGTCTCAAATGAATCCACCCAAAAATGCAGCAAGCACACCATTTATTCAACTACATTTTTGGGAGGTGCCTACATACAGTTTGTTTGAGTGTACCGACTTTTAAGTGTTTAATGATTTAAAGAAACATCTACTAACTAGCCTATGACTCAGGTTGAAGTACCATGGCAGAAACACGTGAACACGTTTACATGACAATGTCAGAAAGATGTCGGTCCTGCCTGTTGTTGATAAATCCCAGTGGTGACGTTTTACAACAGGAGTACGTAGCCATGTCGACGGACATGAGGTCATGAGTGTTCCAATATATAGTGAGCCAGGGTCCTCACCAGTGCCCGAACTCGAATTCATGTACATGAGATACCGGTCCACCACTTAGGGAGCGGATTGAGACGCGCGTACACTAGGACTTTGTGTTGCAAATTTGCCTATGTGCATTGAGCATGGTTTCACTCAATGTGTCCCTCAAAACATGTTGAGAATAACTAGCTACTATAGTATTATAATGGGACATGCTAAAAAAATGTATCTAACAATTTTCCCCACATACAAATCCTTAGCTTAGGTGATAAATTCCCAGGGAGTGTAAGGAACTGTCAAAACTAATTGCAGACTATAAACAAAAGGAGAACCCTTTAACAAATATTCAATGCGAGTAACCAGAAGAACTAGAACTGCTACACAGACCAGACAATGTTAAACATTACTGCAAGCTTCTCATTGTCTTCCAAATCAAACTGAAACCTTTGAGCTGCACCAAGTCAATTCTGTGGTGAACAATGACAGACTAACAAACAAAAGACAAAAAAACCCTGAACTGTAGCTTGGGTGTTCGTTTCTGATTTCTTAAGCACGCCACCTTAGGTAAATACAGCTGTAGGAAATCCTGCCCTAAACACCCACCAAAGTCTTCCAAAAAGGGCGACCCCTCATTCCATAATCATGCCAACATCAAACCACCTCTGAAACTCGCTCGGCCCGTAGAGAAGCCTGTCATTAAAGCAACCCCGTCTTTTTATAGTGCACTCGGCTCCGTTTCACAAAGCACTGAAAATAAGCACAAAATGACTAGCTCTGTTAAGACAGGAAAAGATGGTGAAGGAATCTTCACATGTCAGAAACACCAACATGTTGGACATATTAATCAATACCCAGAACTTTAACGTCACCGCCGTATTTCAACGTGTTGACAATTTCCTTAAACAGGACGACAGGGCAATACATAGCAAGTGGCTCCTCCCGCTTTTTTTAAATAGCCAATACCATTTAGTGTACCTCACAGCCCGTGCTAAGCCGTAGTTGACGGTTAGTGCTAGAGGTTGAACGATAGTGGATTTTACCGCTAACGAAGTTGGGCAGTACCTGCTGATAACCGATTAACGCGAGACAACATGAAGATATTATCGTGAAACTTTACGAATAAATTATATACAATTTTTTTGCATTACAAGTTTTCTGGGGAAAAAACATGTTTAGATATAATAATGAGTCTTTATTAGTCACACATACATTAAAGTACAGTGAAATTCTTTTCTTTGCATATCCCAGCTTGTTAGGAGGTTAAGGGTCAGAGCACAGGGTCAGAAATGATACAGCACCCCTGGAGCAGAGATGGTCAAGAGCCCAACAGTGGCAGTTTGGCAGTGCTGGGGCTTGAACCCCCAACTTTCTGATCAGTAACCCAGAGCCTTAACCAAGCCACCACTGCTCGCAAGTGCAAATAAGATACTCTCTCATTAAATGTGTGCTTATTTACATACATTTAAAAACCAAAACTGAAAACAGATTTCATTTTAAAACCACGAGTTAAAGGTTTTGACAGAACAGATTTTGGATCTCTTGCTCTCTTTTTTCTCTTCATTTATAAAATTTAAAAATACATGTATATAAACTTGATTTTCGCCATGTTTTTGTACAAATTGGTGTGTAAATCAGGCAATAAACAGACTGAATAAATCCTTCTGTAAGAATCTTCAGAATATAACTCAGAATGAACATGGAAAGTATGGTTTACGCAAATTATACACAAGTTGAGATTTTGACTTTTTTTTTAATTATATTATAGACAGAAATATTCCTATCGTTTTCATCGAGAAGTTTGTGTTCTTGTTTTGTCTTTTTACATGTACTTTCCTTACTTATTCGAGCTATGGATTGCTGCTTACATCAGTTTTTTTTAATGCTTTTACACTGAATTTCTGCATTTCCCATCTCTTTATACTGTACTGATATCTCTGTTGAAAGTTGGCAGAGCACATCACGTGACACATTTCAGCGAATCACATTGCCAGACATTTCAATAGCCAATGAAATTCTGTCTCCTGGTTTAGATCAACCTGTAGTTTCTCGCTGGCTACGTTTACACGCAACCAAATAATCCGATAGTAATCCGCTTGACGGCTCAATCGGACTGAAAACCATGCATGTAAACATCATTATCGATCCGATCGAGCTTGATCCGAATTAAATTTCGATCGGATCGGAAGGGGTGGTTTATTCCTTTTCTGATCCGATCGAGAGGGGAAAAAATGACCACGCAAACGCCTAAATCCTATTATTTTCTCAATCCGATTCAAAAATACCTTGTGCACATGTGCAGTACAACCATGCGCATGTTCACGTCTTAAATATGCTGTCCGGTGGAAGGAACTGGTCATTGGAGGAGACAAAATATTTGTTGAACACACTAAAAGACAAAAAGATTGTCGAGAGACTGGACGGGGGACAAAAAAAAAAAAAGACGTTGCTGACATGTTTGTCAACGAAGCAAAACAAATCCTAATAGGTCATTTGGTGTCATGTCCATGGCTTTCTTTCTCCGCTACCGTACGGTTGGCATGACGACAACCGCTGTATTTTTGCGCAGAAGCTTTGTTCGGAATACATATAATGCACGTATAAACAAATATATGGATCGGATTGCAATGTTTAGGGTACATAATAACAGATCTGCAATCAGATTGAATTCATTCGGATTGCAAACATAGCGACTGTTGGGGAGCTCTAGAAAGGAAAGCACCATGTTTAGACCAGTCATCATGACGCTAGAGGAAATGAGCTTTCCAATGATATCAAATACTAGCTGTTTCCCCAGAGCGATCGCGGAGATATATCTGGCTGAAAAGTGCTAACTTATGAGGTTCAGGGTGAAATCAACAGACGTAAGAACACCAAATGCCTAAAAATAAACATTTTAATATGAACTTTGACACACTAAAGTTGTTAACACTGATGGTATCAGTGTTATGAAAGACATGTTAAAGAGGCAAAGTATAAGTATACCAAAATCTGAAAATGACCACTGTACACAAAAATGCCTCTATTGTCTGCTGTGTCTCGCCTTAACCAACCGAAAGTTTTTATAACGAATGAAAACAATTTAAATATAAGTTTAAAATATTTAAATACTGCTGAACTTTAATACAAAAAAAACAGTTTCATACCATGAAAATGTACTGTGCTTTTTAAAATTAAATAAATAAATAAAAAATAGAAAGAATTATATAGGCTATTAATATATATTTAAGTAAATAAGATATACAACCAAACCGAACCGAAAAGTAACACTCCAAATAGCAACATTTCTGGGTTTTTATTTCGCCTCTCAAGGCCGCTCTCGTACTGTATAATGACAGCAGGCCCTTCTCAGCCGCTCCGTAACTGGAAAAAACTATCGGTGTGGATTTTTGCCAATAACTAATAGTTCCAGCAATCGGTTATCTGTGCTGATCAATCTGCAATAATCATTCCGTCGACCTCGAGTCAGTACCATGGACGCAAATCACACCGGTCACAAAGCCGTGAGCTAGCACAAATACTTCCTTCTTCAAAGTGAATGAATTCGAGCCATTTCCTTCTTAACCAACTTAGAGTTGAAAAACTGAATATCGAACATCCTAAGACACATTTACGACCCATGCTTGCTGATATGATTTCTCTCGCGAGAACATTATTATTTTATTTTACAATTTTAATAATGTTGTGGGTGGGACTATTCAGATTCTAGACAGCATTTGATTGGACAGAAGATCTGACGAGGCACTGTAGTGCAGAATGAGGTCATCAAAACCGTTGATCCGTATCGATGGTAGAGAGAGACTGTACATTTTTATCAAAAATATCTTCTAAATACAAATTCTGTCATTGTTTTGCAGCACACAAGTATATACACAACCTTAAGGCGTACATGTCCACATTAAAAGCCACAAAGCTTCCATTTTGATTTCACTGTCCACCATGGTTTAATAACTGATCATCGGTATCTTTACTTCTCTCTTGGGATCCCTGCTTCTCTGTCCAAGAGCGATTTCTCCAACAAAACCAAAACAGTCCTGTGCATAATGTAGTGTCTGTTTTCATTTTGAGCGTTTCTGAATTCTCAACAAAAGTCACACTGGACCTTGGCAGTGTTGAGTTGTAAACAGCAAACAATACGAACTTTATCATGGACTGCAGGAACGCATGAAAAGGGCACAGAGAACACACTGACTCAGCTCTGGATTTGCCCACAACTTTGCTCCACAATGAACATGGTTTAAAGTAGGAAGGGGTCTCACAGAGTCCCACCAACTTGGAGCAAAAGTAACCCAGAAAAGCACCCTAGTGAACCATACTCTCTTCTGCCTCAAAAACACTCTTTACAATAACAAGTCTGCAAAAGGATGGACATTCTACCTATTCAACAACTCTCCTTAACTTTATATTTATATATTTAAATCACTGGTAGTATCCTAGCTCAACCTAGCATGGTGCAGTTATAACTTCATGCTAAACTTACTTCCTTAGCTTGCAAACTCTCCCAAGTTTCCGGGGTGCTAATATTTCAGCTCTTCGCCTAGCAACACAGCTACAAAGTTCAACTAAAATATTCGCAGATTAACACTAAAAGGCTATCAGGCGTTAATCTATACAAAAGGTGCTCGAATACAATGAGCTGCCCTGGTTAGACCTCGGTAACAGCTAGCAGGAGGAAGATGTAGATTTAACGCTGAAAAGTCTAGCTGATGTCAGTGACTGAACTGATCTTCAGCTGATGTCAGTGACTGAACTGATCTTCAGCTGATGTCAGTGACTGAACTGATCTTCAGCTGATGTCAGTGACTGAACCGATCTTCAGCTGATGTCAGTGACTGAACCGATCTTCAGCTTGTGTTAGCTACTTGATTCACACGAGATCGCACCCACATCCTGATCCAGATCAGATTCAAGTGCTAGCTAGTTATGGTGTAGTGGAGAAACATCTTCCTAGGCCAGCTGTGCTAACTCGGAGCTGCGCAGATAGCACACAGCCAGCCTGCTGGATTTCTCCTGGCACACCCAAACTAATACAGCAAGCGACACGGTACAATCCTGACCTCTTTCCGATCCTGTAGACACTCGAGCACGGCCAGGTTGTTGTTCCATGAATGTTTGGAGCACAGTCTGGTCACGTCCTCGCGGCAGGCCTCCTCTTCAGCCAGCTTCCAGCCGGTGGAGCTGCGGCGGGACTGAGAGGCCGCTGCTCCAGGCTTCGTCTCGGTCAGAGCACCTCCGGCATTTTTACCATCGTTGGCATTATCTCCTGTGTTTACATCAGCGTGAATGCTCTGTGATTTCGGTCCCTGGCTAGAGCGTATGCAAGCAGGGATGGCTAGAAGCAATAAAACAAGCTGCACACGTCTACACGCCGCCATCTTCGATAAGCCACCTACGCGTAAGCTAGCCTACGGCAGCCGGACGCGAATGATTTGTGTGTAGAGATGAGAGATCCGGAAAAGAGTCGGCTCACTTTGAACGCCGGTCTCGAGGGAGTCAAATGAATCGACTCACGAGCACAAATGAACCTGATGGCCTGTTCGCACCGGGACGGTTTTCATTTCAGCTACACACGAACTGTGCCACGTCGCGGTGTTTATGCTGTCTCCATCACCTTGTAACCTCGTTAACGCCAGTTTTAATCGTGTTCTCCGAGTATTCACCATTGTTTAGTCCAGGGTTTTTTTTTAAACGTTGTACAGGGACCACATAATATATCTAAAAGAATATCAAACCCATGAACCGTCTTAGGATAGCAGCACAGATGTAAGATATTTTATCAACATTTGTACCATCCCTGCTTAAAAAAACCCTAATAGAAACCATCACATAAATTCTAATGGTTTCCACTACAAATACCAATACAAACCCATCAGCTAACATTTTTGTTCCTTAATGATATCCACTAGACAGAACATGCCACCAATAGAATTCAACAAATTACCAGTGAAGAGCCATAGGGACCATTACCGTTTCCTGTGAAGCCATTATAATTCCCATTATAACCATTACAGCCACAAATTCTATGAGGGAGTCTATTTTTTTTTTTTAAATAACGGGTTTGAAACATTTAGTACACTAAAAGAACATCCATAGTTTTCATTACAGTAATTAGATTCAAGTGGACAATTATTATTATTATTATTATTATTAGTATACTTTAAAAAGAATCCATACTATTCAACTGACCAATCCTACAGAAGCCTTATACAGCAAGTTAGGGGAAAAAACATTAAAGTACTGTATCACTATTCCAAATGAATAGCTCATTATTTAAAAAGATTACGTCTTTATTTCCACATGTAATTGAATTCTCTTGCCACATTGCCATACATTTAATGATGCTAACTCCCTTATAAGCGTTCAGGTATGTAAAAATGACCACCATATTTCTCAATTTAAGTGTTGAGTTAAAATAGTATGTGGGAATAACGAGATAATAGCTCATTCCTTCGAGCTAAGTCATTATTGATACTTATTTCGAGTTTGTAAGATGTGCTGAAATCAGGAGTTTTTGTCGCAACGAAAGTGTGAATCAAAATAATCCAATTTGTTTCACAATTTACTGTCCTAGCACTTAATTAGGCTTCCAGCCATAATGAATGGCTATGGTGCTTGATTGCACAACCAGAACCTCATTTGCAAAAAAAAAGAAAAATCAAGGATTCCTTGGGGTATCCGCACTATCTTATATAAATATTTAATATATAATATAAATGATATATTAACATACCCACAACCCTGTTTTTTTTCCCACAACCCATTACAATATTTCCGGACGTCGCAATGAGAGCTGAATCAAACCTTCCAGAAACCGACTCATTTCAGCGGTTCTGTGTGAAAGAGTCGAAACAGTATAGTGAATCGTGATTCCTATAATTAGTGTGTTAGCTGCGTCGTGAGTGAGCTGGAGCACAAAGAGGCCACGTAGACCGCATCACCTCTCACCTTCTCTACACACATCTCTACACCAAGTCAAATCACATTCAGACCTTAGATATGAGAAATAACGTTTCAGTGCACATCAAACCTATTAGAAAAAAGACGAGCCATTTCAATGCAAATCAAGCCCTCGTTCCTGAAACCTTTTCCCACCTCTTACTATACATACGGTGTATAAGTAGGTTAAAAGTGTGTGGTTAAAATGTATTTGCCTGTAAAATGCAAAATACTCATTGTTTTTACTGGATTGAGGAATGCCATAAGAGATTCAATGTCAATCACAATAAAGTGTTACATGTACATTTATTAAGAAGTACAATCACAGAACAGTACAAAAAAAAAGCATTTACATATATACATTTTCCACCACACAAACACACAGGGAAAATGCAAAGGCGTGTTTCTGTTGCGTTCTTAAACAATGATGCATCACGTTGAAACTGGACCAGTTGGATGAGTGTATGTAGAAAAGAGGATAATTAAGAGAATTTTAAAAACCAGCTGAAAGATACTAAATGTACATATTTAAGTGTAACAAACCATATAAATTTCTACCTATGCTTTTTATTTTAGTTTTTTCTATAACCGTTGCAACATTGTAGTGGACAATCTATGGAAAATATTACAATGCGCATGGTAATTTGTAGATACGTAAACTGAACAGTCACATGCCCTGCCTTTATAATCCCTTTAACACAATAAAAAATATGCTTTAAAAATATTTCACCTGATTTCAATATAACATCATGTCAAGAGTAAAACAGACCACATCTTCACAGGATCCAACAACAACTGAAAGGAGCTACTATCAGAAACTCACTCTTTCTGAACCAATCTGCTCCCATTTATAGATCTTAATCATCTTCTCAGTTAGAGAAGCCAGGTAGTGTTCCTGGTTTGTCTCAAAAGGGCAGATGTCCATGACTGGAATGTCCGCAGGAAGTTTCTGAAGCAAGGCTCCACTACTAGCATCCCACACCTAAAGTTAAAAAACAACCATATGGTGTCCATTAGCATTCTGTACTAAGAATACTCCATATTAATCACAGTAAAAGTGAACACACTTTCACCCACCATGGTAGAATTCGAGCCCTCATCTCCTGCACAAACCAGAGTGGAGTCGGTAGCAGGACTCTTGAACACGGCGTTCTTCGTGAGCAACTTGGAAGACGAGCCAGCAGTGAAGGTCTGGACAGGAGAACAGGAGCAGACAGGAACCTGGGCAGAGTCCTGCTGAGCGCTTCGATTAAGCTCCATCAGAACACAGCGCAAAGATGGGTTGGTACGACCTGGAAGTCAACAGCAGGTTAACAGTCTTGCTTTCCTTAGTTTAGTGTTTCCTAACTCTAGTCCTGAAGCACTCATACACGACACGTCTGATTGTTCCTACATTCTTAAATATCTGCTGCTTGTGTGTTCAGCAGGGAGAATAGTAAAATGTCCAATGAAGTGGACACTCCAAGATAAAGCCGGGTAAACCTTCATATCAAGGTTTCTTCCTTGCCACAGTTGATGCTGGCTTACTCTTAGGGATCTAAAAGATAACTCCATGTTTAGGGCCCCCTGGTGGTTCACAATGTTTCTGAAGATATACTTCATATACTGTCTACTACATTACTATAATCTCATATACATACACACACACACACATATTTTTTTATATATATATATATATATATATATATAAAAACAAATATAAATATATATATATATAAAATAACCCCCCGCCCCCAAAAAAAACCCCCAAAAACATTTATTCTACCAAACATTTGCACCAAGCAGTACTTTAGGACGTCCTATTTGCAAATCTGCATACAATTAAATAAGTAAAAGAGGACTTCACATACATCCTAGGTTAGGCAGATCATTACATTGTATATGCACA
Source organism: Ameiurus melas (assembly GCA_012411365.1). Lineage (NCBI taxonomy): Eukaryota > Metazoa > Chordata > Actinopteri > Siluriformes > Ictaluridae > Ameiurus > Ameiurus melas. Next base: position 17,851,266 of record CM022764.1, on the reverse strand, counting down.
CATTTGACATTAGACCTTTCCTCGAATACAGTGCATCACTTGTACTAATTCAAATAGAATTATTATTATTATTATTATTTTTTTTAAATAGAAGATTTATGGTCTAAGAACACATAACATTCGCACATTAGACATTTTATGATGCAGTACTGTGAAAGAAATGTGCGTTTACCATTTTCTCAGTTTCATGCTGAATCACTAAAAGCCAATAAACCATTTAAGACCTTTATGAATTCTGGAATAATACAATCATTTCAACGAGCTATTTATTTAGTAACAGCTGCCTATAAAATCTGAAAATATATTAAAATTATGTTTTTTTTTTTTAATTTAGTTTTCTTGTCTTTTGGACATGACATTTGATAGTGTGCAAAACAGGCCACAAACTGTTGTTAGGGTTCTTATGGCTAGAAATGAACAACTGCAATCATTATTAGTTTAAATAAACCCATATCCCAAGGTCCGTTTGTAATCGTCGATCTTTAAAGGCTCACCTGGTCTGTAAGTGACCAGACAATGTCTGCTCTCAGGTTCAACCTGAATGTCTGTACAGCCTCCGGTCTCTAAAGGCAGAATGTGCTGTCGATACGTGGTTCCATCCACCTGCTCCCAAAAACATCCTCCCTCAAGGGAGCCAGCAACGAGGCCACCACAGGGGAACAAGCTGGAGGCAGCACGGGGGAGGTAGGACAGGGATACAACTGGACAACTGTGCATAGAACAACCAGAAATGATATCTTAAAAGGCATGAAGTGTGGAAAATCTCATCACTGTAGTCCAAGATGCATCAAACGAAAGAGTCCCATAATGTGGCATAAAACACAAAGCAAAACTGGCTTCTGTATGTTGCAGGGACACAAAACTGAACTTATAATAAGCTATACCACCAGTGACAATACACCAAAATTAAAAACCTAAAAATTCTTGCTTTGAGACACAGTACAATATGAGCACTTAAGGACACAAGTAAAGCACTTAAATAGCATCGGTCCTCACAATACATCTGCTCAAATTAATTGGGAAGCATTTTTTTTTTCGGTAGATGGATGCATGACAGAAATGGACAGCATAAATGTGGCCCTGTGAGTAATTATAGAAATGTACAAAATAAAAAATAAAATCTATTTTAATAATCCCCAGCAAATTTTTAAAAAGGGTATCCAAAATGTTCAGCACACAACCAAAACATTTTGGAGGTTTTTTTTTTTCCCCCTTTACAAAAGATTCTTAATGGTTACATGCACTGGCAAAAAAAAAGAGAGAAAGACATCAGTGAGAATGAAACAGCCTTGTCCTAAAACACCACATCTACATGTTTATTTGCAAGATATATCTGGTCAAATGGCATCCGTGTCCCAGGAATAACTAAGCATACTCAATGCTTGTTACAATGATTTGTAAACGTCCAGAAGCAGACGACTTGTTACAGCAGTTCTACGTACCTGGAACGAAGAGGCGCGAGCTCCTGCACGTGAGTGCTCGTGTCCCGTGTGTCATACACTCGCACTGAGCCATTGCTCAGCCCAGCATAAATGTAGTTGTTGTTGTCATGGCACCAACAACAGCTCCACACAGGTTTCCCAGCATTGTAGGCCTGTACCACAGTGTTGGTAAACAAGCTGTGGAGTAATACACTACTGGTTACAAGTTTAGAAACACTCATTCTTTATTTTTATTTGTTTTCACATTTTATAATAATAAAGTCCACAAAACTCTGGAGTAACACAAATGAAACCATGGGAATTACGTTGTGATCAAAAATCCTAAATAAATCAAAATAATTTAGAATTTTAGCAGCGTCAAAGTAAACACCTATTTTCGCCTAGAATTTCCAGAAATGTATTCTTGGCATTTTCTCAACCGATTTCTTGAGGAATTTCCCTGAGATGCTTTTTAAACAGTATTAAAGGAGTTGCCATCTATGCTGGACACTTATCGGCTGGTTTTTGGAATATTTTGCTCCGAGTCCTCTGTTTAAAAATATATTTTTTTTGTAAAGAAAATGTTAGATTTCTAATGAAAGAAAAGAATATGTCAGCACAATTCTATTTTTGTCTACAACACCGATTTCAACCATTTAAATCATATACATTCAGATCAAAAGGTTTCTAAGATGACAAGAAACATTTCGGTCGAGTGTCCACAAACTTTTGACTGGTAGTGTACATCACTGCTTCAAAAGACAATATCGTAGTAATCACACAGCATTTATAAGTCACTGACCAGAACACTTCACCTTATTGGGTAACATACTTGTTCACTGCCTATGGGCGATACATACTGTATTAGAACACCAAATAGATTCGTCATTCTCCAGATATATTTGGTCAATGAACATGTGTGTTTTCCTAATCGTAGGGTCATGTTGCTGCAGTCATTCAATTAACCATAACCAGACAGCCCTAAAATAACTAGATTATTAATGACTGCTCTGAGACACAGTGCATGCACATAAATTACAGCTGCTGTACCGCTTGAATCTGGAGCAATTATGTGGCGCATGGGAATAAGGAAATGAGTCTCGTACCTGGTGAGCTTGATAGTATTATCGAAGGCAGCTGAAAGCAGTAGGCCGTCTTGCTGTCTGTTGAAGGCAAGGCCTCTGATCTGTTTAACGTGTATGGGAACGTAATGACTGGCTTTGAGATTCACAGTGCTGATTTTTTTCACCCCAAAGCCTGAAACACAGCAGGAGAGATCCAGTGAAGCTAAGTTCAACTTGTGTCTGAATACTTATGACAATATATAAAAAGAAAGAAAGAAAGAAAGAAAGAAAGAAAAAAAAAATAAAAGATTCCTGCATATACACACCAGGGACCAAAGAGGCATGAGGAGAAGGTTGAGAAGCCAACAGGCAACTGAGGGGCTCACAGTAAGACAGCACACGACACCCACCAGCCTGAGAAACAAGGACAGCCTTGGAGAAAACATAATTTCCCCTGCTTGAGGATTCATGTCTCTGAGACAGAGACAGAGCAGAGGTCTGAGACTGATTCGAGCTGGAGGGAGTCTGTGCCATTAACCTCCTCAGCTCCTGCACAGAATGACAGAGAGAGTGGGGGAAAAAACAAACAAACAAACAAACAAACAAAAAAAAACACTCTTAGAGAACATAGTCTGACGGTATAACAGTGCTATGTTTAAATACACCTGATGACCTTCATTAAAACAACTCAATTACAGCAGCTAAAATGGCACATTCTGTTTGTTACAGTTCATTTGTAAGTGAAACGGAGAGAAAAAGATATAAACACACAATGCTCAATATTCAGAATGACCAAGTGTCATGTGATGAGGTGCAAAGGCTTAAACATGAACAGGGAGATGTGAATGAACAGAAGCGTGAGCAGATCTCATACCTGAACCTCTCGGCGGAGTTTCCCACACTCCTCTGTTACAACCTGCAACCGGAGACGACACTGAGCAGATTCCAGCTCTGCCTTCCTCCGCAAACTCTGCTCCTGCTCCAAAGACCTGCACACGTGTGCACACACCTCTCAGTAATTTGATTAAAAGGACAAACAATTTATAATTCCAAATGACTATACCTCTTTAAATTCTCCTGTTCCGTGTTATCCACTGCCCTCAGTTTGTGTGCATATAACAAGACTATATCAGCCCGCTTGGCCTTCTTATTGCACTGAAGGAAAATAGAGCAAAAAGGTTTCAAATCTAGTTATACATCAATCATTACATACATCATAAATGTCAGATCACTTGTGAATATGAATAAAAGGTATAGCTAAATACAGGGAGTCCCAAAAGTCATCTCACACTGGGCATATTAACACTTTTTAAGCAAAATGATTTCCAAATGTTTATTTAATTTTTCATAATTTCCCCTGTTCAACACTGTTGGCAAACATATTAACAAATTCAAAAAGACTGGAAGTGTTGCAGACCAACTGAGAAGAAGTGGATGTCCACGAACATCCACTGACGAAGGCACAACCAACGTGATGCTGGCAAATGTAGTCCCCTGTATATGGAGACTTTTGGGACACACTGTATCCCACACTGCATGGTGACCACTTTACCCTCTGTTCTTGTCTTTAATTTGAGAGACACAGACCTGGGGGCATTTGGCTCCTTGGCCCTTCAGCCAGCGGTCAATACAAGTGAAGCCAAACAAGTGGCCACATCGCAACGTGGCCAGACGGTGTTCACCGGATGTGGTCCAAGGTTCGAAACATATCGAACAGGTCTCGCCCTCTCCTTCATTCTCAGTCACAGCTGCTGAGAGAGAAGCTCCTTTAGAGGCCTCTGTGGGTGCTGAATCAGCCTATGTAAGGAAACACATTGAGAGATCAACACAAAGCAAATTTCAAAATGTGTAGGTCGTTGCACACTTCTTACAACTTACCCTGTTATCAGACTGAACTAGAGGTTCGGCCCCATCAGCTTCAGCAGAAACGGTAGGCTCTGTGACAAAGACAAACGATTTCTGTTTTAAATGTACGGACTATACAAAACTATTTAACAAAAACCAAAGCAAGGTAATGCCACATCTTTTAACAAGTAATGCAAATCTACTCTTATATGAGCACAACCAGGGCTTCTATAGACTCAACTGAACTTTCATTTCGCAAAATCAATCAGACAGTAGCCCAACCCTCTCAGTTTCCTTTCCAGACTCTCCTTCACACCGCCAACCAAACATGTTAATAGAAATGCTACTTTTTTCCCCAAAAATGAACTACCAGTGGAATTGTTGATCCAAGTCCAGTGGATATAACGAGGTGTAAATAAGCCTACGCAAAACATCTGAAGGCACAGTCAGGGAGTTGTCGACTAGTTGCTTTGATTTGAGCTCAAAATGTTAACAAATACAAACACGCTATGCTCCAAAAACTAGTTAAGCAAAGACTCCTCTACTTCTAATTTTTTAATGTTAAACAAAAATAATATGATAGTTTATCTCCCATTTAGAGGGCCTAGTGCTGCCACAATGACTGGAATCTGAGAACATGATCAAATATTGCAAAAACTAATGCCTGCATGACAATGTGAGCAGATGAGAGATGCAGATGAAGGTCTACCTGTTGCATTGGACTGCTGAAGAGGAGGGGAGACCAAAGAAGCAGGCTGGCTGGTGTTTAGTATAGCTGCAACATCTGCGGCAGGTACCGGAGCCGAGGTCTCTCTGTTCCGTCTCTCCTCCTCAGAGTCGCTCACCTCTTCTGTGCTACCCGAGAGAGACTCTGTGTCACTTCCTCTCGACACCCTAAGCAGAAAGTCTAAAGGGCCTCTGTTCAGATGTGTAGTCTGTGTTGAGTACTGGAACCGCAAACCTGCTCTGTAAGTAGAGATTCATTGTACAATTAAAACAACACACTTGCCGAGAATTAACTAGCATGGTACCGCACATTAAGCAGCAGGAAAAAAAAATTGTCAAAATGGCTGAAATATAAATATCCCAATGAAAAGGAGCCCAAGGATTGATTTCTACTTCTGCATCTGGGAATCTGGCAACACACGAGTGCACAGATACGTTCACATTGGTGTCGGTCAACATACTACACAAGTAAAGTGAACATGTGCAATAATAGGATAGAGTTACATGCATCAAACCAAAATGTAGAGAAAACAAAAACCATAGATTAATGTCTCACTTTTCTCTAAGGAGAATGGATAGAGGATAGTAACAGACATGAAAGAACAATTTAGTTACACTGTACTTCCTGGTTATTTCTAGCAATTTTATGCTAAAATGTGCGTCATTGATTTTATTCTAGTGCATCCTTTGATCGTCTCCATAGGTTTTCTATACCTCCTGCCAGACAGTCATTTCACTGTTTAGTAATGCTTGAAACGGCCATAAAAATCCTTATAAAGTCATCCAGTTTCTGCCAAAAAACTCTAAACCAGCTTCATGTTACATTTCAGGTCAAGGATTTGCAAGTTTTGGTGAATTGTTATTCTGGACTCATTCCAGCCCCGGCCGATATCTTATGGTTTGCGATACACTGGTAGAAATTCTCCCCACAGTGAGAATTAGCCTTCCCACGATAATAACGATAAAGGCTAGTTGATGATGTATTTCTGTGTGAGACGGTCTGCGACCCGTTCGCAGCTCACGTGCAGAGAGAAAACCAGTACGGCGGAAGGCGGACGTGAAGCTGAGGAGAAGTTTCTCTCTAAACGAGGAGCTACCTCTACAATCTAGAACGGGTTCGGTTACAGACAATCAGTTTTACTTTTAGATCAGTGTCTGTGTTTCTGAGGCTCTCAAGATCGCAGCTATCACTTGTAGCTCTAAACAGTGATGCACGGTACTATATTTATATCACCACTGATATTTTTATCGCAATAAATACCAGAAAATATTTTGATATAGTTTTAAGTCTATATCGCCCATGCCTAACAGATACTACACTTCCCTGCTCAACAAGGCGTTTAATGCACAGCACTGCTCATACTGCATGTATTTTTGAAGCTGCACACCAGCTCCTCTGGGAACCGTGCTCATTCATGAATCCCATACTCTAAGTCTCAGCGCAATTGTGTGATTGTATGAGATTCTCTGCAGAAATTTAAACCGGCCGCAAAGCCATTGTCATGTTCACACCTAGCCCTCCTTCTCCTGACAATCTGAGTTGTCGCAAGCCGTGGCCTGTTAGTAGGAGCCATGCTTCGTCCTTCAGGTCTCCTGTCTGCCTCTTCATCCTCTTCCACATCTGTGCTGCTGCCAGAGTCAGGGATGATGATGGGGACCTCCAGACCAACAGAGTCAGCTGGCTCTACTGCTCTGAACTGCACTTCCACCTCCATGTCTTCCATCTAGACAACACGTTGACAACCAAATTAGACAGAAAAACAGACAACCAGGAAAAAGGGAACAGAATATAGAGCTCGTTGTGCCATATATTTATTCATGAGTCAATATGACTGCAGGAATTTAAACGAATACTTAAGAGTCCTGCCGGAGCCCTGTGTGTGTGTGGAGTTTGCATGTTCTCCCCGTGCTGCGGGGGTTTCCTCCGGGTGATCCGATTTCCTACCCCAGTCCAAAGACATGCATGGTAGGCTGATTGGCGTGTCTAAAGTGTCCCTAGTGTATAAATTGGTGTGTGAGGGTGTATGTGATTGTGCCCTGTGAAGGATTGGCACCCTGTCCAGGGTGTACCCCGCATTGTGCCCCATGCTCCCTGGGATAGGCTCCAGGTTCCCCCGTGACCCTGAACAAGGAGTAAGTGGTAGAAGATGGATGGATGAGCCTTCCAAATGGTAGCATGCCAACTTAGTTCAGCTAAAACACACGTGCTAACTTGAACAGCTAACGTGCGATTCTCTGAAGTGTCACAGCTTCAGTTCGTTTTCATGAAATGCATGAACGCCAGATATAACTAAGAGGACATGAAGTGAACCGTGCCAGGCTTCCTGGAGGTATCAGACTTCAGGAGGAACCATTTTTTAAATAACGTTAGCTAGCTATTTAGCCTAAACTAGCTTAGCTAATTCACGACACTAGATGAACTTAGTCGAGTAAATTAGCTAGATAGAAATGAGTGGCGGATACACTTTAGATGCATTTTGCTTCTTTATTATTATTATTATTATTATTATTATTATTATTATTATTATATCATTAGTGTAACAACAGTTTAGTAGCAACCGCGCCGTGACCAAACAACCGGACTGCTAGCTCGCTACAATGTATAAAGAACTAGTAGTGACAGCAAAACATAACGAGCTAAGTAGCGGACGCTCCGCGTTAACTGAAAGGTTGTGTGGTCTGTTTACATATTTCTGTTATGTGATCGTTCATTAATAATAAACAACACATTCCTCTGGCTGTGTAAACACAGATCCGGCTAAACTAGCCGAGCTAAAGTTAGCAAAGATATTACAAAACAAAACAACAACACTACCTTATAGCTCGCTTTTTACAAGTTGTTCCACGTTAATCAACCATCATCCAGGAGTTGATCGACATGGGCTTTCGGATAACTGGACAACTAGTTGTACAGACTAGTTCTCAAAATAAAAAAAATTAAAAAAGGTATCAAATCAGGTCGGTTGCAATTACAGCAGCTGTGACGCCTTTACTCACATCCAAAGCCCGCGCCAAGCTGTAGGTCCGCCTTTCTCTACTCACGTGTAACCGGGCCGCAGTTCAACACTTCCACTTCAACACTTCCAGTCAACACTTCTAATTCAACACGTCTAATTCAACACTTCCAGTCCAACACTTCTAATTCAACACTTCCAGTCAACACTTCTAATTCAACACTTCTAATTCAACACGTCTAATTCAACACTTCCAGTCCAACACTTCTAATTCAACACTTCTAATTCAACACTTCTAATTCAACACTTCCAGTCCAACACTTCTAATTCAACACTTCCAGTCAACACTTCTAATTCAACACGTCTAATTCAACACTTCCAGTCCAACACTTCTAATTCAACACGTCTAATTCAACACTTCCAGTCCAACACTTCTAATTCAACACGTCTAATTCAACACTTCCAGTCCAACACTTCTAATTCAACACTTCTAATTCAACATGTCTAATTCAACACTTCCAGTCCAACACTTCTAATTCAACACTTCCAGTCAACACTTCTAATTCAACACTTCTAATTCAACACGTCTAATTCAACACTTCCAGTCCAACACTTCTAATTCAACACGTCTAATTCAACACTTCCAGTCCAACACTTCTAATTCAACACTTCTAATTCAACACTTCCAGTCCAACACTTCTAATTCAACACTTCCAGTCAACACTTCTAATTCAACACGTCTAATTCAACACTTCCAGTCCAACACTTCTAATTCAACACGTCTAATTCAACACTTCCAGTCCAACACTTCTAATTCAACACGTCTAATTCAACACTTCCAGTCCAACACTTCTAATTCAACACTTCTAATTCAACATGTCTAATTCAACACTTCCAGTCCAACACTTCTAATTCAACACTTCCAGTCAACACTTCTAATTCAACACTTCTAATTCAACACGTCTAATTCAACACTTCCAGTCCAACACTTCTAATTCAACACGTCTAATTCAACACTTCCAGTCCAACACTTCTAATTCAACACTTCTAATTCAACACTTCCAGTCCAACACTTCTAATTCAACACTTCCAGTCAACACTTCTAATTCAACACTTCAATTCAACACTTCTAATTCAACACGTCTAATTCAACACTTCCAGTCCAACACTTCTAATTCAACACTTCTAATTCAACACTTCCAGTCCAACACTTCTAATTCAACACTTCTAATTCAACACTTCTAATTCAACACTTCCAGTCCAACACTTCTAATTCAACACTTCCAGTCCAACACTTCTAATTCAACACTTCTAATTCAACACTTCCAGTCCAACACTTCTAATTCAACACTTCTAATCCAACACTTCTAATTCAACACTTCCAGTCCAACACTTCTAATTCAACACTTCTAATTCAACACTTCTAATTCAACACTTCCAGTCCAACACTTCTAATTCAACACTTCTAATTCAACACTTCATTCAACACTCTAATTCAACACTTCTAATTCAACACTTCCAGTCCAACACTTCTAATTCAACACTTCCAGTCAACACTTCTAATTCCACGCTTTCAACACTTCTCAACACTTCTAATTCAACCAATTCAACACTTCCAGTCAACACTTCCAGTCCAACACTTCTAATTCAACACTTCCAGTCCAACACTTCTAATTCAACACTTCTAATCCAACACTTCTAATTCAACACTTCCAGTCCAACACTTCTAATTCAACACTTCCAGTCCAACACTTCTAATTCAACACTTCTAATTCAACACTTCTAATTCAACACTTCCAGTCCAACACTTCTAATTCAACGCATTCACTCCAGTCACACTCATCACACCAATCACTCCCAGTCAACACCACACCCGTACTACCCATACAATCTATTCAACCTAACACCACAACTAATTCAACACTCCAGTCCAACACTTCTAATCAACCCACACAATTCACATTCAAAACATTAATTACATCATAACACACAGTACACTCAATCAACAGTCTAATTCAACACTCCAGTCAACACTTCTAATTCAACCTTCACTTCCAGTCAACACTTCTAATTCAACACGTCAATTCAACACTTCCAGTCAACACTTCTAATTCAACACGTCTAATTCAACACTTCCATACATTCCCATTCACCCCGTCAACACCTTCCTAACTCTACTAGTCATATATCCACTTCTATACTCTCAAAAACTTCTAATTCAACACTCCAGCCAACACTTCTAATTCAACACTTCCGCCTTCCCTTAACACTTCAGTCCCATCCCGTACCTTCTATCCTTCATAACACTTCCAGCCAACACTCACAACACTTCGTCAACACCAATCAACACTTCCAGTCAACACTTCTAATCAACACTTCCATCACACTTCATCCACCTTAATCACACATAAACTTCGCAACATTCATCAACCAACCTTCTTCCTCACAAACCAATCAACACTCCAGTCAACACTCAATACCCTAATCCTTCCGCCACTTATCAACACTTCAATCAACACTTCCAGTCCAACCTTATCCCTTCACACCCCCCTTTTTTAATCAACCTCCAGCAAACCTCACCTAACCCCACATCACCTTCGAACCTTCACCCCTCCAGATTCCAATCCAACACTTCTAATTCAACACTTCTAGTTCAACACTTCCAGTCCAACACTTCTAATCCAACACTTCTAGTTCAACACTTCTAGTTCCAACACTTCTTTTGCCTTTGTTTATTTATGAATTGTCATATGATTCATTTACATGTAATTCATTTTCATGTGATTCATATTCATGTGATTCATTTACCTTTTCTCCCATCCCTTCCCTTTCCCAAATATTTAATTGAGAAGAATTTTTTTTTAAATAAATAAAAATAAATAAAAATCCCCCCGCCCTCCCCCGGCTCATCCTAGCTACTCAATAGCTGTCGCTGGTTATATAAAAATTATAATACCCAAGAACAGGCACCATTTAAATAAAGTAAACATAGCAATATAAATAGCCAATTGGAGATGAAGAGGGGCACACACCCAAAGTCTCCATAAAACAAGAGAGACAGCAGTGTTTCACCCTTAGGGTTGTCCACAAAGTGGACCTATAGTAAGCTAAACAGTCCAACACTTCCAGTTCAACACTTCCAGTCCAACACTTCTAATTCAACACTTCCAGTCCAAAACTTCTAGTTAAACACTTCCAGTCCAACACTGGAATAAAGTCGGTGTGAAGTCGGACGTTCGATATTGGCAGATTTGCGGAAATTAAGGAACCGTCTCTAAAGTTCCATACGACATTGTTAAACACGTTTCTAACTTCAATAGCATTTGAAGGGAATAACTTACACTCACATAACCAACTGTAGTGTTCATGTAGGGATCAAGTGTGAGAAACACCTTTTAGATTTATGATATGTATTAAAATAAACTATTAAATCATATATAAAATTGCCATGTATTTCATTACTGAATAGGCTCATACACAAAATATACCATAATTTAAAGCTCAATAGCATTTGAAGGGAATGATGTACAGTTACACAACCAACTGTAAAGTTGTTCATCTAGGTGTCAGATTTCTGATATTTATTAAAATTAACTATAAAATCATATGAACATACTGCCATGTATTTCACTACCGAATGGTAGTTTTTTTTGTTTTGTGAAAAACATTTTCAGCTATGGTCTGCACTTGTCTTTTTTTTTTTTTAACCTTAGAGGTTGTACAAAGCGGTTTACACTGTTCACCTACTCATTCACCCATTCACACACACACACACACACGCACACACACACCCCAATGCGAGGCGCTAGCTTCCCATTGGGAGCAACTTTGGGTTCAGTGTATTGCCCAATGGAGACAATGAACCGCCAACCCTACGAGTATTGGAGAACCTGCTCCACCACCTGAGCCACAGCCTTATCTTACACCATTTCAAAATGATCTAGAATTACAAATCCCTAACACAGATGTCCAGCAAAAAAAAAGCATTTTGCCCAGAGAGCCAAAAGTTAACCAGGGGACAGCTTGTCTGTGATGAAGCATTAGAAGCAGTAATTCAAAAACTGTTTCTTTTCTACCAGCACCTCACAACTGGCAAAGAAGGTCTACCAGCATGGCCAGCTCAGTCTGCATTCTGAGAGCTAGGGTTTTTTTTCTTTATTTGATTTACCACCTTCCTTTCACAGCGTTATCATGGTGTATGCCATGTGGTGCAGATAGAAGTGCAAACGTTCACTGTAGAAATGTCCATTAGAGTCAAGAAGGTCAGCTGCATACATCTTGAACAGTCATGGCGAGAGCTGGATGTTGGTCATTGTACAAGTACAATGAAATTTGGTGTGTGCTCTCAGTAGTATAGAACAAAGTTATAAAATTCACATAAATAATAACAAAAAAGGTATATTGAGACAAACATATAAAATTTGTAGATACAGTGGTACAAAGCTTGTTAAAAAGACAGTTGGAAGTGCAATAGTGAAGTACAATAAATCAGTAGAAACAGCAGCACAGAGATTTGATGGTGGTTTAAGTTCCAACATGCCAGTCAGAGGGAAATTAAAATTTTTCTGAAAGAGGAAGTACATTGAGTAGAACCCTTTGGATCCTACTTTTTCCAATGGAAAAAACCCCTGATGTGATCTGATATTGAGCACCCCCTAGAAAAAAGTTAAATAAATGTGAAAACTTGTTTCACAAGACCATTTAGTGGTGAGATGGATGCTGTTAAGGACCTGTTCCACAGGGCCTGAGCAACAGGTTTCCTCTTGTCTTTCTTTTCTCTTTGAGCAATTCATGAATAAATTCCGTTGATTATATAACTCATAGTTAAAATTGAATGAGTGTATTTTAAGGTAAAAAAAAAATCAGTAATCATTTAATTTTACTTTAAAGTCTAAACTTTTAACAATTTAAGATGTAAATCTTGAGTATTTGCTAGAATAAGCAAGGTGCAGTTCACTTTATGCCCAGTAGATGGCCACATTATAAAGGATTTGTATATGAGTAAGCAGTTGAGTGTTGCTGTTTTGGAAGACATGGTGGCATTTTGATTTTGAAATTCAAAAACTCTTGCAGAATATTTCTATCACGACTCTAAAGGAAACCAAAAATTCTTAAGAACATAATATTTATTAAAATAATTTCACATTTACACTTACTTTTTCTACTTATCCAGAGGCAGAAAAAACGAGCAAGAGAAATATTTTTGGTCTGTGTACAGTATGAAAATAGCACCATTACCATCGCACAAGAAATAAAAGCAAACATGGAGCATCAGCATATACCTATAATTAATCATATTTTTTGGTTGAATTGTTCTCACCCTAAGACCTATGCCATATTGCATGAAGACACAATTAATAAATTCATCATCTTGGGAGGTAGGAGAAGAGAATTTAATTGCAGAAAATGTTCAACAATCTAATAACTGAAGAAAACAGAAACTAAAAAGGCATGACACTAAAAAAGACATGAAATATCTGACCATTTTGAGATTTTTCACATAATTAAAAATATATACAATAGTGCATAAAATCCTAAAGTCCACCTAAAGAACAAAACAATCAAGATAAGCAATGATGAAACAGAAATACATAAATAAAAGACAGCGACATCAAAAAGTACTAAGGTTCATCAAAAACTTCTGGGTCCAGCAGTCTCTTCCGACTGTGCATCCTAACACAATCCTGGCGCCTCCGTGGTTGGCTAATAGGCAAGACATTAAATGTGTGCATGCCTTTATTACCATACTGCTCAGAGTTTCCACTTGATTCTATGGGAAGATCACAGAACTAAAAGTAAAAATAATGCATTTAATGCATATATAAGGTCATATAATGCAACTAACGTAAAATAAAAATGTTTTGTATGACCCCCGACTTCAGGATTATATTAATTAAAGCGTGGAAGCATCCTACTATGGCCCCTTACAATGAAATATGAAGTATTTGACCCGGTCTAATCTTAATACTTATACGGTGCCTGTTTAAGTACATATTGCCTTTATACCACGTGTTACTAGTAGAATCATCTCACCGTCAGATTGTGTGGTTTCCATGGTAACAGAGGCCTTTTTCCCTTTGTATAAAAGGGGTGACTGTGTAAGAGCAAGGATTCCACTGGCAGACACTGGTTTCTTCACTGTGGAGTGTGGAGGGGTGACCACTGTGGAAACAATCACCCATATACTTTATCGAACACTGAAGCTAACACAGCTAACATATAAATGTTATAATAATCATATTACAAGAGGGTTAAGGCAGTGCTTCAAAATAATGGTGGCCACACAAAATATTGACACTTTGGGCCCAATTTGGACATTTTCACTTAGGGGTGTACTCACTTTTGTTGCCAACGGTTTAGACATTAATGGCTGTTTGTTGAGTTATTTTGAGGGGACAGAAAAGTCCCTCTTGTTCCTGGGATGTATTTTACCTTCAGCAAGCAACATGTCTTTGGTGATTGACTTGGCCATTGCACACCATTCAACTTCTTTGCCTTAAATAAAGTCTTAGGCTGCTTTATGAAGTACTTTATTCATTTGACTGAATCTGAGCAGATAATAATAGCCCTATATGCTTCAGAATTCATCTTGCTGCTTTGTCTGCAGCTACATCATCCATAAATACAATGGAAACAATTCCCGTGGCAGACGTACTTGCCCACACCATGGGATGAGGTGGTATAATTCGGATCATGAGCAGCTCCTTCTATTCTCCATACTCTTCCAGTTATTCAAGTCAGTCTTTGTCACATTTGGACATAGGATGTTGGTCTAGAAATGTATGGGCTTTTTCTTTTAGATGTTTTTGGCAATCTGGTTATCCTGTTTTTGAGGTTTATCAATGGTTTACATCTTGTGGTAAACTATCTGTATTTACTCTGGTCTTCTCTTGATTGTTGACACAGATATGCCTTCCTCCTGGAAGGTGTTCTTGAACTGGCCAACTGTTGTGAAACGATTTTTCTTCACCAGGATAAGAATTCTATTTTCATCCACCACATTGGTTTTCTTTTGGTTATCCTGAGCTAAAAGGTGCATATTTTTTGGAGATTTGGTGGAGATTTCAAATAACCATTTGAATCAGTCAATAAGTTTGTATTATAATTTAAATGAATCATAAAGCTGCTAATAAGTGATATTTGGTACAAGTCTTACCTGAGCCAAGTGATCCGTTCCCACTTATCCTTGACAACTCAACACATTTCATGTCTCTTTTGTCACAGTTCTGCACCACAGATTCTACCCAGTCTATCTCTTCTGAAGAGCAGAGCTTGGATGGAATTCCTAATGTGTGTTTAAAAGCAGGAGCATCCCTCAAGTCTTGAAGTTCTCTGAGGTTGATAGGCTCTTCTGTCCCTGGTAGTTTGAACACCCCATCAAGCTCTGGGTCTTCCAAGATCTCAGCACCTTCCTTGATCTCCTTAGTCCCCAACAAACCTGTCCGTGCCCTTTTCTTGCGAGGCCAAGTCCTGAAGTTCTCTGGGGTTGACCTTCCTAGGCTCTGAGGAGATGGTGTCCAAGACATGTGTTCCCCAGGACCCAGGGGAGAAGGGCTATTAGTATGCAGCCTTGTAGGAGTGATTGACTGGCATATATATTTTTGAACACCACCTTTTCCAGGTGTACAATGAGATGGGGATATACAACTAGGTTCTCGATGTTTTGAACAATGTGTAAGCGGGCTATCAACTCTAGATGGCTTGTTATTTATATGTGAAACCAGTCCTTTGGCTGCATTATCAGAAGTTTCACCCAAATTGAAAGAGTCAGTACGTTTGAACTTAAGCTTAGGTAAACCTGATGCCTGCATTTCCAATTCTACTTGATATGTAAGAGGGTTAGGTTCATCAGGCTGCTTCTTTCTATGTGCAGGCGTTCCTGAGGCTTGTGGCCTGAACGTTGGAAGCCCAGGAGAATAACCGAGTCGTGCTGCTGCCTTTCTTTGTTGCCGATCTGGAGTCTGACGGAAGCCATATCTACTACACCCTTGCATACTTTTGGCAGGACGAGTTGGTGTGCCTGTGAATTCAAAAATCTCTGAGAACTTAGATGACTTCCGTGAGAAAGAAATGTTCATCTTAATGCCACCAGTTAATTCGGTCTTCACTACAGAAGCTTCTGCTATATCAATGCTCTCTTCTATAGAAGTAGCACTGAACTGTGAGGAGTCAAACTGTTGGGTGTCTGAGGATGATGCCTCCTCCATCATCTCAATGCTTTCATTTTGTCCATGAGCACCTTTTGTTGTCTCATGATATAGTGCCTGATTATGCTCAGTCTCATCTGACAAAGTTGTTGGATGATTTTGAACAGGTGTATGACTGCCAGATGATGTCCATCTAAGAGTTGGCTCTGGTGATCTCTCCTTATTAAGTGAAGATGTATATTTTCTGGAGGAAGAGCCATCAATTATGCCTTTAGAGGAAAGTTTAAGAGGTGTTCTTCCAGAACGAGTATACATTGTGTGTGTTGGTCCTGGGCTTTTACTAGGTGTTTTTATTCTTGGTGTTAATGGCGATGGATGATCATAAGAAAGAATATCTGGACTCTGTGGATCACCTTTTTCTGGCAAACTTAATGTTCTTCTAATTTTCTCTGACATCTGACTCAGCTGGGTTTCTTCTCTGCCAACATTTCTAGTAATTTCAGATACTCTTTGTGTCGTTTTAGGGGACAATTTGTTTTTTTCTTGGCTTAATTTCTCGGGAGTTTTGAAAATGTCACCCTGACCTCTGCAAAGTTTGCTTGGTGTGATCAATCTCGGGGAATATCTAATGGAGGAAACTGGAGAATCTGGGACTTTAAATGGTTGATGTGACAATCCTTTCCATGGAGATGGAGACCAAGTCACACTTTTCCTTGGGGTTCTCATGTTGGGGCTCCTAACAGAGGGGCCAGAAGGGGACCCACATTCCATAGAACTTTTCACAGGGGTTTTAAGAATGCTCTTCAGTGGGCTTTTCTTTGGGGTTTCCAGCACTAAACTTTTTGAAGCAGGAGATCTAAATGGACTTCCTCGGTGGACCATACTGTTCTCTCCAACAGCACAGCCTGGGCTCTTGAAGAAACAGCTTTGAGCTTTGGAGGAAGAACTGGGTGTCCTCTGAGTTCTGCTCCCAACTGCACAACCAAGCTGATTGTATGGCGATTTTCTTGGGGTTTTATTACAATTCTGGGGTGGGAAAAAACAGACGTATGTTAGTATGGTAGAAGATTGTAGCACATAGGAAGCAATCAGTGTCATATACTGTACGTTACATATTTAGCAAAAGAAACACACAATAAATAACAATAGTAATTTATCCAGTAGATGATTTTTGATTAATTACATACTCTGTGTAGGGTTATGAAACTATTTTCTTATTTTTTAATAAATATTAACTATTATTCTTTCTTTTTTTCCAACAAGTTTAAAATGTTACTTTACATATTTTTCAGAAAAAAATTAAAGGCTTTTAATTTTAAAGTGTCGAGAGAAATCAAATGGATCAATATACCCAAATAAAACACAGTATACGCATTGTGCTGTACACAACTGTGGTTCTTAAGATGAATCTGGAAACCACGATGGGCTCTGCAATTGTATTATTTATTGTTAGTAGAGATTTAATTTCCTAATCTACAGCTCGATAGCCTAAAATTTTTAAATAATGTCAACTAAAATATTATCACAATACGACATACAAAATGCTTCAACTCCACAGTATGACGCAATGCCGCTGGTTTAGGTTCTGCATGGGCAAAGTGAAAGAACAAAAAACGGTACATGTTTGCCTAACGTGTCTAATATTTAATAATTAGATTACATTCATTAACTCTTCCCCCCAGATGACTTTGCCTGTTTTGGGGTAGAAAGGGTACGGCATATCATCATAAAAACATCATCCCAACCGAAAAGTATGATGGAGGAAACATGATTTGGGCCTGCTTTGCTGCATCAGGGCCTGGCCAGCTTGCAATCATTGAGGGGAAGATTAATTCCCAAGTATAACAGACAATTCTTCAGGATAATGTGAGAATATCTGTACGTCAGCTTATATTGTGTAGAAGTTGGGTGATGCAACAGGACAACGACCCAAAACACCGGAGCAAGTCCACAACAGAATGGCTTCAGAAAAACAAAATCCACCTTTGGGAGTGGTCAAGTCAGATCCCAGACCTCAACCCAGCAGAGATGCTATGGAATGACTTGTAGATAGCCATACACATGAGACGTCCAAAGATTATGACAGAGCTAAAGCAGTTCTACCAGGAAGAATGGGCTAAAAATCCTCCTGAAAGATGTGCAGGTCTGATCCACAGCTACAGGAAGCGCCTGGGTGAGGTTACTGCTGCCAAGGTGGTGTCAACCAGTTATTAATTCTAAGTTCACTTACTTTTTCCACTGCTATTTTGAATGCTGAATGAGTGTGTTCAGAAATGAGGGATCAGAATTTATTTTGTGTTATTATTTTAGACACATTATATTTGTCAAAACTCTTGACTTAGATGAAGATCAGATCACATTTTATGACAAATTTATGCAGAAAACCATGAAATTCCAAATGGTTCACATACTTTTTTAGCCTATGTCTATATATATCTATAGATCTATATCTATCTATAGATCTATATCTATCTATCTATCCATCTATCTATATATATATATATATATATATATATATAAAATATATTTTTAAAAATAAAGGTTGGGTTTTGTTCACACAAATGTTTATATCTCAAAAATAAATGGTGATATCAATCCCATTTCTGAGATATGCCGGTCCATAAGCATCAAAAATTTGAAGGAGTTATCTTCAACAACTAAAATTCTGTTTGAGGTTATCTAAAGAAAGCTAAAAATTTCTCCAAAGGGCACAAAACATCTCCCAATAGCATACTCTATAAGCCTCTAGAAATTGCACAAATTTACATGTACAAGGACTTTGTCTTGGTGTACTGGTTCTTAATAATAACAGTAAAATACAAGAAATAAAATAATATTTGAATATTAATAAGATGAACAGAGAGAAATTAACGAAAATGAAAATTATAAAGCCATGTAAACTATAAGCATAAACATAAAGATTTAGGAAAATATAAATAAAGACATTAACTGTCCAATAGTGTAGGATGTGCAAAAGTGGGGCAGGGCAATTGCTCACAGTTGAAGAAAAAAGGTGCAGTATAGCAGTCGGAATTGTGCGTTAATGTAACGCATATGAAACAACGTGGCGCTGTTCGTTAACGTAATGTGTAACATCCATGGAGATGGATAAGAGACCATGGTGGGTCCTGAGTATTGTTAATGAGGCCAGTTGCGGATGGAAAGAAACCATGATGGACCACAGCCTCCTGCCAGAGGGAAGTCCACCAAAAAGTTTGTGACCAGGGTGATTGTGGCTAACCCCTATCTCAACTGCCTGTTTCAGGGTCCTGGAAGTGTACAGGTCATAAAGGGGTGGCAGATTGAAGCCACTCACCTTCTCAGCAGAACGAATGACATGCTATAGGCTGTCCTTGTCCTTAACAGTGGCAGCAGCTTACCAGATGGTGATGGAGGATGTGAGAATGGACTCAGTGATGGAGGTGTAGAATTGCATCATCATTGTCTGAAGTTGTTAAACAACTTCAACTGCCACAGGAAGTACATCCTTGTACTTGAAAAAGTGCCATGCCACATGTAAAATAATGCAGTGTCAGGCTACTTGCCAAAATATATTTCCATACTAGCTGCAAAAACGTTTCCAAACTACAAGGAAAAATTTTTAATAGAACAAAACATAGCTTATTTACATTTCAAGGAACAGATTCAGTCCATGCTGGAATGCTCTTCAACTGAATCTACGCTACCTTCTTCCTACAATCTCTCAAATTCTGCATCACTAAAAGAAGCTAATAAATCGTACGCTGAGTGAAAACCAACCCTGTGTCCCAATTGGCATACTTATACTATGTGCTAAAAGTATGTGCTCTTTTTGTGAAGAAAGAGTACATACTTTTGATTGTGTAATAAAAGTGTATGTACCAGTACTCGCATACCAGTACTCGCATAATTCATTATGTAACAGAAAAGAACGTTGTTGCCCTGTAGAGAGAACAAAGTCCTCATTTCGGCTTTTCTTCATTTATTATTACTTATATAATGTATACTATATAATTTATAATTCCCATGCTTTATTTTCCTTTATTTCATTTACACTTCTCCAAAATGCATCCTTGGACATGGAAAAGCAAACAGTCACAAAGCTCCTCCTCCACTGCGCAAAGGGGTGTGGGCAATATTCGCTGAAAAAGTGTCCACGGATTCACACTGAGAAAATCTCCTGGAAATACTAGACCGTCCAGGTACCATTGGGATACTCATTTCAACATATATAACTATAATCTGGGACACTGGTTCTCATCTCGGATACAATTTAGTATGGATAGTATGCCAACTGGGATGCAGGGCAGGAGAAAACTAGCTATCAGAGAAAGCAAACTTGGCAGGGAGTAAAACATGCCAAAACTTACACTATTAATTTTTGGTTAAAGACATTGTTTTTGCCCCATGTCTTTCTGATAGTGGAGTCAGGAACAGTGACGTTTATTGATGCAAGAGAGGCCTGTAGGTTCTCTGATGTTGTCCTTGGCTCTTTTATGACTTGCTGGATGAGTAGTTTCTGTGCTCTTGGAGGAAATTTGGAAGGCCGGACACTTCTGGGAAGGTTCACTACTGTGCCAAGTTTTTCCATTTGGAGATATCGGCTCTCACTTTGGTTTTTTGGAGTCCTAGAGCCTTTGAAATAGCTTTGTAACCCTTTCTAGACTGATGTATTTCAATCATCATCTTCCTCATTATTTCTGGAATTTCTTTCAAGTTTGACATAGTATATTACTGGGTAAGACCTTTTAACCATCTTCATGCCGTTGAAAAAGTTCTAATTAAGTGTTGATTTGGTTGAACAGGGTTTGCAGTAATCAGGTCTGGTTGTGTTCCAGCTGAACCCCATTATGAATGCAGTTTCATAGATTTGGGGAATTAGGAAATACAGGGGCAAATATATTTTCACACAGACCCAGTTAATATAGGATAACTTTTTTTGTTCAATAAATAACTATCATTTAAAAACTGTATTTTGTGTTTAATCAGGTTGCCTATGTTTTTTCTTCTAGTAAATTGTTTCAGAAATGAAAAATCTGAGATATACAAAACAACAGAATTTTTTTTCACAGCACTGTAGGTGTGTGCATAAAAGTGGGGGTGGGGGAGGTTACGCATTGTTGTAGTTCTGTCTCTGAATGGTCAATCTTGGCAAGTGACGTCTTGTTTGAAATCTAAACCTTTTTATAATTGGTCCATGTGGGTGTCAGTCAAGTAAGACTTACCTATTAAAACTTGTACCATGGTTTGTTCAGCATAGCCAAGGCAGATAGCACTATTTTCGAATGTGCGTGACTACAATGTATGGCTAATCACTAATATCGAGAGGCGTGGCATACCAAAACATTTAATGCAGTTCAAATATGACATCAGTGACTAAATGTAGAACTTTGCATTTTTTCCCTTCAATAACACTGATCGACTATATAACAATAAAAATGTGCATGATTTATAAAAGCGGAAATTAACTGGATTTTTGTCTTTGTAGTCTGATATTAGATTTAAATGTTATGCTTTTATTATGGCAGTTGTATACAGCGTTTTACAAAAAAAAATAAAAGATACCAATCTATACCAATGTTATTTGTGGAGAGGTGTGAACTGTTTGCCCAGCAGGTGGCTCGATCCCCTCCCTTTTCCACCCCCCGAAATCTTTAGTAAAAGGCAAAAGATTAATAAAATCTGTTCCGATCTCCCTGTTCAACAGTAGCTAAACACATCACACAGAGAAAGCCAACAGTGTCATGACTAAAATTATAGCATATTTGTTTGTTTATACGGATCGAAAAATGTCGATATCCTTTCCTCTGGCGGAGTGGAACCCCAGTGTACTGTGAGAAAGGGTTCAATTAAATGTGTGCAAAAATTCAGAGAACCACTGAAATACACAACCTTTTATGTTCATTGGTGTTGGAAGATTTATTACCTTAAAGACAGAATCTGTCGACCCGAGCCAATCAACTTCAGCGTCTCTAATGATAGATTTGGATGTGGAAGGGCGAGCAGGGGATGCAGCAGCACCAAAAAGAAGTCTCATTGGTGACTTAACAGCCTTAATATTAATATCACCTACAACTGTGATCACAAAAAAACTAATATTGTTATATAACCTCAGAGGATATCAAGATCTTAAAATTTAAAGATCAATACTTATCTATGCGTGTTATGGTCCCAGTAAGAATGGAAATATAATGCATATCCAAAAACAACGTGTTCTTGTTCACCTGTACTTTCAGAGACTGGGAGCTGTGAGGAAGACAAGGCTCTATCCAAATTTCGAGAGCGTGCTTGTGAGCTTGAATAGAAGACACTGGAATGTCTCCTTGCAAGTTTTTTAATTCTAGGACTCCTCCTCAAATCTAGCAAAACACAAACAAACAAACAAACAAAAACAGATGTCAAGATAAAAATAAAAAGATATTAATAAAATGTTTCTTTTAACATACACCATTACGATAAATAAAAATAACGGACCGGTAGCAGGTTTAACTGGAGACTCCTCAACAATCATCGGATCAGTGTCACCAGAATTCCTGACAAAGAAGACATGAACTACTGATTCACCCTTTTGAGTTAAAAGAATAATTCAAGAACCATGCGCTGAATGGCATGACAAACAGCATTACTGCTTCATTTGTGAAACTTACCTGCTATTCCTTTGTCTATATAATAGACGATTTGACACCTGCTTATGCAGGGGGGTTTCGGATACTTTTTTTGTTAGTAAAGTGTGTTGTCCTGTAATTGGAAATTTAAAAAAACAAATAAATAAATAAAATAAAAAATAATAATAAAGTAATACACTCAAATGATGGATTGTCTCAAAAATAGCAAATGTTTATTACCATCTTCCATCTGTGATAGTTTCCGTTTCTTCATTATATCTACTGCGGATACAGACCGACTCCGAAGCATTTTCGCTTTCTTTGAGGAGGACATTATCTCCTGGTTAAAGAGGTTTCTCCTCACCTTTGTCACTTCTGCAAAATATTGTTGTCAGTTTACAGAAAGGCAATACATTTGTCTACTACAAAACGTTAAATTTAAAGCTTGAAGTATTTAGCAGTAAGATTTCGCATTACATGCCTTGAACTGTTTGTTTTTGAGATGGTTGGCCTCCTACATTGAGCTTTCCTTGAGGAATATAATCCTTTGGTTTGGCCTGTCAGGACGGAGAAAACCAGTGGCTGTGATTTTCCCAGTCAAAATGCATCGAAAACATTAAAACCGAATTATACTCACTTGTGTGGATTTTCTGGGCATCTCTATTTGCCGGATGTTCTGTGGGGCCTCCGTCATGCTCTTATGACGTGTAAGCATGCTGGTTCTTAAAGTAAACGAACAGTGCATTATATACAATTCTGTCATAAATATGTGAATATAATATTGTTTCTGTCTTTACCCACCTTCTCTTTTTAGCGGAGCGATTGCGTAACTCTTCAAGCTGATCAACACTGGAGACCAGGCTCTGTGTGGCTGACACTGGTGAGGGGCTTACAGAAACACTTTCCTTTGCCATCGAGTCATCACTAAAAAAATCAGCAGGCAGGACTGCAACAAGTTCCGCAGGCAGCTGGGTGCCAAGACTGTGGTAGACATCTGCCAGTACCTTAGGTATGCCAGTCAGGTACCTATAAAAGATACCATATGTAAACATATCATCTCTAGTTACAATAGAATCAACATTAATTACAACTTCACTATTTGTATTCCATTTGAGTTTAAGTACTTACAATGGCAAAACCTCCTCCTCCATAAACTTTGACAGGTAAACAGGGTCTTTTGTCAGAGATATCACCCGCAGCATTCCAGCCACCTAAGACAAATCCCAATGGAAAGCTCATTACAGTGGGATGTTTTGCTTAGGTTACATTCCATTATTAGAACATCAAAATTAGAAAAAAAAACAATGCCTGATCTTTACTATTTTCAGCAAAACCTTCCTACCTCCTCAACCATCTGCTCCATATGATCTTGTTCATCTGAAGACAGCGATTTGCACAGCTCAAGTCTGAGAACTACCTGTAGCTGACAACTTACAGGTAATAGATTAAAAAACGTTTTTGCATTATTCCACAGGTTAACAATAATAATATTAATAGTTTCTGCTATTTATAATATCCTTAAGACAGAATTGTTTATTTGAGATGTTAACAAAAGCGCAATACATACTCTGTGATTTTACTTTCAGCATCTGCAGTAGTTCCATAGAGTTGACGAATGGACTGCGTGCTTTTTAAGAGGTTCTTCTTGATTATATTTAAGAATGAAGCCTGCCAAGAAAGATGCGATAAAATGGTCAATAACTACAAACATTTTCACTAAAGCAGACAATGTCATTACATTGTCTGTAATGACACATCTACAGTGCATTGCGAAAGTATTCGGCCCCCTTGAACTTTTCAAACTTTTGCCACATTTCAGGCTTCAAACATAAAGATATAAAATTTACATTTTTTGTGAAGAATCACCAACAAGTGGGACACAATTGTGAAGTGGAACGAAATCTATTGGATATTTTAAACTTTTTTAGCAAATAAAAAACTGAAAAGTGGTGCGTGCAAAATTATTCGGCCCCTTTACTTTCAGTGCAGCAAACTCACTCCAGAAGTTCAGCGAGGATCTCTGAATGATCCAATGTTGTCCTAAATGACTGATGGTGATAAATAGAATCCACCTGTGTGTAATCAAGTCTCTGTATAAATGCACCTGCTCTGTGATAGTCTCAGGGTTCTGTTGAAAGCGCGGCAGAGGCATCATGAAGACCAAGGAACACACCAGGCAGGTCCGTAAATATGTTGTGGAGATGTTTAAAGCCGGATTTGGATACAAAAAGATTTCCCAAGCTTTAAATATCCCAAGGAGCACTGTGCAAGCGATCATTTTGAAATGGAAGGAGTATCAGACCACTGCAAATTTACCAAGACCTGGCCCTCTAAACTTTCAGCTCAGACAAGGAGAAGACTGATCAGAGATGCAGCCAAGAGGCCCATGATCACTCTGGATGAACTGCAGAGAACTACAGCTGAGGTGGGAGAGTCTGTCCATAGGACAACAATCAGTCGTACACTGCACAAATCTGTCCTTTATGGAAGAGTGGCAAGAAGAAAGCCATTTCTCAAAGATATCCATAAAAAGTCTCGTCTAAAGTTTGCCACAAGCCACCTGGGAGACACACCAAACATCACACCAAACCTTGAGAAATGGCTTTCTTCTCGAATACTTTCGCAAGGCACTGTAATTGGTTTTGCTCACCCCGGTATCAATGTTATCAATGAAGGTTTCCACCACTGAGAGCAGATCCTGCACTTGAGCGATGACAGCGAGGCTCTTATGCTCCACAGCTTGTTGATACCTCAGGTTCAAATGAGAAAGCAGTTCCTCTTCGTTTTTAAAATCTAGAATAAATTACATATACAAATCATTACTTTCAGATCAACTGCAAATGCACATGAGCCATCGTTTTATAGTAGTATTGTAGCTTTTAATGCCACGTCAGCATCTGAGGCTATCTTCATGGCAAAAACAGACTCACAAAAATTACAAGAGTTATACAAATACAGTAGAAATAAAACCAAATAAAAGGAAAAAATACAGTTTATAGTAGGATTAAAGCTTTTTTATTACTCACGCATGGGACCAGGTCTGGTCCTTTCCCTGGAGCATCTCTTGCCTCGCTTTGCTCTGCCTTTGGCAGAGCTGGAAAAATCGCTTTCTGTCTGACTCTTTTGTGCTTTTACATTGAAGCGAGCAACATTCAGCATCTGCAAAGAGCGACTCATGGTCTTCATCTTCTGGCGAACTGGTGTACGCTGAGTACCTCCTACAGAACCAAGGTCATTAGTAAACTGTTCGTATTCAGCATACAAACTGAATTTCAAAATCATAAAGGTTTTGTAAATAATGCCCTTACAAATATTTCCAAAGATTATATATAGTGCTGTGAAAAAGTATTTCCTGATTTCTTCTGGTTTTGTGTATATATCTTGTATTAAAGTGTTTCAGAAATGAAAACAAAATCTAAGATCAAACAAAGGCAACCTGGGTAAACACAAAATACAGTTTGTAAAGGACCATGTTATTTATTGAAGCAAAAAAAGTTACACAATACCAACTGGGCCTGTGTGAAAATGTTTTTGCCCACTAAGCTACTAATTTCCCAAATCTATGAAACTGCACTCATAATGGGGTTCAGCTGGACTAAACACAACCAGACCTGATTACTGCAAACCCTGTTCAACCAAATCAACACTTAAATAGAACTTTTTCAAGAACATGAAGTTGGTTAAAAGGTCCTTCCCAGTAACACACTATGTCAACGTTCCAGAAGAACCTAAACGTCCAAAGAAATTCCATAAGTGATGAAGGTGAGGGCAAATACTTTTTCACAGCACTGTACCTGCCATGTTAAATAATAATGGAATGGATAAAATATTAGATTATCAATAGCTGATATTAGGCTGTACTAACGTTTTTTGCCTTTCAGAACCACTGCTGGGTCCATCTTTATTGTTTTGATAAAGCTCTGCTATGCTGTTCGTCAGCTCCTGCGTGTCATCTTCTGTTTGTTCTTGCTCCTCTAGAGCAGCATGCAGAAGCCTATGGGGATGAAGCAGTAAGTGGCATATGCCTTAAGAATAATCATTTTATTATTACTCATTGTAGAAACAACTCCTAATCAACTTCTATCAAATGGATCAATGGATAATGAGACTTATAGTAGCACTTATAATAGTAACAAATAAGAAATAACACCTCATTGACTCCATCAAATGGCAACTAATCCCAGATTGGTCAGATAGATGAAACCAGCCCTCTGTAAGCTCTGTTGTTAGATTAGTCTGCTGCTGAATCTCTTGAGTTGCCCATTCAGGAATCTGATGTGGATTCGGTTGTTCTGTGGAATGCAAATGTTATTTCAAAATGCATTTTAAATGAATATTTACTGCTTCGAGATACTGCTCCACTCCTCTTCCACAACATAATTCTTAGGATGTAGCATAATGTGTATAGACAAGACAATCCAAGTCAACCAAGGCCCCTTTTTAAGCTATTAGTAACTTTGCATAGTCTGAGTAAAATTTTATCTTCTGGGTTTTTTTTTTCTACTTGGTCCAATTTACTTTCACACTGCACAGATTTGAGCAGACCAAATAATTTATTTAATAAATCAGAAATATGGTAACGGAAAAGATAAATAAACCTTTCAAATGCCCATCAAAATCATAGAAATTAACCAAGCACAAACAATAAATAACTGTAGGACATTTTCAGCTCCAATATAAAGAACACATGGCATTTGTGCTGTGAGCTAGATTAGATTAGATTAGATTTCTGGCAGCCATTCTGCCATCAATCCTTATGTCCAGTTCACGTGTCGGAAAAAAATGCCTATACACAAAACCCTTAATGCATCAAGAATACGGTAAGTACAATCTAAGCAAAACAGAGTTTTCTTGGGAGTAGACATCGACCACCAGTCTTGGAGAGATTATTTTGGTTCACACCATCTGATTAAATGAACAGGGATTGATTTGAACCATGTGAAAGCTACGAAGCATGGGATCCTCTTAGTAACACCTAATATCCAGTCTGTGTTTTGCCATTGGAAAAAAGTTATAGAAGCTTATTAAAACATTTGAGATATACATACCTGAGGTATCTTCTTCTTTCATGATGTCTTTGAGAACACTACTGACAATCTCAGGTAGGTAAGAGGTGTCAGGAAGGTCTGTGGTTTCTGATGGAACAAGGCATGTACTCAGAGCCTCCTCACTGTGGAGAACTGTCAGAAGAGCCAGACTGGAGGACAATACTGACAGTACTGCAGAGTGGACCTGACCTCCTTCACTGACCTCTGCTAGCTGTACAAACACAGAAAAAAATGCTGTGCACTATATGTTTTGTGTCCTAATAAGGCATGTCACAAAGCAGCGCTTATGGTTTGTTTCAGTTAATGACTGATTTTAAAGTAGCTTGTGCGTAGAGAAATGTTGTTACCATGTCAGAAGCTAGAATGAAAAGCTCCTTGAAGAGACTTTGAAAAGCGACTTGATCTTGCTCTGATTTTTCTGGGCGAAACAGGACCCAGCACTCTGAAGCGGACTGTTTGAGACTGCAGGTGTCCAGGCCGAGAAGCACGCTCCTGAGTGTCACCTCTACAGGAGCACACAGACGCCTCTGTCTGCACGACACCGGCTCCAGTGAAACACTGCAGGTCTGTTTGTCCTCATCTGGTAACACAAGGGAACACTGGTGTCAAAGTTAAAGTAGATGAGATTCATAATGGTGTCAAAACAGACTTTTCTGGGGTAATATTCATTACCTGCACCCCAGCAAAGCGTTCCTACGAGAGCCGGAAAGGCTCGCTTGTAGGTCTTTTCAGAGGACAAAATGTATGCTGTACTTGAGCCAGTTGGAAAGGCAAGCGCTCCCTTGTTTTTCGTTGTGCTTGGGTTAGGATCTTTATGTTTCAGGTTCATACCAGGGATGAGTACAGGAATCACTTTTCCAGCTACTGGCTGCAGCGCCTCCATGACGGTCTTCAAGCCAGTGTAGTCATCAGTGTCATCGTTAACCTGCCGAAAAAGTGCTTCGCATCACACAAAGTGGTTGTTTGACATACTTATGCAGTTTAAATAGCCACATTATGAAAAAGGTTTAAACATACCTCACGAGAACGGCAATCGGCCCAGTGCAGGACAACTTTCCGATGAACCAGCATGTCCATTAGACCCTTTGGTACAATAAGCTCAGGTAAATCCTTTGGACTTCCAACGTCACCACTGCGCAGCTGCAAAAACTCCACCACCTCTCTTCTGGTATAAGGACACGCTGAGACCACAAACACGACATTTTGTCCTTGGCATGAAGGATCATCATCTGCCAAAGGGATATTTGCTGTGCTCCTGGTTGACCTCCTGGGTCGCAATGAGAGTTTCGTGGGAGAAGTTATGTCCGGTCTGTCCCACTGGAAGTCCAAAAGGATCTCCTTTAGTGTGTTTTGCACACAGACGGCTGGGCTCGGTCGCAGTATGTTCTGCTCACCAGAGGATTTTTGATCGACACCAACTTTATGGACGAATTCCACCTCGAATTCGCTGAAAGCTTTCTCCTGAAGTTCTCTGAAATCTGTGCCTCTTGTTATAAGACTGGCACTTTTTACAGTTCTTGAATGGAAAAACTTGTAACCCCATCGCACATTCTCGAAACCAAACTTACTACCCAAGGAAAGCAGAACTTTTAATATCCACTGCTTTAAAGAACTCAGATACAAGTCTCTTGGGAGGTGGAGCTCTTCAGACAGATAGTCCACATCGATAGCAAAAACAACATTATGAGCAGCCATCATAAAATGGTTGGAAATGCATTAATAATGTTAAAAAATGTCAGTATTGGTTAAATCTACGCATCTGGCTCGACATAACACATATAAAAGTGGAGACTGCATGGCTGGATTTCTCAATAACGGTCTAGTTTACTTAGCTGGCTAAGTGACATGCTCCATTAGCAACATCTTAACGCTATGTTAGCACAGGAGCTAAACAAACTCAAACACAACTAACTTGCTGTAAAGTATTTAAATGTGTACATTTACCACGAATTATCCAAAAACGACTTTTTAACGTCCCCACCGACTGAGATATACGTACTATGTATAAAACTTTACATTAAAAGCACAATTTATGACGAATTCATATCGCCATTTTTTCCCTTCGTTCTCCGAGCTCAAACCCTTGGCGCTTCAGAGTTGATTTTCCAAACTCGAGCTGTCATTGGCTGAAGCGTCTGTTCCACTGCGTCATTCATTTCGCCACCTGTGATAGGCTCAGAGTAACGTCAATCAAACCGGATAACGTCTTTTGAAAAAAAAAGAGAGAAAAAAAGAAGTGCTGTTTTTGATTCTTTATTTTGGGAGATTACAAACGTACAACATTTTATATACAAATAATTGGGGGAATTTATCTTTAATTTAGTAAAGATTAATACTATTTTACATTAAAATATATCGTTGAAATGAAAACAATGCTAACAAAGGTATTGAATACATTGTTAATTTATTTATACGAATGGGAAATTGTTATATACATAAACAAAAGTAGTGTGTTTATAGTGGAATTTGATTGTTTTATATATTCTCTGATGATTTTTTAAAGTCATTAACATGTTTAAAACATTATGATAGAATTTTCGGATATCCTCTTACCAATTAATGACACATTTTGTTTTGTACTATTTTTTTTTTGCTATTCTGTGTTTGTTACTTGCTCTGTTTTCAATTTAAAACAAAAAAGCAAAAAAACTCATAAGCCGATAATACGACGAGTAAACAAATACTTGTTCTAGTGAGAGGTTCGTCATTTCCGCTTCCGGTTCAAACGTATTTACACCAAAAACGAAGACGGTGTGTGCAAAATGAGTGGCGGTTTGGCCCCGAGTAAAAGCACTGTTTACATTTCTAACCTGCCGTTTTCGCTGACTAATAGCGACTTGCACAAGTTATGCACGAAATACGGCAAAGTTGTTAAGGTGACGATTGTGAAGGACAAACAAACGCGGAAGAGTAAAGGTGTCGCGTTTGTGCTGTTCCTGGACAGAGAGTCTGCTCATAACTGTGCTCGGTCTCTGAACCACAAGGAGCTGTTCGGCAGGACGGTGAAGGCCAGCATCGCTATTGATAACGGAAGAGCTGCGGAGTTCATCCGGAGAAGGAACTACACCGACAAGTCCAAGTGTTACGAGTGTGGCGAAGACGGTCACTTGAGTTACTCCTGCCCCAATAATCTGCTGGGAGAGAGGGAGCCTCCACCCAAAAAGGAGAAGAAGAAGAAGAAAAAGTTGATGATGAAGCACGTTGACGAGGTTGAGCCCGAGGAAAGCGAAGATGAAGGAGAAGACCCTGCACTGGACAGTTTAAGCCAGGCCATTGCTTTCCAGCAAGCTCGGATTGAAGAGGAAGACCGACGAAGGAAGCAGACTGCAGAAGACTCGAGCCACACTTCCACATCAGACAGCTCGTATAAACCCAGGATCAAGAAGAGCACATACTTCAGTGATGAGGAAGAGCTGAGCGACTGACTGATGAACATTTCCCATTCCTAAGATCTTTATTATCAAAGATCAGTTAAAATATCTCACAGGCTTTTCAAGAACTTGCAAGTAAAATACAGTTACAAGAAATAAATCTGTCACTTGAACAGCACCTTATTTTGATTGGAAAAGTTGTGGTCACTCTGTACAGCAATTCAGAATAGAATTTGACTTAAAAAATTTTGTGTTAATGGTTTTACTCATTTTCTTTTGTGTTGTAAATAATAAAGTAAAGAATGTCTACTCATCAGTTCAGATGTTTACTGAAGGATTCCATGACATGACGCAATGCTGTGCAGATAAAGGCAAAATATGACCAGGTTTTGTTGAGCTGTGGTAATGATGAACTGTTATAAATATTGTTGAATATTTTTTGTTTAATATTTAGTACATGTTCAGCTAAAATATGAGTAGTTTGAAATTGAATTAAAAAAATACCCTTAACATCAAAAATGATTACATTATTATGTTCAATGTTTCATCTTTTCACAGGTGAAGAAATATAATACTGGCACACAGACACACAGTCTTTCTGATACAAATCTGAAAACAATTTAAAATCCATTCATCTGTCCATTTTCCATACCGTTTATCCTACACAGGGTCAGGAGGAGCTGGAGCCTATCCCAGGGCACCAGGTGGGGGAGAGGGTGCCAACCCATCGCAGGGCACAATCACCACACAGTCATTCACTGTGAACAATTTGTAAATTCCTATCAACTTACAGCACATGTCTTTGGACTGGGGGAAGAAACCAGTGTTCCAGGAGGAAACTCCTGAAGCACAGGGAGAACATGCAAACTCAGTGCACACAGGGCAGAGGGGGGATTTGAATCCCCAACTCCAGAAGTTCGAGGCAAATGTGCTAACCACTAAGTCCAATTTTATACCATTTAAATAAAATACAAGTAAAATGAGAATGGATAAAAAATAGAGAAAAAAATCCCTCTCAGTTTAAAACTGCAAACCAGTTATATAACTTCAGTTCTTTGACTTTGTGCGTTGGGGGCGTGGGATAGGTTGGTGTTCCATCCTGTGTGCATTCCCAACTTGCATCCAGTGTTCCTTGGAAATGCTCCAGATAAAGTGGTTAATCAAGATGAATGAACAAATGATATTTGATATGTTCTGCCTCTGACTGTAGGCATAGCACATATTTTTTTTTTTAAATCTTAATTTCAACAACAGTTCTTTGGAGAGTCAAAGGCTTCCCAGTCTATGGGTTATACATGCAACATTTAATGGTCTGTCCAGAGAAAGTAACTGAAGATCCCTTAAGGGGATTCTAGATGTGACCTAAATTTCTGATTTCTAAAAGTGTAGCTATTTAAATGTGACAGCCTACCTGTTATGCAATGAATAATACAAGATGAGCTATCTATTATAGAAGAACAATCAATTAAGTTGATTAGTTTGCAATAATAGCACATGCTGAAGTGTTTTATTTGAAATCTCCATACAAATCCCTGTATAAGTTGTTAGAGATATAAGTTGATAGAAATTATAATATATTTGAATGAATATAAACGTGATTTTCCTTGCATCTGAAACTATTGTCAGCCATTCTGTTATGGAAAATTAACACTTTCTGACCAGTCAGAATCGAGATAGCAATGGCGCTGTAGTATAAAGATGCATAATATATCTACAATCTTCTTTTAACCCTCCTATTATGTTGGAAAAAGTTACATCCATTATATTATGTCCACAGTTTAAATACACACAGCTTAAAACAGTAAACCTTTATTATAGCTTGTTTGAGACAAACTGTAAGAAAAAATATTTGCACATAAGTTCATGACACTAAATGAGGAAAGGCAACCAAATTCAAAGAGAAAAAGAGAGATTAACCAATATTTCAGACATCTCAAATGTGGAAAGGGGTCAAATTGACCCACAACATAATAGGAAGATTAAAAGACTGGACTCTGGGCCTTATACACGAGCCCAGCATTGGCTTTCTGGCAGACAAAGGACTCACAAGTATCCCAAACAGCTGTAGGGTTTTGAAATAGAAGTTCCTTGGATTTTATGGTTAACACAATTATACAGAAAAAAGGGAAAAAGTGTCTGTCCTTTGCAAAACTGACTACCAGTTCCTATAAAAGAGCATCCTAATGTGTTGCAGCAATCGGATCTAAAAAATAAAATGGTTCTCACAGGAAGATCTGAACTGATACAATGTCAGATCTAAAATTACATAAATGGAAAAGGTGAGTCAGCACTACACAAAACTAGACAGTGTCATGAAAAGCCATTTTCCTTTCTCATGGGAACAGGCTGTTTATTGTCAAAATGATTGATTACACATTAGACTCCTAAGTCTCTCATCATTACTTGTCAAAAGTGGCTGTCTGCATTTTGAAGACAGAAATCAATAAAAAACAAATGGGCAGCATAATTCTAAAAGCGTCTGTGTTCTTAAATTAAAAACAAACCCATAGCAGGCCCTTTTATAATTATTATCAAGACCATAGAAGATTTTAGGACTTACTCTCCATTGCTGATCTTCTACACTGGCTGCAATCATTTCTCATCACTAGCTGTTTACATGACTGTCCAAGAGTTTCTAGATGTTAATGGTGCAAAGTCTTTTCTCTAAACTCTGTTTGAAAAGCTTAAAGAAGCTTCTCTTTCTCCACCCCAAATAGAAATACCTTGTGGGCACTTGTCATGGGTCGGATTTTGTATACGAGCGTATGAGTGACTAAACTGTGTCTTTGCATGCTCAAGCTTGGATCTGAATTTCAGTTTCAAACCTTGACTACCAAAACAAGTTCCTTCAGCAATACAGCACAGTAACTGTGATAGATTTCCTATACGTATTAACTATTTTACCTCATGACATATTGAGATTTATGTCTTTCCTTGCCTACTGCCCTCATCATGATTTGAGAAAACGAGATCCGAGATGAGAGATAAGTAAGTGAACCTTCTGTTCACTGTGCCATTTCACTGTGTTCCTCTGATAGAACAGTGTGTGGGAGAAGATTATTTTATTCTATTACAGATCTGAGAAAGAAAGAGGTGGTGGAAGAGAGAGAGAGAGAGAGAGAGAGAGAGAGAGAGAGAATAACATAATGCTCCAGGTAATCTGTTTCTTGGTCCCAGCCCAGCACATGTGAAGGTTCTGTTCTGTGGTGTGTGAGAATCTAGGTTAGAAGCAAAGTGAGTGTATTCTCAGACAGCTCCACACAGACATAGAAGTAAAAGGCATTCATTATTAACCCCCCCACCACCAAAAACAACAAAAAAACAAAAAAACCCAACCAAAACCCCCCTCACTTTTTTTTAAATATTTTTTTACTTTTTTTCATGTGACAACACTGAAGAAATGACACTTTGCTACAATGTAAAGTAGTGAGTGTACAGCTTGTGTAACAGTGTAAATTTTCTGAATAACTCAACACACAGCCATTAATGTCTAAACCGCTTTCAACAAAAGTGAGTACACCCCTAAGTGAAAATGTCCAAATTGGGCCCAAAGTGTCAATTTTTAGTGTGGCCACCATTATTTTCCAGCACTGCGTTAACCCTCTTGGGCATGGAGTTCACCAGAGCTTCACAGGTTGCCACTGGAGTCCTTTTCCACTCCACCTTCCATTTGAGGATGCCCCACAGATGCTCAGTAGGGTTTAGGTCTAGAGACATGCTTGGCCAGTCCATCATCCTCAGCTTCTTTAGCAAGGCAGTGGTCGTCTTGGAGGTGTGTTTGGGGTCGTTATCATGCTGGAATACTGCACACTGATCATACTCTGCTTCAGTATGTCACAGTACATGTTGGCATTCATGGTTCCCACAATGAACTGTAGCTCCCCAGTGCCGGCACACTCATGCAGCCCCAGACCATGACACTCCCACCACCATGCTTGACTGTAGGCAAGACACACTTGTCTTTGTACTCCTCACCTGGTTGCTGCCACACACGCTTGATACCATCTGAACCAAATAAGTTTATCTTGGTCTCATCAGACCACAGGACATGGTTCCAGTAATCCATGTCCTTAGTCTGCTTGTCTTCAGCAAACTGTTTGCTGGCTTTCTTGTGCATCATCTTTAGAAGATGCTTCCTTCTGGGACGACAGCCATGCAGACCAATTTGATCCAGTGTGCGGCGTATGGTCTGAGCACTGACAGGCCGACCCCGCACCCCTTCAACCTCTTCAGCAATGCTGGCAGCACTCATATGTCTATTTTCCAAACACAACCTCTGGATATGACGCTGAGCACGTGAACTCCAACTTGCACTGCAACTTTTTTCGTCGATCTTGGCAAGGCCTGTTCTGAGTGGAACCTGTACTGTTAAACCACTGTATGGTCTTGGCCACCGTGCTGCAGCTCAGTGCCAGGGTCTTGGCAATCTTCTAACCTAGATGCTTCTAGCCTAGGCCATCTTTATGTAGAGCAACAATTCTTTAATTCAGATCCTCAGATCCTTTGCTATGAGGTGCCATGTTGAACTTCCAGTTACCAGTATAAGGGCGTGTGAAAGCGATGACACCAAATTTAACACACCTGCTCCCCATGCACACTTGAGACCTTGTAACACAAACAAGTCACATGACACCGGGGAGGGAAAATGGCTAATTGGGCCCAATGTGGACATTTTCACTTAGGGGTGTACTCACTTTTGTTGTCAGTGGTTTAAACATTAACAGCTGTGTGTTGAGTTATTTTGAGGGGACAGAAAATTTACACTGCTACACAAGCTGTAAATTGAAAGTGTCATTTCTTCAGTGTTATCACATCAAAAGATATAAACAAATACTTAAAAAACTGTGAGGGGTGTACTCACTTTTGTGAGATACTCTATGTTAGTGTACATGACTGTGTGCTGTTTTATCATCCAGTCTATCGGAACCAGGAGCTTTTATCAGTCAAACTAAAATCACAGCGTTGCTGTGTGCTTTAACTCCTAATATGGTAAATTAATTTCTGAAGCACACAGTGTTTGTACAGAAGGACTTGCTTGCTATTTCTAAATGAGAAAACAGTACAAATTCCCAATCCACCATGGATGATTAATTCTTCTTGCCCCTTGGCATACGCAGTTACAGCAGATGCATATCAAAGGCACAAGCCTGAGTCATTGCACTTCTTTCAATAGCCAGTCCTGGTGCAGGTCTATATACTTGACCAGACAATTATAAACTCACCAGATTGGACTGGACTATAGATTAAAATGCACTCCAGAAAGTGTCTATGGATAAAGAGTCACTACAATAATTATAAATACAATAATACCCTAATCCTTTTTTTTTCCAATCCTGTAGTCCTATATCAGTGACTACAGCTGTCATTAATGTGAGTATGTCAGTGACCATTGAATACACAAGTGAGGCTGTAAATCTAGACTGAACTTCATAAAGAACAACATGTGGCATAACTAAGATTAGGAGTAGCATTTCAGCTGCCTGCTACGGGCATGCTGTTTTATAAATTGGAGAATGTTTTTTCTTTCTTTTATTTTTTTCAGGGACACATGAGGCTTTAGGCAACAGTCCAGAAACAGAAGAAGACATAAAGTATATAATATATGAGGTAAAAATCTCCTATTAAAGATTACAGCAAGAATACATGGGATACATATTAGCTGGTTAATGATGAATTGCTGCTGTATTCATGCTGAGAAATAGAACTTTCGGTGTACAGGGCAGACTGTGTGAAGCAGAACACTGGGTTTGTTTTTCTGACAATTTTGAGACATGATATTTCATCACCAAGGCAACTGTATAAAAAGTAGGTTACAGGGCTATATGAGCGCACAGAGGGAAATGGATTAACTAGAGCAACTTTGTTAGATAAACATTTGTTAGATCAGATTTTTGCTTGTAAGTGTACATTCAGGAAAAGGTGTGCAAGGTGCGCAAGGTGTGCAAGCAGTAATATATACTGTATTTGTGCAAATTTCTGACCAGCTTTTAGGTGTCTTATTGTCAGATGAGTGATTTACTGATATTATATATAGGATTTGCACAGTTAACACAAACACAGCAGTGTTTGTCACAGTAAAATGGTATCTTCTGATGGTTGCAAAAGTTTTTTTCTGTTTCTCTGTAATGTAATTACATCAGATGTCTAAAATTGAAGCTATTTTTAGCTCTTTTCCACACTGTCCACACAAGAAACAGATCAGTCTCTGGGTCAAGTGTCCAGAGAGGGTCTGTTGAAATGTGTTTTCACACTATTGATAATGGCTCAACCATGCACTGCAAAAACAAACAAACAAACAAACAAACAATAGATATATGAATGATTGAATATAGGCAAATCAAATGAATATTTCTCTTTATTAGATTTGTTTTTAAATAAATATTAGATTATAAAGCCTATTTCTATATATATTTACTCATTTATTGACATTGCTTAACACTGTCCTATTCTATTGGCAGATAATTGTGCTTATTTCAAGCATTATTTTCTAGAAGGACACAATATGATCTGCAAATCGAATAAGATAGTTTTAAGTTTGAAAGTAGTAAATATGTCTAGAAGCAGGCATAATGGTCTTTTATTTGTTGGATAATAATCTCATTATAAGAATTATGAAGTAATTTTGTAAAACATCACTTGTTAAGATATGAATTTTTGCAGTGTGGCCTCATAAACCATGATAGCTACGTATCTATGAAGGGAGACAGCTTTATAATCTGTGAATATGCAGTCTCATTAAACGTGATCCTAAAATGTTTATATTCAATTTAATGACAAAATCAACAGCTCCCACATCTTCTTAAAACAAACAAAAACAACATTTAAAACCTTTAAACATAGAATGATTTATATGTTCCTGGGATAACATTATAATATCTGTTTGCATATCTGTGTTTTCTTTTGACATGCTTTCACCCTTGCTTATCTTATATAATATTTTCTTTTGTGCCACCCTTTTGGCTGAACCACTATAGACTAAGTTAAGTAAAAATAAAGATAAGTAAAAATAACAGAAATACCAAACTTAAGGGCAATGTCACAGGTGTACATTATATTTATATATACATATATATTTTTATTAAAATAAGTATGAAATAATTTTACAAAGATAGTAAAAGGAAAACAACAGTATAAACACATAATTTCATTTTTTCTTGTGACCTTACAAGTCAACAGTGTCAACCAAACAGTTTTAATTTCACTGTTATTAATAAGATAAACATCTGAGTTCATTAGTAGATGTACTACTCTGGCAGACTCAAGTCATGAACAAACCTCCTATTCAGAATGTGGTGTTGACACATCGGGTTCAGTTTTTCCATAAATGACTCGACAATCTTGACTGCGCAATCATGATAAAGTGGCGAAGATAAACAGTGATAAACCATCTGCCTTGTCCAGTGGAACTGAAACTAGAATATATCAACATTTCAAACCTCACGATGAATAATAGGCCTCAAGTATAGCCAATATTTCTGGAATATTTAAGGTATATAAGTAGTTAAAAAAATCATTAAAATGCTAAAACTAAGAAGCATAAACTATTCAGCTTGCTGTCGCTTGACTGGAGTGACACAAGTATGTGTATAAAATACTGTAACTATGTTATAGCTGCAAGGAAAGCTTCAAAAGATTATGTGCAAAGAGCTTAGCACACTGGAGTCCAGTCCAGTATGTAAGCTTTACAACAGAAGAGCAGATCACATGTAGAAGACAGAGCTCTCTCTCTTTCATTCCCCCTCTCTCTATCTCTCTCTCTCATTGGGCTGAGTCTGAGTCACTTGAGTCCAGGCTAGCCTGTGTTGGTGTGCTGGTTCTGCCGCTCTGTTTGGTTTCTGTGTGTTGCAGGGATTGTGTGCTCCTCCTCAGGCTCTCCAGTGACTGCAAGAAGGAGCGCCTTGCTCTCTCCTCCTCCAGTGGTGAAGCTCCTTCTTCCTCTACTTCTGCAATCTCTGCGAAGGTCACTGGCTGAGTTTTGAAGCGGGCCTCTCGCGGTCGCTTGGGACGACTGCGGCCCCGAGCTGGGCCCTTGGGTACAGGGAGCTGCTGTGGGAACTCTTCCATAGCAGAAGCCATCAAGTGAGCAGGAAGCATAGGGAAACCTACTGTCTCCACTGGGCGTACAGCCATCGCTGGTGATGCGAAACGCTGTGTGTTTATCCTTTGTGGTGCACTAGTTGCTTCTCCTTCTCTCCTCTTTTCACTTTTTAAAGATTCCAGAGCGAATTTTCTTTGTGTTTCTTCTTGCTGCTCCAAAAGAGTTGAAGTGTACTCACAGATTGCCGCACTCCCAAATCACAGCGCACTTCAAAATGCTTTATGTCCTCGTGTGGTGATAATTTTCAGTCCACCAAGCTTCCCGTTTGGCTCCACAAAAGCTAGTGCATCAGAAGTCCTTGGATTCTGTGCCTTGTTGGGCAGCACAGTGTGTTTTCTGAGAAGCTCTTCTGCTAGTGTCTCTGTATCTGGGTTATTTCAATGTGAGCAGGAACGCATCCAGCAGAGGCTTTTATAGCTGCTTACTCTCTCCACAGCTCCCCACTCCTGGTAAGTCCCTCCCTCGCTCTGTGACCAGTCATCTTTCCAGTTACCATACCAGGCCCCCTGAATCAGCCCCCTTAAATAAATGCTTGCTACAGGACTGCTGGAGGGGAGGAGAAGGGGAGGACACTGTGCATACAGTCATGGCCACATGCATATCTACAGGCAATTTGTATAAGTTAGATAAACAACAGTGCATATTTATATATTTTAGGGTGCTTCCTGTTTCTTTTATTTATTGCTTCTCTTTAAAGCAGGAGCCCCATTACATTTTAGCAGTAAATGTGATACTTTTGTGACATTAACAAAATATTCTCTTGCAGAAACAACAGTGTTTTTGTAATTTTCCTTCACTAATTTTCTTTTCTTTTCTTCCAAGTTACTGATAGCCTATTCCTGACACATATACACCAAGTATGTCATGGACATATATAAATACAGCTTGTAATTTCAAGGGGAGTGTCGCATGGGAGCATGCATACACAAGAGCCTCTCTTAGCATGTCACAGGCTTAATGAGTGTCATCATCATCATGCACTATGTATCTCTATCTGAACTGTGTCCAGGTCTGTCACTGCTATATATAACAGGATCTACTACTATGTTAGTCAGGAGATAAGTGACGTAAGGCAATTATAGCTGCGCCATGTTTGTCATGGACTCTGATAATGAGCCCTAAAAAGGGTGTACAGAACACACACACACACACACACCCACACCCACACCCACACACACACACACACACACATCTGCCTCCCATACTCCATAGGCCAGAGGCTGAGAGTAAAGCTGCTGTTTTAGTATATGTGTGCACAGCTTTATTTTTGGATAGCATTTGCCACTGGGTGTCAATCACTTTCTAATTTCATTCATACTCACTCACTTAAACATGATATTTTTAGCCACTGCATGTCAGTTGAGTGAAGTTTTTCATCATGTACTAAAAGCTTGTTATGGCTTGTTGTAGTAGCTGGCAAAGTCGCACGTATACGCACGTATAGCATATGCTTTCAAGTGTAACGTACACATTCACACACGGCTTCTATAATCTCAACAGCAATTTTTTATTTCATTCCCCTGATCTGCTCTATTTTCAGCTCTTGTGTCACAGATCACCATGAGAAACTAAATATCTCACCACAAGAGCCCTAGTTAATGTTGTACTGCGGTTCCAAACATCTTTCCCTAATATTCAATGTCAATGTCTGAGACACAGATGACTATACAATAATACTTTTAATAAACTTTTCAAGATTTTTCCATACTTGTGCTTGATTTTTTTCCTAAAACAAATAAATACATAGTGAAGGTGATATCTAAAAAATGTAAAAAATGTGTTTAAATATTTTTTAAACATAAATGTACCCACAAGGATATTTCATTTAGAGCTTGCAAAGTGCTTAGAGGTTACAAAGCGTGGGAACATCAACAAGACTGTTGGAAGAGCATCCCAGCTGGTCTCTTTATGAAGCTGCTAAGGAAATGCCAAGAGTGTGCTAAGCTGTCACCAAAGCTACTTTGAAGAAACTGAAAATATAAGATTACCACAATTACCATGTTTTTGGTCAATTATATACAGTATGTATTATTTCATACAGGTTAAGTAGTTATCATTTCCCCAAATTGTGGAAAATAGTAAAAACAAAGAAAACTCGTCTATGAATAGGTTGAAGCAAACATGTGATTCATGCTTTATGTTTCCACTCTTGGTTCAGTTGGACTATAGTATATCAGGACTGACTAACAAAGTAGTAGTAGGTTGTAGGATTGACTTTGCACTGGTGCCAAGAATGTCCTTCAACATAAACACTCCTGCTGAGCTCTGGTATACTATAATATTTTCCATGTATAATTTGAGTATATAGGATTAACTGTTCCTTTGATTGAAAAAAAAAAAAAGAGAAGCCATTATCCATTCATTTTCTGTACCGCTTATCCTACATAGGGAAGCATGGAGCCTATCCCAGGAGACTCAGGCCCCAAGGCAGATGGAGTGCCAACCTATCGCAGGGCACAATCGCACACACAGATACTCCTTCACACACTACAGACAATTTGGAAATGCCAATCACACTACAACACATGTCTTTGTATTGGGGAGGAAACCTGTAACTCTGAACATGTCAGAAGGATACACTGTATATTAGGTGTGCAAAAACAAACAAACAAACAAACAACCAACCAAACAAAAAAAACCCCTTTGTTTTGCACAAAATAAATGATCGTAGTGGAGTGTGTGAAAAATAAATCTAGGAGTCATATGCTCCCCTATTTGTTTATAGAGTCATATTTTTTTTTTTTTATAGAAAGGGCAGTGTATGATAAACTATTGAGAGGGTAAAACTAACCTCTTAAGAGTATGTATTCTCTGTGGAGAACACAACAGTGAGAATGATGCTATAAATGTATCCCATTCTCAGAAGTCTGTTCCCATACAACACGTTTTGTCATCCACAACATCACAGATTATCAGAAGTGTTATGTTGCACTCTCATTTCCTTGGATACAGTAGTCCTGTATTGTGTAACCAATAACACATGCTTCACATAAACTTCCATTCACTTAAATAGGAAAAAGGACAGAAATAATGTTGGAAATCTCTTTCAACCTTTATGGCAGAAGTAAATGAGGCCCAGGTGTAGAGTGCTTCTAGAAAAATGGGGCACATGAATCATGAGTGATCATTACTGTTTACAAATAAAGGAAATAAAGGTCTCAGTGTTCTAACCACTCTGAGCAATTTGTGGTGAACTGTTTTGAATTTTGTGAGCAGACTCAACAGGGAGAATTCCCCTCACAGACAGGAGTAGCCTGGTAGTGTTGTTTGTGTGTATGAGGGGAAGGGGGAGCTGACGGTGGTGCTGGCAGCATAGGTCACATATAGCGATTTTGTAAGCCTCAAGTTTCCCATTAATATTATTTTCCATCCAACTGATTAAGTCCACACAGGCTGATTTAATTTGATCTGGATTATACACTTGTTCATTGAACAGAAGCCCGAAGGCAGAGTGGAACATGCATATGAAATGGGGAGGGTAAAAACCTTACCCGGCAGTGATCACAAAGAGCTTTCTGTTTGGGTAGAGGTGTATGGTCTGATTACGTGCCAGTCAGTGTGGTACTAATGATCTAATGATGGTGG
Source organism: Ameiurus melas (assembly GCA_012411365.1). NCBI lineage: Eukaryota > Metazoa > Chordata > Actinopteri > Siluriformes > Ictaluridae > Ameiurus > Ameiurus melas. The sequence continues at coordinate 17,808,423 of CM022764.1, read as the reverse complement.
AGTTGATGGAAACAGAAGTGAGTGTGAGTCTGACGTAAGAACTGAAACCGGAATCAGCCAGCTGAATTCAGAGGAAAAGTGACTTGCAGGATTCAACCAAACACATACAGTATTTGCGTTAAGGCAGCTAATAAACTATATTCGGGACTACTGCAAACAAACCTTATTGCATGAGGACATCTTTCTTGGTTTGCGAATAGAATAGGTCTACCCAGAAGTGCATTATTTTCAGTTGTGTGAAAACGTTTAGAGTTGGAGATATCAGACTTTCTGCATAAAATGCATCTAAAATGTGATATGATGTTCATTTAGATAATCATAATAAACCCCCACACAAGTTCCTCTATTGAACTGAGCAGAGGATTTAAATAGCCAAAGGCCATTAATGGAAAAAGAATGTGAACCGTTATGGAACCTCCTTTATTGGCAAAAACCTAAAACAAACATTATAATAGATGATAAACAGTCTGTTGGACCAGTTAGAAAGTATTTTAGTTCATTCTTCATATACAAATGGCTCTTTTTTGAGTTCTTCATTAGCATGGTTCAAAACATACCACAGCTGATCAAACAATTACTGAATGGGGCTGTCCTGTACAACTGAATTTCCTGTTTGAACCACTCAGATGATGTTTTAGTCTTATGTATTAGTTCCTACTCAGGATGCCAGACTGAACCTTTTTATATTTTATATTTCACTCCCAAACTCTCAGCTGCCACACAAACTGGAATTCATTGTGAGAACGATGTGTGCACACATTTTTTTATATATATATATGATACAATGTGATTAATGTTTAATCAGTGTTAATGAAATGTTTTAGATATTATTAATAGTATTTGCCATAAACAATTCTTCCACCATGCAATGTAATCTGTTAGCAGTAAGCATTAATAGCGTTTGGTTGATAAGCAACACAGCAGACAATGGAGAGAACAATGGCTTAAGTCTTACTTTGTTTGTTTGTTTAAAATCTGCTCCATTAATACATCAATAAATTATTGTAATACACAGGTGTGTGTATTGATGACTTACCACTGGCTTTGAACACAGCTCAGCCAATCAGATTTTAGAGCCATTTTATAATAAGGGTTTGATGTTGACATGCAGCGTATTCTTTTTCCAAAACATTGATCAAATGTTCACTTATTCAAAGAGTGCTGTGAAACATCAGTGTGATCTTTAGTTTAGAAACTTTAGTTGCAGCAAACTGTTTTAATGTTTCTTTTGGACAGTGGTTTCCTTTACAGCAACCCCAACAAATACCAGTTTTTTCTCAGCCTTTTCCTAATGTAGACACATGAAGACATACAAACAAGGCAGTTTCAACTGTAACTGAATCTAGCAGTTCGTTAACTCTCCCCCTTGGCTCTTGTTGGAAGATTCTAGTGTTGTCTTGTGCTGAACTTTGTAGGATGGCCACTGCTGGGTGAGAGCAGTAAAAGGTGCTGAATTCCTTCCATTTGTAAAATAATCTGCCTGTTTATTTTCAGATAGAAACCAAAATCTTCAGAAACCCTTTTGTAACATTTTCCAATGTCATGATCCTCCATAAAAACACCTTAAATGTTATTGTACAATATTGCACCATATTACACACACACACACACACACACACACACACACACAAATATGGCCAAAAGTTTGTGGACACTTGACCATTACATTCATATGTCCTTTTGACAGATTTAGCCCCCCCTTTGCTATAATAATAACTTATTCTAAGAAGGCTTTTTGGAGCATTAAGAAGGCTTTTTGCAGCTTAAAATGCTTGATTTTGCAGTGGCTTTTTTTTCTAAATTTGCAGAGATTTTTGTGTGGTTTTTTGCAGAAAATTACTTGAATTGGCGAAATTGCAATTTCATAAAATAGTTTTGCATGGTCTTTCACAGTGATATTTGTTGGTAAATGAGATATTTTAGCTGTATTGATGTGCAATGCACATGTATCAAAGAGGGCTTTGGCTGAATGCGCATTGTGATGACATCACACGACTTCTTAGCCCAAATCAGCAGAGAATCTGCAGTAATTTTGAAAAATTGCAAGCGTCTCTGAATATTGCAGAGTTTCAATCCTGGAGGATCTGATTTGATTAGATTTAGGTGCCATTCATGCAGAAAGTCACAATTACAAGGGATTTCCAAACATTTCTCACTAATATACTATAATGGAAGGAACTGAGTGTTCAGCTAATTGGGAAATAGCAGTGATTGGAGATGTTTTTGCCAACTTTAAATACATCCTCACTGACAAACCTCAAGGTGCGATACTACACAGATGACACATTGTTTAAGTAACAGAAAAAAATAACTAAAGTTTTAAGTGTGAGCATTAGATATACCACTATTTAAAGAGACATGACGCAAGAAACAGCTGTATGCACTCACTAAGAACTTGGAAGTCTGTTTTTGATATGACAAGAACAGCCCTGTGTTGCAGTAGAGCATTTATTATCAGTGAAACATCTATTTTGAATAATTGTAGCTTCTGAAACATTAGGCAAGCAAATTTGTTCTTTCTACACACACACACACACACACACACACACACACACACCCCATGAGTTGCGTCAGAAAAAGGCCAAGTGGACCAATTACAATAAACAACATGAAGTATTACATTCCAGAACAGAGACCAAGGCATGGACTTTCCAAATACAAGTCAGGTTTTATGGGCTCTCACAAGTGGCCTGCAGCAATGTCTGTGAAGTATTAGGGTACACTATGCAGCTTTAATTAAGGTTCTGCAACAAATCACTGCAAGTAGATAACAGTGAGAAAAACTGGGAGATTTACTCTCACTTGTAATGTCTAAATGCTTTGGGGAGAAAAAAGGTCGTTGGTTAAAGTCTTAACTAGAAGTTAGCACTTGCCGAAGCCGTACAGACAGGTTAAGTAAAGAGAAGAACAACTCAAACAACAAAAACAAAAAATACTATAAAATAAAAAAAATTAAATAAAAAAAAAAACGACACTTTTTCCTAACCATAGATTACTGTTGATCGAGACAATCAGTTTATTAAAACCACAAGTGCCACTGTGATCCATCAGCTTTAATAAGCTTCAAAATTGTAGCACATCTGAGACTGAACCTCAGGTACAGGTCAATACAGTAAACTCTATTAACTGGCACATTGGGTTCAGCATGTAATTCAACATCACATGTAATCAGAAATTATGCAATCATAAATGAGTGTCACTTTTGAATGGTATGTGTCACTTTTTAATGGATGTGTGAATACAGAGGTCCTTTCATTTCCTACTTATCTACAGCCGTGATTTATACTGAAATGTAGTTTAGTTTAACAGGAGTTAATATAATGATGTAAACGTACAAAAAAGTAAAAGATGTGCAGCATGAAAGCATGCCTATAAACCACTCAACACAATGAACCCTGTATGACTGATATTTTATGCTACAATTTATTGAACTAGATGATAAACAAAAATAAACCTTTTAAGAAAATAAGTATCACACGGAGGAGCTATTCAACTATTTGAATAAAACAAACATACCAAAATCTGTCAAAACTAATAAGTACGCTCTTATATTTCAATAATACTATACTCGAATTTGTTTCAAGCCAGACTTCCATTTGGTTTGAAACAAGGAAAACATTTATCAGTATTAAGATACATGTTAATGTAATGTGTGTTAATTGCCAACTCCAGTAAAAAGCCCGCAATTTCCCACATCTTGCATCTCTTCTCCATTATAATTATCCATCATCTCTTGGAGGAGCGTATTGGTTCAGAGTAGATTGTACGGAAGGTCAGGTTTATCCTAGGTCCACGGTCATGGTACTCTTTCGCCACCTGATGCTATACAACAAATTATGAACAACACAGACAACTAGAATAAATGAGCTTGAAGAAAATGATAGTCATATCATATACTATATGCATGTACACAGCTTTAGCACATACTGATCTGAGTGATACTGATCTTAATTAACGGCATGCTAGACAAATGCACACATTTTTAACTATACATCTCATCTGGGGCACATAGTGATCATACGGCCACAGTCAAGGTATGTCTACTAAGTGACGTGTCTAGACCAGTAGACTTGTAATATCACAATAGTGCAATTCTGTCTCTGGGGAATTTGAATTAGCAGCAAAGCTCCCTCCAACAAAGGTTGCCAACACTGCTTTAACAGGTTACATCTCTACCCATCTATAAATATTTACTGTATATTTAAATCATCATTTAGCAAGTTGTCCATGTTGGATTAGTACACCTTATTATGGCTCTGCAACGTAAATTGTGTCTGACTGAACTGTGCTTTCAGACACTTTCCAAGATCAAATTAAAAGCCTCAGAGACAGTCTTTAGGTGTTGCTATAAAATGTCCTTGACCTTTTTCCCTTATTTGTGCTCTTTGAAAAATTGCTCTAGCTGGCGTTCGTGCCAGAATCCAAAGCAACTCTGCAGCAAGGGGAGAATACCCTTCCAAGGCTTTTAGTATTTAGCTGAAATGACAACAATAAGGTAATGAACAGGCCTGTCCGATCTTTAGTAGTTATCTAGGTTTTACACCATGAGAACGATTGCATTATGTATAGTCATGGTTTAATGTTACCACTATAGTTTGTACTTACAGCTACAGTTTGTACATACCACTACAGTTTGCACGTACTTCATCTGCCAATCATAACCAAGGAATACATGAGCAGCAGCAGAATAAACAGTAGCACAATTCTTCCTTATTAGCACATTCTATTCAAGACGTCAGTTAATTCCAAAGGCCTTCAGTGTGCTGTGATCTTCAGGAATTTTTACTTATTTGTGTGTGTGTATACCTAAACATCTAACAGTGTAGATTAATTCTAAAATTGTTAACATCAAAACAACCAATAACAATAGGCAGGGCAAGAGACTATTATCTGACTGCTCATTTAATATAATTAGCTAGTTTAAAGCCTTCACTGATAAAATGATAGGAAATAAGGCACTTTAATTCCTAAACTGACAAACAACTTAAGGTCTAAACACGAAACCCATCCATCCATCCATCCACTACCACTTACTCCTTTTCAGGGTCACAGGGAACCTGAAGCCTATCCCAGGAAGCATCGGGCACGAGGGGGGGTACACCCTGGACAGGGTGCCAGTCCACTGCAGGGCACAATCACATACACACTCGCACACCCACTCATACACTACGGACACTTTGGACATGCCAATCAGCCTACCATGCATGTCTTTGGACTGGGGGAGGAAATCGGAATACCCAGAGGAAACCCCTGCAGCAAAAAAAAAAAAAGAGAACATGCAAACTCCACACACCGCTGGGACTCGAACCCCGGACCCTGGAGTTATGAGGTGAACGTGCTAACCACTAAGCCATCGTACAACCCTATTTAGTTAAATTAAGCCTTTAGGTCAGAAACTTCTTATCTACTGCTGGCTATTAAGAGTTGAATGGCTAATGATTTTCTTCAATTAAAGTAAAACAAATCAGATATCAATGTCTCTGTATTTAACTTAGTTTTTGGCATAATGGTAGTCCATGGGTGAGGAATCTTGGCGTTTTATTCATTTGTGACCAGAGATATGAATAATGGTTGGTAAACAGTAAATATATTCAGCATGGAAAGATTTCTAAAATCAGGCCATTCCTCTTGGGAAAAAGCTATTCATGTGTTTAGAAAGTTTTGCATAGACTGCCATAAATTGCTGAATTTTGGCATGACTAAGGGGTCTGTTGACAATTAGCACAAAATACGAATTACTCACAGGCACCAAGAAAATACACCTCAGTTTTGGCACTCTCACACTGGCTACTTCACAGGATCCAGTTTACAATTTTACTCCTAATTCTTAAAGCTTTTAATGGTCTAGCAGAGCAATCAAACTTTTCAAGCCCAATATGACCAAAAAAAAAAGATTTCATGAGTAAAGATCTACCAAGAGATTTTCTTTGGAATGCACATCACTTGCACTGTTTACATTGCATTGCCCACAACATTACTATGGGATACATATAGAAACTTTTTATGCATACAAGATATTTAGTGAGATATTTATGCTTGCATGCATTACTTTACAGTCAGAAGACTGCTAGTCTACCGCATTCTGTGAGATGTCAGTCAAGTTTTTCTTATTGGTTCGGAGATGTCGCCACATGTTGGTCCACTCATAAAAGTCACAATCACACATAAAACATAAGGGCAGGATGACTCTCTTCACCTTGCATAGAACTTAGGCCCATCCATGGTTTATCAAAATATCACACTCACCTGGCAGACAGGAATATGTGGCAACATCTCAGAACCAATAAGAAAAACCTGATGGCTGGGGCCGCCCTCAATTCCTGCTTGTTGATGTGTTCCAATCTCACACCAGGAGGGCACACACCCGCTATACCCATGTGGCACCACAATGCTCCCCAGCCACCTAAGTCCATGGTGAGCTTCACTCTTCTGAGCCACTGCTCCCAAGCATACAGCTCAAAAACATATGTGCCACTAGACAGAGCTCAAAGGGTAGGACTTTGAATTGGAAAGTCTGTCGATTAAAGTCAAACATCAAAACATATGTTGGAATGTGAAAATAAGCATTGCACAGATCCACCAATATGAACCAGTCTGTTGTACAGCATGAATTATATCTGAGAACCTTAGCACATGAGAAAAGGGAGGGTGAGGTGGGGGTGTAGGAACCAGTTCATTGCCTCAAATTTGGAATTAGATGGAAAAAAAACCCCAAAAAACAAAAATAAAACATTATTCTTCTGAACAAGGAAATTGACTAGAACCCTTCTTGGGTCCCAGCAACAGTTTTGTTAATTTTGTTGATATGGATGTTGTCCTGAGGCCTAAGAAGGTTGGGGGCCAATGGTACAAACGGAGTTTGTATCCCTACGACACAGTCCTTCAAACCCACTGATCTGGTATAGCCATTGCCCAATGAGCAATGTTTTCATTTGTGAAGCCTCCCACTACCATCACCAGCCTAAGACTTGTGAAAGGTAGATGAAATGTTTGTGGATGTTGGAGCGCAGAACTGGGTTTCTCTGACCTAAATGTTGTGTGATTCTGAAAAATGTCCTCTCCTCTCCAAGACCTTGTTGGCAGCAAGAACAAAAAGTGACCCTGGCAGGAAAGATTTACACACATCTGACAGAACTGGAGAGTGCTCAACACATTTGGTTTCGTGCATAAACAAGGCTGGCTGAGGGTCATCCCATATGCCTTGCCTTGTGTAGGTGTCTTTTGCAAACTTCTGCAATTTGGAGTGACTGTTGTGAACATGCACAAGAAGGTACTCAGGTGATTCTCAGCATCCATGTCAGGAGGGGTGAAACAGAACTGTTATTTCACTCAGGATCAATAAAGCTTTGAATTAACTGTTTATTTATGTGCTATAGTAAGATATAGTATAATTAGAAATTAAGATATTATTTTAAGGACTTCCTCTATAACTAGTGAACATGCTTTCCTAAAAACGATAGGAGTCAGCCGCAGAGTTCTACATACAGTCATGGACGAAATTATTGGCACCCCTGGAACTTTTCCAGAAAATGCACCATTTCTCCCAGAAAAGTGTTGCAATGACAAATGTTTTGGTATACACATATTTATTACCTTTAAGTGCATTGGAACAGCACAAAAAAGTAGAAGAAAAAAGGCAAATTTGACATCATTTTACACAAAACTCCCAAAATGAACTGGACAAAATCATTGCCACCCTATTAAAACTGTGGGTAAATAATTTCATTTCTAGCATGTGATGTTCATTTAAACTCACCTGTGTCAAGTAACAGGTGCTCGCAATATAGAAATCAAAACTGAAGCCAGTTAGAGTGTATAAAAGTTGGCTCAACCTTTGTGTTGTGTGCCTGTGTGTGCCACACCAAGTATGGAGAAGACAAAGAAGAGCCGAGAATTGTCTGAGGACTTAAGATGCAAAATTGTGGAAAAATATCAACAATCTCAAGGTTACAAGTCAATCTCCAGATATCTTAAAGTTCCTTTGTCCACTGTGCACAATATAATCAAGAAGTTTATAACCCATGGAACTGTGGCAAATCTCCCTGGACGTGGACGGAAGAGAAAATTTGATTAAAGAATGCAACGCAGGATAGTTCGAATGGTGGATAAACAACCTCAGTCAACTTCCACGCAAATTCAGGCTGTCCTGCAGACTCATGGTACATCAGTGTCAGCTCGAACCATACGTCACTGAATGAGAAGAAGCACTATGGCAGGAGACCGAGGAGAACCCCACTTCTGACACAGAGGCATAAAAAAGCCAGACTGCAGTTTGCAAAAATGTACCTGAGTAAGCCTCAATCCTTCTGGGAGAACGTTTTGTGGACAGGTAGAGCTTTTTGGCAAAGCACATCATTCTACTGTTTACAGAAAACGGAAAGAGGCCTACAAAGAAAAGAACACAGTACCTACAGTCAAACATGGTTTAGGTTCAAGGATGTTTTGGGGTTGTTTTGCTGCCTCTGGCACTGGGTGCATTGACTGTGTCCAAGGAATCATGAAATCTGGAGACTATCAAAAGATTTTGGCCCATAATGTAGGGCCCAATGTCAGAAAGCTGGGTCTGCGTCAGAGGTGATGGGTGTTTCAGCAGGACAATGACCCAAAACATACCTCAAAAAGCACCCAGAAATGGTTGGGGACAAAGGGCTGGAGAATTCAGAAGTGGCCATCAATGAGTCCGGATCTAAATTTCATAGAACACCTATGGAGAGATCTCAAAATTGCTGTTGCAAGAAGGCACCCTTCAAATCTGAGAGACCTGGAGCAGTTTTCAAAAGAAGAGTGGTCCAAAATTCCAGTTGAGAGGTGTAGGAAGCTTGTTGTTGGTTATAGGAAGCGATTGGTTTCAGTTATTTTCTCCAAAGGGTGTGCAACCAAATATTAAGTTGAGGGTGCCAACAATTTTGTCTGACCTAATTTTTGAGTTTTGTGTAAAATGATGTCAAATTTGCCTTTTTTCTTCTGCTTTTTTGTGCTGTTCCAATGCACTTAAAGGTAATAAACATGTGTATACCAAAACATTTGTCATTGTAACACTTTTCTAGAAGAAATGGTGCATTTTCTGGAAAGGTTCCAGGGGTGCCAATAATTTCGTCCATGACTGTACACTGTATGTGAACACTTGACCATCACGCCCATACGTGATCCTTCCCCAAACTGTTGCCAAAAAGTTGAAAGCACACAACTGAATAGGATGTCTCTGTATGATGCACTTTTAAGACTTCAGTGGAACTAAGCACCTCAAATCTGTTCCAGTAGGACAATACTGATGTGCGAGGTCCATGAAGACAAGGCTGGTATGGAAGTACTCGTGTGTTCTGCACAGAGCCCTGACCTCAACCCCACTGAATACTTTTGGATGAACTGAAACACCTACTGCGCCCCAGGTCTTCTCACCAGACATCAGTACTTGACATCACTAATACATTTATGGCTGAATGGGCAGAAATTCTCACTATTATTGAAAGTCCTCCCAAGAATAGTGGAGGCTGTTATAAGAGCAAAGGGAGAACCAACTTTGCAATAGCGTGTTCAACAAGCACATATGGGGGTGATTGTCAGGTGTTCACATACGTTTGGCCACACAGTTTAATTCTATACCTGCCAGTCGTCTTGTGTGCATCCCTCCATTATTAAGAGTGTTCCATGACTCAATGGTATCTTCACTTTCTCCGCATATGTGTAGTCGCTATTTTCTTCCTAAAACACACAAACTTGATTTGTATACACATGTCCAAACACCTGTGGACAATGAATTGACACCACCAAGACACCCTAATGCTACACCTCGAATGCTACAAAGATCAGTACAGCAAAACTCGTCACTTACTGGAGGAGGCTTCTTCCGAAGGCTAAAGACTCTTTTGTCCCCGAGACTGAAAGAGGCTATGGTTGGGCGAGGGCCTAAAGACACCTCATTATCACTGTGCCAAGCAATGCTGTCCTTCCCATCACGGTATAGGTTACACAGCAGCGAGTTAAAGGTATGAGAGGTCTCCCGCTCTACAGCCTGACGCAGGTTCAGAAGGATGGGATGCCACTATTGGACAGAAAAAAAATAAATAATAAAAAAAAAATTAAAAATAGGTTGGTCAGGAATGTGTAGACAAATGAGTTTTTTTTTTGCCTAAGATCCCGATCATGGTATAATAACACTGAGTATTAAATTTTATTTTGTAAGTGATATGCAAAGTAATATTTTTAAATCAAAACCCAAGATAAATTTAACCATAAGATAAAATAAAATACATGTAACCGATCGATTTTTCCCAGTGCTGATTCCCAGGGGATCAGCTTTTTTTTAACCCTACTTTTAATATTTTGACCAGCTATACGCACAAACCTAAAAATAGTTTGTATGAATTTCCCATTCAGTATGCATGAAGTAGTAATAATGCATTTTTATAATAATCCCCTTGGTTTACAATTACGTTGAATCCTGCTTTTCTAAGGCACAGGAAGAATTAAAAGAGAAAAGAGAACATGGCTGAAACCTCAGGGTTGGCTTGCATCGTGGAATGAGAATATGTGTAAGGAAGTTCTCCATACCAGCAGGTCAGCCTCGGTTCCACATATGCTTCACCTGAGCCAGGAAATATTTTACACAGTTAGCTGAAAAAGCATGCATTTTTGCATATCTACTTATAACAGCAAAAGTAATTGAATTTAATTTAGTTAATTTTCTTTTTGAGGATTTGCCACAAAATGTCCATGCCCAATCCATGGGATTTTAAAATTCTATTTTAGCTTGCTCCAAATATGGGAATAAATCTAACTCGGATTGCACAGCAAAAATATGTTTCAGTAACAGGAGCCTTAACCAACCAAGATTTTGTCCAAAGGAAATATTTATTCCTGTAGAATATATAAGTCTGTATAATGCATTGCTAGGTCTGGAAAGGATCAACATTTGTGCTGGAGGCAGTAGCAGGTCTGCCAATTTAGAGAGGAAGAAGGACTGGAAAAAGTGAGTCATCATGTACACGCACACACACACAAACATCTTGTTTCACAATAATCAGAGATTTTAATTTTTTTATTATTTTTTTTTTAACTTTTAACGTGCTACTGAACGTTTTCTCTCCTCCATGTGTGTCAACCTCATTTGTTATCACTCACCCATCATGCCATAATTGGTCTTCTGTGACCATGGAAGCTCAGCCAAGAGCTTAGAGAACATCCAGTCTGCCTGCTCCTGTGGCAAAAATCCAGGAAGGAGCTGCAGTCTAGAACAAACAGAACACAACGCTTGTTTTTTTTAGGGGAAAAAATAAATAAATGAGAGAGTAAAAATTAAGGAAAAAATGCCATCACAAGCAATAAGCGGTATTTCAAGCGTAAGCATAATAGAGCACCATAGTTTTTAGCGGAGCCGATGATTTTGAAACACTGATTCATTCTTGATGAAGACTCCCTGCAGAGAACAACACTGGGCCTTTTTCTGTAGCAACGTTGGAGACACTTGCAGAGGATCTTGCACCAATCCTCCTTGCACATCATCTCAAGCTCCTTTATATACAGTGGTGTGAAAAAGTGTTTGCCCCCCTCCTCATTTCCTGTTCCTTTGCATGTTTGTCACACTTAAGTGTTTCGGAACATCAAACCAATTTAAACAATAGTCAAGGACAACACAAGTAAACACAAAATGCAATTTGTAAATGAAGGTGTTTATTATTAAAGGTGAAAAAAAAACCAAACCATCATGGCCCTGTGTGAAAAAGTGATTGCCCCCTAAACCTAATAACTGGTTGGGCCACCCTTAGCAGCAACAACTGCAACCAAGCGTTTGCGATAACGTGCAATGAGGCATTTACAGCATCCTGGAGGAATTTTGGCCCACTCATCTTTGCAGAATTGTCCTAATTCAGTTACATTAGAGGGTTTTCGAGCATGAACGGCCTTTTTAAGGTCATACCACAACATCTCAATAGGATTCAGGTCAGGACTTTGGCTAGGCCACTCCAAAGTCTTCATTTTGTTTTTCTTCAGCCATTCAGTGGTGGACTTGCTGGTGTGTTTAGGATCATTGTCCTGCTGCAGAACCCAAGTCCGTTTCAGCTTGAGTACGAACAGATGGTCGGACATTCTCCTTCAGGATCTCTTGGTAGACAGCAGAATTCATAGTTCCTTTTATCACGGCAAGTCTTCCAGGTCCTGAAGCAAAACAAACAGCCCCAGACCATCACACTACCACTACCATATTTTACTGTTGGTATAATGTTCTTTTTGTGAAATGCAGTGTTCCTTCTATGCCAGATATACTTGGACACACACCTTCCAAAGAGTTCCACTTTTGTCTCATCGGTCCACAGAATGTTGTCCCAAAAGTCTTGGGGATCATCAAGATGTGTTGTGGAGAAATTGAGACGAGCTTTGATGTTCTTTTTGCTCAGCAGTGGTTTTCTCCTTGGAACTCTGCCATGCAGGGCGCATTTTTGCCCAGTCTTTTCCTGAAGGTGGAGGCATGAACGCTGACCTTAACTTAGGCAAGTGAGGCCTGCAGTTCTTTGGACGTTGTTGTGGGGTCTTTTGTGACCTCTTGGATGAGTCATCGCTGCGCTCTTGGGGTAATTTTGGGCGGCCGGCCACTCCTGGGAAGGTTCACCACTGTTCCATGTCTTCGCCATTTGTGGATAATGGCTCTCACTGTGGTTCGCTGGATTCCCAAAGCTTTGGAAATGGCTTTATAACCCTTTCCAGACTGATAGATCTCAATTACTCTCTTTCTCAATTGTTCCTGAATTTCTTTGGGTCTCGGCATGATGTGTAGCTTTTAAGGATCTTCTGGTGGACCTTACTGTGTCAAGCAGCTCCTATTTAAGTGATGCCTTGATTGTGAACAGGTGTGGCAATAATCAGGCCTGGGTGTGGCTAGAGAAATTGAACTCAGGTGTGGACAACCACAGTTATAGTATGTTTTAACAAGGGGGGCAATCACTTTTTCACACAGGGCCATGATGGTTTGGATTTTTTTTCACCTTTAATAATAAACACCCTCATTTACAAATTGCATTTTGTGTTTACTTGTGTTGTCCTTGACTATTGTTTAAATTGGTTTTATGTTCCGAAACACTTAAGTGTGACAAACATGCAAAGGAACAGGAAATGAGGAAGGGGGCAAACACTTTTTCACACCACTGTATTTAGGCTTGTGTGTGTGGGCTGCCTGATTAATTTCAGGCCAGATTGAGATGACTGTTACAATACAATGATTCTGTTCCTGCAAACATTTTGCAGTCAACATGGATGCAGCTTAGCAGAATTCACGATGTCCAAGAGCCCCTGGACAACTCACTTGGAAAGAACAGCCGCAAAGCATCAATTACCCATCACCATATTTTACAGTGTGGATCAGGGTCTTTTACATTGTCCGCTATTTTTACTTCCCTTCTGGTAAACTGACAACTGTTCCAGGCTTTTTTTTAATATTTTTTTATACCTCTTATGCCCCTTATCCAACGTACACGTGTCATCAACAACCTGTCTATTTTGTGTTGCATGCTTTTTGGTTTTCTTCATGGTGATGGATGAAAAAATTATTTGACATGCGTGCAACCTCATATTTGGTCAAAGGCAATAATAGAGTTAAAGATGATATCCTCTAATCTTGGCTGTGATTGGGTCATGGAGCTCAGTGACATCACTAACTGAGCACTCATGCCGAACAGTATTATAGAAGTATCAAGGAAATCTATTTTAAATGGGGGTAAATTTGTGTTGACATCTACAGGACTGAAATTCAAATTTAATAAATTAAAAATCTTTCACAGTACTTCACAGGTGTCAATAATATTGCTATCATAAAAATAATTGTTTAAAAAGAAAATACAATTAATAACAGAAAGGTTGCATAAAAATATTAAAGGAAGAGAAAGTTTCTAGAGCTGTTTGAATTTCAGTAAATAATACACTAGAGACAGCTCATACTACTCTACAGTTCTAACACTTGCACAGTATTAGCAGGATTTATTTTAGGTTACCATAACAAAGAGTGAACCTGACATACAAAATCAAAAAGTTGAAATATAGTGTATTACATCTTAATTTCTAACAGAAGAGAGGTGTCACGCAAAACACACAAAATATATTTAATCACTGCTACCTGGATACTCCGGTGGGACCTTGGCTGATCTCATAAACCCCAGCATCTCTGCCAAAAAGAGAAAAACAATTTCTATTTGTGTTTCTCTGAATACCCCAACTCGGTTCTCCAGGAGCACTAATAAAAATAAAAGATTACTCACTCGATCAGCTTCTCCACAGGTATCACTCTGATGGGCTGGAGTAAATACAGAGAGATTACCAAAGGAGCACAGGAACAGGGTTATGGTAAAACCTCCATCAAAATGCATTACTTAACACTTACATCAGAGGGTTGATTGAACGCATACGTTGCTGGTCCAGCCTTCCATGACCCAGAATTTTGCTCCACATGTGCTAGTGAAACATTTTAATGACAGTACGTGGTATTTAATAATTTTTTAATTAATAAAACCAACTCCATAAGTTATCCCATAATAAAACAAATTTGAAGCAGTGTTCCTGGATGCAAATTGCAAAATGGGTGCTGACTTATGCATTTCACTCCGTGTTAGAAAGGGCTATTAGTTTTGATGGTAATATAGCTAGACTCAATATACACTTTATTAGGAACACCTGTACACCTACTCAGTCATGCAACTATCCAATCAGCCAATTGTATAGCAGCAGTGCTATGCATAAAATCATGCAGGTACGTGCCAGCAGCTTCGAGTAATGTTCACATCAGCAAACACAACGGGGAAAAAATGTTCTCTCAGTTATCTTGACCATGGTATGATTGCTGGTGCCAGACAGGCTGGTTTGAGTATGTCTATAACTGCTGATATTCTGGGACTTTCACACACAACAGTCTTTAGAGTTCACTCAGGATGGTGCATAAAAAATAAACAACCAGTGAACGGCAGTTATGCAGACAGAAACGCCTTGTTGATGAGAGAGGTCAATGGAGAATGGCCAGACTGGTTGGAGCTGACAGAAAGGCTACAGTAACTCAGCATCTTAGAATACACAACCTTGAGGCAGATGAGCTACAACAGCAAAAGACTATGTGTGACCACTTCTGTCAGCCAAGAACAGAAAGCTGAGGCTGCAGTGGGCACAGGATAACCAAAACTAGACAGCCGAAGACTGGAAAAAGCGTAGCCTGATTTGATGAGTCTTGATTCCTGCTGATTCACACGGATGGTGGGGTCAGAATTCTGCACGACAAGCATGACCCAATGGACACAACCTGCCTTGTGTAAACAGTCCAGGCTGGTGGAGGTGGTGTAATGGTGTGGGGAATGTTTTCTTGGCTAAACAAGCATCGCTTGAATCCCACAGTGTATCCGAGTATTGTTGCTTACCATGTGCATCCCTTCATGGCCACAGTTGACCTGTTTTCTAATGGCTACTTCCAGCATGATAACGCACCATGTCACAAAGAAAAAGTCTTCTCAAACTGGTTTCATGAACAGGACAGAGTTCCTGGATTCAGTGTTCAGTTCAGTGTTCTTCAACGATCTTCCCAGTCACCGGATCTGAATCCAGTAGAACAGCTTTGGGATGTGGTAGAACGGGAGATTCACAGCATGAAAGTGCACCTGAAAAATCTGAAGGAATGCAAATTGCGTGATGCAATCATATCAACATGGACCAGAATCTCAAATATATTGTGGAATCCAAGCCATGAAGAACTGCGGTTGTTTTGAGAGCAAAACAAGGCCCTACCCAATATTAGTACAGTGTTCCTGATAAAGTGAGTGTATAGAAAGCTGGGCTCAGGCCAGATGGCACTGCCTACCTGTTGAACATGTTGATTTGGGCAGAGGTTTGGCCCAAGAGCCCTGCACTCTCGCTCTCTGACGTTTGTCACCCATAGAATTTAACTGAATTAGAGGAAAGTATCCGAAATCTGCCACAGACGCTGGTAGGTAGAGCCAATCTGCCACCTTCAGGCCTATTGGGGTATCAACTATGCAATTAGCACAACATGCTACAGCAACGCAATCTGTATACAGATGATTCCTCCCTTCTGATTAAAATTTACAAATCAACAAAAACCATCGAGTCGAAAATTCAAGAGATAAGCAGTTGAGTTTCACACGCGACCGATCTCTAGCTGAATGTTTACAGAAGGTCTGGAGAAGACTGCCTGTCGTTTGAAAGTTTAAAGTTACAAGAAACGGACCAGTTAATCCTGTCAATCTTAATTCACACCGTGCAAGGAATAAAAAGCCTCACGCGTTACAACCCGAACCCACAGATATGTATGTAATTCTATGAAGCTGCTGCATTTTAGTAAGTAAAGTTACTCGCGTAGCCTTTCAGCAAACTCGGTGTATCCCGGATAAACGTCCGGCTTCCTACACGCTGAACATTGGTTCCTGGTTAACATACAGGAAACCTCTTTTTCTAGAATCAGAGACGCATGTAATAAAATAGTGTTTACAGTAGAAATCCAACAACTGCAAAAGCAAAAAATAAACAAACAAACCCCCCAAACCCTACGATACACTAGTTACACCAAATATTTATAATAGGTTGGAGTTTCAAAATATAGGGTATAGTAATAATAATAATAATGTTTTGTGCTGCCAGAACTGCTTTAGTGCATCTTGGCACAGGTCTTCAATTGTCTGTAACTGTGAGAGTCTAACATGTTGCTCCAGAATTTCTTATAGGTGTTCAGTTGGGTTGCAATCTGGTGACAGTGAAAAAAAAAAAAACATTGGATCAACATGATAAAATTGTCATACTTATCAAACCATTGAGTGATCCAATGTGGTTGGAGACATTCACATTCATTCTGGAAGTGAGCATTCACATCAGGACAATAACCTTTATTCTATGATGCCTGATAATGTTTCAACATAACTTTATTGATTTGCAGTGATGCTCAAGGGGGAGAGTGGACCCAAACAGTAATGAGAATATAGTGATGGATAACTCATCTGACCATATCGCTCTCCTCCCCCTAAATATTTCCATATTTCCACCGATTGTAGTTTTTGCCCCACTGAACTTAAATATGCATTCATCCTTGTAATGAGGGGCTTATGCATGGCACGCTTCCTAGAACACCCCTTCCTATATAGTTGCTGACAGTTTGATTACATTCAGCACTGAGATTCTCAGTCACTTGAAGAACAGTAGCTCTTCTGTTTTTCCTTTCATGTTACATGAACATGAGTCGAATTGGATATGCACTTTCAACCACAATTTCCAAACTTTTCTACTTATGTTCTCATATAGTGAGAAGGGTCACTTTAGTCAATGTTCCTTTTGAAACACAGCCAGTTGAACAGTCTTTGACGGGCTGTGGTCCTACTGATTGGAAGGGTGCAAGTTAAAATCCCAGCACCATTCAGCTGCCACTGTTGGGCTTTAAAGCAAGACCCTTAACCTCGAACTGCACAGTTGTATCCAGCTGCAAGTTGTTTTGAGTAAAGACATTAATTAAATGAGCCAAGTGTAAATGACTGAACCTTGTGCAAACTATGCCCCAATAATGAACCCTCTTACTAAGCCAGATATTTTCCTCTTGCTTTCTTGATCCACGATCAAGGTCAGCTGGGCCTGCTCAGCATTTTACACATGCCACAGAGCATAGTAGGATGTTGATTGAATCACTGAATCATGCAGTACAACTGTCAATAACCGGCTTCTCACCTGATCCCCCACAGTAGCTAGACTATTCTCTCTTAACTTTAATATGCACACTAAAAAGGTCTGATAACATCTAGAATCCCCCCCGCCAGATTAAACAGTTCCATCGTTTCTGTGCTTTGGCAGTAGTATAACTGTTGTAATGTTCATGTAAGTAAAGCTAATAAAATTGGTGATCGTGCATTTTCTGAAAAGTTATCAAATAATCTTCTGTGGCCCAAGTTGGCCTGAACACTGACAATTCAGCAATGACCTGACATAATAGACCTAGACTATAGCCATACTATAACCATGACATGATGTCATGTAAAATCTAACTGAAGAACCATCTATTTTAGTAGGGTCCATTTAATTTTGACTCAGTTTTCATAATACACTATACAGTCTACACCATCTGATGAACTATTGGGGTATTCAGATGCGGTTTTAAAAAAATGCATTACTCATCAGCTTTGAGAACAGTATCATCTGTTGGACAAATCAATCTATTTTAAGAAACAAAACAAAAAAATGCATATAATGATCATTTTCCTGGACCAGAGTAAAATCACATCTTTATTTGAAAAAGAAACAAAATTTAAATACACAAGCATGATTTGGTGGAACAAAGGCACACATTGTATTCCATGCCTAAATATTTTGGAATGTAAACGTTCAAGTTTTCTCTGTGATACAACCAGCAAGGCTCAAATACCTGAGTGTTTTCATCTGACCTGCTTTGGTTCAACAAAAGTCAAATGGAGAGTCAAATCTGGGCCATATGAAGACCCCTAAATCAAGACCATATATTAATAATAATAATAATAATAATAATAATAATAAACCCCCACGTGGCATAGTAAACTAGTCAAAGTTCTTTAAAAGAAAAAAAAAAAAGAAGAATGAATGAAAATGGGCAGCAAGTGCATTGCTACATTTGAGACAAAATAGCAGCTGGTAGAGATCTCCATTAGTAGTTAGTAAATTCCTGTATATTTATAAGGCACATTATTCTGAATGATCAGTGATTAACTGTGTGTCAAACATGGCTCAAATTAATAAAGCACCATTGCAGATATCTAGTAAACAAAACCCCACCAAATTTCTGACATACTAAGAGGAAAAAAAGAAAAATTCTTAAAAGGCCAATACTCATGATTATTCAACAACTAAGGAAAACACAATGTATACATTTAAACTTCTGAATCATTGTAAACAAACATAACAGGGAACTGGCATCAGTGAGCAAGTAGTCAGGTGCACATGTGGCTTTTATACACAGAACCATGTGTTTATGAAACCCCATCTCCATTCAAATACAGTCTGCTTAGAACAGCAGTGAAAACAGACCTCCATGCACCAATGCAACACTCTTTAGACCCTGTTAGTTATAAGTTATACACCCATTCCCAAATCACACTAGCCAAAAGAAAAACTCACCAATTTAAAAGCCCAGTTTGAACTACATCATTCAACATGTCAGTGTGACCTCTGTGGTCAGTAGTTCTTACAAGAACATCAAGAGGCTTGTCTAGGGAGACATTCAGTACAAAAGCCTTGACACAGAACTACTCAAACACTGATTCAAAAGTCAGGCATTCATACCCATACTAAGCAAACGGTAAAGAAAGGACACTTTGGACGTGGTTCGTCATTTCCCTTTAGACGACATCTACAAGCTATCGCAGCTTTCTCCTCCTGAGGTAACCACCACGCAGAGCCTTGTTCATGCGCATGCCAAAGTAAATGACCAGTTTGTAAGGAACTAGAACAGTGGTAAACCATCCCTGCAAGAGAGAGACACACACATGGAAGAGAGGTTATTGTTTGTTCATTCATCTTCAGTACCACTTTAACCCAGTCAGTGTTATGAATCAAACTGGAGTTTATCCCAGGAACACATCATGAATGGGACACCAGTCCATCACAGACAAGTGTAGTGTAGCTAATCTAGCAAGCATGTTTTAGGGAGGTGGGAGGAAACCAGAGAAGGGAAGAAAAATAAATAAATAAATAAATAATAAAAAGCTCAATACATCACTAAAGACAAGGGTCATTTGTCCCTACCAGACATTTGGTTTATAGTCAGCTTAAACCTTTTTAAATGATTAAATTTATGTAATGCAATTTATTACTCATATGCCTTTAAATATGCAAAATAGTATGTTAGACTACAGCAATTGTATTCACCATTTGTTTGGGAGTAGTTATGTGCTTACCATGACTGCATGAGGGAAATAGCCATTTGTCTGGTCCTGTAGCCCCACAGTGGTTAGCTCAGCAGCTACATAACGCTCGGGAGTAGGCTTGTCCAGAGTGGGTTTCCTGATCTTGGTCATTTTGGTGGCCACATAGAAAGGCAGCACGCTCTATGGAAATAAGATTATTTAGGACGCACAAAAATCAGCAGTACCAAAAAACACTCAAAGAAAACATGCTTTACATAAAGTGCTGAATGTAAATGAGGATTCTGACCTGAATAATAATCCCTTTGCATTTGTACTCTGCTTGAAGTCCACGGGAGAAGAAGTCAACAAAAGCCTACAATTAAAAGCAGTCAATGTTTTACTTAAATTTTTAGGATAATGGGCACTACATGTCAGTTTATGGTTTTTATATGCAAAATGTTGCATTTAATATTTAAAGTATCTAATTGAATAAGGTAAAAGATTTGCCTTGGTGGAGGAGTAGACAGTGAGCAGTGGAACTGGGTACATGCCACTAGCAGAGGAGATGTTGAGAATCACACCTTTTGCTCTGAAACAGACAGAAGGAGTTACATATTTTTGTGCCCAGCTGAACTTCTATTGAGCCAAAGAGACGACTAAATCAGGAATCAATTCTCTGACAAGACCAACAGACCACACACAAATTATGGTTGCTTTGTGTGTTGCCATGGCACCCGCTTTCACACGCAGTACCCCTGCAGCAGCAGTAGTGTGCTTTAGCAAGCTGAGGTTGGTTCCATTTGTATGAAATTTTCCCCAATACTTTGATTGGCTCTACTGATGCACATGATCCAGTCTAACCAATCAGTCTAGCACACATTTGTTGAGGGAATGATGGGCAAAGCTAATCAACAGGCAAGGACTTAAACATTTTCCTTCCCTTTCTGGACTAGAGTAGAAATTCTAATTAATACTTTCTAAAATGAAAAATAAAAGTCTCCCATCTTAGTTTGAGGACAATTCTCAGGACTCACCTAGCTTCCATTTTGGGCAATACCAGACGAGTCATCTGAGGAGATGAAGAGGGAGGAAAAAGATTACAGAAAACCAAACGAATAAGGAAGTGTACAGTTATGTTCTTTTTTCAAATTAAAATATTTAAAATCAGGCACATGAATGTACGTTTTGAAGTGCTTACCTGACACACTGAAGTTATGTTGACATTTATCATGGTGTTAATGAACTAAAAAAACAAAGAAAAAACAAAAAGTGAGACAATGGTATTTTAAACCACCGATTAAGCAACAAATTAAGCAAACAACCCCCCCCACAGATTACATTTAATACTACCTATTTATACATTTGCTTCAGAAACTCAAGCTGGTTTTCTATATTGTATCCGATACCAACAATAGCTTGTGAAAGTTGTGCCAAGATGTAATATACCCAAAATTAAACAGAAATGTATCACTGACAGAACAGACACATTAGCTAGAGCCAAAAGCAAAAGACTCATGTCTTTCATGCTAGGACTCTTCCAGAAGATGAGTTTGACCCATGATGCCCATTTGCGATCTGTTTTTCCATGACTGTACAGTACCAGCAGCAAAAAAAAAAAAAAAAAAAAAGTCAACAGTCACTTAACACAGAACAAGGCTTAATTATACTCACATTGTCCAGGTCAGGGATGTGCAGAAAGAACTCGGGGTACGAGTAGGAAATGCCAACATTGTTTACTATTAAGACAAAAAGCAGTTTACTCATGGTCAACCAAAAATTAAGTTAACTGACTCTGGGAAATCAATTGAGGTACAATTAAGAATTGTGTTTTAAAACACAAAACCACAACTAATTTACTCGTGAAATTATACCACCTTCATACAATGGTAGCATAAGGTTACTCACCAAGGACTCCTATTTCTAGCCCAGCAAGTGCAGCATCTATCTTAGGATAAATGTCGATCTGACCAAAATCCACAGCAATGGTCTTTGTCTCCACATTATACAGACTTTCTGTGAGGCAGAACGGATTAAACATTGACAAGGAATTAGATGTCAGGAATGGTTTAAAAGCAGGTCATGATTTCTAAAGCAGTTTCTATAAAATCAATATTTTTTTCTTGAAATGGCTTTTGAGTTTACTATTTAAAGTAATCTATTTTGTGAACATACTAAAAATAACTTAAAAGGCTTCACTATAGATTTTGAATAGTCTGACAGCAGGAGGCGCTGTGTGCCAAGAAATGAGCCCCATGCATCTTCCCCACACCCTTCCTCTACTTCAGTTTGACGTGCCTGCAGCAATTAGAATGCATTGTCCAAAGAATCATGTCTGAATCCCATTCGAGGGAATTACAAGGGGAAAAATTCCTCTGATGCATCACACTGTACACCGTTTATATGAGGCACAATGGAGAGAGTGTTAGGGGGACTGCAGGCCAGTAAACATGATCTAATAGTCTTATTAGATTAGCAAATATGAAATCTATTTTAAGAGAAGGCTTCTGGCTTTAAATAGCTTCGTGACTGTAGCAAAGTGGTCTTGGTGACTCCAAGCCCCCACACTGCCAAGGCATTTGGTTGAAGCGTGAGCAAAGAGTGCCAGGTTTGGCAGGGAGAGACCCAGCTCGTGACTACCCAGAACCCCCCTTCCCCTTTTCGGTGTGCCTTCAGCACGACTGTGGTTATGGCAGACTGGGTAGCTGCAGAGAGTCTTTTCATTTTTCACCAACTACCCTAATCACTGCATGGATATAAACATGGGCAAAACTGTTAGTCCGTAAAACAAGAGTTTAGTCAAATATCCAGAACAAATAAAATCAGAGCCGACAAGCCAACAATATGAAAGCTTTGAAGACTGAAAACAGAATGATTAATTAATACTGACTTTACATAATCTCTGAACTCAGAAAAAGTATTACATCTTTTCACCAGGGAGAATGTCCTCATTCAGACACACGGTGTCTTCATTCAGGCAGCGGAGATGGGGAGGGGAGCTGACATCAATGAGCATATATACACAAATCCTTGCACCCCATGTTCCCAGCCCGGATCTTTTCCATGACGACAGTCATCAGAAAGGATTCCAGGGCTTGCAGGGAAAGCAGCGAATAAGAAAATGTTTTCATAGGCTTGGGACAAACAACAATATTCAGCAAGAGACAAATTAGGAGGCAGTGTTCGTACCGATGGGGTGGGCCTGCCTGTACAAATATGGTCAGATGCTCTGGAAAGACTCAGTACAGCAGTGTGATGTTAAACTGAAAACTTATGAATTTTAATTTGCATTTTGTATTGTAATAGGACTAGTGTAAGCAAGATAAACCTAGCCTAGCTTTCAGTGGCAGCTCTACTGAAAGAGCTGCACCAAAGCCTCCTGAACCCCAAGACAGATACCCAGGCCTTTCCACCCTGCCCCTCTGAGGATAGCACCAAAATACCTGGCTTCATCAACACAGGTTATAGTCGGTTATGCTTTGCTGACTACCACACACACACACACACACACACTATATTAAAAAAAATAAATACATTAATTAATTTTAAAAAATACATACTGAGAGACTTAGCAACATCGTCTAGCTTCTCCTGTGAGCGGCTGATCAGCATCATGGAGAATCCTCGTCGAGCAAGCTGAGAACCAAGAAGAATAAAATCAGTAATTATCCAATATAAAAACCTACTTCCTAGTCCATATTTAACTAACATGATCAGATATGTACTGTAGGTGGCATGAACATGTGAACTTCCTGTTCCTCATAACAGATCTAAGAAAGCCTACCATTCATTATTAAAGTGATAAATGGACAGTAGCCACTTTTGCAACTTCAAGTTGGAGTCAGTGAGTTGCTTGACCCTGCTAGGAAGTATTTGTTGGTGTGTAAACAGAGAGGGCCCTGTTCCAGGAGTAGTCCTCTAGTTGCCCTCCCTCCCATGGTCTTAGAGAGAAACCCATCTCTTGTGATGAGTCACTGTGCCTTCCAAGGAGGGAGGGAAATAAGTAAGTAGAGGAACCCTTACCTCCTCTGCATAGGATTTCCCAATTCCATCTGTGGCTCCCGTTACAACTGGAAGAGAAAACATGGAAAACTTTCGGAAACAAATATACAACTGTCGAACCATTTCTATAGAAGCATGGTATTGGCAACAGCATGGTGAAAATGTAAAAGATTAGAAAAAAAAGGGCAGTCACACTAACTCAAGGCTGCATAGCTACATAGTTGGATGACAAGATGCAAGACAGGTCCATGCAGCTTTGGTTTTAGAGCTGCGTACTGCAACATTCTGAAGTACACACCTGCTAAAATGATTTATCATTTCTGTTAGGAAACAGACTTTGGTCTAGTGTGTTGTCATACATTTGGCTTAAACAAATGTACGACACATTTTCTCCTTTTTAAAATAACTTAATTGTTTAAATAATGCAACCAGATACTGCATTAGATTATGAAGGTAAAGAATTAAATTTTTTTAAACATCGATTGACATGACTCAAGACAGCAGGCATTCACTTGAGCAAAGCTAGAAGAGAGAAGTTGGCTAGAAGAAAGACAAGAGGGAGGGAGGGACTGAGCGAGCGAGCGATGACGTTCATAGAGTCCAAAAGAACGGGAGGGGTGAGGAGGGATCCTAGGGACTGCCAAAAATAGCAACAAGAGGAGAGAGGGAGACTGCGTAAAGTTAAGGGATGAAGGAGAACTCAACTCTACCTATTTTTAAACCAATGTTAAGAATCAAACTCAAAAACCCAATGGGTTGAACTGCATAAAATTTCCAGAGCACAACATTGCTGTTAAATTACTAGTGTCATTTGGTTAAAAGCTATAGTTAAAAAGCTATATTCTGTCAGATTCCACTTGTACAACATTACTGTAAAGATTCACTGGTCAGCTTTTTAAGGCCAAGCAAGAATACATGCACATACAAGTGGACAAAAATAGGCATATTTCACATGTCTGGAAGTCTTAATAATTAAAAACAAAAAAAACAAAACCCACAAGCAGTTGATAGACCCTTCCCCACTAATCCCTGGACCAAGTCCACAGCATTGTTTCTAGCACCGATCCATTGCGCTCACGTAAGCAATGCCATGGAGAGGAGCTACATGGCTGTGGTGCAGGTGGTAGAGTGGGTTGTCCACTAATCGTAGGGTTCGATTCCCAGCCCGGGTGACTCCACATGCCGAAGTGTCCTTGGGCAAGACACTGAACCCTAAGTAAGTTGCTCCGATGGCAAGCTAGCGCCTTGCATGGCAGCTCTGCTACCATTGGTGTGTGAGTGAACGGGTGAATGAGACAGTGTAAAGCGCTTTGGATAAAAGCGCTATATAAGTGCACATTTACCATGTTACAAACCGCCCTGCAAGTACTAGGATTGTTGACGCTTGGGGGGGTACTCTGCATACAAAGTGCAAGCATGTGTGGGGATGTATGCCCGTCTCAAATTGTCAAGCAGGAGAAGAGACAGGGCAGATGCAGTTAAAAACTCTACTAAGGCTATTAAATATTGCTTACAAATCAGAGCTCTCATCTGGTTGACTGGGAGGAGAAATTATGTGCGTGTAGGGGGGTGGGGATGGGGGGGGGTTGTCCATAAATAAAAATTCATGCTATGAAGATTGTTCTCTTCATTTCTCATTCCCCACCCCCACTCAAACATGATGGAGGTCAGAGCCTCTCTTCGTGAACATCACATTCTGAAATACGGAATGTCCCGGCACTGCACAGGCGCACTGGCCCTGCTTCCTAGTCTAAAAAAAGCAGCAGTGAGTAAAAATAGCTGCCGTGTCTGGAACAGCCACTGCACCTGAATACCAACAACATGCCACCCTCCCTCCATCCCCACCCACTCTCTGCTTTCCCCAGCAACCCAGCTCACCAGAGCGCTTGCTGCACTACATTAGTGCAAGAACAGCACTCGAAGCCCTACTGCAGAATACTGCTCTATTCAACAGGGTATTGCCAATCGGCCAAAAAGAACACAATGAGGACATGGCTAGTCCGTCATTCTGTCACAAGGTATGCTGATGGTATACAAATTTAAATCTTGTAACTATTTGAGATCAGAAATAAGTAATATACAAGGTAAAGCAATGGCCTACGCCCTCAGACTGCTCTGACTGTATGCAATCTGTCGCATCCATCCCCCCCATTGAATAAGCTCGTCCATCTCTGGCTCTGTAGACCCTGCAGAATGTTAATACACCCACTCACACCTCCTCCCACTCTCAAAAGCAGCTTATCATGCTTTAAATAGGTCTGTCACATGGCCAGAAAATAAATAAAACCACTACACAGCAAAGAACCCAAAATAGCTTTGCTACTTATAAAAGGATCAAACAAGCTGACAAAGTCAGAAATAGTACCAAGAAATTGCACAGTTTAAAAAAACAAAAAAAAACAATAGTTTTCTAGCCCTTATTCCAATCCAAAATTTAACCACCAAAATAAACTGTGTATAAAAGGCAGAATTACATATCCTATAGAGTAGATTTCAGTCTGGTCAATTAACAAATGAATGGGGGAAAAAAATTAGCCTTAAAGCCACCATGCATGCCTGAAGAACAAGTATAGTAAGGCCACAAAGAACAGCTCTGACAGTAAAAGGACTACATAAATTTCATCTTTGTCAGCTTTGGACTCAAAGTGTCAAATTTTGACAGGGAATGAATTATGATGAGAGCTGGATGATTAACTATTCAGGTTCTACAAACGGCAGGGAAAAAGTACATTTCACCTTGACCAAACCAACCAGTCATGGAAAATATTTGCACGAATAGACATTTATTCCACTAAATGTATAGAGAATTCATGCAGAAATGGACTAGAAATAAAAGCACAACATTGATGCAAGCGCACAAACTTCTTTCAAAAGGGGAATGCCAGATGGAAGACTCCCAGACTCCCTTTTTCAGGAAATATATAAATAAAAAATGGCCGAGTCGTGACAGAAGAGAAAAGAGAGGGAGGGGTCTAGGAGGACGAGAGAAAAATGGCGGCTCAGATGGAAAAGAAAAGAGGAGGGGTTGAGATTTTACCCAGCATCCCTCTTCAGGACATGCAATGAGATTGTTGGTCACTGACGTGAATGACTGCATTCTCCTGCTCTCTGTATTGGCAGGCCCACTTTACCTCACAGCACTCCTGCCTCCACTGGCACCATAGAACAGGAGCCAGTCCCATTCACAATGCCAGCACATTCACAAGCATGCAGCTAGAGACACACACATGGCTGACATTCACTCATTCAGAGACACAGGAGAATAAATTTCATTCACATATGCTGCTGCTTGGTATGAATGGGAAATCGGCTATTCCAAAACTATAGGCAGAGATGATTGTAGTTTTACACTAGTCCTCTGCATCTTTGTTTTTTAATATTATTTTTTTTATTTTTAATATTATATAACATACAAACACACACTTTATGCACTTCACTAGCTTCAGTTAGGAAAGCTTCATTAAAAAAATCCAGCAGTTGTCCTTGCTGTTAATAAATAAATAAATGTAAAGTTACATTTTGTACAATATGTACACCTTTTAAAATTCTACAAAATAAAAATATGTTTAGTGTTGTGACTAGAGAGAATAATTTGGGCACCAACTTTTTCAGCAGTAGACTATAAAGATACAACTATCTAATAATCTAATCAAATGCATAGAACTACTTCCCTCCATAACAATTTTTACAGGACATCTCCATTAGCCATGTACCATGATAAACCCATTCAGACAATATATACTTAACATTATCAGGAGAAAGGAGTGGGACTAGACTATAAGTATACACTCTTCGAGATAAAAGGTAACAGATTGTACTTATCGCATGGTTGTTATCTGGAGGTGATGTCTGTACCTTTAATAAGTATTTTTAAACCTGGGAAGGTGCATGTGGTGTACCTATAATTAGCTTTACATCAATGGTATTAAAGAGGTCCAATTATGTACCTTTAATAATTAAGTGTACAAAATATTCAGAAGGTACAGGATGTGTACTCGATGGTACCACCCCAACAGCAAGGAAGAGTATATTTTTCAATATATTGAACATGCTCAATGTATATTGCAACTTATTAAAAACACTAGTCATAAGACACTATTGCAGAAAGTGCTGCGCTTAGTTGAAAAGAGTTGAATTTATAAGCACGTCGGGTAAAAGGTTAACTTCGTACGCTGCAAAGGAGCACCTGAAAATCCGGTTTGTGACTTTCACAGTTCCTGTGCAATTCTCCGGCTGAACGGCAGGGGTCTCCTGATCACAGGGAGCATGGATACCCGACTAACTAAAGGAACAATAGACTACGTTTGGAATGCGCCAACGACTCGCTTAATAATAATAATAATAATAATAATATAATAATAATAAATAATTCATCTATACATCCACCCAGCTATCTATGAGAATGTAAGACAGTTTGAGGACTTCTGAGGACTGACCCAAATAGCCTACTTAAAAAAGAAAAGAAAAAAAGCAAAAAAAAAAAAAAAAAAACCTAGTAGGAAGGGGAAACTTGTTGGTCTGGATGGGACAGGCTATTCAGTATGTTTATACAGAGGAACCACCCTCAGTCAGTAATTAGTTTTAGGAAATCTGTCTAAACAAATATCTAGTACAAAGCCCGTTTTAAAAAAAAAAAAAAAAGACGAGAAAAAACAACTAATGTTCCAGTAATCATAAAGTATGAAGGTGAATACCAAGTGCCATATGTCTTGGCAAGACGACCTGCCGCATAGTTGAAAGATATTTGAGAACTTGAAACTGGCTCAATGTGACAGGACTGGCGCTGCAGGAAGGACAGGAAGAGAACAACGTGTCGCCTGCCACCTGCATTCAGTCACCTCAAGCTCACCTGCGCAAGAAGATGCCTAGGATATGATTCGGAGTTGAAGAGAATGTAGGACAAGTCAAACTGGTCTCCTGATTCAGCGTTTCAGGGAGTGGCACGACTACA
The DNA here is from genome assembly GCA_012411365.1 of Ameiurus melas. Classification (NCBI taxonomy): domain Eukaryota; kingdom Metazoa; phylum Chordata; class Actinopteri; order Siluriformes; family Ictaluridae; genus Ameiurus; species Ameiurus melas. Next base: position 17,779,635 of record CM022764.1, on the reverse strand, counting down.
TCACCCCGAAAACGCGACTAAGGTAACATGTAGCCTACCACAAAGAAAAAGAGAATGGTTCTCAGCGGCGCTCTCGGGCACGACCAAGTCTGGAGTGGAGTGGGGTGGAGGGGCTTATTGATCATGTAGCCATGATTGTATAATCAATATCCATTTGATCCAATTACGGTGAAGTTGAATTGTGTGTGTGCCACGAGTGGTCTTCATCGGGCATTTGCTAGAACCTGAAATATACAGACTCGGACATCAACCCACATGTGGTATGGACCCGCATTATAATTAGGATTGGCGTTTTAAACTGCGTCACGTTGCCAGAACCAACATACGTGATCCTATAAAATGAATGGACTTGGTGCGGTCGCTAAAAACCTGGCCACCTGAAACACACCAATTGATTAACCCTTGTCCCCCCCTTTTAAATATATAGTTGGCTATAGCAGTGATAAGCCTGTATTAGACGCACAGTGCCTCGGCATATGCAGACGAGAAATTGGATAAGTGGGTCAAATTGGGCAGACCATATACTAGGATACACGATAATGAAGATGAAAAGCTAAAATATATATATATACACACATATATACACAAAAAAAGTATTTGAATCTTGATTACACTTATTATAGTCTCCACGAGCTACAGCCCACGTTATTAACAGTAATCTGTATAAAGAATGTGTTAATCGGATTAAAAAAATAAATAAATCTACCCAATTTATCCAACTTTTTTTAATGCTCATTCTGCTTCTAGAGTTAGTATTCACAGCCATGATTTAGTCTGACTTCATCTCAGTGAGTCAGAACCTGCGATTATCTGCGCACAGCCCATGAAGGTATGGCGTAATCTGTCAACCTGAGACTCTCAGCGCCTCTTTAAAGGACCATACGTGTGATCACTGGGTTGCTCGTTATACAGTTCATCCTTACTAATAAAAAACTTTATTCTTATAGTCTCACGTGTTTATAATGGGATTTTTAAAAAATGGTTGTTTCAGCAATTTATTTAAAAAAAAAAGTTAAATTAGTAGGCTGAACTTAATTTTTTTTAATCCATGAAGTTCATTCATAGCTGTTTGAAAAAGCCCCAATTCATTCACTGCTTGTTGCTCAACTTACTTAAGGGTTTCCTTTGGGATGAATGAATGAATTGAACTCACCTGCCCATTTCCCCAATTTAGGGGACAGCAAATCCCCATTTCCTAGCACCCATATCCTGAAGCCGGAGATGATGTGGTAGAGGAGCCACAGCGCCAGTGAGGCCGTGGTGACTGCACCGACCCAATACAGAGGAGTCTCAGCAAGCTGAAGCATCTTCACCACGTTCAAGTACTCCTTGTAGACGCCTGGGCGAGCAAGCGTGCAGTCTGACCCACGAAATTAAGCGATATGCACTGATTTAGAGCCACAACGTGCGAGCCCCTTTATAAGCAGGTTGTGGCATCACACCCCCACAACTCCTCTAACATACTAGTCTATCCAGATTGAAGTGCACACCCCCGCCTACTCCTTCACCGCCCGAACACGCCCACATTCACCCAGGATTGGATGAAACCCTTGTCCGTTCACAGATACTCGAGGCTCTTCGGTTAATCCATGCGTCAGTCACAAAGGCTCTTTTCTCATTCATCGAGGCTTGTGTTTGAAGGGGGCGGGTTTGTGCGGCTGTGGCTCGAAGGTGATTGGACAAACATTACAGTGGCGCTCCATTCAGACACTTTCATTGGCTGTAATTCAGAACAGGTTTTCTGTTTCGGTAAGGATTATGAAACCTCCAAATCCACGTTTTCGGTTATCAACCCCTAGTTTTTTTTATGAATGAAGTTGTTTACCTATTGGTCAGTCGAGAGCCTGTTCTCCCGCCTTCTGTGTAATGTGAGGATGATGCTATTCGGTGAGAGGTATGTGCTTCACATTCATTCACGGGTACTGTCTAGTGTATGACTCATAGGATACACAGGAAAAAAAGGACAAGAACACCGATTGAACTACATAATCTTTGTCAGACTGAAAGCTGGGACATGAAGTATAACTATTTTTAAGTATATACCCCCCCCAGCAATAATGTGTATAGAAACATACATTTATGATTATACAGATTGAAGCGTATATTTATTTATTTTTTGTTTATTTTCAGAAATAGGATAAAAAAAATATATATAAAAACTACAAGTACCAGACGCTCTTCTCATGAAACCTCGCGAGAAGAACTGGTACCTGCGTTTTACAAACACGGAAGAGCCTGGGATTATGTAAACATGGCATAGATAGATAGTAGGTTTGGTGGGAAAGCGTGCGTTACGTGATATGAAACCCACACGAGGGTTTTACTTACGCTAAAATACAACACGCATATTAAACGATGCTAGAATTATCTTTATTTCCGTCTCAGTCTCTCAGGTTTATCAGGCACGTGGGGGTTGATTTCATACCACAGATTCTCTGTCTCAGGCATTCATGTCCTGTCGCCGTTCTTTATCGAGGCTCAACACCACCTGACTTTTAGCATCAATTTTAAGCAGATAAAGCTTTACACTTGTATCTTAATAAAGGAAACGTATTCCTTACATACTACTGAGTACAAAAATGGAATGTTTTATTCCACAAAATTGTTTTGCTGTTCACACATTTGATTTCAATAACCATTCACAGGGTTATTTTAAACACTCTGTATGCCCCCAACGCTGCATTTGTAACCAGGTCAAATAGTTCACCATAGAAAAATGACTGCATGATTCGAACTCTTATTTGAATACAGTGAGTCACAAATGAATAACATCCCAGCACTGTGTACAATTCAATACAAGCTTTATTTATATGAACTAAAATATAACAGCAAAGCAAGAAGTAAAGATATTAAATTGATGATAAAATGATACAGTGCCACTACGTAAAAAAACACAAAGCAATAAACATCAAATCCTTAAAATAAATAATACAACACACACATATTATATATATATATATATATATATATATATATATATATATATATATATATATATATATATATTATATTATATTATATTATATTATGTTATGTATATGTAATGTGGATCCAATTTTGTAATGCACGCATGTAAACAAACAGGACATTATCTAGTAGGATACACGATTTTGACAGGAGTATTACTAAGTTTCCTCTGCTTCGCACATCGAAGATACGAAGAAATTCAACGCTGATATTACATCTTACAATTCCAGCGTCTTAACAGCGCAATTTCAGCTTTTACTTTGCATACACACACACACACACACACACACACACACACACACACACACACACACACACACACACACACACACACACACACACACACACACACATATATATATATATATATATATATATATATATATATATATATATATATATTGTGTGTGTGTGTGTGTGTGTGCATTATGCTTATAAGTACATTGCCTATAAGTATACTTATACACATTTAAAATAAACCCTTTTATATTGTCAGCCTACTACAGCTGACGTTTGGATTGCAGCGTGGATTATAGTGTGTTTTTAGACGTACACCCCTCGCTTTGTTCCACAGATTGCCTCGTGTTTATTTTTATGTTAAATAAAATCATTCATATTCACTAGTTTAGAGATACTCCACCCAAAGGGTACATGCACACACCCTCGCCCTGAACCACTCTCACCCCACTTGCAGTATCGATGTTTTCACATCTCTCACCTTTCTCCTGCTTTCTGATTGTTTTGCACATTACCATTACAACTGTCTGTGTCTCTCGATTAAATTAATTTTTTACACCATGCCTGAGGATGTAATTGATCTTAAGCCGTGGACATATGTTAGAAGTACGATGTGCTGTGTGTCTGCATCACCCTTAACATCACTATAAGCAATCAAACAATTATAGACAATTTACCTAACGTATACTCCGACATATACACACTGAAATCTCATGTCTGTGTGCAGATTTTCGTTATCAGCACCTTTGCAGTGGACAGCGGCATTATCGACATTAACTGTGCACCTAAAACCTCAGAAATTATTTTTTTAAGAATCGTCCTACTGCAATCATTCACTGCTTTGCGCAGAAAACAATTATTGTCCTCTAGGATAACGTTGGAGACCCTGCACATGCACCTATTTAACAGTATCACCCTCTGCCCCTGCCACACAGTAGCTTACTTACAGACAAACCAAACACACACGCAGTCGTGCTCTAATAAGCCACATTCAGAATATCAAATGTTTTACTTCATCCTCCAGTGGTTAGTTTAGCATACGTCTTGGTCCTTACCTTCTTCTATTTTTTGGGTTTTATTTATTTACTTTTTTTTTTAATACCATACGCATCAAACACACATCAAAGTCTGCATACTGCTCCAAACGCAAGCCCTATAGAGACATAAACTTAAATACCTGACGGTGTCAAATTGGTCCTTGATTAACCAGCTGCCCTCGACGAGTACAGAACAGTTCTAAATGAATTTCAACGCAGTTATCCAAATCCCTGTGCACGTGTTCATGACGGTCATCTGTACAAGCTGACGAAAAAAAAGAGAATTGCAAAGTCAAACGATCATGTTTGCTATTTACTGCTTCACAAATGTTTTTAAAACATAATTTATTATAACGTCTCATGTATGAATAAAACAAATAAACACAACAGTAAATCGACTAATTATCTGCAAATCGTTTCAAATTTCACAACAAAATGTAAACATCACATTCTACACACCAGGGTGTAATTGTTTAATATTTAGATATATGTGTGTACATTCTGTATTACATGTTGATTGTTTCTGTACAGGCATGCTTTCATAGCACTGCCGGTTATAGTGACAAAATTATATACAGAGAAAGAGACTCCTGAACCTGGTCATGCTGGACTTACCTGCTTATATCGTCCCTTTTAAGTTTCTGCAGATACACAACCACAAGATTTTGTTCATCACGGCCTTTCTGATACAAAGGACACAAAACACATGCAATGGAATAATTAACCACAGATAACAACACCTGCAAATAACAGACAATTATGTTATATTATTCCAGTAATTTTTTTTCCAGCTACACACACACACACACACACACACACACACACACATATATATATATATATATATATATATATATATATATATATAAGTACACACCACACAAGGAGACAGATGCATATGCATACACATGCACTCACACCTAGAACACTGCACATCATCTTTAAGAATGTCCACAGGATGCAATAATGAATCAAATAATTTTTCCCTCTCATTTACAATTAAAAGTATTAAACTTATTTACAATAATTATTAGCTCATGATTTCACATTTTACCGCAAAATTTATAGTATACAAAAATATAAATAAGCAAATAGAGTGCTACATTTTCACATGCAACTGCAGCTACATAATCAAAGAAAATTCTTAAGGGTTCTGTTTGTCTTTACCTGATCTTCTATATACAAGCACTAACAGCCTCCTTATATTCCACTACACATTCTGAGTCATGATACATGGCATACACACACAGCTGAGAATTCTGCTTGCAAATCACAAATACATCAAACTTCACACACATTCAGGCCTACACACACACCACACACACACACACACACACACACACACACACACACACACACACACAGCACATACTTGTATATATACGTATATATAATAATTGGCAGGCATATAACATTCATGCTTATGTACAATCATCTAAATCATTAATGCAAAAATAAACACGAAACCTGGCTTTTATATAATAAATAATCACAATACATTATTTTGAACATTATCTGGGACATCCTTACATTTCATTTCCGAACAAGAGAATGTTTTTAGCAACTCAGTATAGCTAAATATAAACACTGATTGCTTATAAGGGTCAACTTAATGGTACAGTCACATGGTTATACATATTCACGTTTCCTCTAACCCATGTAATGGGAATGCATTGATCACTACTTCATGCAAGTGGCAGTTTTGTTTATAAACACTGTAAATGACAAGCTGCTGAAAACGCCTAAAAATCACAATCCTGCTGTGGACGAGCTGAAAGACAGCATGTCAGATGCACATATTTTTAACTGATGAGAGCCGGACTTTTTTCAGTACAAATAAAATATCAAGTAAAATACATTTAAAATTATGCCATTAATTTACAGTACTTTCTGTAAGGTTTTAAATCCCACACATCCTGAACACATTCAACTCCAAAATTTGTTAGAAATGCGACAGCCAACACAGACACCAAGAAACACACACACACGTAATTATTGGCACACTCATGTGATAACCTTACTGTATGATCTTTCACTAATACACAGGGACTTACGTTCAATGACTAAGGCTAACAGACGGACTCAGACACAGGCACATGCACAAATACATACACTCTCTTTTACAGGCACAATTCTAGATATACTCGTACACACTATTTATGGGTGCACACCTTCATGCTCAAGCATATGCCTTGACATACTAAATATCTCTCACATGCAACAAAAGTCACATTTGGCATTCTCCTTTTATTGAAATGGCTGCTCATGATGGTCATGTCCTACATCTACCATATAATTACACAGTCAGATCACCCTAAAGCCACACTTTTCTATTAATAGACTCCGTTTTAGCAGAACCCCTTCAACAGTTTGTAGTACAACAGAAGTTTGTGACAGATTCAAATAATGGGCTTACAGTGTGTGTAAAACTGTCACCTTTCAACAGGTGAAGATGTCTGAGAAATAAGAAATAAAACTCTAAAAATAGCTTTAAGGAACTCTGTATGTATTTATTTAGTCTTTCATTTTTGTTTTGTGCTCTAGATTAAAACCTGGTAGGCCCTCTCTCCTTGTTTCTCTAAACTGACATGGCACGAAACATGATTCCATAAAATGATAAAGATTACAATGTCCACTAATTACAATAGAGAATTAGAGATATCCATGCATATCAGAGCTTTTAGAAATAGAAGTAGAAATATCTGTCATCTTGTTCCTTGATTAAGCTGCAGAGATGGCCTCTTGACATATGGAGCTGAGATAAAGAGATTGCACAAGATAGATCCACCTTCTTGTGTATTTTCTTTAATGGCTTCCTGCAAAAACATAAACAGAACACATTAAAAAATTTGATCTTTCACTTTTCCTACTTTTTCCAACAACATATTTTTAAAACATCCATCTTCTATACCGCTTATCTTGCAGGGTCACGGGGAACCTGGAGCCTAACCCAGGGAGCATGGGGCACAAGGCGGGGTACACCCTGGACTGGGTGCCAATCCATCTAAGGGCACAATCACACTCACATTCACACACCCATTCATACATTACAGATACTTTGGACATGCCAATCAGCCTACCATGCATGGTCTTTGGACTGGGGGAGGAAACCGGAGTACCTGTAGGAAACCCCCATAGCACGGGGAGAACATGCAAACTCCACACACACAGGGCCGTGTATATACAGTATATATACAGTACTGTGCAAAAGGTTTAGACACATACTGTAGTTTTTCTGGAGACTTTGACTGTCGTACATGCTTCTTATTTTTGCATCAAAACCCAGCAGCCTTCATTATGTTTTTTTGTCTGAAAAGTGTCTCTTACATAATACGCTGCTTTCTTTAATGTCATACAAACATTTTTCTGTAACATTTAATTTTGTGCAAGAAAACTAAAAACTTGTAAATCTAACAGGTTTTTTGTACTGACTTTATTATGTTGAAGTAATAAAATAAAAATCTATAACAAAGTTTGTACTAAAAAAAATGGTGCCTAAAACTTTTGACCAGTACATATATACATATATATATATTGCTTTAGCAGCAGTATTTTAGGATGACATTCATGTTATTGAGACATTAAAATGAAAGCAACTGAGTACCAGTGTGGAAATGGCATGAGCTCACAGTTGAGTGGCATACTGCATGAAATAAAGAAACAGATAGATACCACAAATATTTTTTATACTTGATATTTTCTGATTAGACTATGAGGCATTGTGCACCGGATTAAACCTAAACCTATACTGTTAAATTGTATTTATTTGACTCAGATTGAAACAGTTGTGTTTAAAATCGATAAAACCAGAGTTGTGACACAAAAACCACAGACTAACAAATACTTTAGTGTAAAATATGCACTTTAAGCACTTAATTAACTTTTGAGCATTAAAAAACAAACAGTGCCAAACATAATAAAGGCACTACTCCTGCGTTGAAATAGCCTCAGTGACACTTCTCCCTATTAGGAGGAGACAAATAATAGGATTTATAATAAAAAGAATCATAATGTATATTTATATATTGCCTCCTGATAAAACCCACGTGCAAGATTTGGATTATGTTTTAAACCTCAATCCATCCAATTATTCTCCTCCTTTAACACATGTATGCAGTCTTTATTATAATAATAACCATAATAATAATATATATATATATATATATATATATATATATATATATATATATATATATATATATATATATATATATATATATATATATATATTATATATATATATATATATATATATATATATATATATATATATATATATATATATATATATATATATATACTTTATAATAATATATATGACACACACACGAGCAACAACAACAACAACTATACATGCACAGGGATACGTGCGTGCATCTCTGTCCTCCCTCTCTCCCACTCACTCACACACACACACGAACAAGCAGTACGCATGAACACATGATTTTTTTTACAGCAATCACTAACATATACATTTGCATGTAACATTAATTTTGGTAATTTACTTCCCTGTATTAACATGCACAATTAACAATGTCATGAGATATAACTTCTATAGAATATATGTACCAAACCTTAATGTGCACATATTCTTCTGTGTACATATGTGAATCCTTTTGCTTTAAAACAATTTCATATATATTCTTGATCAATAATATATAACTAACTTTTCGATATTTGGGTCAGGGAATGTAGTCACATCTTTGCTGAGATAAAGGCACACTTTCCACAGGCAATAGTTCTAAAAATAAATCTTTAAACATTATTTGAAGAGAGCTCTAATCTCAAATACATACCGAAACTTACATAAAGGGACAGCATACGTCTTTATATTGTACACATAGTTGTCCTGATAATTAATAATAGTGCACACACTGAGATGATGTTGTGGTCGCAGACTTTAAATGACACTTAAAATTCACTACTGGGAAAACACTTAATCAGCACAACTACAAAAGTATTTTAAAGGTTAAAATGTATTCTTTAGGAAATTCTAAAGGTACTAGTAAATCCATATTTATCAGTGACACCTAAAATGGTAGGACTACATCACGGTACCTACTTAATCATTATCCCCTCAAACAACCAACCAAAATTTTCTCTGCCTTAAAAAAATTATTTTCACTCACATAGAGGCATACACGCCTTTTCCACGGTCAAAGGTAAAATGTTAGGTCTAAGTTATACAATCAAACACACATACACACAGACACACAGACACACACACACACACACACAAACAAAAGGCAAGCTGTTATTCAAACAAATGTACTAAAAGCCCCAGAAATACAAGTAATCCATTTATTCAGATAAGGGAGTATAAATTTACATCACAATTTTATTTTTTTTGTTAACTAAAAACACACTCTAATATACAGGCATGCATTCATATGTCTCTGTGCAGCACACATACTCACTAAAATGGCTGCTCATGACTACGTCGTTCTGGCTACATCTGTCTCAGTAACAACAGAGTCAATCCACAGCAAAACCATTTCTATGTAGTATGATTCTTCCTCAAAATAATGTGAATAATTCATATAAAACTTCATTTTATATTGTTTTTAGGGATATAGGTATAGAGGCAGATTTCTATGTAACTATCCTTGTAAGCATCCACCACCACTACTACGCTAACACCTCACAATACTCCATCTAATTTATTTCCTCTATTAGTTATTAGAAATGTACACCTCAACATATATCCTTACATTCAAACTGGTCTTGATTTATGTCTAGAACTTTACAAAGCCATGCACTATATATATATATATATATATATATATATATATATATATATATATATATATATATATATATATATATATATATATAACCCACAGTGATTTTTTCCCTAACCCGCATTTTAACACAAATAATTACAAACAATTTCTCCATCCATCCATCCATCCACTTCTAATACATGAATTATATAATATATTACATACCCCTGGTACGATACAGAACTTTCATCAGAATGAGAGAATCTGAGCATATTGCTTCTCATTGCTATTTTCAACATGGCCAGTCTTCAACCAGAACAAAGGTCCCACACTTTTTAATCCTCCTACTCAGCCCCAATACAGAAATTTTCTATAAGTCAACAGAACACTAATTCTTTCTGTCATTAGGACAAACATTTTCAAACTGTCTATGATCTTGTATGATCTGTTCAGCATAACTAGCAATACAATTTTCAGCAATGCAGCTATAATCTTTTTTTTCTGAATTGTTTTTAAAAACACAAATATCTCAGTAGTCTCTCAAATATGCAAAGGTGCTTAGCTGAAATAAAATTGTCAAAGAAACTTTGTGTACTGTAGTTTAAGTCAACCAATATGCTCTCATAACACTGAATGAATCAGTGAGGAAAGGCTTGAAACTAAATCAGAGTTTACTTAATGCAGTTAATTAACCGGCACATTAATTGAATTTGAATGTTAGAATGAATACACTTTCAATCATTGTATTGACAGAAAGGCGTCAGTTACTCTTATAAAGGAATTATGTCGTCCCTTTTCTGTGTGTTTGTCTGGTGTCCTTTACATTCATCAGCTATAGACTTATTCTCTATGTTCAGAGTAATTTTAGACAACACATTGTGCTGTTAAATGCATCATACAGCAGACATTATATGTATATTTTGCTGATTGAATAGAAAGGTCATGCTAAAGTGAGAGCTGTTGTCCTTTCAAATGTGTGAAGCATAGAGACTAGAATATTCTAACTTCTTTTATTAGAGTAAAATTTGCTTTATTCTTTTTAATAGAAATTTAAGTCTTCAAAGAAATAATGCTATTAGTAAAAAAATTGTTTGTGCACTATACTGTGTACTATTAATACGTTTAGTCATTTAAATATTATTTTATTCTTTTCTATGTGGGTTTGCTTTGAGGTAAATGGATAGCAGGTTATACCTAGCTGTGTTGACTGATTCATCCACTTCATTCTAAATCTCAGCACATGCCCACCATCGTCCCTTCCTCTGTCTTGCTCTTTGTGCTCTCTGTAGAAATGCGATATGGTACTGCGACATGATGCGTGGCACACGAAAATGTCCTACAGTTGAAACAAGAAAATTAATACTAAATAAATCTAAATAAATGCATACCCACTAATAAATTTACACACACCCCTTACATCACACGACATGACACAGATAAGCCTTCTACAAATCCAAAAATGTAACTTCGCTATGCTTCATTAGTTTTAGATATTAAATTCAAGACTGATTTAGAGATCGCATTTCATTATATTTGCTGATACTTATTGTATCATGCTCTTGGCACACTCAAATATAAACCACCACTGAATGCCTGCTTATGCCACACTACTACGACACTGTTTTTTAAAATCCTGCAATCATAATAAAATGTGTTAATTTTATTCACTCTGTATGTATTTAGAATGAATAGCTTAGAATATTCATAAAGAAATGTATTTAAATCACAGTTCTAAAAACTCTGTGTTAAACATGTTTTAAAAGAAATTGTTTAATGTATGTGTGAACATATTATACACTTGAGTATGTAATGTAACCTTTTGTATACTTTGGCATCTGTGGCATCTAGAATTTATTTGATATTAATTTGATCAGTTAAATTTAACGCTTTTAATACTAGGCATTGCTACAAAGAAGCTTTGCAAAAATCTGGATGAGAAATGCCTAATGAACAAGCCAGAGGTGACCGTGGCAAGGAATCTCCCTGAGATGACATGAAGGAGACCCCTTGTGAGGAACCAGACTCAAAAAGAACTCATCTTCTTTGTGGGTGAATAAATAATGGGATTTTTAATAATTGCAGTGGACAAACATTACTTCATTCAGGAATCTGTAGATTGGTAGGGAAGAATGTTACTGAGGAAAAAAACATGGATAATTTATCATTAACATAAATAATATGAAAATGTTATCATTGCATTTATGTGAAATCAAAGTTTAGTCTGAATGCCTCCTGTAGTTCACTCATAAAGTCTTGTTCATGCTTAACTAATGAACCTAAACACGTTTAATCAAAACTATTCAAATATAATACATACAACCAGGTATAATATGTATAACACGAGTTTCTCTAGAACTCAATTATAAATCTTGTATGGTAGCACTACTTGTATTGTTCTCTGCTCGATATATTGCTTTGCTTGTATTTCCTCGTTTGTAAGTCGCTTCTCTATAAAAGCGTCTGCTAAATGAATAAATGTAAATGTAAATGTAATTATTTGTAAGAAATATAATTAAAGTTACTTGGATGCAAAACTACCCTTACACTAGTCATTCAAAAGGCTGAATAAGATGTTAAATTCGTTTAAAAATTGTATTACATACTTGCATCTTCATCATAAGCACATTTATTTTAAGATCCGGTCACAGGACCCTCTCAAAAGTAAAAGAGGACGCTACCATGTTTCTGACTCATCCGTCACACCTTCTCTGACTCATATATTCAAACTTGTAAAAAAAAACCACTTTGATTTCGTCTTGTCGTGGGTATTAGCCTTCCTTTTAGTAATAGGGACTAGCCCCCTTTATAGACATGAAATCGTTCCTTTCTTTGTAGTGCAATCTGACATCTTAGTATGTTTGTCAGGGAACATTGGAATGAAAAAGCTAACAGATCATTCTGAGACAACTAATAAACTGTCCATCGTCCCAGTCAAACTATAAAATATATAAATGAATAATAAAATTGATAACAGATATAAAACAAACCATATTAGTATATGCTTTACATTCTTGAATGAACTCACTTAATACCTCTCACAAAAAACAACAAAATATGAAGTAAAAATATTTGCAAATAAGGATTGATGTTTTGAAGTGTACTGTACCATTTACTGATAATAAAAGCAGAAAATTGGAGGTGGTGCCTCAGATGTCTTCTGTGGATCTTCAGACTTCCAGGTTTCACCATCTTGAAGAAGATATTGAAAAGAGACAAGAGACTAAATGAATGCATTTAGATAACAACATGTTTTACATTAAAGTAACCTTAACTCCATGCTAAAATGATTTATTTGCTTTTCTGTTGAATAGGCTGTCAAATTTTTTTTCATGTGCATGCTTCCCCCCCCCCTATTAATTAAAAGCCATTATGTTGTTTTCTAATAGATATTTGTTTGGTGAAGTTATGCTAAGTTTTGCATGAAGATGTTTGAACTATATTAGAATGATGACAGGTGGCATGGTTGCCACCTCACAGCTCCAGTTCAGTCCTGAGCTCAGGTTACTGTCTGTGCAGAGTTTCACTTGTTAATAATAATAAACAATTACATAGATTCATACAGTACTTCTCTAGGCACTCAAAGCGCTTTACATTATATAGGGAGGGTGGGGGGGTCTACTCAACCACCACCAGTGTGTAGCATCCACCTGGAGGATGCGACGGCAGCCATAGTGTGAGAGAACGGCCACCACACACCAGCTATTAGTGGAGAGGACAGAGTGATGTAGCCAATTCAGAGATGGGGATTATTAGGGGGCCATGATAGAGAAGGGCCAATGGGGGAACTTGTTCTCCCTGTGTATATGTGGGTTTCCTCAAGGAAATCCAATTTCCTTCCACCTCCCAAAAACATGGTTCTCATCCAGTGTTCCTGGGGAAGGCTCTGCATCCACCGCATCCCTGACCAGGATAAAGTGGTTACAGCAGATGAATGAATGAATAATAAGAGCAGTGGAGAGCACTGAGTTCCTGCCTTGTGCCACAGAGAACTGAACCATCACTGAGTTGATTAGATGTGGAGAGAAGCAGAAAACTGCAAGCTTTTTTTCACACTGAAATGAGCTACAGCAGCTAGAAACAATGATCTCTCTCAGAAGTGTTTAAATACATTAAATACACATACATCACTTTCCAAAGAATTCTCCATATTACATTTTTCAGTTGAATTGATTTATGGAGTGAGTCACTTATTTTATGGAAGTTAGAACAAGTTTTTGAAAGACTTTACAAGCACAGTAAGAGACTCACTAATCCCCACCATGACAAAATCTGTATGTCTCATATCGTTCCAGTGTGGTGTAAATTCCTTAATAAAGTACTTGGATTGTGGATGAACATCAAAAACTGTCCAGGCAAGATTTCTTTCCACACATATGAAATATATAGTCCATTTACATTTCACATACACTACCAGTGAAAGGTTTGGGCACATTTGATTGAATATGTATATTTATTTGTGTTAAATAAATGTTGACATAAAGCTTTAAAGCTTTTGGCCATGTATAAATTTTTTTCTGGAAAAAAGGTAGTTTAATTAAAACATGCAGTTTTTACTTAAAATTAAATTGTTTCCACAAGCAAGTTCATTTAGTACTCCGGACAAGTGCTACAAGTGCTCAGCCTCCTGGGTGAAGCTGCTTCACGAATCTGGTTTAGAAAATGCTAAGAGTGTGCAAAGCTTCACCAGGAATACTGAATCTTAAAAAAATATAAAATAAATAAATATGAAAGAGTTTTTTTCTTGGTCACTCAAAGTAACACACGTGTGTAACTTTGTAGTGTTAATTCCTTCATCGTTGTTCTAAAATAAGAGATAATAATAAAAATGAAGATGTCCTTTCTATGGGAAGGCGTGTCTAAACTTTTGACTGGTAGTGTATACCATTTCTGAGGTACCGAAATACTCAGGATTGCTAAAATATAATTGGGAACAATAAGTTAGAGCTAAATATTAGAATGATGACAGGTACTGTGTCTTTTGTAACATATCCTCACTCATGCTTCTCAAGTGAAGCCTTCAGCCAGGCCATCATGACCTGTTAATCGTCCGTCGTGTGTGTGTGTGTGTGTGTGTGTGTGTGTGTGTGTGTGTGTGTGTGTGTGTGTGTGTGTGTGTGTGTGTGTGTGTGTGTGTGTGTGTGTGTGTGTGCATGTAAACATGACAATATATTATTATTTTTCACTAAGTATTATATTAAGTGCAAAATGCACAAAAATAAATTGTATTTCAACAATCAAGGCTGGAATACTTAAAGATAGATTAAGTAAAGAATTATTGAAAGAATGATTCTCACTGTCATTAAGTCCACATTATCTCTTCACCTGCTAAAAATATCATCACATTTAGCACTGTTCAAACTCTGTTATATATCATAAACCTCAGACAGTATGAATTACAACACTGGGCACTTCTTATGTGGACCACACCCAACTTTGATACTATCAGTGATAGACAATTCCCTGATTACCTAATATGCATTCTATATGCCCCTTATAAAAAAAAAAGAACAAAAGAGAAAAAAAGAGATAGAGGGGGGAAAAATAACTTAACTTTAACTGTCCTATACTGGATGTCATATCTTTGAGCATTTTCACATCACATATGGCATTAACTAAATAAGATACTGAAATGTTGATAACAGAAGGAGCAATGGAATACAATGTATTCACGAGAAAGAAACGAGAACGCAGTAGCTTGATTTTTAATAATAAAACACTTACAGAGGTGAATAATGTGCATGGGGCAGCATGAAGAAGACTCTGAGACATCTGTAGTGACTAGACTCCTTCCATATGTTTTTGTAAAACCCTACAAAAGAAACAAAACATAGTTTAGCCTTGAGTGCAGATATAAAGTGCAAAGTCTACCGCATTTATCAGTTTGCTGTATGGCCAAAATCTTGAATGAACTGTACAGACTACTTCCCTTCCCTCACATCATCACATACAGGATATGACACATACAGTATACGTATACATCATCATAATCAAATATACAATACCTATATATCATCAGATATATGACATCCATATCTTTTTTCTTCTGTATAAATATAGAAATCTATGACAAAGTTCTGCGCTATGCCAAGTCACGAATAACGACATTTCCTCTGCACACACACACAGAGAGAGAGAGAGAGAGAGAGAGAGAGAGAGAGAGAGAGAGAGAGAGACATACACACAAAGGTTACAACTTCTCAGACAGCAGCAAATGAGTGTGTGCTGTGCCTGTATGGACACACAGGGGTTGGTGTGTGCGCTTACATATCGGAGGATGCGTGCGGGTCATTATCTCACATTTCAACTATATTCTTAGAAAAAAATTCTATATAATTATCTGATATTTGTTAGTGCGCCTAATGTGATGATGCAACAATTGCTGAAAGTTTTTCTTTCTTTTTTCCTTTTCCTTTTTTGAAACACAGCAGAGTAGATCATCTGTAATTAATTCACACGACACTCATACGCAATGTTACAGTACAGTTAAAAAATCCCCCCAAAAACACAATACATATATTTTTAGCTACTTCTCTTACTTTGTCAGGCTAGAAGATAGTATTTAAGAATTGAAAGCACAGGGGAGAGACGACCTGAATAAGTCTGCGTGAGGAAGCTTTCATAGAACTTCTCTGCACCTTTTCGAGACTACAGGATATAACTTATATGATGACAACTAATAAGTAAGACCTGATACACAAGACACGATCTCTAATGTGAGGCTCATGATATGTTCACTTTAATGAAAAAAAAAATCATTACATCCCTGCACTCTCTCCAGTTTCATGTTTCAGGTAAAATGCTATTTCTATTAATAAACCAAAAAAACCTGTTTGGAGACTCTCGTGAGTGTTGCGTCATGACACTACATGTTGTTTGGATGAGGGAAGTTCATGATGTAGTGGTGTGTCTAAAGGGATGCGTGTCACCCAGGATTTAGGCCTTTACACCGTTTTTTCCCTTGTGGCCAGCTCAGAAGCGACAGAAATTAATTTAATGATAGCTCATCTTCTCATTCCTCTGAGCCATTTGGCTCTTATACGATGACGTTAACCATGTTAATCTTTGTACAAAATACATTTTTGATTAATTCAGTGCAGTCTTGATTAGTTACATTTACTCAATGGCATTATGGCAGCATGGCCTTTACCAACTTTTGCTGCCCTCGTGCGCTTTCACTGACCAACTGTACATATGCACAAATGAATGCAATTCAAGTCGTCGTATTCGAGGCCATCATTATATGTTACCTACCAATTTGTGTGAACTCCAGGGTTGTATTCCTACAAAAACAGGAATATTGATTCTTTACATTAATACAGACATTACATTAATTGAGTATACTGTGTACAACCTAGTCATGAGTGGTGAAAATATTTCACATACAGGATTGAATTGAATTTGAGGTTAAATTCCATTTTTCTTTTTTAAATCAAAAGGCCTAACGGGATATAGTCACGTAACAACGAGACTTGGTTTAAAGTAACACAAGTTTTACACCTAGGAGAGTAAATAATACAACTGTTTTCACTTATATAAGGTTAAATCGTAGCTACAATTGAAGAAGTTCCCAGGAGAAATAAAATTATAGCCACAAGTTATGTAAGATTTGGCGGCTCATTGGACATGCAGAGAGCATGACTTTAGGGTCATTGCGACTCTGACACACACACGCACACACACACACACACACACCTCAAACTTGCTTTGCTTCCTTGGCTCCAGACAGTTGTCAAAATCTTTATTATCATGAGTGTAGGGTTACCCAGTGACTGGGAATGATTGCATGAACTGGAAATGATGGGGTGTCTGATTTCTGATTTCATAGGGGTGTTACAACTGCCGTGAGCTGTGTGTGTGTGTGTGTGTGTGTGTGTGTGTGTGTGAGAGAGAGAGTGTGTGTGTGTGTGTGTGTGTGTGTGTGTGTGTGTGTGTAAGTGAGAGTGTGTGTGAGAGAGTGTGTGTATATGTGTGTGTGTGTGAGAGAGAGAGAGAGAGAGAGAGAGAGAGAGAGAGAGAGGGAGAGAGAGGGAGAGAGAGAGAGAGAGAGAGAGAGAGAGAGAGAGAGGGAGAGAGAGAGAAATGGATTAGCCTACTGGAAGGGAGGAATCTTATCGGGGCCCCTAGAATGACGTACAGACTCACAGTGACGCCTGTACTTCACTTCCACACGTTGGTACCCTGTTATTTATATGCTGATTATTTAAAATTATGATACCATGAATCGGCGTGTACATCTATAATAGTGACTAAACGTGTGTAAAAAAATTGTTGCAAAAGGGGTGGGGTCATTTAAATAGTGTTTCTTTTAAAAGTACCCAAACAAGATACCCCCCAACTGCCAAACACCCCCCAAAACCCTAACCACCCCCAAATGGACCTTTGTGTTTTCCCACGTGCGAGCTGGAAACCCGTTGGTGGATTTGTGATGTTTGGGTGACTTTCTGCAATCGCATTCGCGATAGAAAAACGTTAAGACAGCCTTAACTGTAGAGTGGTGGAAAAGTTAGGCTTTCACATTGGAGCCGCAACACACAGCGGCAATGGAAAAAAATCGTGAAATAAGATACACAATAATAATAATAATAATAATAATAATAATAATAATAATAATAATAATAATAATAATAATAATAACTGTTAACATATAAAATCCAAAGGCTCTGTGAAGCTTCTTCCGATGTAAATTCGCCGAATGCGTCTTCCGCAAATGCTTTTTGGGGTAAGGGCTTCCCAGCTAGATACATATGAACAGCAAGCCCAGACCGCAAAAAGATTCGCGAAAGACATATTTCAGTCCGCTTGCAGATTAAGTCCATGGCATCGAACAGTGACATCCAGGTGCCTCGCGCTTTCGGTCTCGCTTGTTTCCTACATCGCGTTGTGTGTGTATCCAGATATCGGCAAGCCGAGGCACTGAAGGCTTCTCCGTGCCTAAAGTGTATTCCCACTCATTCACATTCTACGAGCACAGGGGGAGGGGGCGGGGGTTCAACATCCAAAAGCCAGTGCGTTGCTTGCAAGCGCTCTCCACGGTCCTGAATACACTCCTTTCCCGTTAGTTTATTTCCCTCCTATTTCCCCCCATTTCAGCCCTCCTAGCGCGCTGCAGAGTATGACTATAATACGTAATACATCTGCACGCGTGCAAGAAAACCAGCACGGTCTCTCTTTCTCTTTGCGGTGCGATGCTTTTGTTGTAGCCAAAATGTCACATATCCCCTCATTCGAGCTATCGCTTAGTAGAGCCATGAGCAGATAGTGCCGCTGGAGTGCTCTGGGTGGGAAGAGAGCAGTCTGTAATCTGCCCGCAATAAATAGAGAGCAGCGAGGAATCTTATTGGTCCAAACAAAAAATCGTCATCCACCAATCGGTGTCTTGCTCATATAGGGACCCCCCTTTTTGAAAAAAAAGGAGAGAAAGGGAAAATCAGATTGCATCCTAGTTGGTACAAATGACCAGACATTCGTATAAAACTATGTTAAAAATGTAACATTAAAATATTGTCCAGTCACGTCTCAGAGTGTTTCGTGATGCTAATACAGCACACAGAGTAGTATGCATTCACGACTGCGATCTGGTTAAGACAACCCTATGAGCGATGGTATACCGCCAGTGCTCAGGCTTTAGAAACAAATGAGCATGAATAAACAGGTTCGAGACACCCCTTCCCAGGATTGTGCATGTAATTCAAGAGAGCAGACAACCAAACCACCGTCCACACGACGAGAACAACAAGAGAGGTTTCTGAACCAGTTTCATTGCGTGACCACAGAGAGTTCACTGGCTGATACCATTGAGTGGGGACACGGGGGTCTCCATAAACTACCTGCACAATAATTCACACTCTTTTAATTAACGTTGCTAAAACTTCATAGCCTCAGTCATTTACTGATGAATGGAAACTGGATGTGTTACATGCATTTACAAATTAAATAGCATTATCTTGAATAAAACGTCATTTAAAAATGTAGCACATGTTGCTACAGCAAAATCAAAATAAAAACAACAACACCAATGACTTAAAGAATTTTACTTATGTATTTACTAGGCTATCATTGCTGTTCTTACTTTTGACATCAACAAGTTCAAGTAACTGCAACATAAAAGTAATATTAAATGGCAAGCAACCATTGGTTTCTTTATAATAACAGACCTAGTCTATGTAGAATTGTTAGCTGAATGTTACTTACCAGAGAATTCCTGTTCCTATATCCACATAGCAATCATTTGTCAAAAATGCACCACAAAATCGCTGGCAATCCCTTTTTGGAACTATATACAAGAAACTGTACTAGGTGGGAGGGTCACGATCTATATCTGGACCCCCCTCCCCGCCCGGTACACACACATACACATACACACACACCTCTCTCTCTCTCTCTCTCTGTCTCTCTCTCTCTCTCTCACACACACACACACACACACACACACATACACTTTCTCTCTCTCTCTCTCTCTCTCTCTTTCTCTCTCACACACACACACACACACACCAGTCAGAACTCATCCCAAACCCAGAGCCTCCCTCCCGTCCCTTAATCACAGATATTCTTCTCATGTCTTCGGTGGTGCAAGGGGAGGTTGAGGTGGCTCAACACAAAGGGTAACGGGCTAGAGAGATAGCATGTGTAAATATCTTGCCCAGATGCCATTAAGAGGGTTTTATTGGGTGGTTATTTCGTCTGCGGACGTCTCCAGCAGTCAGTCACGATTCCCCCCTTCCGTCTGAAGCGCACAGCGACTGCAACTCCTGACGCAGCCAACGCGCCCATATTACTCACTATAGCAGTCACGACTCGGAGAAATCTGTTTTGCCACCAAAATTACACCGCCGGTATTGCATTATTTCAGAAGATCTTGGCATGTCTCGACTAGGTGCGTTTAACAAAGAAAGCCACATGGTCTTTGAGATCAAGGTTAACAACCTCGGGTTTTTTTCTCGTTTCCCATGTCGTGAAGCTCATTAAATACAGGTTTACACTCCTGATAGAAGTAACTGACCAATTTCAGTGTTTATTTCATTTGGATGATGTATCTTGGTAGGTATACAACAAATATAACTAGGATAACGAATACTCGGGTAGAAAGCACTGCACGTCTCGTATAGAACTGAATTCTGCTATCTAAGTCGACTCTTACGAGCTACATTGTTACAGTGTAACTGCTCTTTGGCGCGATATATCGCGATAGCGGAATCTACCAACTGTTGTTTCTTACGCGCAGGTATTCTCACTCTAAAGCACGCACTTGGACAGATTTGTGCCAAATTTCAGCGAAGTCTGTGTGCTGCAGACTCGCAGTTACAAATCTGTCAAGAGTAGACTACTGACAGACGCAGTTTTGTGATTGCTGGTGATACTCTGTCGATAAATAGCACCGATAAATACAGAGTGAATGCATGTGTGCCAGCACCGGAGCAGAATTTCAGTTCATAGCAACGAAAAAAAAACAAAAACAAAAAAACAAACAAACAAAAAAAACCCCAGTGTGTTGCAGCTCTGTATAATGAAAATGACGTGGGCGGAAGAGTAATCCAAGTCAGCCCGCCTATTGCCATATTATTATCTTTAGCTTCTAACTGCAAACTGAATTGTACGAACAAAGCAGGCGGGAAAACTGTCATGCGGAGCTATGAGTACGAAACTTAAGGATGCATTTCGAACGACTATTCGCGCTGATGCGTCCATCTGCGGGCGGGATTCAAAAAGAAATGCCTAGTTGAGGGTAATTTTGGTGCAGGTCGAGCAGGAGCACAGGCTCCCCTTGACGCCACATTGTATTTTCAGCCCAACTGCGCAGCCTGTGGGTTCCCCCCGTGTCGGCTCTTCTTCAGCGCCTCATGGCACTCCTTCTTTCCCATGCATGCTTTCATCTAGTGTCCTCTTCGTTTAGTAAACCAACATCACCCGGTGTTCCTCTGATGGTAGGGATTTCCATTCGCGAAATTTCACTTGTAACGAAGACAGAAAGCGTAAAATGGCTCAACAGCGCCGTCAGACAAATGAGTTTGGTCTTGCTTTTTTTTTTTTTTTTTTTGCTTGTCATATTTACGATTTGCGAGATTCCTGCTCGAGAGAGAGAGAGAGAGAGAGAGAGAGAGAGAGAGAGAGAGAGAGAGAGAGATGGCGTTTAAATTTCCATGAAGCTGAGAGAAGAAGAAGAAGAAAAAAAAACCACATGAAGTTACAATCAAAGCTTGGATGAAGTCCATGCCAGTGGTTAAAATGTTGTTTACCCCTGCGTCGTTTCGGATCTGTGTGGGGAATGGCTTCTGTATAACCCAACACCATGCATGCATCAAACCCCGTTGCAAATAACCAAACACAAGAAGTACAACGCTTTGCCCATGTACTTACCTATGCAATGAGCCTTTGCTAAAAGGGGAAAACACACACACACACACACACACACACACAATATTTTTTTAAATCAATCAAACGTGACCACATTACAAATAAACAAGATGACAATCAAATGATGCCTATGGTTCACGTCTAACCTCAGCAATGTCCAAGGTTTCTCAGAATTGCAGTCCTTTTTATACTTGTGTTACCCCACTGCCTATTTCTGGAGCGCGATCAAACACTGCTGCTATTTTTAGCTCGCAGTACGAAAAAAAAAAAACCACTCACAAAGGCATCGCTCCGGAGCGTTACGTGGAGTGCATACAATGTACATTCATTTCAGCCTCTCCAACTCCGTGTAAGGGCTCCGAGTCGCTTCTGTTGCATCGATGCAGTGTTTTTTTTTTTTTGTTACAATATCGCCCCGGTGCCCTTATATCTTTTGCCTAAAACAGACTAGTCGGTGGAGATCTGTTGTGATCTCGCTTGGTATGAGTTTGTTCGTGCTTTCCTTCTCTTTTATCTCTCCCTCTCTCACCCTTCTCTTCATTACACGCGTCTTACGCTGTGTGTCTCCATGCAACTTTCGCTTGGAAACTCAGGACGGATTCGCTGCTCACGAGAGAGGGAGAGAGCGCGCGCGAAAGAAAGAGAGAAACACACACACACGCGCACACACACACACACACACATCAACACTACGACTTCAACGTTGTTTTATCTATATATATATATATATATATATATATATATATATATATATATGGTCTACATATATAACACTAAACAGCAACAGTACGACGTATAAAACAGTACACAAAAGATGATAATTAAGCCTTGCAGTCAGTCCTTTCTCCCGTTGGAGGCTGCGTCAGTTACTAGGCATTGACGTCACATCTAGGTTTTCCCACTTTACTGTCTTTGTGGCTGTTGATTACAAGCATCACACACAGACGCGCCGTAATGAAAACGGTCTGTAACAAGCTAAAACCAGACCAGTACAAATTCAAAAAACGGTTAAGGGATCGACTGTATGTTTCCCTTTCAATGTTTCAACATTATTAGGGAATTATTTCATGTAGTGGATTGCCGTCGCGACCAACTTGCTTTGCCATGGACGCATCCAGTGCAGGGAACACCATGTATCATTTCTCAGAACAGAACATATGCACCCTTCAGCTGCTTGTATTGACCCACAGCTTCGGAGCAAATTGTAGTGTACGGACACTGGCAATCATATTGCACAAGTAAGCTCATTCTTCACAAAAAGACATTTATTTAGTGTTCCATATAAAAACCCGAGACACTGTTTTGTGAAAGGGACACTGCTTCTAATTTGTGTAACCCGACACCACAGTCACAAAATACCCCAGAGAGTCTGAGAGTCATATTTAGCGAAGAAACAGGAATATCCAGGAAAAAACTGTAAAACAACCACATTAGAGCCGAGACATATCAATAGCACCAATATCTGAACTAATGCCCGCATGGTGTCGCCAAACGCCGCCACAGTTCTCCTTAAGCCTGTAAAACCGATGTCTTCAGTTCGGTGCCCTGGTAGGTTAACGAAAATTTTGGCTTGTAAAAATATTTCTGGTTTTCTTCTGTTCTATAGCAAATATTTTATTCAACTTTATTCGAGCAAACATGAGAAAGTACAAGTTCCTTTGGATTTTCTCTTTAATATGTTAACACGCTGTTTTCTAAATGTTATTAGGATTACTGGCTAATTATTTAGCTAATATGGATAAAGACCAATGCTTTAGTAAAAAGTTATATTAGCCCACTTTGCATGCATAAGACAACATGCGTAAAGTAAATAAGCACAGTTGCCTTTTTATTTGTTATTTTTTAACCAACCAATCTCATGGCATAGACAATTGCCTATTGCAACAAGGCAATATCACCTCCTTGACTACTTAACTTGTACAATACTAAAGAAAAACCTAAGGAGATGTATGTATGAGCTGTCCATGACATTACTGGAAAGAGGTTTGTAGTTTGTAGGTTTGTAGTTATTCAATGTAGTATTTAATGGAAACTCTATGGTTAATGTTACTATGCGTGAATTATCTATGAATTTAGCAGATGGAGGCTATCAGTGATGTTAAAAAAAAGCAGCTAATGCAAAACACGCTAACACTAGTTACAGATGTATCTCTGGTGTACTGGCAATTTTGTAGTATTTGCTATAAATACATGCACCCCACATCACCTCTTTTCCTAGAAACTACTCACTGAATACATATTGTGTTGGCTGCATTTCCAAATGACAGGGAACCCTATGGATTATATGGTGTTCACCCAATACATTTGAAACAAGCATTTTATTTCACCCCTTCTAACTGCCAGGGCTAGTGTCTAACACCTGGATACCCCTGCCACAAGGCCACAAGGAATTAACCCATCTATAGCTCACTGGTAAGGTGTGTGGAGATGATAGTTATGCTAGGAAGGGTAATTTGAACTTATTTAATTTATTTAAGGGTAACCTATTGAACTTATAGGACCGGGTCTCTCTTCGGTGGCGAACTGCTCCTAGGAGTGCCCCTTTTGTGAGAAATGATTGATCAAGCCTGGGGTTCGGCCACAGGCTGATGAGTATTCTCTGACAGCCCTTAAATTCCAACAGACCCCAAGGAGCCACTGCTGCAGCTGCAGTCAACAATCCCTACATCCTAAATAGGAGCCAGTATCAGATGTAGCATCTTACTCGCATCTTGTTGGTGAGTGTTTAGATGTCTGCCACATGCCATGGCATGAGGATAGTAATAAACGTATGCATTGCACAGATCCACTCATATGAACCAGACTTTTTTATGCATGGCATGAACAATAACTGATAACAAAGGGTTGGTCTTTATGGAACATATTCAGTCCCTGCAGATCTACAGTAGGATGGAAGTCACCATTGCTTTTCTGAACAAGTAATTAAGTTCTGTAGAACCTCTATTTCTGAATGACAGGGTTTACTATTTCAATCACACCTCTGTCCAAGAGAAAACAAACCTTCTGTCAGAACAGCAACTTTTGGGGTCTGAAATTGGTGAGACCTTGAGCCCTGAGAAGGTTGGGTGTCCATGGCAGAACTGAAAGTCTCCCTGTGTCATGGTCATCCGGATCCACAGATCTAAAGTGGGCAGACTTCTGCCCCTGGCATCTTGAGATGGCTTCCACAGGACTTCCTGGCACACCCTGACCAGTCAAGCAGCTGCCAAATTGAAGAGGATTGCCAACAATGCTTCACAGATGCACATGACCAGTGACACAGAGCTGCATTCACTCCTGCCGTGACAGCTGGCATCCTATGTGCCATCTGAAACTGCATGTTTGCTTTGACCTTCGGTCTCCACAGCCACATGCATGTCCACAGATGTGCACAATGCATCATCATTCACAGATGGCTCTGGAATACTAGCATGACTAATATTGTGGCTACAGTATTCAATAATCCTGAACTAACAGGATTCCAGGTTGCCAGAAGCTTAAGACAAGACTGACGAGCAATTGATTTCTGAATTGGGGTGGCCGGATTTTGGCAAGGCTACACCGATTCTCTGGCTCTGAGACTACCAACAACAGTGGATAATTACAGGCTTAGTAGCCAGTGGGAGACTGTGAAATCTGTTGGTGCTGAGTAAGTGACTTGGTTGGGAGGCACAAGAGTACTGGTGAGACACACATACTCTAGCCTTGTTTATGCTGGTAGCTCTGGTGTATGTGAAGGAAACAGTGGGGCATGCATGCTCCAATCCCATGAAGCAGAGCAAAACTGTGGTGCCAAGTGAGTGACTTGACCGAGATGCTGATGGCAGCACAATGGTAATAGAGGGACACACACTCTCTAGCCCGGTTAGTGCCAATAGTGCCAGTGGATGTGAGAGAAACAGAAGGACATGCACACTTTACTTCCATGATTCAGAGCTCTATTGCTGAGAGAACAGCTCAGGCAGAATTCACTTGGTGACTTAAGGGTAATGCAAAGACACACATACAGCCCTGTTAGCGCTGATAGCTCAAGTGGATGTGAGGTAAACAGAGAGACAGACACACTCACATTCCATAATACAGAGCAAAAGAGTGAGTAGCTCTTGTGGTCAGCACAAAGATCATGGAAGAACACACATACTCCAGCTCTGTTATTGCAGATAATTTGGGAGGGAGAGAGGGAAACAGAGAGACATAAATACTCCTAACCAGTGAACAGCAGCGTGTAAGCTAACAAACTAAGCTAGCAGCTAGAGAACACTCTAAGCCAGCAAGTCACAGGCTTAAAGGGCTCCAATAGAGTTGAGAGAAGGAACAAGAGGTTACAAAATTCTGTCACTGCATTGAAGGATATCAGACTTCATCTGCACTTTCTACCCATAGAAACATGCTTGATTTAATTGATCAAGACCCCATTTCTGATACAGGTTTTAGAAAAAAACAAAAAACCGAATTCTGTGTCTTATGCTAATTTAGAACTTCTATTAAAGCCTGTAAAATCAGGGGCCATCATGCGTCCTGTGGCTAATGTTAACTCAGTCGAAAGTTTCCTTCTAGTAAAGTACACTGATCAGCCCTAATATTAAAACCACCTGCCTAATATTGTGTAGGTCCCCATTGTGCCACCAAAACAGCTCTAACCTGTCGAAGCATGGACTCAACAAGACCACTGAAGGTGTGCTATGTTATCTGGCACCTAGATGTTAGCAGCAGATCCTTTAAGTCCTGTAAGTTTCAAGGTGGGGCCTCAATGGTTTGGACTTGTTTGTTCAGCACATCCCACAGATGCTCAATCGAATTGAGATCTGGAGAATTTGGAGGCCAAGTTAACACCTTGAACTCTTTGTCATGTTCCTAAAACCATTCCTGAACAATTTTATGCACTGTGGCAGGGCTGCTGAAAGATGCCACTGCCATTCGGAAATACTGTTGAAGGGGTGAACTTGGTGTGCAGCAATGTTTAGGTAGGTGGTACATGTCAATGTAACATCCACATTAACGCCAGGACCCAAGGTTTCCCAGCAGAACAGTGCACAGAGTATCACACTTCCTCCGCCATCTTGTCTTCTTCCCATAGTGCTTCCTGGTGCCATCTCTTCCCCATGTAAGTGACACACACACACAGCCGGCCATCCACATGATGTAAAAGAACACATTATTTATCAGACCAGGACACTTTCTTCCATTGCTCCATGGTCCAGTTTTGATGCTCACATGCCCAGTGTATGTGTTTTTGGTGATGGACAGGGCCAGCATGGACACTCTGACTAGTCTGCGCAGTTAGCTGGCTGTGATGCATTTTGTGTTCTGACAGCTTTCTATCATAGCCAGCACTAAATTTTTTCAACTTTTGCTACAGTAAATTTTCTGTGGGATTGGAACAGACGGGGTAGCCTTCTCTCCTCACACACATCAATGAGCCTTTGGTGCCCAAGATCCTGTCGCCGGTTTGCTGGTTGTCCTTCCATGGAACATTTTTGGTTGGTACTAACCTCTGCATACCAGGAGCAACCCACAACACTTGCCATTTTGGAGATGCTCTGACCCAGTCATCTAGTCATCATAATTTGGCTCTTGTCCAAGTCACTCAGATCATTATATTTGCCATTTTTTCCTGCTTCCAACACATCAACTTTGAGAACTGACTGTTCACTTGCTGCCCAATGTATCCTGCTACTTGACAGGTGCCACTGTAATGAGATAATCAGTGTGATTCACTTCACCAGTTTTATTGTTATGGTTGATCATTTTATGTCCACCTGGAGGATATTTTGCCTCCTGGGCAGTTATTTTCAGTCATACAAGACCAGGCTCTTATCTATTTGAAAGGGGACAGACCTATATACCAGAAATAGATTGACAAGATGATGTCACATCTTGTCAGGTTTGAAATGGCTGTAAAAATGGCATAAATACTGTGTGGTTAAACTTTCACAATTCTTTTTTTTATGTTTCATTTTTATTGAACATTTCTGCTGAACACTTCTGATGGACATTTCTACAGAACATTTCTACATTTCTAAACTTTCCCAATTCTGTTTTGTGCACTATACGCTATTGTTAGCCTAATAGTGTGATATTGATGCGGCCCTGATCCCCAAGGACAAGGCCAAGGGCAGACCTGTTTGTGCCCCTGTGACATTGCGAAACACATCAATCAGCTCAAATTGATGGCAGTCCATCTGGCCCTCAAGTTCTTCTTAGCAATTCTGAGAAATTGCCACATATTAGTTCACTCAGACAAAGTCATGCTTGTCAGATACATCAACTATTAGAAGAACCATTATAAGTGGTTCTCTCCATCTTGCATGGAACCTGATTGAAGGTCTCTCTGGTGAAGACATATTAGCCTTCTGGGACAGGATGCACTTGCGCACAAATGGCTTTGCCTTCTATTATATGCCTTCCCTGTATCACTGAATCTTCTCTAATTGCAGAAAATTATACAACCACTAGGTCCTGCTTGTGTCCCTGAGATAGCTGTCAAGATCTTGATTTCCACTACTGATTTCACTGGTGGATTTTTCCCCATACAAAATGGACAGAGAAATACAGCACTCTCAGCCAGGTCACCAATACCTGTTGGTTTGGCCATTCAGAATTAACCCATCAGGTTTGTGTGGAGAGTGTGGTGGTAATCTCTAACACCTTTCTGTTTAGCCCTAAAGTGAGTTCAATTCTCCATGACATTGTTGGTCTACATTATCCTGGTGATTCTCAGTTATGAGGGGTGAAATGGAAAGGTAATTACATATATAACTGGTTCTGTGACATCTGGATAACTTAGGGTTAGGGTTAGGGTTCCACTCTTCCATGGATGCCCTTTTTGCCCTGTGTCTTTCTGGAGGAATTTTGGAAGGTCAGCCACTACTGGGAAGTGAATGCAGTTTCATACATTTGGGAAAAGTAGTAACTACAGGAGCAAATACATTTTCACACAGGCCCAGAGGGTATTGGATAACTTTTTTGCTTAAAAAATAGCATTACCATTTAAAAACTGTATTTTGTGTATGCTTGGGTTGCCTTTGTTTAATCGTAGATTTTGTTTTAATTTCTGAAACAATTTAGTATGAGATATACATAAAACAGAAGAAATCAGGTTGGAGGCAAATACATTTTCACACTGTATATTATAATGAGTGAATGTACATAGATCTGCATGTGGGAAGCACTGTGCAATGGGCGGTTCTGTGACTGCAAATGACGGCAGAAAACTATACATTTTCTTTGGAATTTTAGGATAATTACCATGTAGGCTGAACATAGTCTACAGAATGTAGAAACCATCATTCTGTAACAATTAGACCAATTTGGCAAAGATGTTGATAATACATGATGTGGTAAAAAAAATAAAACATTACTCGTTTACATTTTACATTTAAACATTGACATTTTCTCGCTTACCTCTGGCTGCATGGTACTTTCATCTTGTAAAGGATCATTGAGCAGCATAGACTTGGATGGACTGCAGCAAATAAACAGTAGAATTAGTCAAAACATTAGTTATTTCCAGTTAGCTGTTACTGTAAAAGGTTTTCATTTAAGAACATTTAATTTAATTCTTAAATATTTATTTTTATTATCATCCTGATAATGGTGTACTGCAGGACATTATATACTAAATATTTCTGACTTTTTACTTCTTTTTATAGTCATAAAGACATTTTGTTATAAGCTAATGGTTGAAATTTGTCCCTAGGACAAATGTAAATGGTGAAATAACTTATTTCAACAAATTTTTACTTCAAATAACAATTTATGTATAGTGCTCAGCCTGGAAAACTTAAGAAAAGCTTTCTGGGGGGCTCGCTCAGGAATGCTTAATTTTTTTTTTTCACTATGAAAAATTTCAAGGTGCCATTTTATAATGTTAATGGCTTCATTATTATTCTAAAATAGTAATAGTGTTATTGAAATAGTATTTCTTTCCGCTGAAAATGCTTAACCAAAATTGTCCCATGTTGTAACATTTTGGCTACAAACTTTCAACATGTTCTGCAAAATTTTCAGAAAAGAGTAGTGTTGGTCTTGATCTATAGCAACAAAGCTAGACTTCCCCCTCTCACCACTGAAGCTAAAAATATCATGAATTCGGCTGACTGTGGTTGGAACTCGTTCAAAGCCTCTCCTCATTTAACCTATGCAAACTAGATCTCTTGCGCTTCAAATACAGCAAACTGTGAAATCCTACAAATATTAAAAGGACATTACCAGAAAATCTCAGCTATGTACTTAAAAAAATCTTTCATATTGTATACTATTGATGATAGGCTTTAACCATTCCATCTCTGTGTGGTTAAATACAGTGCTGTGAAAAGTTATATCCTGCTTTCTTCCTGGTTTTGTGTATATCTCATACTAAATAGTTTTAGAGCTTCAAATGAAATAGAGTGGCCTGTAGGACCTTTGATGTCCTTGGCTCTTTTGTGACATGTCGATGAGTACTTGCTTTGTTCTTGGAGGAATTTTGGAATGTTGGTCGCTTCTGGGAAGCTTCACTGCTGAGTGCTGAGTTTTTGCATTGGGAGATAATGGCACTGTGGTCTTTTGGAGTGCCAGAGCCTTTGAAATAGCTTTGCAACCCTTCCCAGACTGATGTGTTTCACCTTCTTCCTCATCATTTCTGGAATTTCTTTCAATTTTGGCATAATGTGTTACTGGGCAAGACCTTTTAGCCAACTTCATGCTGATGAAAAGTTATGTGTCATAATAATAATAAAACTTTATTTTGTATAGCGCATTTAAAGGAGGTTCTCAAATTGCTTTACATAGTAGAAATACACCAAAGAATAAAACAAAGAATAAATCAACAATGGATACATCATAAAATAAAAGAAACAACAAAAAATGATGATAATTAATTATCACCATTCAAACAAAGAAAATTGCTAGCCATTCATGATTTTATCTCAGAAATGCATTTAGGGAGAAATGAGACAGATTCACACTCCAATAGCCAGAAGGCTATTGGAAAAATGTTTAGTGGATGGATGAGACCAAAATATACATTTTTGGATTAAATGAGAAGCGTTATGTTTGGAGAAAGGAGAACACTGCAATTCCAGCATAAGAACCGCATCCCATCTACGATACATGGTGGTGGTAGTTTCCTGGTTTGGGCCTGTTTTGCTACATCTGGGACAGGACGGCTGGCCATCACTGAGGGAACAATGAATTCGGCAATTATCCCAGCAAATTCTACTGGAAAATGTCAGGCCATCTGTCCATAAACTGAATCTCGAGATAGTGGGTCATGCAGCAAGACAATGGCCCTAAACACAAGTCATTATACCAAAGAATGATTAAAGAAGAATAAAGTTAATGTTTTGGAATTGCCAAGTCAAAGTCCTGACCTTAATCCAATAGAAATGCTGTGGAAGAACCTGAAGCAAGCAGTTCATGTGAGGAAACCCACCAACATCCCAGAGTCTAAGTTCTTCTGTACTGAGGAATGGGCCGAAATAACTCCAAGCAGATGTGCAGGACTGATCAACAATTACCACAAATGTTTAGTTGCAGTTATTGCCAAATAAGAGCATCACAAGAGATACTGAAAGCAAAGATTCACATACTTTATCACTCACAGATATGTAATTTTGGATCATTTTACTCAATAAATAAAGGACCAAGTATAATATTTTTGTATCATTTGTTTATTTGGGTTCTCGTTATCTATTTTTAGGGTGTGTGTGAAAATCTAATGACGATATAGGGCATATTTATGTAGAAATATGGAAAATTCTAAAGGGTTCACAAACTTTCAAGCACCACTGTAGGGTCCAAAAACTCTGAGAGCACTAGTGAAAATGCTTTGCTTTTGCATTCTTTTCTGACATAGACTCCACCAGTTTGTGTAAAACCTTATGATCCATTTTAGATCAATTCTATCAGCATGTCTTCTGAACACATGCTGCAATAGAAGAGATTAAGCATGAGAAAAATCTGCCATTTTGTAAAAAGCACTTAAAATGGTTAATCACAAATTTGCTTACATTTAGATAGGAATATAAAATATTCAAGATATTGAACAGTTTCCTTGTTTAAAATAGTTGAACATCCTAAAACCTTCTATTTATTTCCTTTTTTTTTTGAATCCCAGATTTTCACTGTGGTCTCAGATTTTTGCACCCCACTCTATATGTTTTTTATTTTGCCATAGGAAAGGCCAAAGGACTGTGGTATTAATAACAAAGAACTCTTGTGTCGTGAAGGTATTAATAACATCTTCTATGGTTCATTGGACCTAGATTAATAACAACATAAAATCTGTTGCATTCAAAAATTTCCACATGGACACTACACCACACTGCACACACTGGAGCGACCAGTGACAATGCTCCGTCAGAACCATGGAGAGCACCATTTGAAACAAAAAGTCAACAACAGGCAAAATTCTTGGGGGATGAACATTCAGGTTTCTCTAAATAAGCACCCTTAGCTTTCATTCAAGTTCATTTAAGTTGAAAGAATGAGTGGTAATTACTTTCGCCTTTAACATCATTTGATTTGCTTTGACGTATGCTATGTGATATATAATAGTTGCGTCTTCTTAATGCTCTGTAAGCACCTAAAAGGGCTTTTAGCTTCATCTAACAGTTGACCAACAAACATAATCAGTTCCTAATTTTTTTCTGTCTTCCTTATAATCGGCATGGCAAAGAAGTTTGTTTATTTCATGTAATTGGCTTGTCTTGTCTCTTTGGAAGGGAACACTGAGGCTTGTTATCAACATAGAATGGACACCACCTACTGTTTTGCTCGTTTAAGTAGACTGAGCTTTTTTTTTTTTTTTTTTACAGGTCCCATTAAAAACATCATCCAAAATATTTGCACTGGGTTCCTCACACATGTTCCATTTTCCTTTGTTTGATGTCCCCCCCTCCCTGTCCTCCACCCCCCATCTGCTCACTTGTTTCAGTTCCTCTGACATGGCCATGGACGTTCTAGGAAAAGGACACGCTACACTGGTGGTTTGAAATGGGCAGGACAGAGGGAAAAAAAATCTAAACTGATGAGGGGGTTGTTTGAATTTCAAACTTAGATTAAGAATCTCCGCCCTTATAGCCGTCTCTCTCTGTTTATTTTTCCGTCTCTCCTGCCTAAATGATGTCAATGGAAGTCGAGCTATAGAGCTATTTATAGAATCTCCCTCCCATCAGAATCACATGATTCAGAGCCCAAGCACAATAAACTACCTCAAGAGGAGAGTGTGCATGAATAGAGACGGTGAATATTTATGAACGGGCAGACATGTGTCACATGATGTTCCTTGTCCATAACATGTTAAATTTGGTGCTGGACACTGATAACACTGGGTGATCCCAGTCACTTTCCTCATCCCTCTGTGTAGCATGTCCAATTAATTGCTCATTCATTCATTCCTTCCTTCCTTCCTTCCTTCATTCATTCATTCATTCATTCATTTGTACAGTCTAGGGTAAAAGCGATGTGATAAATTCACAAGTGGTGCAGCAAAAAACACAAAACCTTCTTAAGGGTGACAAAGAACAAGAATAAAAAAGAAAGAAAGAAAACCCAGTAACTCGCTTCCATACTTGATCCCACAGTGTGCCAGTGCTGAGAGATCTTTCCCAATTACCTTCTCTCTACATTCACTTGCAGGCCTATTACGTCACAGGTCTAAGACTAACCATTCAATAAAAATGCACACACACACACACACACACACACAGACACACATTTTCAGTGGAGAACACCATCATTCAAACAGCCTTCATTCAAGATTAGAAATCAAACAAGATTTATCAGTGAACATACACTCTTCACCATAGGTACTGCAAAGAACCTTCTTGTCACGAGCCATGCTTGTGGCACTGCTGTGAAGAACCATTTCTGGTGTCTTTAAAGCACCAGTAAATAGATGGTTCTCTAAAGAACTTGAGAGTAAATGGTTCTTTGTGCAGCTGAAACAGGTTCTCCTATGGCATCAGGCTGAGAAACCTTTTTTAGTCCTAATTGGAACCTTTATTTTTAACAGTGTACATTTCTTTGTTTCACCTGTACACACTCCACATCAGAGCATGGATTTAGGTTATGTACCTGTAGGTTAACGAAACAAAGCATGTTTCGTATAATTACAGCACTAGCCTTTGTAGCTTGAAAGGCCACACGTGTGTAGGCCAGCTCGTTTTCTGGTCCCTGGTTGACATGTTAACACTCACTGGTTTCTATATTTAGTAAGCCTGCCAGTGCTGTTACTATTCCAAGCATTGTACATGAGGGGGCGGATGCTATTCGTTCATGAAAAAGAGGATAACATACTCTTCCTCGCGGCTCTTAAGCCATACTCTTTCTGTGTCGTGCTTTTTTTTTTCTTTCTTTCTTTCTTTCTTTTTTTCTTTTTTTTTTGCAGGTTGCAGCAGTAATGGACTGCTGTGTTTCATAACAGTGCACACAAGCAGTGCTGCATTTCCATCTTCTCCAGCTGCCATTGTAACATACAGCTCGGTGTGGGCATGTGTTTTGTATTTTGACAGCAAACTGCAGTGTCTTGTAAATACTGTGACATGACGAAAAAGCAACTGGACTATTAGATGTGTGAAATCAAAATAAAAATACACAGATGAGTATAAGCATTATCATGTGTTATAACAGTGTCAGTGCCATGAACACATTGTTTTACATCATGTAATGTACAGTACTTACTCCTGCCTAGGAGTTATAGGCCTACAGATGTTTCTGTGTGTATATGTTTGTTTTGCTTTATTCTGATTTCATTCAATATTGAAAGCAAAGTCGCTGTGAAATCTCGAGGGTGGACTCCATGTTTGCCAACATCTGAGCCTGTAGCCACCTTCCCTGCTGAAAAACAAACAATAGAAACCCTCATAGGATGTTGTAATGGTTTTAATGGTTATAATAGAAATTGGATTGGTTTTAATGGAAACTGTAATGGTCCCTGTGGGTCTCTACTGGTAAATGTGTTGCCTTCTATTAGTGGCATGTTATGTCTAATGGATCCCATTAAGGACAACTAGAACACCTTTGGAATTTGGTAATGGTTTTAATGGTTAAAAGATAATGATGTGTAATGCTATTTGCAGCGGAAACCATTAGAATTTATGTGAGGGTTTTTATTGTTTTTTTTTCAGCAGGGTTTACTGACTGTAATATGGAATAAGTGAATAGAGTTCAACAGGGTTAATAAACTGTAAATGTTTAAAGAGGGATAATCTCCAAAAAATAAAAATAAAATAAAATAAAAAATTTCATCAAACGTGACTCCAAACAAGGCTACAGTCTCCATCACAACGCAGGGTTATAGGATTTTTGTTTCTTTGATTCACCGTTTTGAATGTGACAGAACATGCTCTTCTTTGAACATTTCCAGATTGGGTGTCAATGGCATTTATGAAGTGCTTTGGGAAATACCTTGTATGCTTGAATAACCGCATACTACAGTGCTAAACAGTGTGTTAGTACGACACCCTAGCCTATGCTGTTTAGTATGGTAGCATGCGGTGTCAGACAAACTATGGTCATGAGTCTCTATGGTGATATTTCAGTTATCACACAGCACCACCTACCGTCATCCCACCAGATCTGCAATAGGGAAGCAGTAAAAACTGGACAGTATAGTATAGAAAAAACGGAATTTTTGTTTAACATATCAGGAAACACAGAAAAAGAAACGAAACTAAAACTAGTCTATTATTCGTGAAGGCGAATGCGAGAATTATTACACGGTTCTAGAGAAAAGCAATGAAACGAGAAGCAATGTGTTTGTTTAGCATGTGTGGCTTTCAATTCCCATGTTTATCTAACGCATGTAATTGAGGAGTTTAAAATCACCCACTGCACATGAATATAATAGTCACAAACCATGATATTGGGTTTAAAAATAAACACCCAGGTCTTTTCTTAGCAACAAAGGAGACATCTTACACGAACCGTGGTCTTGGGTGGCCATCTAGTGGTGTGAGCTTTTATGGTCAAGTAATGTTTCGGGGTCATTGTAGGGCCACAGTTCTCCAAGGTAATGCTACTTTTTTGTTCATTCTAACAACTACATTGTTTTACTCCTGCTTTATATCATGTCCGAGCAGCAGGTGCATTCTTTATTCATTAATTTTTTTTATTTTATAAAATAAAAAAATTAATTAAAAAAAAGGAATACATTCTAACTCTCAGAAGATAGCTTTTCTATGATAAACCAATACGCCACATGCTCTGCTTATTTTAATGAACAATATATAACTAATCAAATTCTTGGTTAAAATCCTATTTTTTGTGTGTGCATGAGTTCAATGTGGACAACCAGTGAAACAAATCAAACCGAGTATTTAGAATGGCCAACTTTGCCTGTGGTGAAAAGACCTCCCCCGTAGGCTTCGACAGGGCAGAAAACACTGTCAGAAATGATCATGATATAATTCAGTGAGTGATGCATTATCGGCCAACGGTTGTCCTTTTATTTGCAATACTGATAAACAGCACGGTGGTGATTTCATAACACGCTTGGAAACTCTTTACTGCTCCATTTTTATTTATTTATCAATTACCAGCACTACATTAATTTAGGTCCTTTCCTTTAGGTCTTTAAGTCTTAAAGACAAGACACACCACTTTCATTTAGGCCCTAAAATAACTGGTAACTTGTTCCTGGAAACAGATCATCCCAGCTAGCAAACTAATAGGCAAATCAATGCTTAGGAAATGTTAGACTCTGATGCTTCACAAAATATCCCAAGAATGTGATGTGATCGAAACGTGTTTATTCTTGTGGC
This sequence comes from Ameiurus melas, assembly GCA_012411365.1. Classification (NCBI taxonomy): domain Eukaryota; kingdom Metazoa; phylum Chordata; class Actinopteri; order Siluriformes; family Ictaluridae; genus Ameiurus; species Ameiurus melas. The sequence continues at coordinate 17,742,591 of CM022764.1, read as the reverse complement.
TGTAAACAATTTTGAAGCTGAAAATGAGTGCAGGTCTATTCACCGCAGAAACCTATGTGAGGTCAGTTTTGCAACATATTTTACTTTATATGCACAATGCTTCTAAAAATAAATATGTAAAAAAAAATTATTTAAAAGATCATCTTATTCAACCAAAGAGCAAAAAACAGACAATAATGCAGAAACATTAATCTAATATGTTTGAATTTCCTTTTGAATGTTCATAACTAGGTTTTTGGATTAAAAAAAAAAAAAAAGTGTGAACAGTGGACTTTTGGTGTCTGCAAATGAAATACACACTTAAGCAGTGCTCATTAATGAGCAACACAGAATGCAAAGTGTAATTTATTATGTTTTTTGTTTATGGTGGTCAACTTTTGCACTCTTTTAACCAAGCAGAACCAGCCACTGTCAATAACAAGCAGAATAATTCAGCAAAAGTAAGCTTGTTATCAGTTATAAAAACTAGAAGTAACAATTGTTTTTGTTTTTATTCAAAATACTTAAATACCTATTCCAACTGCTGTAAAATATGCATGCAAAAAAAACTGTGAAATTCAAAATAGATCCTCAAATTTGAAAAAAGTTTGCTGAAAGATTTTAAGTCAGTCAATATTTGAAGCTAAATTATGGCAACTATCATCTGTTAAGACAAATATGACCAAGGATTACATTACTACAAATACTACACTCCCCTTTCCTTACTCATCAAAAACTGCAAAGTCCAAAGTGAAGGCATATGAGATCTGGTATAAACTTAAATACCCATTTTCAAAAATTACCAATGACAGGAATTTTTTTTTGACTGGACTGGTTTATAATAAAATGCAGATCAAAACAAACGTATCTTACAAAGTCATGTGAAGACGATATTAAACAAAAACACTGAAAAACTAAGATAAAAAAAAATTACAAAAGATCTGCCACCATACAAATACAATCAAAAATTACATATTACACAATTGCCTGGTTTTTAATCCTCCAAAAAAAGCAAAAAAAAAAAACAAACAAAAACAAAACAAAACAATAAAACACACACAAACTAAGTATGATTCCAGGACTATATTATCAAAACAGAGGAACAAACCAGGGGAGGGATAAAGTACAGTAAACTGTAAAGGGGGAGGACTAATAGGACTGATGCTGTCAGAACAGTAGAGATGCTGGCATGTGGCAGACCTGCAGCTGTGTAGATGGAAGTCTAAAAATTGTTATATAGTCCTCCTTCAGTAGATCCGTCCTCGACTTCCGTTCCCTCGTCCAAAGCCTCTGCCCCGGCCACCTCTGAACCCACCTCTTTGCTCTGAGACGACAGGATGAATTGTATAGTTTTCAGAGAACATGCTTTCAAATACGACCTGCTGTCCTCCAACTTTCCTCCAATTTATTGTTCCCTGAATGTGTCTGCTTGTGTATGAGCCATTTATTGTTTAGTACACTTTGTTTAACTCAGATGTATTGAATCTTTCCCTTTGCATGAGCCCCAGTACCCAGTTTGTGGAGAAGTGACATTTTTGATCATACAGTATCTCACAAAAAAGTGAGTACACCCCTCACATTTTTGTAAATATTTGATTATATCTTTTCATGCAACAACACTGAAGAAATGACACTTTGCTACAATGTAAAGTAGTGAGTGTACAGCTTGTGTAACAGTGTAAATTTACTGTCCCCACAAAATAACTCAAAACACAGCCATTAATATCTAAACTGCTGGCAACAAAAGTGAGTACACCTCTAAGTGAAAATGTCCAAATTGTGCCCAAAGTGTCAATATTTTATGTGGCCACCATTATTTGGATACTTTTTTATTTTTATACTTTTGTTGCCAGCGGTTTAGACATTAATGGCTGTGTGTTGAGTTATTTTGAAGGGACAGCAAATTTACACTGTTACACAAGCTGTACACTCACTACTTTACAGTGTAGCAAAGTGTCATTTCTTCAGTGTTGTTACATTAAAGGTTTATCAAATATTTTAAAAAATGTGAGGGGTGTACTCACTTTTGTGAGATACTGTATATCAGATAAACATGTCCAATGTTAGATAGGATAGATTTCATTTTACATTGATCGACTCAAAACGTTCTCCATTTACAATGACAGAAGTAAGGGAACACTTTTTTTTTAATTATGGTTTGTTTAGTATCATTGTCCACCCCCCTAGTTTTCTTATCAGTTACTTATAAACTTCCTGATATTCACCAAAGTGAACAGCTGTCTTTTGAGTCTAGCTTTTCTAGTCCTAGGTCTTAGTCATAACCATCATACTTTATATAGACATGTGTATGACACATCCTATGCTGTGCAATCACTGCAAACACACTGAATACTATGGCTCCAGGTTGTTCTATAGCTAACTGAAGGTAACATTTGCTTAAACACTTGAGTAGTGCCACCTTCTTACCTTCACCCACTCTAGGTTGTTACATATTGGATGACTCAACCAAGAACAATTCACATTGCATTTTTTTTTTTGGTACATCTAAAAGCAAAGACACTTTACTAGACTTAAAGGCATGTATCAGCAGAAGTAGTAGTACACATTAGAGTTGGGATTCACATGTGACACCTAGGCAGCCCTGTAATTTATTAAAAATTATATACGATGCACCAGCTCACAGCATTGAAAGTCTACAGTAATTCCCAGTTCATCAAACTCACCGTAAGAAAAGTTCCCAATACTAGCACTGTATTTTCCACTCGGTGGGTTATATATTTGCCGTGCATCCCTCCTGGGCAATGGGGACACTTTCTTTCCAATTGTTCCTGTAGCCACATCCTCTACAGAAGAGCGTTTTTGTCTATGGGATACATAAATGAGGTGTCAGACCATGAGCCCTGAGGTTTAGCATTTCAAAGAAGACTTGCCAATAGGGATAAGAAGCTTACCCCACAACAGCTGCTGCCGCCGCCACCGCCTCTGTCTTTTGCACTGGTTTCCAGGACAAAGTGACAGTGCTCTTGTAGGATGGAGGGTTGTGGAAGAGATCCTGAAACAGCCAGCAAGATTATCATTAAAAATGAACCAGTGTAGAAATCACTGAGGAACAGTTGCTGCTTTTTTAATTCTCCATTCACTTATGAGATTTTGCCGAATTAAAGCATTACCTTGATTAGGACGTTGATGTTGTTGGTAATTTTCAAAGCCACCACTTTGATTTTATTCTAAAGGAACACAGCAAAAGTTTGTGAATACCAGTAACCATGTTAAAACTGAAGAAGCACCAACTGAAAAAAGAAAAAAAAATTACTAAAAATACCTCTTCAGTCTTTAGAGCATCGCCAGATTTGCCTTGCAAGGCCACACGGAGTTGGCGAATGTACACTTGCAGTCCTCGTGCAAAGTACTGCAGCCTGTAGGCCCAATGACACAAGTGAAATCACAACTCACACGAGATAAGTCACACAACTCTCAATTTAATTTGGCAGCAAGAGCAGACCTGATCTTGAAGTCTTTTAATTTCTCAGCATCGACCTTGTCAATAAGAAAGTCTGGTAGCTTTTTGCCAAGTTGGTGGAAACTGAAGAGGAGGCACTCCACATAGCTGAACTGGAGCTTGGGCTCATCATTCCCAGCATTTTCCCCATTCTCTTCTTCAGGAGGCAAGGGCATGAACTCCTAAACATTAAGGATGTGACATAATCCATAATCTACATAAAAGTGCTACTGTAAGGTGAAGCTTACATTTTTACAAATAAAAGGTGTCTTCAAGTATCCAAAATTTAAATGTAATACTTTAAGACTTTCAATGCCTTTGCAATTTAAGACTTAATTTGTAGTAATGTATCAAAAACAAAAACATTTAAAAATAACACGAGGCAGTAAAACTCACTGTGTATTCTACAGGTGGAACAAAAGTGAAACATTTTAACATATCTTGAGACAATCTGATGCTTAAAATTTAAAAAGTAATTTCACCCAAATAAATATGGTTTAGTTCCCTAGTTAATTTCGGTTTTACCAGAAGTTTCTCAAACAGCATCATGAGGTTGGACTCGAGTTTGTCCATGTCACCACAGAACGGACTCATCTCAGCCAGCAGTTTCAGTACCTGGAGAATGATAAGGGATCAATGTAAACAAAATGGCTCATTTTGCTTTTAATTATGTACATATTAGGTACTACATATTGCAGGAAAAGGTATGACCAGCATGTTATGAGTATGAGTGGAATGTTAAGGACATCGTGCTTGTCAATATAAACATTTTTTTTTTCCATAATCAGATTTTTTTAATTTATACAGATGATGCTCACTTCAAGCTGGATGTCCAGTTCTGCCACGGGGCTGGTGAGCATGCTGAGGTTAGGCAGAACATGTTCGCAGAAGTACGTCACAAATCGAGTGGAATGCACATTTTTCTGTGGGGATAAAAAGAGAGACCAGCATTTTTAAATAAGTAAAGGTAAATTAACTACCGTTTAACATATAAACACAAAACAAAGAATGCTACAGTATAAAATCTATATATTTTATACTGCAGTATAAAAACAAAGAAAGCTGCAGTATAAAATATATTAAGATTTTGAAGTGGTCAAGATGGTGCTGTAGGTCAGCTCACCGAGAACAGAGGCAGTGCCTGGCGTGTGCATTGCAGCAGGCGGTCCACACTGTCAGCATCAGCAGGGTTGAGGGCCTGCTCCAGGAAGGCCTGCTCCACCACCAACTCCACCAGTTGCTGCCTCCCGCTCACTGTCTGCAAGTTCTTCAAGCCGGACAGCACCCGCATCAGAAGCACAAACTCCTCTCCAGTCACATCCTCCAAAACCTGCACCACAACACAGTATGAAATGACCATCTCGCTTGGGACAAAATGAACTGTAAAAAAAATTCAAGACCCGTCTGCAAATCCAGACTATGCTCTCCTCTCCTGTTAGTTTCTCTGTTGTTATTGAATAACTGAATTTTGTTGAGAAGTACCACCATAGCACAATGCTGCCATGACCATGCTTCACTGTGAAGATGGTATTAAACAGGTGTTGAGTAGTACCTGGTTTTCGTCATACATATCGTGTAGAGTTTAGCCCATGAAGTGACATTTTTGCCTGAACAGACAATACATTTTTTTCCCTCAGGCAAAATTTTTTTTTAAAATGCCATATACATTTAACTCAGAAGTGGCATCTGTCTAGCCACTCTACCTTAAAGGCCAGACTGACAGGGTATTTCTGAGAAGGCTGCCCTTTTCGGCAAGTTCTCCCATATCTACAGAGGTCTTCTGAAGAGTTGTTAGAGTGACTACTGGGTTCTTGTTCACCTCCCTGACCAAGCCCCTTCTGAGTTTGGCTGGACAGCCAGCACTTGGAAGAGTCTGGGTGGTTCCAAACTTCAATTTCATAATGATGAAGCCCACTGAGCTTGATGGAAAATTCAAAGGTTTAGAAATAGTTTTATATGCTTGTGCTGATCTATGTCTTGACACAAATTGATCACAGAAACGCATTTATCACAGATATTCATAGCAAACAGAAATGAACAGAGTTCAGTTTGAAGTGCCTTAAGCAAGGGTCGGAATACCGATCTAAATATTTCAGTATTTGATTCATACATTTGAAACTATTTCTAAAAACACTATCACTTTGCTGTTATGGATTATGGAGCCTACATTAATACTCGAAATAGTACAGTTAATCAACATTAAATTAAATCTGTAACACGCTAATGCATGTAAATACTAAAGGGGTGTAAATTCTTTTTGAGCCCACTGTATATACTTTCCACAAGTGTTTATTTTAGTCAAGTCAAACATACATTGATGGATTTTATTTCACATTAATGAACTCTAAACATTCTCTACTTAACAGAAAATGGTGGTGTGACATCAGCACACTTTTCGAAAATAGAGTACTCCAACGTTAAAACGTGGAACTCAAAGAAGTGGGTGCTAATTTTTCAGCGTCTAGCTGAAGTTTTAAAGGCCCCATTGGCACAAGCAAACACCTCAATTCAACTCCAGGAATACTTTTTTTTTTTTTTTTTTTTAAGACTAATCATTTAAACTTGAACTTGGGCCAGGACTCCCTGGAAGAAGAGATTTTACATCTCAATGAGACTATACTGGTAAAATAAAGAACAAAATAAAGGATTCAAGATATTCTACCTTTTTTGTCTCTGTGAAGATGTAGTCCTCAACTTCCTTGGTCAGGGTTTCTTCTGGCATTGTCTTCAATTTGGCAGAGAGGAATCTAATTGCTCGATCTCGTACAACATCCTCTCCCTGTATAATTTGGCTGAAAAGACCTCCAAGTGTCCCTTGGAAACAATGATTAGGGAAAAGTTGATACACCGGACTATTTCACAAAACACATACAAAAGAAAAACACATACCAACTAGTCACATATTTATTGGTTTTATTTATGAATTTAAATATATAATTTTTTTTAGACAATACCTCTAGCATCAATTTTGAATATGGAAATCAGTGCGTTGTTTACTTGGTTGAATTCTGCTGCATCATCTGGAAATGGGGAAAAAGCTCATGATCAAATAAATAGGTCACAATACAACACGACCTCCTCTACATTGTACTGTTATGGTGTCAATCAGATTACAGAATGCAAATGATCATTCCATGCTTGGTCTAAATCACAGCGATTTATTGCACACCCCAATCAAATCAGTTGCATACAATATTCCTAGTCATGATCAAATCAGATGCTTATCATAAAAAAATGAAATACCGATGCACCTGTCTCAAAGACACCCATCAGTTTCTCAAATGGCGCTTATAAAATGGTCATCTACACACTACCAGATAAATGTGCACATACACATCTATAAAGGTTTCTTATGTGGTCATTGTATTGGCTGTAAAACTGCTGCATAAGCCTGCCACTGCTGCTGCTGTTGCCAGAAATTCTTTACAAACGCACAACACAGCATTCAGTGGCTTCAACTTCATTCTCCTGTAGCCACTGAATGCTGTGTTGGCCCCCTAACGACTGCGATTATGCCCTTTTAACCATGCAGCCCAATGACCCAAGGACGGATCACATTCAGCCAACATACGGCAAAAGCCAGTGGCCGTGGGTGTCTCAATTCCACACAACAAAATTGCAGAGAGGTAGTCATGAAAAGAGACGTGTGCTTGCACATGTGCAATTAAGTCTGGAACAATTTACAGGACACTGACAACACAAGAGTATTTTTACACTACTGTCAGACTGGTTTGCGGTATAGGTAACAGACATTTTTAGTAATTTTGTCATCTCGTTTGTTTCTTTTGCTCTTTAGGCGAATGTTAAAAAAATTAAAAATAAATAAAAATAAAAAATCATGTGAAAACTTAACCCTGCAGAAATATCACATACCGTAACATACTGTTAAAATGTTAACTTTAAAAATGTCAAATTTTAAAATATGATTTTAGCCATGTTATGCTCTTGATTAACACTTTCTATTCAACCTGTGTACTAAACAAATTCTATGAGCACTTTAAATTCTTACAATTACCTGTCTGCAGTAGTTGTGTGAGGATGTCTGCTACTCTGGGTAAATTCTCTCCAGCTGCAAAGCGTGGAAGTTCTTTGATGGCCTGCCGGCGAATCTGCAAAAAACAAAATGCAACAGATAAATATTGATAAGTGTTGATCACTAGGGCTGTGCCATAACGTATCGTCTGATATACCAGTAGAATTCCTCCCCGCGACAAAGAATTTGCCATCCTGTGATATTGACGATATAGCTGATGACCTGTTTACGCTCTGCAACGGGGCATCTCACACGTAGGACGAGAACAAGCATGGCGGAAGGTAAGGTTATGAATCCTCTGAGTAGTGGTGTTTTCACTGGAACATTAATTTGAATATAAAATTCATGTTCTATATTTTAGCATACTTGATTTGTATAGTTTAACATGTGATGATGGTCAGGATTAAGTTGAACTTTTTTGGATCAATGTTAGTGTTTGCTGATTGCGTTGAACTTTCTATTTTCATATCGTCATTTATATCGTTACCACAAAAAATACCATGAAATGTCGTCATATAATTTCAAATCTATATAACCCATCCCTACTGCTCACAATTGGGGATTTCACTCTTTCATGTTTTGGGGCCAGAGATGACCTTACCGATACATCTTCATCTTCACACAAATCCAACTGTGCGTTAATTGCTGCATCTGCCAGGTCTGGAAAACTGCTGAAGAACTTTGGAATGAACTGTGCAGCCAAACGCTTCTCCTTTGGGCCTCCTTTCACACCATCCAGGATAACCTGGTAGGCATCTTTGTGCTGAAACATAAAAAAATATATATAAATCTATATAAAGTTACATAACTAAGATTTTGGACTGTAGAATAATACAGTCGGTACCACTGCCATCTCAAAGCTCCAGGTTTCCCAGATCAATTCTGAGCTTTGGTCACGGTCTATGTGGAGTTTCTGTGTAGGTTCTCCAGGTTTCGTCTACCCTCCAAAAAACATGCTGGTAGTAGAATTGGCTACATTAGAATTTTCCCTACGTTTGAATGAGTGCATGCATGGTACTCTGTGATGAACTATTGACCCATCCTGGTACCTCACATCCAGTGTTCCAAGGATAGGCTCCAAATCTACATCCACCCTGACCAGAATAAAGCGGACCAAGATTGCTACTTGTAAATTAAATGTATTCCTAACATTTTCTGCCGAGCCCCACACGAATTTATGGAGATCCAGATCCTTTCTGCCTCTGGATGGAGCTCAAATCTTCTCGAATTCCGTACTACCGGGACTATGGCTGCACCTAAGACCTTACAGACTTCGTATAAATCCATTATCAACTTTTTCACATTATCTTCTGAGTCGGATTCCTCTCAAGGTTTCTTCCTCTTAAAACATCTTAGGGAGTTTTTCCTTGCCACCGTCGCCACTCAGTGGCTCGCTCAGTTGGGGTAAATTCACACCTTCATTATCTGTATACCATGTTTCTATTTCTATAAAGCTGCTTTGAGACAATGCCTATTGTAAAAAGCGCTATACAAATAAAATTGAATTGAATTAACAGGGTACACGGTGCCTAAGTGGTTAGCACATTTGCCTCACACCACCAGGTGGGTTCGAATCCCGCCTTCTGTGTGCATGGAGTTTTATCAGAGCACCGCAGACACTCCATGCAGTTCTCACCTGGTTCCCCACTGAAGCTAAGCAGGGTTTAGCCTGGTCAGTACCTGGATGGGAGAAAACTAAGGAAGCTTTTAACTATTGGAAGTATTATTAGTGAGGCCAGCAGGGGGCGCTCACCCTATGCGGAACCTAATGCCCCAGTATAGTGACAGGGACACTATACTGTAAAATCAGCACCGTAATGCAGATGAGACGTTAAAGAGGTCCTGACTCTGTGGTCATTAAAAATCCCAGGATACTTCTCGTAACAGAGTAGGGGTAGAACCTGGAGAAATTTCCCCCTTTTGAACCCTGTTATAAAGCTACTTTTTGGCTCACCTTTCACCTCTGCACTTCACTGTAGTTTACAGCTACACAGGGCTAAAACCAGCTAAGACCTGAGCTCAATCCCGAGCTGCTACCGGACAGATCACACTACAGGATGTAGAAGCGGTTCACTCTCTATAGTGCACTTTACTGTACAGAGCCGCTGCACTCTGTTAGCTACAGGACTGCTAACCCAGGTTAGCATAGTTATATTAGCTTAGCGAAGTGTAGGCCGTATAAGTAATTCTGCAAGCGAAGAGAGACATGTGGAGTAAATGACTGAGTCGGTAAGCTAGTCGCGTGTGCGGTACTACAGTACAGATGTACTGCTGGAGGAAATGGGGTTTGGTGTAGCTGCTGGAGGAGGAACACAAACCTGGCTCAGGTCCTCCTTGGCGTCGGCAAGGATGCCGTAGTTACGGTACAGCTCCTCCACTGTGGTCGCCATCTGCGTCAACGAATCCGCGAGTAATGGAAAGTAAACAGCTGCTTTTTTTTCTTCCCCCCCCGCAGTAAAATCTCTCCCTTTTAGCGCAACCTGATCTAAGGCGTCGGATAAATTCGCAACATCAGACTTTTCTGATCGAATACGAAGCTAAATGCTTTCGTTCGCGCGCTAGCATACAGCTCCTGCGCTAACTCGTCGCTTGGATTGTGACGCGGGTGACGTTGGTTTCCCCTACCGCCGCGTGCACAGAGGGCTGCTGCTGTTACACCGCCCCCTTGTGACATGGAATGGGATTTACACACAACTAGTGCAGATCTATACACTAGTGGTGTGTGTGTGTGTGTGTGTGAGAGAGAGAGAGAGAGAGAGAGAGAGAGAGAGAGAGAGAGAATGAGAATGAATGAGCATGAAAATGAAAATGAATGGGGCAGTGGCAGCTCACTGATCAGAGGGTCTTGAGTTCAAATCCTAGCTCCATCATGCTGCCGGGCCCTTGAGTAAGGCTTAACCCTCAACTGCTCAGCTGTATAAAAAAAGAATTGATAAATGTAAGTCACTCTGGATAATGGGGTCTGCCAAAATGCAAAACAATTAAATAGTATATTAGATTTGTATTGTCTTGGATATGGTGCTAGGGAGCTTATCCTGACAAGTTGTATAGGTATCCCTGTTCATTAAAAAACAAATATAATAAGGGATGAAGTCTAGTTGAAGGTTTGCTGTGATAACATTTTAATTTAAAACCTTTAGACTTCTTTTAGTCTAACTCAAACAGACCTACACATTTCCTGACTGAATAATAAGTGTTGCTCTGTTTGTGAAATGCGCAAATTCTGGTGCAATTCTTATTTAAACAGTATCTTTGGTTAAACACTGAATATTTTTCAGTATATTCAGAATTCAGGTGCCAGAGTTCTGGCACGCTGAGATCTCAGCACACATACTCCTATACTTTTACATTGGCTTCCCATCTCTTGTGTAAAGCCAAGCTTCTACTTATGTTCAATGCCCTGCATGATCTCTCACAGAACTTTTGCATCCTTACACTCAATCTCACACACTCAGATACTTCAGCACTGGTGGTTCCCAAAACTATAGTGGGAGGTAGAGGTTCAGTGCAGTGGCCCCTAAACACTGGAACTCAAGCTCATCTCAAGACTCCTATTCAGAATAATTTTTAACATGTTTTATACTTCTTGCTTTTTCATTTTATTACTGAACAGAATCCCACTATCACCCAGAAGACACTGGATAGTGGTACTTTTTCCCGCTGATTTTATAATTGATTTGTGAAGCTTGTAAAATATTAGTGTATGAATAGCATGAGATAAACAAAAAGACAACATCCCCATATCTAGTACACAGAACTAAAGTTAAGTAACAACTTCACTCTATTCAGCAGGGTAATGCTCTGTAACACTCCCACACAAAGATTTTCTCTGCAAGGATCAGCATTCAATTAAGGCCACTAAAGCTCCTTAACTGCTTTTCTATTCTGGGAAGACTACATTGATTAAAGGTTGATTTTAGTCCTAAAGGAAATGACTCTACTTGTGAGTGTCCCATTGGATTGGAAACATAAACTGCTATGTTCAGACAGCTTAAGTGTGTTAAAGGTGCCTTGAACACGCAGTCATACATGACTGCATCTATAAAAAGTAAAGTGACTAACCATGAATGACTAGCCAACCAAGAATATAGAGTTACACAAAGTATCACTTTATTACTACAAAGGTATACAACACTGCACATTGATAAACACAATATTTGTCATAACATTCAAACTGAAATTATAATTAAGACATAAAATATTTCATGAAATAAATTATTCCTTAGATCAATACATCAGCAACTCCACTACAAAACAAATTGTACAGTACATACTAAAATGGCTCAAACAAGAAAGTGTCACACAGTGTAGTCAAGTCCATAATCCCAAACAGCTGAAAGCTCAAAGATTTTGCCTAATACTGCATCTGTGTAAACAGTGTTAGCTCAGCAGAGCTGAAATTCCACATAGCTTTGCCAGTTCTACAGCAGAAAAAGAGCATGCCTCTTAGAGTACAGCACAGGACAAGACTCAGCTAATTATAGGTTTCTTGAAACTCCTCTCCCTTGTGCTTTAAGCATTCAACCAAACAATAATGTAGTTTCCAAGTAAGCATTACAGCTGTTCATGTACACCAAAGCCTTTGTATATGAGAAACCGTGTCAAGAAGTTGTAAGTAGACTGTCTTCCAACATAGGTAAAAATTTCTACAGGTCACAGTTAAGAAATGTTTCGTGTACACCTGATAAATTATTACTTTGTAAATTTATAACCAAAAACTAGTACACAAACAGCCATGTAATCAACTTCACAGATTGTGTACAACCCCACTGGCTGATTATGAGGAAGTGGAATGCTGCTGAACACTTTAAGTAGTCAAATTGGCTCATACTGCACTTTAACTGCTGTGATAATCTATACGACTCCACTAATGTAATCAGTGTAAATACTTGAAATAACGACAGTTGTAGGATTGGACTATATTATGATTCTTACAGAAAAGTTTTCAGCTCGTTTCAGTGTTCTGGCATATCTGTGATTTTGATGTAGTTGACTGAGAGTCCAGGATTACAAGATGACTGGAGAAAGGCCTGGGAGAAGCAGTTCTCTTTGCTTTTGTCACCTGGCCATTATCACCACAATCTTTTCTGTTTGTCATGGAGAGAAACTGGATGTCTGAATGAACATTGGCGACCGTGTGGCGCCGTATTCCAACAGTCCTCTCCAGATATGCCTCGCCTTCCTGCTCCACAAGAGGCGTCAGCAGTGATTCTGCAGCAAAGTGTGTGATTGTGATCTCTGGCTGGCCAAAGCGAGGTGCAGTCTCCAAACTGGACTTTTCCAAATGACACCCTGGTGCAAGAGTAGGGACAACTGGTTACATTATGTCGGAGTATGAATGTAGCAAGTTATTGTGATAGCCCTTGATAGGGTAGATGTGTATCTGGCCTGGCCAAATAAAAGCTCTAATCCAGCCTACCAAATGAACTGAGAATCTTTATTACACATTAAAAATCGTCATGTGAACCTCTGTTAATCCACTAGGAGGCAAAATAGAGCAATAAACTAAGGGCCTTAAAATCAGCTTCAGACAAAATATGCTAACCAATTTTATATTATATTATATATATATATATATATATATAATATAAAAATATATATATATATATATATATTTTTTTTTTTTTTCTTCATTATGGAGCTAAAATTTTATCACTATAACCATGTCTCTTTCCATGGCAAATAATATAAATTTATAAACAATAAAAACAAACAATAAAATTAATAACTAATTAGGGGTTTCACAGCAATGGGGATGAATACTTATGCAATAGTATTATTTATTTCTAAGTCATTTGCAAACTATATTGATTTTCTTCCCCACTTTAATATTATGGGCTATTTTGTTTGGATTCATAATCTCAGCTGAGTAAAACCATAATTTGGATTTTTTTTTGGCAATGACTTTCAGTCTATTAATCTGTTTTGTATGTACAGTACGTACACTCACCATTCACATTAATAGTAACACCTGTACGCCTGCTCATTAGGAGTGGCGAATGTATAACAGGAACACATGTACACCTGTTCATTTATCCAATCAGCCAATTATGTGGCAGTATCATACTTCATAAAATGGGCTGGCTTGAGTATTTCAGAAACTGCTGATCATCAGGGATTTTCAGACACAACAGTCTCTAGAGTTTACATAGTACGGTGCAAAAAAAATTAGACAAAAACAATTCTGTGAGTGGGGCTCTGCAGGCTGAAACACCTTGGTGATGACAGACACCAGAGGAGAATGACCAGATGGGTTCGAGCCGACAGAAAGTCTCTAGCAACTCAAATAAGCACTCTATAACCATGGCGAGCAGAAAAGCATCTCAGAACACACAACACGTCAACCTTTGAGGTGGATGAGCTACAACAGCAGAAAACCACATCACATCAACAAGATGTTTCCACCCAATGAACTGTTGCTCACTCAATGAGATTTGTTTTTCATGCTATTCTGTGTAAACTTTAGAGACTGTTGAGCAGGAAAATCCCAGGAAATCAGCAGTTCCTGAAATATTCAAACCAGCCCTTCTTGACCTGTACCTGCATGATTTTTGCACTGCACTTCTGCCACATGATTGGCTGATTAGATAACTGCATGAATGTGCAGGTGGACAGTGAGTGTACGTTCAACCAATTTGTGCATTCAGTATATACATGAACACATTTACGAGAAGTTGATGTGTTATTGGTTTATTAAACTGTTTTGTTTGGCTGTGCCTGATCTTACCTGAAGTGGAGTCCCTGTGGCTCATGTAGAGGTAGTTACTCAGGTAAGGTTTAATCACCATATCCACTAGTCGCTCTAGAAGGTAGTATTCTTTACTAGGCCCACTAGACTCGTGAATGCCCTGTGTTAAAAAAAATATGTAGATCTGCAGGCTGTGAACTTGCTTTAAAATGTTATAAAACTGAGTGGTACATTGTGCAATGTGTTTGCATAAATATGTGGGATGACATTTATCTTTTAATATCTGGTCAGTGTGGCTTGTGGCATTTATAACAATGTTTTATGTAAATAAATGTAAATGATACATCAGGTTACTTTCATAGAGATATTCAGCAGAAAATTCAAATGGTAATGCTTTAAATAAAGTCAGAAGCCGTATAATAAAATTCCCACCTGTAGAATGAGCAACATCTGTACTATAGCAGGAGGGTATGAAGCGGTATGCAGCATGTTCTCTAGAGAAAGCTTCAACAAGACCTGGTCCCTAAAACCCAGCAGAGCCATCTGTCTCACAGTTAGCTCCTGACCCTGTGAGTGAGCGCACACACACATACACACAGACACACACACACAGACACAATCACCACATTGTCTATGGACTAAGGCTGGCTAAGAACATTCTGTAGTGAATGACACTACTCGGTTACCTGCACAGGATAGAATATGGCTTGAAGAGTTGGCAGGATCTCTGTGAAATATGTTACCCACATTTCAGACAGAGCCTGGAGACAGTTTTCGTCTAGGAGGGAGAAAAACAACAATAAAAGAAGAGAATCTCAGTTAATATTCCATAGTACTCCACAATATCCTCCTCAAACTAAAACATGCATTGCAGGCCCAGGAAGATACTCAATATTCAAGATACAATATTTTTGGGTAACTAGAACAGTTGTTTGACCAACTATATACAAATGGCTTGATGATTATGCTAAGAACATCTGTATAACTATATATTTCAGTACTGACCCTCATGAAGCTGAATTTTCTCCAATATATGTGCCAGGCCTTTGTTCAAGAGCTGATCCTATGTCAAATTAGAATGAAATAATGTTAAAGCATAGGTAGATCAACAATAATTAAAAGACCAGAATTATTTGCACCCTTCATATTTGGGATTAACTTTGTAAGTAGTTAATTTTCATTATGCAGAAACTAGATCTGGAGTAGTCTGACCTAGAGAACAGCAGCACTGAACAACTGAACAAAAGGCTGGAGACAATGTTGGACCTCCTCTATGCACAAACTTTCAAGATGCTTTATATTTCTTGTTAAACAGACTTACATCTTAAATTAAGAAAGCCTATTTTCTGAAGAGTTAAAATCTGGAGACTGAGATAGCCATTGCAAAACATTGAGATCATATTTCCAGAACCATTTCTTTAATTATTTGGATGCATATTTGAGGTCATTTTGTAGGCTGATGATGTGCTTGGCCAAAAAGGTTTGTCCCCCCACCCCCTCCCTCTTCTGGCCATAACACATGGTTGCCATTGTAATTCTATTGATGCTGTTGGTGATGTATTTTGGGGATGTTCTCAAAAAAGGGCTTTCATGCAACCCTTACAAACAGCTTGTTGTTATGAAGGTGGCATCTCATTGTTGAATGTGAAACTTCAAAACGCAAAGAATCAACTAAAATGTGCAATTCTGGAACTGTTCTCTCCAAATTGTTCTTAGCTTTCTCACCATCTTCTTCACCGTACAGGGGAGAACTGTATGCTCATGTCCTCCTCCCACAAATTTTCAATTATCTTTTGAATTTTATTATTTATTATAGACCTGATTTTGCTTAATGGCACTTCCTAGATACTGAGAGAAATATAATTTATTTTCTATTTGTTTGCATCTATTTTAAATACTGTTTAGGGTATCAATTTTGCTGTGATTTTTTTTGTAGAAATTTCAAACATTTTAGGCAAACAGCTGAGCTCCTTATCTAAACAGTGATCATGTTATACCTGAAAGTATTCTGTAATGAAGGAGCCCAGTTCTGTCTTTTGAAGCCACCTGAGTACACAAAGATATAATGGAGCAAAATGAGCTAAAATCATCATGATGTCCTGTCACTATTAAGCTTGCACTGTGAAATTACTTGTGGAAAGATACTGACACTTAAATTTTACAAATAAATAATTATACAGAATAACATCAACATCAAAAACTAAACTGGAGTACATTTGTATCTGTCAGTGCTGATTTGACATTTATTTATTTGACATTTATTTATTTATACAAATTTAAATAATTTTTCCCCCACCTGATGCTTTCATTCAGACTGTACAGCTCATTGGTCTGTAGCCCTCCTCCTTGAAATACTTTGATGACAGCAGATTGGACACTGCAAAGTACATCAAATGAATCAGCTTCTAGAAACCAAATGTGATCTCACTGCACCATTTCAATATGGAAATTTGTCAACGATACAAGCAGTCAGAATTGCACAGTCATGCATAGCTATTAAGCAGGACTTCCTCTAGAAGTATGCCACATAAGCATTTAAAAATTCCTGCGTAAATCCTTTCGGATGAAACGAGGATGTGTATTTCCTTCTCTAAAGTCACCATACCCTCCCTTTTTGTCCCTGAACCCCTTACAACTGAATAACATCCTGCTCACCACTTCCTGAAAGTGAGGCAGCAGCAGCCCTATATATCTGACTGGAAAAAGAGGGTGAATAGTTTTTTTTGTTTTTTTTTGTCTCACAAACATGTGCACAGTCAGCATAACCCACACATATTTATAGTATGATCATGTTTCCTTAGCAGTGATGTAACACTCTACTAGTTCACAAGCTTGCTGTTTTAAATTTAAGGGGAATTATGCCAATTTTTCAAAGACTTAATTTAGTGAGAAGTATACAAATTGAGCAAAAAGCTGGGAAGAAAATGATTCAACATCCCTTCTATTTCCTTATACCATTTGTGACAGGAACCATAAGTTACAGGATCTACAACACACACACATAGCAATTTTAAGTTCTTCTGCATGTGTCCTCTGAGTTTTTATATTTAATGTTGAAATAATTTGGTTTTCTTTAGGTAAAGTCCTGCATGTATTTCATCTGGCTAAGACAGGCACATTTTTTCTGCCTTATTCCAACAAATAACTAAATAGAAAAAGTTGTGGCTACTGGTATTCATCAGTGAAGCTGCAGGAAGATATATGGAACTCAACATACAGTAGGCTGTGCTTGGCTAAAAATAGGCTATAGTGGTATACTATAGACAAAAAAAATATATTACAAATGAAATATCTATTAGACAAGTTTGCTTGCTTAACTAACATCTGGCCATGACCATGAGCATATTTCTCTGATCATCATCATCATCTCTTCTACTTCAATTTAAGTAAGCAGAAAAAAAGTTTTCACTTGAGCCAGAAAATGGTCGTCGTTGGTGATGCACAAGGCCGTTATTTTCTCATCTCTAGACACACCAAGTTATTAAGTAAGTGGCATTACAAAGTTTGGCAGCCCAGACATTCAATTTTGGTTGACATTTTCTGCAGCTACACCCCAGTTTCCATCTGCCTTGTACTGTTTATGGTTCTCTCTTCTGTAGAACCCAGTTGAAATTCTTACAGCTCTGTGACAATTTGGAAACAAAAGACCTGCTAGGGATCCTAGTACTTTATGAATATTCACAGTAAGTAGGCTAAATGTAAATAAACGTTCTTTGTAAATAAACAAAGAAAGGCTCACAATAGTGGTGTTGATGGATTCTATGTATAGTTTACTGTAACAACATAAATGCCTGCAATAGTTTGGAGGTTAGACCTATACTCAATGTATATGAATCGCACTGACACAATGTGTAAGCTCTTACACGCTTTAAATATTTCGAATCCCCAGTTCAAACCAATGCCGTGGTAAACTGGTATTTTTCATCAGAAAAATTTTAATAATTTTGTGTCACTTCTCACTCAGTATATTATGCCACAACATATATAAAAAAATCAGCAGAATTTGGCATTTTATTAATTTGTTTGATCTATTAAGCTTCATAAAATCTAGTGTAAATAGTTATTTTCAAGTGTTTAATCAAAAATCAAAAGGCATCGTTCTTTATTATTCGAGACAAACTCCAAAGTGCGTATACAGAAGTAGGATGTTTCAAATAAATCTGCCTGTAGCAGCTTACACCCACCTATTCCAGATACTTGCAGTGGAGAGTTGTAGGGATGGTGAACTTGCATGAAAGCGGGCCAGGTCTGACAGCACTGGTGAGCTCATAAAGCGAGGACGCCGAAAAGATCCCATCACGCACTATAAGTGAAGGCCACCAGGTAACAGAAGAATGCTAGTGGGTATAAATGAACTCAAGTCAACTTGTACTTCCTCTGTAGAAATGCACTCACGTGAGAGAAAGTGAGTAAAAAAAACTGTTACAAGAGTGTTGTTTACACCCTATTTATCTGTGATGACTCACAAAGATAGATATGTATGTCATACTGAAAGCCACATACAGCACCTAACACAGCCGAGCTCACTTCCTTTAATTCGAACTCTTCCTGCCTAACCCCTGCACGATGGTGTGCCCTGCATGCCTGTGTCTATGGCATGCAGTATAATTTTATTGAAGTAATTGACTTAAATGGTCTGTTAATAGAATTCTGATGCTGCTGATACATGTGAATATGACAGCTGTCTCCCTCAAGTCATGCCTCCCTCATCAACTCATGCATGCATATTCAATGAATGTGTTGTACAGATCTGACTCAGGCCATACTGCTCACACATATCCAGGCAGCACTCCACCCCAGCATGCTGTGGCTCAGTCCCACACACATCTGATACCAGATTCAAGGGCTTAAAATAAAGTTTGACAGCACTATGTCAAAATTCTAAATGTAACTGACTTTTATTTTTTATTTTTAAAAAGTCATATTTCCAGGACACCTTAATCTGGTAGTGAGTGGCTGGCTGGCAATAATATGGACATTGGAACTTTGCATTGTTTAAAAACAAAGCTACAGGCTAGACATTTCCAAGAAGCCAATTTCCTTTAACTGTGATCAGATTGATGTATTACACAGCTTAACTAAAGGCATAACAACGAGACTGTAAACGAAAATGACATGCACTCTTGCTTGCCATCTGGTAAACATGGGCATGTAAGCTTGGCAAGATTATGCCCATTTCAGTTGATTCATGAGCAGGGCTCTTTTGGGCTCTTGGAAACACACTATAATGATAGCTTGCCTTTGAAAAGGCATGATATTAATCAACATGATGTTATATTACAGATCTCCGCTTATTTCATAGTGCCTACAGATCCCCGTCTTGTGGTAGGATTTGTAGATTGTTTACATCTAGGGCGTTTGTTTCAAGGCATTTAAAGAGTGTATTTTAAACTTATTCTGCTATCTTGTGATGGTGCCGTCATGAGAAGCTTAGAGGGTTAAGCTAGTTAATGTAATTAAACACAAAGGCCCTAGAACTGAGTATGAACTTGATTAGATCATGTCAGCTTAGCTCAAATGAGAACAAAAGTAATATTTTAGGAAACTGTGAACTTTGAATAGGATTCACAAAACAAGAAACATTCATGCTTTCCTATGGATGAAATAATAATAATAATAATAATAATAATAATAATAATAATAATAAAAAAACGACTACAGAAATGTTTTCATTTCCTTGCTGAAAATTCCAGCTTAGTCTGACCAGATACCAAAACCCAGGAGGAGCTGCTCAAACTGGTAGACCATCCTTACTAGCTACTGGTACATTTCTGACTCATCACTGCTAATGCAACATTGTAGACAGATTATTTTAAGGAATATTACACAACAACAAGGCAATTAAAACATTGATCAGTTTATTCAAGTAATCAGGAAGCTCTGATAGTTTACCTGTTTGACCTGTTTTGAGTTTTGAGAGCTGGTCAGTCTAAACTGGATTTTTTTTTCTTTTTCAGGAGAGTAAAAGTTACAGTCGCATAGTACCACTCACAACACTGCTGTCTCAAATAACATTTCATTTAAAGTTTAGAAAGTGCTCGGGGCTACTTTTAAGCCGTTAGGTCGTACCCTGAGCCGTGTGAGGTCAACATCAACACTGGCTGAGCTTCTCAGACTGGGAGCATCACGCCACTTTCACTTCAAGTTGGCAAAACGACGCTTAAGAGAGCCGCAGCAGCATCTCATGTAGCGAAAGCACTCTGCTTCAACTTTTAAACCGAGCATTTATTAACAGCAAACATAATTAAGTAGTAAAAAACAAAACAAAACAAAAAAACACAACAGGTTACTGCATCTTGGACAATTAAGATGCACACACACACACTCACCGAATCTTGGTCGCAGCTTGGATAAAGTTGCCTCAAGGTTTCCCACACTCTTCAGGTACAAAAGCGCTAATGTTTGTCGAAGTATTAAAATGACAGACACAGCAATAAAACTGAAAGAATACTGGTTAGAAGGCAATGAAATGAGCTTTGAACTAGCAGTGTGTATGTGTGTGTGTGTGGGAGGAGTTAGTATGTCACACACTACTGCTTCACTTGATCCGCACACAAGTGGCACTTTTCATGACAGAATACGCGTTATGCCTATTAATTTGAAGTTTAGCTCCTGTGTACTGTTCAGTATTAGGAATGTTGTGTTCCATTCCAGCACTCGGTCTCACCAGACATTATAGCAGTACACCTGCTTCAGTCATTTTCGATGAATGTGTGAATATTCTCAGAGAATATTCAAGGAGTCATATCATGATTTTTAATGTTTTCCTTTTCTGGAAGGTATCTGTTTGTGCATGTATATGACCTGCAGAGAGGGATTTATTTGATCTAACAGAGAACACTATTAAACAATGCTGTTAGGATGCTGTAATGGGATAGGCAATAAAATTGGTCTAGATTTACACCAGTCATTTGAAACATAATTTCACCTTGATATGTATGTATGTATGTATGTATGTATGTATACAATCATAGGTGTAAAGCTCCAATTAATGTTCACAATCAAACATCAGAATGGAGAAAAATGTGATCTCAGCGATTCTCACCAGACTGTTTCTCAGCCCTTCAATAGCTATTGGAACAGGGATAGTTTACTTATTTCGCAGTATTAATTATTTGGAGTGGTAATTAAAAACAAACAAACAAATAAAAAATCATTACATTTTTTTCAGTTCGTTGTTGTTGTTGTTTGCAATACAGCTTCTTCTGTTTTTTGTACAATCATGATACGATAAAGTATTAAGACAAAGAGGCCTAAATAAAGACAGTAGGCTTTAAAAGTGTGCATTGGGTTGTGTTTGAACCTTCAGATTAAGTCTACTAAGTCCTTTTTTTCCGTCCACACTTTAAGTTTGATGAGTTGCATCTTCCTGTTCGTTGTATATAAACCTAGGTTTAGAAACTCTGCTGATTCATTACTGAACTTGTGACATCTGGCTCAGGGCTATTTATTCACAACACTGATTATTTTTCTGTTAGCTGCGTCACCAACTGTACTTGTTTTATGCAGATAGATGACTTGGTCTGTGCCAAATCATTCTGACTGATTTTTGTTTTCTTTCTTACCCACCAGCGGTGTTTATGCTGGTTCACACTTCCTGACTCAAGCAGTTGTTTTCAATTTTGTGTTGTCAACGTTAATAACAAAAACAAATATGTCTAAAAGTCAACTTTTAGTTTGCATATAAACAATTAGAGAATTATAAATACTGTATATGTACTGGGTAGAATAGGAAACTTGGAAAGCCTGTTAGTACCTCCTCCACGTTCTCTATGCACACTGTCTAAATTTTGAAGCACAGCATGCTGGTGACATCTAGTGGTCAAACCTGTGTAAATGTATCTGGAAAGCCACAATACAAAACTCAATGAATTGGATTACTGTTTATTTAGATAGATAGATAGATAGATAGATAGATAGATAGATAGATAGATAGATAGATAGATAGATAGATAGATAGATAGATAGATAGATAGATAGATAGATAGATAGATAGATAGATAGATAGATAGATAGATAGATAGATAGATAGATACTTTATTTGCATATAGTTTCATGTACATGTAGTCTGTATATCCTGAAAAAAGACTTGTATATTTGTTGAGAACATAAAGGTCTTCATATATATCCATATTTTATCTGGTTTTATTTTATGGTTATGTTATATTATTATTTCAAATTATCCTGTATTTCTTTTAAACATGCCTTTTCCAATGCAACCTATGTGTAAAAATTTAGCTGCTTAAAAACTCAAGTGCATTCCAAGAGCTGCGGAATAAAATACCAAATATCCACCACCTGACCAGAAGCAAGTGCAATGGGAGCAGCAACTAAATGCAGGAGTTAGATTAAGCACCAGTACACAGGAGTGCTACAACACTAATAACAAAGCAGTCATGCTATCAATAATCATGATACCAATACAATAATACACACTAATAATCCTGGCTTGATTTGAGGAGGATACCATTCCACCAGCATATCAATTACTCAAAAACTCATTGTAAAACTGCCATGCCACAATCCATCTCGTTTGGATTACTTTTATTAAACCAATTAAGGCATCCATATTTACTTATATAATTCCATCATATTTACACATAACATTGCACTGGATGTATCAGGAGTTCCCTTATTAGTCCAAGAAGTTATGATCAGGACAAAGCACGTTTTGCTTCAACTGAGGAAGTGGTCAAGTATAACAGTAGAGTGGGATATGAATTATGCTTTATTATATTTGAACCTTTTCTGAGTGGGTCTGCAGATTTTAGCTTGCAACGAGTTGATATTTATCTGAAGCCCTCTGAGAAAAAAAAGAACAAAATGAGTACAAAAACAAAACCATACAGAATATATGGTCCATGCTACATATTATTGTTAAAATACTGGTTAAAACAGAGATACTTTTTTTCCTCAAATAACACCTCATACACTCTCTGTGCAACATTATTTTCTAAATACAATTTAATATGCAGTGGCAAGAAAAAGTATGTGAACCTTTTGGAATTTCATGGTTTTCTGCATAAATTTGTCACAAAATGTGATCTGATCTTCATCTAAGTAATGGGTATTGACAAATATAATGTGCCTAAAATAATAACACAAACCAAATTCTGATCCCTCATGTCTTTATTGAACACACTCATTCAACATTCAAAATGACAGTGGAAAAAGTAAGTGAACCCTTAGAATTAATAACTGGTTGACACCACCTTGGCAGCAATAACCTCAACCAGGCGCTTCCTGTAGCTGAGGATCAGACCTGCACATCTTTCAGGAGGAATTTTAGCTCATTCTTCCTGGCAGAACTGCTTTAGCTCGGTCATAATCTTTGGACGTCTCATGTGTATCCGCTCTCTTCAAGTCCTTTCATAGCATCTCTATTGGGTTGAGGTCTGGGATCTGACTTGGCCACTCCAAAAGGTGGATTTAGTTTTTCTGAAGCCATTCTGTTGTGGACTTGCTCCAGTGTTTTGAGTCGTTGTCCTGTTGCATCACCCAACTTCTACACAGTTTCAGCTGACGTACAGACATTCTCACATTATCCTGAAGAATTGTCTGGGATTTAATCTTCCCCTCAATGATTGCAAGCTTGCCAGGACCTGACGCAGCAAAGCAGGCCCAAATCTTTTCCTCCACCATACTTTATGGTTGGGATGACGTTTTCATGATGATATGCCATGCCCTTTCTACAGATATAGTGCTGTGTGGTTTTTCCAAATAGTTCAATCTTAGTTTCATCAGTCCACAAAACATTTTGCCAATACCACTGTGGAGTGTCAATGTGCTCTTTTGCAAACGTCAGGCATGCAGCAATGTTCTTTTTAGTAAGCAGTGGCTTCCTTCGTGGTGTCCTGCCGTAGATACCCTGCTTGTTCAATGTTTTGCATATTGTAGACTCATGAACAGAGATGTTAGCCAGTTCTAATGAGGCCTTCAAATCTTTGGCTGTCATTCGGGGTTGTTTCTTTACCTCACTGATGAGTCTTTGATGTGCTCCTGGTGTGATTTGGACTAGGCGCCCAATTCTTGGTAGAGTAGCAACCATTTCCCCTCTACAAACTCTAAATTTATTCTTTATTCTTGGAGTTGCTACTTATATTGTATGAATATGGTTTCATATTATATACCATTCATATAATGCCTACTTTTTTTTAATCTTAGGGTGTCAATATTCTTTGTCCTATATTTGTAGAATGTTTGCCTAACTGTTGACGGATGAATTTCTAAAGTCTTTGAAATCACTTTGTGACCCATGCCAGCTTTATGTAAGTCAACAATTCTTGATCGTAGATCTTCTGAAAGCTCTTTTTGGCATGGCTCACATAAGCATGTGCTTCTTGTGCAGAGCAAACTCCAAAAGTTTGAGGGGTTCTTATCAGTCATAGTAGCTGTAGTCCACACCTCCAAACTCATTTTTTTAATGAGACTCCAGGTGTGCAAAAAAAAAGCTTTTTTGAGGTCATTAACTCAAGGGTTCACATACTTTTTCCACAAGCACTATGAGGTTTTTTTGATTGTTCTCAATAAAGACATGAAAGATCAGATTTTTTTTGTGTTATTATTTTAGGCACAGTATATTTGTCAATACCCTTGACTTAGATGAAGATCAGATAACATTTTATGACAAATTTATGCAGAAAACCATGAAATTCCAAAAGGTTCATATACTTTTTCTTGCCACTGTATAATCCAAATAAGGGAATTCAGAACTTGTAACATGACTTAGCCTATAATGTGCTGTAGATGGCAATATAAGACCATGTTTAACTGCTTAAGCTTGTTTGTTGTTACTGCATATTATGACAATTAGATTATAATTTATCACATTTATCCACTAAAAGCAATCAGTAGAATATATTTTTTAGCTTCACTGTGATACAAATACAGATGTAATTATGTCTTTCTCTGTCACGGATGGATATACTCATTTCTGACATTATTCTTGGTGTGGTGCAGATGGTATCTGAGGTTGCAGACCACTGGGAGGGCACAACAACAGGAGTGCTGTGTGTAACGGTGATACATAAACAGAGACGAGTGTCAGTGGGCTGTAGTTAGAACCATCTACGGCTTCTTTTGTCCTTGACTGCAAAGAGTTCCTTGTCCATCTGTCATCACATATTATTATTGTTGCCTGACCCTGCAAAAACATGGTCCTTACTGAAAGGTTTTTATTATTATTATTGTCTTTATTTTTATTTTTATTATACCTGTAGTTCATGGACACACTGCACTAAAGATATTATTTACATATTATCCTTACTCAGTTTTTATCCTATTTCAGTTATTTTATAGTTTTTCAGAGACTGGAATTTGAAAACCCTTACTTTAGGAACCACTCAGCAGGCTCATCAGAATTACTTTATTAAATACTGTACATAGCTTAAATTAATAGGAATATTTATCCTAAAAGATAATAAATGTGCTGATCCATGTAGCCATCTGAGAAAATGTGAATCAGCAAAGCAGCAAAACAGACAACAGTCACTGGATTAAAAAAAAGGTTGGTTTCCTACAGAGCAGAAGCAAACACAAACAATCAAACAAACAACAACAAAAAACTCAAAATGATGTGGCAAATCATTTGCACAATATAATCCATCTCTGGACCTGGGCCCTGACTGCAGGATTTATGCTAGCTTTGCACATGAGAGGCTTGCCCTGGGCAGGAAAAACATCTTCAGCCTACAATGATTAATGACGAGAGCAATAAATCTAAGGGACAACATGGCAGAAGCAGTATTCGCCTTTCTCACTTTGTGTCTCTCTGATGATCTGTATAAACTGCTTTTTTATCACATAGTTTTTTTCCCCTCTACAAACTCTAAATTTATTCTTTATTCTTGGAGTTGCTACTTATATTGTATGAATATGGTTTCATATTATATACCATTCATATAATGCCTACTTTTTTTAATCTTAGGGTGTCAATATTCTTTGTCCTATATTAATTAATAATTCAATTATGTATTCACTCATTCATAGGGGTACTAGGTATAGCTCCAAAATCCAAAAACAAGGATGGAAAACTGGCACAGGCCAGGCAATATACAAATGAGCAAAACTAGGAAAGAGCCAGACAACATACAAACAAAGTTGAGAACCATGAAACAGTGCAGAGATCAGTGGCTTGGAATTGTCTCTAGCTGTGTGCTAGTAGCTAAACTTTGAAAAGTGTGTTTGAGAGTCCAGGTTATTTAAAGGGCGAGTCCAGATTATTAAAAATCTGGTGTACTTGAACATGTGATTGGGGTTTGAAGTCTGTGGTGCTGCTGACAAATAGAGGGATTTGAGCATGTTGTTCTGTAGCAGTGCATTCTGGGAGTTTGGGGTATGACCTAAAACTGGCCATAACATGACACAAACAGTACAAATAAATAATTTTCTCGTCTTTTTCATTCATTGTCTACATTGACATAAACCAAAAAATCATAGAATGTTAAGAGCTTGGTTTGGGGTAGGGGTGGCCATACAAAAGGGAGGTACCTCTGAATTACATATACACTATGTGTCTAAAAGTATGTGGACACCTAGCCATTACATCCATATGTGGTTCTTCCCCAAACTGTTGTCACAATGTTGGAAGCATACAATTGTCTAGAATGTGCTGTAGCATCATAATTTTTCTTCACTAGAACTAAGTGTTCCATGTGTTCCAGCATGACAAAGCCCATGTGCGCAAAGCAGAGCCTTGACCTCAACCACACAGAACATCTTTGGGTTGAATTAGAATGCTGACTGCATGCCAAGCCTTTTCACTAATGCCCCTGTGGCTGAATAGGAAAATCCCCACAATCATGTTCCAAAATCTAGTGGAAAGCCTTTCCAGACCAGTGGAGGTTGTTATAGGAGCAACATGAGCACCAGCTAAATATTAATACCCATGGTTTTGGAATGGGATGTTCAACAAGCATATACTGGTGTAATGATCAGGTACCCACATACTTTTGGCCATATAGTATAGGACAAGATTGTATTTGCAGAATATCTTAAATTTTTCTTGATGCAAAATTAATGCCGACTTAAACTGTATTAATTCCAGGCCCTTTATTGGTTTTCTAGTTCCTAAAACATTTACATTAATATTTGCATAATTTTCCAAGTGTCCAAAAACTCATACAGAAGTGCTTCATCTACCATCATCACCACTGAAAATAGATTCTCACTCAACTACACATATGCCAGAGACAAAGAATGTCATGAAGTTAAAATACTGCTAAAAAGGAGTTAGTTTGGGAGTTAGTACTTATATTTAGTAAATTAGACATGAAATTCAGTGCACATTTAAGTGCTTAAGGAAACGGTGGATCTGTTGTTTTCATGTAAAGTTAGCTGTATGGACAGCCAATGGAAGTTCATTCCACCACTTTGGTGCCTGTACAGAAAAGAGTCTTGATGCACATCTTGTGTGTTGAGGTATGGCATCTCAAATCAAAATGGGGCGGCTGTGGCGCAGGTGGTAGAGCGGGTTGATTGGTGGTTCGATTCCCGGCCCGGGTGACTCCACATGCTGAAGTGTCCTTGGGCAAGACACTGAACCCCAAGTTGCAAGCTAGGTGAATGAGACACAGTGTAAAGCACTTTGGATAAAAGCGCTATATAAGTGCACATTTACCACCAATCCTTGCTTATAGCTTATATTTAATCAGTGATTTAGGTAAGTAGTGCTGGTAATACATGAGGGATTTTGACTAAAATACCTGCAACATTCCAACATCTGCATGAATTGAAGAGGTGTGGAGGTTAGAATTTGGGTAGCAATGTTAATTTCAAAGACAGGTAGTAACCACAACCAAGAATGTGCATAATTTAGTAAAGATCAGTCCTTTTCAAACTAATACTCTCTTTCAAAGACTGAATTATTGCATATTCTATTGGAAAGGTTAAAATCCATAGACATACTGACAATATCTGCACTGAATTTTATCTAAAATATAGGGGAAGTGTCTGTTGTATGGAAATATGTTCTACCCTCCACATTCAGTGATGTTAAACACACTGTAACACAGGGAAAAGGATTGAGATGGAGAAAGAGACTAATCCAGCCATTACCAAGGCTAAGAATAATCCTGCTCCACATAAATGAGACTCTCTGATCCCCTCCATAGACATTGCTCCATATCAAAAGGGGTCTTTGCTGACTTGCCAAGTAGAGGCTTCTTGCGTAGCACTACTGCATGTGAGATGAGGGAGGAAGTCCAAACCAAGCTTTATAGTAAGTGGTGATTAAAGGCAAGTAGAATTATTATTTATTTTTTTTTGTTAAAAAAGTATTCAACACATGAAAAAAATATTTAAATTATTCACTTTGGTGTATATTTACCTGCCCCAACTTACCCATCAGAAATGTTAAGGGAAAATGCTATAATTAAACCATCAGAAATAACAACGATGCATGCACGTCCAGCTCCTCCAAGGCTGGGACATTTCCCCACAGAGAGCTGGAGTGGAATTGTCCACTCTGCCACATGCTCTTCTTTCCTGGCATCTTAAGTTTACCCACTTTTCCCTGGTGCTGAGTGTTCAGCTCCTACAGGGTTTGTGCTATCCACAAATATCCTTATTGTACAATTTTTAAAAGTCATGTAACTTAAAACAGAATTGTTAGACTCTTTCTGCCTTTTCTGCTTAATGTCCAAACAGAAGAAAAATATTTGATACATTTCTCTTGATTACAAAGTAGGTGCATACTGACAAATTTGTCTTTTGATTTGTTTGAAGAACTTGATGGAAAACTAAAACACTTTCACTGGCCTGTAAGTTCACCTGAGCTCGATCCCATAGGAACGAAATGACACATGAAACAATTTTTTGTCTGGGGAGCTCTTCTGCTGCCTGGGTGTGCAATACAGTAAGTTTCTGGGTGTCTATTTTTGTGTTTCACCTGCTGTTCCACAAGTTTTGGCAATGAGATCCGATATTTTGAAGGTCAGTCAGTGTGTCCCAGTGTTCCATCATCCTCTTCAAATAAATCACACAAATATTTAGCCCTATGCACCCTGCAGTTGTCATCCTGCAATGTGACAGTGGATGCAACTATTTTTTTGTCTGGGGAACATATGTATTCTAATATGCACTAAAATGGTAAATGGGCTGCACTTATATAGCGCCTTTTAACCTTAGCGGTATACACACACGCACACACACAGACACACGCACACACACAGACACACACACACACCAATGGCAACAGGGCTGTCATGGAAGGCGCTAGCCTGCTATCGGGAGCAACTTGGAGTTCAGTGTCTTGCCCAAGGACACTTTGGCATGTTTAGGTATGTGGGCAGGGAATCAAACCGCCAACCCTATGATTAGTAGAGTGGACCACCTGATCCCCCCACTTATGTGTACCTTCTTGTCTAAATTTGTCAAAATTATTCATAAAAGGCTACATTAAAAGATGTGCATACTGTTTCACTGATTCTATGGTTGTGCAGAAAATTAAACATTTTGCAAGTCAGTATGATTTCAACTGTTTATCCATAACACTCAAATGACCAGTATATAAACCTTTAAATATATGAGAAATTCTTATTGGGCCTTAGTCAAATATATTATAATATAATTACACTTAGAGGTCTACATACTTCACTTGTTCATTTAAAAGCTGCTAAAACAGTAAAAATAATAATCACAAAAATCTAATTGATCTAGTATGTCTTATTTTAGGATTACAATAAACCAGGGTCACAGGGAACCTGGAGCCTATCAAAGGAATCATCAGGCACAATGTGGGGTACACCCTGGACAGGGTGCCAGTCAATCACATACACACTCACACACCATTCACACACTACAGACACGCCAATCAAACTGGAGCACCCGGAGGAAACCTGGAGGAAAGCCAGAGGAGAGCATGGGGAGAACATGCAAACTCCACACACACAGCCCTGGCGGAAATCAAACCCCGGGCCCTGGAGGTGTGAGGCTAAAGTGATAACCACTAAACCATGGTGGGGATGGTGTTCTTGGGTTCCATTTTGGTCTCAAAATGACCACAACACTTTCACCCAGTTGTTCTCTGGTGGTCAGATGAGACCAAAATGGAGCTCTTTGGCATTAACTCAACTCGCCATTTTTGGACCCCATGGCGAGTTGACCCGAGGAACACCATCCCCACCATCAAACATGGAGGTGGAAACATTATGCTTTCGGGGTGTTTTTCTGCTAAGGGGACAGGACAACTTCACCGCATCACAGTTACGATGCACGGGGCCATGTACCGTCAAATCTTGGGTGAGAACCTCCTTCCCTCAGCCAGGGTATTGAAAATTAAAAGTAATTACTAAGTCATTACCAAGTACTAAGTCATGTTTTGCAGAGGGGTCAAATACACATTTCCCTCATTAAAATGCAAATCAATTTATAACATTTTTGACATGGGTTTTTCTGGATTTTCTTGTGGTTATTCTGTCTCTCACTGTTCAAATAAACCTACCATTAAAATTATAGACTGATCATTTCTTTGTCAGTGGGCAAGCATACAAAATCAGCAGGGGATCAAATACTTTTTTCACTCATTGTAAATGCTTAAAATTAGCAAAATTATCTGCCAATAGAACAAGATTATTTCAATCTTGAAATGAGTACAAATGACTTGAAACAGGTTTAATAATCATATATTTAATTTATTTTAATCTTACAACAGGAAATACTAGATCAACTTGACTATATTCAAGGTATTTCCATTTGCTAAGATGACATTTTTTGCAGCGTATGCGTTGACTCCAGCTTCTTAACAAGCTGGTAAGCGTGCTAAGATAAGAATTTCACTGTAGTGTACATGTGACAAAGTGTGTAACATTTTTATTTATTTATTTATTTATTTATTTAAATATAATATATTTATTTATTTTCATTGCACTTTACCATCCTTCCACTACCACACAGGAGAACTTGGCTATTTCCTCTGCTTTTCATTTTGCATTTTGCCCCCACTATTCCTCAAAGTTGCAGCCCAGGTATGGATAAATGGATAAACATTCAAACAAACAAACAGACACACAAATAAATGCATAACTACAGAAAATACAATGCATATTGACTAGGACCCTGAGAAGGACAGGACAATTTGACAATGTGGGTGGAAAAAATAGACTCGAGTAGCAGCTTGGGAGCCTTGGAGTCTGAGATCTATAGTTTGCACACCTGAGGTGGGATATTGCAAGTGTGCAGACTGACAGAAGTTGGTGGTCAACCTCTAGGGAGGTTTCAATTCATAGTTCTGTGATTGCAATCGGCAGAAAGGAAGAAGTGAAAGTAAAATATTAAGTGAAAATATGTACTTAAATCAGCAAAGATTTTTCTGCATACTTAAATGATTTATAATCCCACTATTCTGTGTCACCCAGAAGAGGATGGTTCCACTCAGATTTTCCTTGCTAATGCCTTGCTCATTAGGGATCTATATCTACATATAGATTTATGTAATGCTGCTCTGTGACAATGCCGATTGTTAAAAGTGCTATAGAAATCAAAGTGAATTTAATTTAAACACTAAATATGTTGTTTATAGTTTATCATAGCTTCTAATAATAAAAGTATTATAATTTATTTATAAATGATATTATATTATAATCATTGTCATTTTATTTGTTTTTTTTAAACCCTGTATGTATGACTATGCACATTTCCTTGCACCAGCACACAGCTAATACCACTAATCAAGGAAATTATCAAGCCCTTTATTTTTGGAGACAGAGAAGGAGAAGAGAGAGAGAGAGAGAGAGAGAGAGAGAGAGAGAGAGAGAGAGAGAGAGAGAGATAAAGAGATAAAGAGTGTGACTGTAATGGCATTGCTTTTAAGGCAATTAGATGCATTCAATTCCTGAAATGTGTTCATTGTTTTACTTTGCTTTTCCATAGCCAAGAGAAAGAACAGCTTCAAAACATCAGACCTATATCTCAATTGCTTGTCAAAGTTACTGTATTTCGAGTTAAAAAAAAAATCAGCAACTGATTATGAAGTAAATCATGAAATCATGTGAGGATTGGATTTTTAACTCAGATTGATTGTGTATGTAGATGACACATCAGAAACAAGAGTGTCATCACTGGTCATTCTGGAATGAAGCCTTATGAATATTAAAATTCTGCATTTATTTCAATAAAAAACAAAAAACATTGTTTATAGAATTCAAATCCCTCATACCTCAGTCAGATTTCTGTCTGCTTTTATGAGAATTGAATCTGTCTTTTATATGGAACATGAACCCACTTTTGCAAAATGAATCATGGGAGGTGATGGAGGGAAACATAAAAAGATTAACACACGGCAAAGGCTAATTATGGACTACCAATGGAGTCATAGAGAGGTTGCATCTGATCTGGTTAAAGTATGAGTGGGATGAAGTAATTGTATTTGATTAAGGATTTGAAGATTGATGGCCCATATGTCTGTGATCTAAGTCAGTTCCGCCAGCTCCCGCTGTCCAATTCCTTACTTGCAACCACATATTTTACTTTTTTTCTGTGGTGTTTTATTATATGGACCAACCTACATAGGTTTCTTCATATTTTCATAATAATGTCAGACAAGTGCATACTGGAAGGATGCATCTTTAGTACAGTGAATCATTAATTCATCTTTACACACTGGCCACCGTGAGCAAAGCCAAGTCTATTCATATTTATGGGACAGCGAACCAGCCAACATATCACTGAGCAGTATTTTCTTAAACCAGTCTACTGGTTAAGCATGTCTCAGTGGCGCAACATCAGTAAATGTATTATTAACAATAAATTATTTCTTGTCTCTAGTTTTTTCTCTCCCTTTTTTACATTTTGAAGGTTGAAATTCATCAGGGGAATTTGAGGGGGCATAACTACTGACTAGGTGCTGGATGAGCCATCTGTTCAACAAGCAACACAACAACAACAAAAACAGCTAGCTTTTTTTTTTCACACAATAAATTCATATTAGCAACCATATGAGCCTGTCACTAATTAATTGAATTTAATATGTTTAAATTGATTTCTGTCTATCTACCTTTATGTTAACATATTGAAACATATTGGTCATGATGATTCAGGTTTTGCTGCCCAGAGTCTCTGGTTCCAGTCTGAACTCTAGTTACTCTCTGAGTTTCACATGTTATCCCTAAGTCCTCTGTGTTTGCTGGTTTCCTCTTATATCATAAAAATATTCCAGTAGTTGGACTGGCTATGCTAAATTACCTTTAGGTGTGAGTGTGTGTGCACATAGTACCCCACAATGGGTTAGTGTTCCATCCAGGGTGTATTCAAACCTAGACTGGTTAGTGAAGTTACTGAAGATGTATGAATGAATTGTCATGACACAATTTACTAACAGACATGCAAACCTGCATTGCAAATAATTCTCTGAGTTCACTTCCCAAAAGCACAATATAACCATGGTTTTGCCATTTCCTCAATGCATATAATAATAATAATAAAAACAACAACCCAAATCCACCTCTAATTTATAACATGCATGTGGATTTTGTATGTATAGTAAAAGTTTTTGTTCCCAATAGTTTTTAAATGGGAGACTCATTTCTATACATATTGAAATAAACTGTAAAATATGATTGAATGAATGATTCACTATGAGTGAATCTTTTTGACCATAAAGTACAAACAATACAAATAAAAATGGACACAAATGGAAAAGAAGCTATTTTAGACTCTGAGTACTTTCTAAATAATTTAGATTACTTGTTGTTTTACTTTTATTTGTACAGTACTAGATACACATAGCAACACTCAGGCTCTAACTTCCTGTAACTATAAATAAATAATATATAAAATTCCAATAAAATAGAATAAAATGTATAATAAAACTTTATTAAATGCTGATAAATAAAACTGGAACTTGTGATCTGAGTTATTGGTTTGGCAAAATCGTAAGTTAATAGAGTAGCTTGTCAAAGACTCTTTAATTAGGAGATTGGGCAAATACAGGTTCCATTTTATGTTTGAGAACACCAAAGGAAAAACCCCCCAATTTATAACCAGAATTCACATTTCAATAAGATAGGAGTAGACATTTTTATATGAATAACATGGCTGTGTATCCTAAATTGGCTTAAAACTTGTAAAATATACAAATATCTGAAAACAAAATAAGCACAGAAAAAAGACAAGACAAACAAACATTTTTTGGTCCATTCAACTACAGCCACAGGAACAAACTGTTTCAGTTCAATTTGCATGATGGTACTGAGAGATAGAAGAGAAACTAGAAATAATGATGATTAATCTAAAATAATCTGAACTGCTTTAGAATAGAAGAAACAAATTAAAATGTGTGCAGGAATAATAATTGGCTTGTGTATGCCAAGTATTATATAACCAGCAGGATGTCTCCAGAGTACAGCATTCAACCTTATTAAACAAGGCCTTCATGGCCTGAATTTATTGTATTAGAAGATGGAAAGCACAAATTTCTGTATGGCCATAGACCTTCAGGAGCTGAGTTTGACACATCTACCCTTCAGAGTGAAACTGAGCCAGTACTTGTTATTCTGCAAACATTTATATAGTTCAAGCTGGCACACACACATATAATATTTGTACTTAATTTGTAATTTGTATGTAAAATGATCATGAAGAGAGTAATTGTCAAAAAGGAAATGTGGAGGGAGGAAGAAAGAAAGAGAACTATAAAGTGAGAGAGATTACAAAAGCTTTTAACCAACACAGAGGAAACATTCCTTGACAATACTTTTTCAGCTGAAGGAGAGAAACTCCATTTTCATTTATACATCTGAAGATTGACTTTGTTAGATGTGGTTTCCTGATTAAGTCTGGCTTTCTTTCCTATTGAATTATTTTTGTAGACTCAAGAGTAGAACTAAATCTTTTATGATAAAAACCTTTTAGAAGTTATCCATAAGATGTCATCATTCTAGGACATATCTGGAAGAAAATAATAGACAAAAATGTCCATAAACACTGACAGTAACTAGTAAATACCGTTTAATCATTTCTGCCTTCAAATTAGAACAATACCTTTTCAGGGATAGAATCTTTTCAGCTTCAAGTCCAGCTTCATTCTTCACATATGCATCACACGCACCACCATCACAAACATCTACTTTACACAGAACAAAACAGCACAGCTGCTTTGGTGATTCTCCATTTTTTAATATCTTGTATGGCGGCCTATATCCCTCTGCTAAATGCCTAACTAATCATGTTTAATGCAAATAGACTCATGCTTTGGCTTAGAGATTGCTGTTTGTGTTTAAAATAATTTAAAGGAAGCTTTTAAATCTGATAATATAAATCCAGTGAGGATGTGTTCATATATATGTTGATGTTAATATATATATATATATATATATATATATATATATATATATATATATATATATATATATATATATATATATATATAGAATATATACAATGAGGGAAAAAAGTATTTGATCCCCTGCTGATTTTGTACGTTTGCCCACTAACAAAGAAATGATCCGTTTATCATTTTAATGGTAGGTTTATTTGAACAGTGAGAGACAGAATAACAACAAAAAAATCCAGAAAAACACATGTCAAAAATGTTATAAATTGATTTGCATTTTAATGAGGGAAATGTGTCTTTGACCCATATGTATTTGCCAAAGAGATCCATTTTGATCTCATCTGACCACCAGAGGACAACTGGGTGAAAGTGTTGTGGTCAGATGAGACCAAAATGGAGCTCTTTGACATCAATTCAACTCGCCGTGTTTGGAATACTGGAAGGAGGAGCAATGCTGCCTATGAACCCAAGAACACCATCCCCACCGTCACACATGGAGGTGGAAACATTATGCTTTGGGAGTGTTTTTCTGCTAAGGGGACAGGACTTCACCGCATCAAAGAGACGATGGACGGGGCCATGTACCGTCAAATATTGGGTGAGAACCTCCTTCCCTCAGCCAGGGTATTGAAAATTAAAAGTAATTACTAAGTCATTACCAAATACTAAGTTATGTTTTGCAGAGGGGTCAAATACATATTTCCCTCATTAAAATGCAAATCAATTTATAACATTTTTGACATGCGTTTTTCTGGATTTTCTTGTTGTTATTCTGTCTCTCACTGTTTAAATAAACCTACCATTAAAATTATAGACTGATCATTTCTTTGTCAGTGGGCAAACGTACAAAATCAGCAGGGGATCAAATACTTTTTTCCCCTCACTGTATATATGCTGATGTTTATATATATATATATATATATATATATATATATATATATATATATATATATATATATATATATATATATATATATATGTGTGTGTGTGTTGGGCATGTGTGTTATTAGAACTGGCTAGTATGGCTTATGAAAAACAGTGTGCAATTCATGTTTCATTTAGAATTAAAATATTCTCGGGTGACCTCTTTGAAATAAAATTTATAAAGAGCCATATTTTTTATTGCTACTTTAAAATCTTACTCCTCTCCCTCTAATTTAGTCATACTGCCTATCTGAGTAAATGGAATACTGTCAAGTGAATATATTTCTCACTGAAAAAGTATTTAAGCTTAAATTGTAAGTCAATATCCTATGAGCATTCATTCTTGTAGCTAGTGGTGCCTGCCCAGATGCTCACCTTCCTTCTCAGTACAATATGAGTTGAGTTCGACAAACTTCGGCTCAGTTAGTGCTTCAGTCACAAAACTGCAAAATAATTTAAGGTGTCAAGAGGAACAATCTCAGAAAGCATTACATCATGTCAGTCGGGTGCATCGGAAAAGTGAAATAATAGTTGCAATAGTTCAAACTTACTGTGTTCCTGTTCTTTCTTTCAATGGCGTCGGGTTGTTTATCTTTATAGGGAACTCTCAGTGTTTTTGATCAAATCCCACATCTCTATAGTAATGCTAATTATGGGTCACCATTTTTAGTTCCACTCAGAATCTTCTGATAAGGTTGATAAGGTGTCAAGGTTAGATATAAAATCAATCAATCAAACAAACAAACATACAAACAAACACTAATAATGACTGACCTGCACTGTTTATTTGACGTTCATTTGCTCAGCACCCATTGGTAAAAGCACATATGTGTTTGATAAATGTTAAATGAACTGGACGTTTGAGAGGTT
Organism: Ameiurus melas; assembly: GCA_012411365.1. Lineage (NCBI taxonomy): Eukaryota > Metazoa > Chordata > Actinopteri > Siluriformes > Ictaluridae > Ameiurus > Ameiurus melas. The sequence continues at coordinate 17,705,369 of CM022764.1, read as the reverse complement.
AATGATTGCTGTTTCAATTTAGGAGATAAGAGCAGTTTATTCAAACAAATGAGATTGTAATTTGAAATGGACAATTCTATAACCACCACATGCAGTAATGATCAGTCAAAATTCTTATTAAGAACCTGTCATATACCTCAGTACTTTGGCTAATAAAAGACAAATGACGACAAAACGCTGAATCTTAATTTCACGGGATCGCCCTTTGAGTGACGTTTTAAACCTGTAGTGACGTAGCCTTAAGAGTAGTAGGCTATGAGTATAAAACCTGCGGGGTATTCAAGCAGAGCTGCTCCCTAAACCGTGAGAGCAACATGACGCACAGAGCAGTGTAATATATCCAGGAGTATGCGCATTTCAAGCATGCAGCAATAGCCTAGAGATGTCTGTCATACAATATTGGATATATATGAGGTATGCCCTTGCATTAAAGTGGATGAGGACGACTTGTTTCTGCACCGAGCGCGTGAGAGAGTGAGGACGATCACTGCGCTGGCGAGCAATTTGCGGAGTTGGTCAAGAGGTGCACAAGCATCTAAAAGAGCGGGGTTTTCCTTTTCTTTTGATATTTTTTAAACGTGGTCCGTAGAGAGAGCTGGAAGAGAAACAGATACAGATATCTAGGCTACTAAATCGGTTTAAGTTACTTGTCTTCTTTTTTTTTTCTCCCCCAACATCGCAGTTTGTCCGACGCCGCACCTGAACTTTTTTCCCTGAGCGTTTCTCTGCACAAGAAGGCTGGGTCCTCTGTGAGGTCCTGATGCGAAGGTGGCATTTTTCCTCCTATATGTAAGGGATTTAAAAAAAAATACCTTTCACCGTTTCCTTCGTGCATTGCGACGATGCTGCACTGAGTCGGTATGGGATTTCGTCTGTAACGCGTTTCCGGTGGCCAGACAGAGCACGGACATGCAGCTCGTGCGGGCGGCTTGCGCGCTCGCGGCCGCGGCTTCGGCCCTTCTCCTTCTTCTTTTCTTTCACGCGCGCTCTCTGCGAGAAGGTAAATTACACTGGCACGCGCAAATGATATATCAACTACATACATAGTCTAACTCTACTCTTAGGCTACAATATATGCACGTGATCAGTGCAAAACATATAGGTCTGTGGTTAGCACATCATCTGTATTAAACTATGGTATTGCACATTTTCTCGTTCTTCAATTTACTGAAATTTGGAAGGATAGAATGCAAGTAGTTTCTGTTAATGTAATATTGCTCATGGGCCATTGGAGAACACTGCCCTTACTGTATCAATCTTGGTAGAAGCAGGATGGAGATGATGCAGAAACAGCTGCGTTGATGTAGATGTTTCATTGTAATACTTAACAGTGTTTAGGTTAGTGAATATAATGCCAAACAATCTAATTAAAACTAAGTACATTGTTTTAAGACACCCTCAATAATGCAATAATCATAACGTTTCCACCCGACTGTAGTGTGGAAATTACATTCGTACTAAATGGTAGACCTTAATGAATACATATGTACTCTGCTGTACAAGTATTTCCTAGGGGAATATATATTTTGAAAGATTATAGACATCTGATGCTATCGTACAGACATGCGAAATTGTTGTTCAAAGTAAGACCCCCATGTACTGCCATGTGCATGGCATGGAATATTTCCTGTTATTATATGCATTAATATTAGATGTTTATTATATGTCTTCAGGAAGAGTATCCAGTGACTGCTACCTTATTCAGCCCACCCAACCTATTAAACACTGATATTGGAAAAACAGCTGACCCCGAGTTGCCCCTTTCATTATAATAACTGGTGAATTATTCAGAAAGATGTATTGGTGATCATGGTGAACAGACCTTAGAATGACCACGGACACTGATTCTGTCCGCAAGGCATAAGTGAACATACAGGCTTGTGCTGGCTTGCTGCCATGGTAAAAACACCACATGTAGGCTTGGTTACCACAGTAACAGGGCAGTTATTGAATATAATTGGGCAATGCAAAGCTTTGATTTTTATAAAATCAGAAAACACAAACGGTGAGTTCCAGCATAGTAATATTTAGCATCTGCCAAAGCACTTCTCATTTTGTTCACACTGAGTGATGCTGGGTGGTGGAACTGGCATGCTTGCTTGCCAAGCTTGGAGTGTAGCTCACATTCTTCAAAGCCCTTATTTATTTATAAAGTCATGTTGGCTTGTTAAATGTGTTAATTCACCCAATTAATTATTTCGGATAAAAATATTCAGATGTCATTAAATCTGTTAAGTATTTTGGTCATTTCTACACCTAAAATTGCTGTCTGTTTACTGGAGATTATCTATAGACCTGTGAAGTAATGAACATCCCTTTGATTATGGACCAAATTAGCTACATTGTATGCTGCACATTTCTTGGTCTCACTTGTGGATTTGTGTGCATGTATTCCAACATTTGGGCTATAATATTACCATACTACATGTATGGTCAAATCGTGGCTCTTAGTTTTCAAAACAAGTACTAGTTCAATAATTTTTAGAATAATTATTTAAAAGAAGTAGGATATTAAATTATGTATGAGATATATGGATGCATTCGGCCTTTATTGGTGTGGCCCATGATGGATCACACCAACAACCCCATTTTAATTCACCAAATAAAGATACATTTAAATGAAAATAAAGTACCTTATAAAATATGGTAAACATATTGTTAAGGCAGTGTTTTAAAGGACCCTGCTTAAATCCTAGATATGTAGACATTCTGTACCATAGGAATAGAATAAAAATATTTACTAGCAAGGAAAACCAGTTTCAGGCTGAACAACAAGTGGTGCTCAAGCATTAGGACTGCAGTATTTATTTAATTACATATGTTCTAATGTGAACCAGGAAATTCAAACAATTGGTACTACAAACTTGCAAACAACAATTCATTACAATTCAAAATTGTTTGTATATGATTTTTAACGGTGTATTTTCATAAAGCAGCTTTGTAGAAATCTGGATTACCTAAAAATAAATAAATAAATGAATAAACAGGATATCAGTGTAAATCAAGAAAAGATGAAATGCAAATGTTACATGAACATTATTGTATGTAGTAAGCTAATAAATAAATACAGGATTACATCCACAAATACGCTGTCAATAAATACAAGTTTACAAATTTGAAACATTAACAGTATGGAACACAACAGCTGTAAATGAGCATTGCAAATTTGTTTCTGGTTAACAGTTGGTTAAAATGACACAGCTTATTCACTCAGTAAAATAACTACAGACTTCGAAATAGCCAGTAGGAGCTGAAAGTGGAATTACTAAACAGTGGGCTGCTTGAGTTAATGTCTTTAAGAGGGAATTATTTTTATTACAGTCCAGAATTTATGCTTGTGATGTCAGTTATGTGAACATTATCTGATATAAATTATATCATAGGATGTTCTGTGCAAGTTGGCATTAGACAATTCCTGGAACAAGGACACTGTCTCCGCTGTAGCCATGTAGAGAGATAACAACCAGCAGCTAAAAACCTCTAATATCCATAAATGTAGGAGCTGCTAGAGGACTCCAGACGCTACAGATCCCAGGAGTAAAGACATAAAATTTGAAAATTTGATATATACTGCATAAAAGTTTTAGGCACATGCAAATAAATGCTGTAGAGCAAATATGCCTTCAAAAATAATGAAATGAAATGTTTCTATATTTGTAAAAATACTATAAAGAGAACTATACAGTAATAAATTTATAAATTAATGTCAATATTTGGTGTGACGACCCTTTGTTTGAAACAGAAAATAATTGTAGTCTCAGGTAGAATTAGTTCAGTTTTAAAAAGAGATGAGGAGCTGGTAGGTTTTACTGAGCATCTTGAGGAACCAACCACAGTTGTTCTGGAGATGGTTGCACTTGCTTTTGTTTTTGCAGCAAAACTCAGCAGCCTTCATTATGTTTTTGTCTGAAAAGCGGTCTCTTATGTAATATGCTGCTTTCTTTACTTACATGCAAGCATTTTTCTGCAACATTTAATTTTGCACTGGCAAACTAATGTTTGAAAATCTAAAATGTTTTTGTAAAATTAAAATGTTACACAGTTTATCATAACTAGTACTTTTAAATTAGCTCAGAAAGACACCTGACATATTTTTTAGTAAGTTTTTAAAAACAAGAAATGTTTCAGCAGTCAAGTTTTTACCATGCAGTAAGACTGATTGCACAGAGCAGAAAACCTGGCAGAAACATAGAGGCTTGGCCCAACTGGTTTGGCACTAGTGCCAGTGACTGGCTAATGAACGTTGCATGCTCTAGAGAGCAGCTGGCATCTTCATTTCCATCACCAACTAGTCTTACTCATACCCAGAGAATAGAGAGAAGATGCAGGGAGAATGGGGGATTGAGTGATACTGTTTTGCACTGCTTAGATTGTTTTTTTTTCTGAATTTAAGGCTCTGGCAGATGAAATTAGAACATTTAGATGCTTATTTCCTTATATAAATAACCCCCAGGAGACATAGTTGACTAAATGGATAAGAATTTATTATCAACAATAAAAATTACAGATTTTTTTTGGCTGATTAAATGGTTGGAGATTGATTCAACAGGATTATGAATCCTAACAGTGGTTCAGTAAATTGTATTATGTCAATGAAAATAAAAACACAGAATAATGTGAAATAATATATTTATATCAAGCTTTAATCCATTGTGTAGTATGCCTATATGATTTATTATCACATTGGAATGCTGATAACATAGTGGTGCATTCTTCAGTGCCCATTCTTGATCCCCTGATGGTAGATTCACTTTTCACTCCATCACGTTTCTGACAGAGTGTAAAGGATGGGTTTTGAATTTCAGATCAGGAGAGGCAGCACACTCTCCTGCTCTGAGATGTGTGGTTGGCAGCTCTTTCATCCCTAAAACGCTGGGCAAGGTATGCATCGATGTATGCAAGAGATTTAGGAAAAAGAACTCTGTGAGATCTCACACACAGCAGACATTTTACTGTCACAAAGGTCATTCACTAAGACAGAGATTACTTATCCATCTAGAGCTAGGCTACTTACACTCTAAAAAAACTGGGTTTAGCCCAATGACTGGATAAATATAGGACAGAACACCTTTTGGGCTAAACATAACCCATCAAGTTGGGTTGTTAATTTTAACCCATAAAATATGTTGTTGTTTGTCAACCCAAGGAAATCCAAACCCAATTTTTTTTTTTTTTACAAAAACGCTAGGTTAATTTTATTTTATAAATGGGTTAATATTTTTTACCCATTTGAAAAGAGTTATTTTTACCCTTTGAAAATGTCAAATCTACCACATTATAAACTAATATGTCTACATGGTATCTCCTTTATTTAGGCACTATAAGTTTTTCAGAAATGTATTGCTAGAGCTGCTAAAATAGTGTGTATATATAGACTTTGAAGTAAATGACTCCAATGAGATGTTTAAAACATCCAGAAAACTAAGTAACCAACTTACGATTCAGTGGGCATTACAAACAAGTAAGCCAAGCTAACGAAGATAGCGGTGCATTTCGTGTCTTGTGCTAGTGTTAAACTGAGGCTAGTGACCTGAAAGGGAAAAATAAATCTTTTGTTCAAATCATTCTGATGCTTGTTTGTGTAAGTTATCCTACACTAGTTGGAAGAAGAGGTAGAGTAAACAGAGTAGTGGGCCCCAGGGAAAGTAAGCGAGGTGGCTGTTGTGTTTGTCCTACAACGCAGGCCAGGCTTGAGCCGAATGAATGCACAAGGTATTAAAGGAGGAGTGCTTGAAGTCTGAATTGATTCAACACAGGACCATGCTTCACTGGCAGCATGTTGATGAAGCTCCATGAATGGCTCCATGGACTACAGCACCCTTTAGGCCTCTGTCATTAGGGCCTATTTTGGTCTGAGATTACCGAAGGATGCCAGCGATTTTCATTATGAGGCTAAAATTTTTACCATCTATGATGCTGTCAGAAATGGAGAGAAAATAGGTTGCAGTTGTTTTACTAATATAATGTTTGAAACAGTGGGGGGATTTTCAGAAAAACCTTGAGACCTTGATGGCAGAGTGACATCAAGTCTTGTCTATATCAAACCATATGTTGCATCCCACAGCAACATCAACATTATAGCTTCATCAGGGATAAAGCCTCGTACACCAAATAAAGGAACATAATAATTATATACAGAAACACAGGTAAATGTTGAAATGTACTTCCACCCATTCATAGACATCAGAAACTTGCGACAAATTGTTTTCCTGCTTCTTATGGGAACACTAAGTAAGTTATACATTTTTAGCTTATATAACTTACTAAGTAAGTTATACATTTTAGCCAGTATTACGGTACTGGTTATCAAACCATGCTTTTTTATCAAACCAGTGTTGTTTCCTCAGCTAAAGAAGCACAGTCAGATTGTTTTCTGCTTTTGTCTTCAATTTCAGAATGCATGTCTTGGTGCCATAAAAGGTTTTTAAAGGGCCTTATAGTTTCTCTTCATATTTACATGTACAAAACTAACCTGAAAATATTTCATCCAGATCTTCTGTCTCCCCCTGTGTCTTAGGTTTAGAAAATGGGTAAAATATAGGTGTAGGAAATGGATAAAAGGTCAAAACTGTCTCCAAACCTTTGAGATGTTACCTTTTACCTGATTTTCAAGTAGCCTACTTTATGGTCAATCACTGTACCTGTGCCCAGTTGCAGTTTCTTATCCAAATGGGGGATTGCCCCTTTTTTGGGGTTTAATGAAGACTTTAGATCAGCTTTAATGCGCATACTACTACTACTACTGCTACTACTACAACTACTACTACTACTACTACTACTACTACAGCAACTACTACCACTACTACAGCAACTACTACCACTACTACTACTACTAATAATAATAAAAATAAAATATTTTATATGAATTATTATACAGTAGTAGTCTGACATTTAGTCTCAGATTAGCAAATAGAGCCCAGAATAGATGTATTTGTGCACTGGTGGAATGCATAATTATCACTATCATTGAGACTTTAGCAGGGATTGTTAAGAAGATACAGTTATAGATAACAATAAGTAAAGCTGTAGCTGCTGCTGGCTTGGGAATTTCTAGAGTGAAAACATCCTGATAGTCTGTTCAGTTGAAACATTTATAACTGTTGCAATAAACAAGTCACTGAAACTGCACTGCATTTGATATATATATATATATATATATATATATATTTTATTGCTTGATATGTGGAATCAACCAGATACTGGAGCACTGTAGTGTGATGCTAAAATGTCAAGGGCACTCAGTGTTTTCGGGAGAACAGTACAATAACTTTCAGAACTTTTGTGAGGAAGAGAGGAAAAGTGTGGGTGGTGGGAAGGGAGAGTTGGTGAATGAAAAAGAGAGAATCAAATCACTGTTGAAAATCTTCCAGTAATCACTAAAGTGCTCAAGCAACTCAACTGGGTGAAATAGATTGGCATGAAAGTACTTTCAGATTTTATGATGAGCGGCATGCAAAAAGGGCATCTTTGACATGCCCTGAAATATGTCTTCTGCAACTTTTGCTTTAAATGTAGCTTGAAAGACAGGGTGTAATAAGGAATGTGTTGCAACGCATTTGCACTCAGTGAGGCAGAGAAAGATGGAGGGGAGAAGATGTTGAGAGATATTTGCCTGTGGGGCAGAGGGAGATCTTCAAATGTTTTTATTTATGTATTAAGAAGTTTTTAAAAACTGATCACTAACACATACTTAGTTACCAATATATTTGTCCACTTCTCAAAAGTCATATATCTTCAGAGCTGGTGTGAGTGTGTTCTTGGGATTTTGGTAGAACATGATAAGGAAAATTATATTGTGGGCACGAATTTGTAAATTGAACAGATGTCAGCAAGGTTACAGCAGGAGTCTTGCTAAGAATGAAACCACTGCTGAGTCAGAACAATATTAGTGTCTTAATGTACCATCCACCAAGCTAATGAAACATCTAGTCTGTTTTGTTTGGAACAGGCTCATTCTTTTTTGCTATTTGTTTTTGTGCATTTATCTATCTGGCAAAATGTATTGGATTGGATTAAGCAGCAACATCTATTACTGTTTTAGACTCCTTATTCAATGGTTCCTTGTTTGTATTATTGGACTAGTTCATTGGAATATTGTAGAAAGGGTATATGTATAGTCTCTAGGACCATAAATTTAGCCCATAAAACAAGCAGATTGTACTTTTAAAGTCTTAAATATTATAACCTATTACATTATGCCCTGGAAGAAATGAAAGGGCTTGGATTTTAAAATGATTGACTGTAAAATGCAAGCAAAACCTTAATAAACTTAGCAAACAGGACCATTCTTAATCATGTGTAACATTCTTAACCTTCCCAGCCATTCCTAACAAGGCCATGTGTAAACGTATAAATGCATGGATCTAAACACAATGCGACACCACAAGTTTTAACTGAACTTAATTCTGAATATAACAATATAAAAAATATAAATTTTACCATTCTTTTTGTCTCCTTAATGCAGGTCAGCTGGCAGCAGGCACATGCGAAATTGTCACACTAGACCGAGACAGCAGTCAGCCAAGGAGGACCATCGCACGGCAGACAGCCAGGTGTGCCTGCAGGAAAGGCCAGATTGCCGGCACAACCAGAGCCAGCCCGGCGTGTGTAGACGGTAAGAGCCAGGCGGCATTCATCCAAGCATTCGTGCCACTGTATCTGAGCCCAGTGGAGCATGCCAGAGTAGCGTCTGATCCTAGAGATTATGCTGTCTGCTCACCAAATGACTGTGCATAGCGTTACTCATTGGATTATGACTATGACTAGTTTCATTAGGCCACCTGTGCAGGATTTCAGTCAAGGTGCTGGATGCTTGGGAAACCAGGATGTTGTGGGGCTGGGATTTAAATTGTGATCTGAAGGGCTTGTACTTGTATATCTTTTAGACATCAAATTTGGAGGAATTAAATGCAACATAATGTTTTTACACTGCTTTTCATGTTTTAAGAGCTCTCTTCTTATTCTCACACAGATCAAATTTCATGGAGGTAATCTCATATTAACCACATAATGTTCATTCCTCTGCCTTCTTCTGTGTCTTACAACATGACAGGGTGAAGCTATTGATTTCTCTGCAGGGGGGAGGAGGGAGGGGATGGATAGACACTATTGTCAAACAACCACAGTAGCTTGCAGCCTGATTGCTAGCCTTTTGATCTCCTCACTAGTTTAAATGATAGCTCTTCAGAGTGACTGAAGAAAATACACTGTTTATCTGGGTGACTCTTTTCCATCCTTGTGAAAAGTCAGTTAATCAGAAGGACTTTGAAGTCAAAAGAAGAGAAGATACTCTGTTTGCCATTGTGCCAGGCCTTTCTGACAGGTTCAGTCAAGCGATTGCTGGCAGCATGTAAACATGCCTTGCTGTTCGAAAGTGAGCGATTTTTCAGTCACACATGAAGGGAGTATGATAGGAACGCCAAAGGCCCTCAGTATCCACCAAGGCATAGTTAAAGAAGATGATGATTAGACTGTTGGTCAACAAACACAAATACTGCCAAAGGCCAACTTATATTAACTTTGGTTCAGTAGTATATTGTTAAATGCATGAACATTAACAATACTCTTCACTTTTAGGTACCTAGGGTACTTTGAAATATGGTGTAGATTTTATTTAGCTCAGAGACATAGGCAGCATGAAAATAAACATTTTTTTGCTTTTTTATTGAAGACACCAATAAAATATACAGACACAGATAAACTAAAAATAAAGAAGAGATTTAAAGACAATGATTAGTCATATACTGGTATGAGGTATAGTTCTAGCACAGTTCATAAGTATTTAGAATATACAGTGTTTATGTTGAGTTGTGTTGTGTACCTCACATATTATTATTAAACCCATTCCTGTATATGAAGTAATGGTGAGATCATTTAATCATGAGCACAGAGTATCTTACATTTGGAATGAACTACTAATGCTACTTCAATATTTGTATTGTGACTGTTCTAAGAATATCTCAAAATTTGTAGATGGAGTTTGTCCTCAGCCACAGAAGAGTATTATCTTTACTCACGAATAACAAAAATCAGTTAGATGGCAACCTTCAAAATACTGAAAGCTGTGTCCATGACAGAGTGGCAGATGTTAAAATAACAGAGTGACTTAATTTGAAAACCATTCTTACAGTTCCTTATGACGTCTCAGCTTCACAGTTGCTTGATCTCTTGGTCTCAGCTTTTACAGCTTTTTCAGCAGAAAGACTACTTTGTTGATCTAAACAAATTAATTCAATTTACATTGAGAATGCATGCTGTACAACAAACCCATCTCTGCCATGATAAAATATTTGCAGGTGTTAAGGCCTGCTGCACATACAGTATTGGATTATTAATACACCCCACTTCTCATAGTGTTTACTATAGGTAAACTGATCTTCAAATGATCTAATTAAACTTCACAGTGTTGCAGGAAATGTCTTACATTTACAGATTCTTAAAAGTACTATATTTTGTCTCAATAACTCTAGCACTGCATTTCCAGTAACTGAAATAAGGGCATATATTATTGGTTGGTTTGAGAACCAATTATATCTTCAGTTTGTTCTTTTCATCAGAGCTGAATTACAGAGAGAGAAATACACTTTATACCAAGTTTCACTAAACTAGAAAGGACATTAGTTTCTCATGCCCAGCTCATCAAAACACCAGCAACATATCTCCATATTAAGTACAGAATTTAACAAAGCTATAGCTCTCCTGTTCGGTTTGGTTTAATTGGTACACTTGTAATGGTTCTGTTGTTTGAGCCCACAAACTTGCAACAGTGTTGCAGGTTAATTAAAAAGGCAGCAAAATACAGAGGTTTGTGTTTTTCATTTTGCTGGAATTCAGCCACAGATGATATTACTCTGGACAGGAGGGTTGGGTCACATTCATGCTGAGATCTGTTAGTAATAAATTACATTCACATACATGAGCAGCCATCATGACCATTTTGCAGATATAACTGGAACAGGGCTTCCCATGGCCAAGTGCTACTACATAAAGGGAACATTTCTTTGGAAGCACTGCCTGTTGATAACAGGTTCTTTCTTGAAATAATATACAGCATAAATAATACACTATATGGCCAAAAGTATGTGTACACCTGACCATTACACCCACATGTTCCTTTTGAACATCCCATTCCAAAACCATGGAAATTAATATGGAGTTAGTCCCAAGTTAGAGCTATAACAGCCTCCAATCTTCTGGGAAGGCTTTCCACTAGATTTTGGAACTGTGAGGACATGTGATCATTCAGCCACAAGAGATTTAGTGAAATTGGGCACTCATGTCAGGTGAGAAGGCCTGGCATGCAGTCTGTGTTTTCAGTTCAGGTGTTCTCAGACCAGAGACCTTCTTCAAGGATTACAGTTAAATTGTATGCTGTCTCTTTTAGCTTCACATCCTGTGCCATGATCTTCCTGAGGAATTCTTCTCAAAATGAGATTGAAGGTGCAAGGTTTCACCGAAATGAATGGCTCATTTCCCTTGTTTTCTCTCTTTCCATAGCCAGTAAAATTAATTTAGTAGCAGTCTACAATTAGCCACTAGAGACTCATGCTGACACGCTTTCTGAATAAATGAAAGCATTATGCAACAGTACATATTATGTTGTATTTTAGAGTAGATGTGCTGTGATGATGGAGAACAGTGTATACACTTTTTAAGTTAATTAAATACTTGATTAAAACAGGTTTGCCACATGGGGAGTAGCAAAGAAAAACAGACTCATTTCTGTGTCTGTTTGTAGTTTTACTTGAATTGGACTGCTCAGTCGCTTATTGCTAAATATGAAATTCCATATAACTGTCTTTTTCTCAGTGTTTTTTTCTGAACCTCTGTGTTTATCAATGATACCCACAATTATTTCAATTATGTAAAACATACAATACTGACATCTAAACTACTCAAAATTTTGGATTATTTACAAAAGTAGATATTGTATCTAAGATACTTTCGTTTCGGCAGGTACAGTATCTCCATACTAGATTGTGGACTCACTCACTGTGAGTGAGTGAGTCCAAGTGATTGTCAGGTGTCTCCATATTGTTCTTGCGACCCCTGTTTGATATTTCCATGTTCAAGGAGAGTGTGTTTTTGTGTTGGATTTAAATGGAAAAAGAAGTATTGCACCTTGCTATGGTTTGGTTGCTATAAGAGGAGTGGCAGTTTCCACACAGTCCCTTAGAGAGCCTGCTGATGGCTCATTAGTGAAGCAGTCTGAGAGTAGTACTCAGTCCTTTGCACACTGAGAGGTAATAGGATGCTCTTTGGCACTTGTTAGCTTGTGTTTGTTGATTGTTGTCCCTCCATTAGACAGTATTGGAGCGGTATCAGTATTTGCACACTTATTGCATACAATCAGGTTCTGAAATTATTGCAGATACAATTATTGACATTATGTGTTGGATTGCACAAAAAAATAATCATTCTTACTTCAGCACCCAACTAATGGACTGTAATAACAGGATACAAGTTCACAGAGCAGAAAAGATAAAAGGTTTTTGTGTTAGATGCTTGATGGATCTTGGGGTTTTCTGGTTGTATAAAATTGACGGGGGCGTGATATTTTTTGATTTACCATTTAAAGTTACATTTTACATTACATTTACATTGACCTAATTCTTCTCTAACGTTTTTAGCTTAATGGTATTCATATATCCCGACCTATATGTACTAGCATTAGAATATATTTTGATGGAGATTATAAAGCATATAGCATAAAGTCAGATCAATTCCCTCTGGATAAAAGTGTCTGCAAAATAATGTAAATGTTACAGTATAACATGTACAAGTGAATTATAAAGGCATGCTTTTTGCTTTATACTTTTATATTTTCTTTACATGCTAAGTTGGTCTGTGATTAGAGACAGGTATAGGCTACTAGATTAGTACTCTGAAATGTCTGAGTTAAACTGAGTTAAAAAGTTTATCTGAAGTAAAAAATGTACTAAATGTACTAAAATTCTGCTCAACTATATTGTTGTAACAGACTGTAAATTTAAATGCAAATCAGTGGGATACTGGTCCTTAGGCTAAGAAACATGTATCCATCCATCCATCCATCCATCCATCTTCTACCGCTTACTCGTTCTTCAGGGTCGCGGGGAACCTGGAGCCTATCCCAGGATAGCATCGGGCACAAGGCGGGGTACACCCCGCCTTTATTTATTAATAAAGTACCATTAATTATTTGCCCCTTCCTGATTTCTACAACCCCCCCCATATTTTCCCCCCATATTTTCACACTTGTTTCACAATTGTTTCAAAGACAACCCGAGTAAAGACAAAATACAGTGTTTAAATTATCATTTTATTTATTGAGGGAAAAAAGTTAATCCAACACCAACTGGCCCTGTGTGAAAAAGTAAACAGTTAACCATATTTAATTAATAGCAGGTTTCCATTAGACTAGACACACCCAGGCTTAATTACTGCCAGCCCTGTTGAATCTAAACATAAAATAAACCCTTTCCAGCAATGTTAAATAGTCTAAACGGTCTCAACAAGCAGCACACTATGCCACAATCAAAAGAAATTCGGGAAGAAATGAGAAAGAAAGTTACGGAAATTTATCAGTCTCAAAAAGGCAAGAAAGCCTAAGGTTTCTAAGGCTCTGGGACTTCAGTGAACCACAGTGAGAGCCATTATCTCCAAGTGAAGAAACATGTAACAGTGGCAAATCTTTCCAAAATTGGCTTGCCTACCAAAATTCCTTAAGGAGTCCATCAACAACTCATCCAGGAAGTCATAAAAGAACCCAGTTGAACATCTAAGGAATGGTCAGCATTCATGATTCATGAAAGCGACTGGGCAAAAATGGTACCCATGGGAGAGTTGCAAGGAAAAATACACTGCTAACCAAGAGGAACATAAAGGCTTGTCAAAAATACATTTGCCAAAAAAAACCTTGATGATCCCCAAGCCTTTTGGGATAATGCTCTGTGGACTGATGAATCTGAAGCTTCTTGGAACATATGGGTCCTGTTGCATCTGGCATAAAACTAACACAGCATTCCACAATAAAAACATCATACCAATAGTCAAACGTGGTGGTGGTAGTGTGATGGTGTCTGGATGCTTTACTTCTTCAGGGCTTGGGTAACTTGCCATAATTATTGAAACCCTGAATTATGCTCTCTACCAGAAAATCATGAACGAGAATATCTTTCATCACTCGGTGATCTGAAGCTCAAGCATATACGGGACATGGAGCAAGACTGTGATTCAAAACACAAGAGTAAGTCTTCCTCTGAATGGCTCAAATGCAACAAAATTAAGGTTTTGGAGTGGCCTAGTCTAAGTCCTCACCTGAACCCCATTGAGATGCTCGGACAGGACCTTAAACAGGCAGTTCATGCTTGAAAGCTGTCCAGTGTTGCAGAATAAATCCTCCACAGTGATGTGAAACACTGATCTCCAGTTATCAGAAGCTTTGCCACTGCTAAAGATGGCACAAATAATTATTACATTTGGAGAGGGAACGATTACCTTTTCACATGGGTGTTAAGGTTATGAATGCATTACCTTCTTCTTTGAAATGAAACAACCATTCAAAAATGGTGTTGGTGTTTCCTTGTGTTGTCCTTGTCTTATATCAGATTTTGTATGAGGACCTAAAATCATTTAGTGTGACAAATAAGGAAAAAATAAAGGAAATCATAAGAGGGGGTGGGGGTGGGGGTGGCAATTACTTACCACTTATAAAATTATCATACCACTGTACATTAAAAATCATTGAAACGTACTGAAAACTGTGTAATGAAGAAGAAGAGGAAGAAGTAGAGGAAGTAGAGGAAGAAGAGAACACACAGACACACTCACACACACACACACACACACACACATACTTCATGTTCTTCATCCTTCCCTCTCTAAGGGACAATATGTCATGGTATGCAAATGAACATGCATGGGTGCCCCAGATATTATAAATAGACATTTGTGGTTGATTATATATAAAAACAATTTTACTGCAGGAAAAATTGCTTCTCTGTTGAACCAAAGTGTTCCATATCTTGAGAAGTATTTATCAGATGAAGTGTGGCCTAATGTTTTTCTTTGATAAGCTTATATCTCTGTTATATGAAATGCTCCAGTGTTCACAGTTTTATGTTCAAGATCAGTGTGGAGTTTTATACAGCCTAACAGAAATAAATATTATTGTAGTAAATTAAAAGATAAATCAACATAACATTTCTTGGAAAGGTTTTTGGAGACCGCAAGCCACCAGAACAGCTTCAGTGTGCCATGGCATAGATTGTACAAGTCTCTAAAACTGAACTGGATGGATGAAAACCATTCTTCCAAAATATATTCCCTAGAGCTTTCTAATACATCAGTCCAAAATCTACCGTAAATCTGGTAACTGTGAAGACCAAAACACTAATAATGTTTTACATTATTTTCATCATCATACTCATCAAACCATTCAGTGTGCTCTCAGGGTCTGTGGATTGGGACATTGTCATCCTGGAAGAGTCAACTCAGATAAAGATAGAAATGTTTATAAAGGTAATCAGTCAGAATAACATTGCTGCTTCTTGATATTAATTGGTAATGCTTAAAGGGTAAAGGAGATCAGGTATTTTCTGTTGCTGACCCAAAGTTGTGGAATGGTAATGGTAAATAGTAGATGGTATAGCTTTTAACCTTAGAACTTTACACTGGTTCTTATTCACCCATTCACACACACACTCACACACCAATAGTAGCAGAGCTGCTATGCAAGGCGCTAGCTTGTCATTGGGAGCAACTCAGGGTTCAGTGTCTTGCCCAAGGACACTTCGGCATGTGGAGTCATGTGGGGCGGGAATCGAAGCCAATGATTAGTGGACAACCCACAACCTACCTGAGCCACAGCCGAATGGAGTACCTGTGAACCTCTGTGACCTCTGTGAACATGCTTGAAACATATCTTTTTAGAGATAAACGTATCTTTTTAATGAAGCCTTTGCTACATTATAATGATCATTAGGTGTGGAACATTTGGGGTGTTTTGTGTATTTTTAAGTTTCTTGTATTTCTTTCTTTATATTTTCTAATTGTACAGTACTTTGGTACACTTTGGTGGTTTTTAAAGTGCTTTATAAATAAATTTGAATTGAATCTAATAGACCCTTTCCTCTGAGGGTACAAGTGGCCATAAACCATGCCAGTATAACAGAGCTACCATTTTTTCTTTTAATTTGTCACCTGTCTGAATGAGTAATTCTTGGTGATGCATACTGTTTTTCTGTTCTCAGCTCATATTGTCAGGAGCAGACAGTGGTGTGAGATGATGCCTTGCTTGGATGATGAAGGCTGTGACTTGTTAGTAAACAGATCAGGTTGGAGATGTGCACTGCCTGGAGGCAAAGTAAAAACTACCACAGTAAGCTACTGGCCTTTTTTTTTTTTTTTTTTTACTGCTGATATCTCTCTTAATATTAATAATGATACATTGATCACAAAATTTCGGTAATTTCCTAGGTATCTTGACATGGAGTTGAGGCTTCTGAGAGAAGGTGCCGGATGCAGACGCTCCACTCCATCCTCTATGGCTATATCTATCATCAATATTTTCTAGTGTTTATCCACCCATCAATAAGGGGAATAAAGACCTGCTCCTGGTATCTGTGTAGATGATCAGATTGATCCCAGAACAGAATGGATAATGGATCATTCTCAGAAATGTATAGATGCATACTGCTGGACTGAACAAGATTGTGGATTTGTTTTGGAGTTGGCAGAACATTTTTTCTCTTCAGTGATATAACATTTTTACAGACCAAAGAAAACCTGAATGGACACCAAGCTTCTATTGGGAAGGATTTTGATGATGTGATTTACTAGTGACAAATATAAATGTACAAACAGAAAAAACATACACTAAACACACATATACCTGGTGGCACAGAGAGAAATAAGGACATTTACAAGAACAAACAAACAACAAAAAACAAACAAACAAGCAAACAAAAAACTAAAAAAAGACTTTTCAGTGCATATTTCTTGTATTCATTAGTTGGACATTATGCTGCATAATGAACATCAGGTATTCTTGGAAAGCGCAACAGTCTTGCTGATGACGTGACTTTGGAACTTTGGCGGAAGACTAATAAATATTTTTTCAAAGGCAGAGAATGTATTTAATATTTCTAATGTTGTAATTTTCTAGAGTTGTTTATTTAATATTAATAATGTGGTCATGTGTGCAACCATAAAAAATGGATTCATAATCAGCCATGCCCTTGCTGTTATGAATTGATCTCCTCAGAGGTCAGCTTCCTCTAAAAGCACATTATTGACAACCTATTATTTCAGCACTGTATAAACTAAAGATAAATCTTACAATAGATGCAGTTTGTCATGAAATTGTTTATGTTTCAGCCCAATGCATATGATAGCTATAATTACACTAAGGTAATTGCTTGATCATCATATATTTAGTGTATGCTCTGCTTCTGTGTGTTTTGTGTCAGGTTCTGATTTTTGCCCTTGTCCTCCACTTTCTCAGAGTTCAGAGTCTGTGGAGATATGCTGCTGTCATCCAGGCTGCAAGCTTCATTTAACATCAGTAACAGTCTGCATACATTACAGAGCTCTTCTTATTACTGGCACACTGCTGCTGTGGCCATGTTGAAGTGTTCCTTCACTGGAAGTGATCATATGTCAGTGGTGAGGGGTTGTATGCTTTATAGGCTTCACTGAATAAATTCCCAAGAACACTGAAGTTGGAGTATTGGAGAACGAGCACCTGTTTTTCAAATATCTTAAGTAACCTCTGTGATTCCCTCTGTGGGAATCACATTTTATTAGGCTCTTCAAAAACAACTATATATATTAACTTACAATATTATCTGGTCAACTAATCCCAATTTTGATGAGATGTTACAATCATTAAGCTGTTATTAAACTATGAGTTACAATGCCTGCAGAGACGCATGGTCTCTGACCAAAGACAAAAGATCTCATACATTTATGATCCTAACCTGACATGACATATTGAACTCTCACAAATTTCAATACACATGAGAGAAGCCTTACTTATTCATCTACAAAGAAGAATAAAAAATACAGACTTGGCCAGTTCCTGTTAAATCCTCATTTACATTCTGTCAGCTTCTATTAAGGATAAAGATTGGAACAATGAGTAAGAATATGCATGGAGAAAAAGTCCAGCTGAAGTCTATTATGGTAATCTTGTCACTTCTTACCAAGCTGGCAGATGATTTCGCCTCAATTTGAACTTCCTCCTGAGACATGCTGTACTAAACACAAAACCAATAATCACCTAGTCTGAAAACGTGCTTTAACTTTATTATGTGATTACTTGCCACCAGTGTCAGGCATGGATTATAGGCACTTAATGCTGAGCTACAAATAGTAGCTTTGGCATGAGTAGAAAATGTTCTATGAGTCTAAGGACGTGAAGTGGCATGTATGTAGCTAGACGTACATCTTTTGTATATAGCTAGAGTCATACATCTTTTGCGAGCATAGATTCAGTCACACAGAAATTTTCTCACATTTTTAGAGAAATTTTTATATTTCTAGCATATTTGAGTTCATTCAGGCCAATTCAGTTAATTTGTTTAAAAATGTATATTAAAATTAGTTTTTTTTTTACTTTTGAACTATTTCACATTCATTTAGAAAATGTTCTATGAGTCTAAGGATGTGAAGTGGCATGTATGTAGCTAGACGTACATCTTTTGTATATAGCTAGAGTCATACATCTTTTGCGAGCATAGATTCAGTCACACATAGAAATTTTCTCACATTTTTAGAGAAATTTTTATATTTCTAGCATATTTGAGTTCATTCAGGCCAATTCAGTTAATTTATTTAAAAATGTATATTAAAATTTTATTTTTTTTACTTTTGAACTATTTCACATTTACTAGTAAATGACCATTGTACTTATACTGGTACATGTCCTCCTTATACTAAATTCTATTGATAAGGAAATTCCATTTGCAATTCAAATGGAAACAATTAGAACAGGCAATGATGCATATTGTTAACGGGATCCAATTGCTCTGTTTGTGAACGTCATAATAAGTGGCCAGGTCTCAGCTGTGCTTTTGAATAAATTCGATTTTTCAGAATCCAAGGGTGAGATTAAAAGTGATGTATGTATTATTGTGAAAACTCTCAATCCGGATGCTTTTTATAGTGCAAATTTTGGTTATAAGGGAAACCAGAAGAGAACTCTGCAATTATATATAATTATGTAGCAATTATAAATTTGCATGATAAAACCATTGCTTACATAATTACCTGACCAACAACTTTGCATAAATAAGCACAAGTAGAGGAGGCAGTCTGCCTCAGAACAGACTACGTTTTCAAAGATGTACAAACACTTTTACCTTATGGGTTGTATTAATTACCCTCTCAATAGAGCTGCTACCAAGCACCTCTAAAATTATGCTTCAAGCAGTTGTATTATCTGTCGACAATGTTGTAATTCCCCTGGTAGATTGGAAACATTCAGACCTAGCCCATTTGAATCACAGACATCACTATGCACTGGGGACACAGACGTTATGAAGAACCAGAACAAACTTCATACTCAGTGTAGAATTTAGCTCATTAATATCTATTGTTTATTATTCAGTTATTACTCTTAAAGCATAGCCTGGACGTGTTGTCAGGTTGTGAGAGCTTAAGGAGTTTAGGAGAGCCTTACTTTTTCATAGATGGCAACAATGTGGGAACAATATCACTGAATGTATGTATCATTATATGGAAGTTAAAGAATTTATATGAAAATGTGAGTAGACAAGTTTTTACTGTTTCTGTCTAAAAGGATTAACTAATTTATTTAAGTTAAAATAAGGACTAAAATATACTTGCATGATTGTAAAAACTTGCAAGACAAGAAGAAGACCATTAATAATAAACATGCTACAAAAGTCCTGAATGATCATGGAATGGTTGTGAGCATTGAGAGGTTGTCTGTCAATGTAATTAACACAATGAAAATTGTGTTTAAATAAGAATATATTAGAAATCATTTATATTTTCATTGAATTATGGTTCACGAATTTCATTTCCACCAAAGGTACCGCAGATCCACTCCCTTGCACTCCTGTCCATTATAATCCCTGGAGGTGACTTTGAAAACTTGCAGCACCAAGATAGCATTTAATGTTTTCACAATCACATTTATTCCTTCAAAAAAAAAAGTACAAATCTTTCCAAAACACAGCTTAGCTCACAAACCTTTAAAACAACAATATGACCAACACCTTGAGCACTTTTTATCTAAACACCACCATAATATGATAAAAATTAAGCTGATCAATGAACCTATTCATGGCAGTGCACGATAGACTGAAAAAAGCAAATCATGGTAAGAGAAAGACTTGTGCAAAAAGCCAATTCTCTACTGACTGAGCTTTTCCAAGCTCCTGCGAAAATGATTGATTTATATCCATATTTCCACATCAGTGTCCTTCATTACAAAAACAGACAAAGTGGGCAGAGGTGAGGAAACAGGAAAGTGTGCTATGGGGAGATATCAGAAACAAACAGAGAAACACAAAAAGAGAAAGGTTTAATGAATGGCCACAGATGGCAAACTTGATGGCTGAAGAAGGATTTTCTTGGATGTGCAATTGCTTCCTATTTGTTTTCTTTCTGTAGAAAAGTGGCAGCTTATTTATACTATGACCTTACAGCCTGAAAGGGGCGCAATCAATTTGTTATAATATTTTCATCTGTATTAATTTCTTTCTCCTATATCTGCACTGAGCTTTTCCCCAAATAGATCATTATTTCTGGTGATCATATAATCCTGCTGCTACATGTCTTTGTGTGGCTCTGGTCGTGTCCAGCCTTCTGAGTCACTCCTCAATGCTTGATAATGCAACGTGGCTGACAGCTGACCGCTGATGCTAACAATAACATGACAGCACGACACCCAGGACAAAAAGACCATCGAATGATAAATTACCCTCTTCAATCGTCCAACCAATAGCCCTTTAGTTCACACAAACAGCTTGACGTGACATTTTTCCTGTACTGTATAGGCAAAATGCTGTCAATCAACACCCCTCCTCTTAGTTGCACACATGAAATGGAGGAAGTTAATTGCAAAGGAAAAATAAACCAACAAAACTTTTCCAGGAACAAGGTCTAAAGGGACCAAAATAAAAAAAATGTTTTTATACATAATTATTCAGAAGACTGACGAACCAGGAAAACCGTACCCTCCTCCATGATGTCATATTACCAACTTTTCCTAAACAAACAGATATAAGAGAAAACACTATAATTTGAGGAAATAATCTAATTTCACCAGTTAATTAACCAGCACATTAACTCTAGATATTGCTAATACGTAACACAATAAAAGTAGGCAGTTGATTTTTCTATGTTAGTTTGTAATTTATGTATGTCTCGGCAGGTGGATGAGTGAATGCTGTTTAACCCCAGAGAAGACAGAGAGACACCCTGGGGAAAACCAAGCCCTCACACATCTCATCCATCACACGCTCCCATCCCCATTACACAGCAATATCCCTGCAGAACATCAGCTGTCCTTGTGAGGGTTCCTATACCCAACAAAGATGTGCATCAAAGATACAAGATGTCTGATATTTCACTGCTCTACTAGTGTGAAGATCAAAAGAGGTACAACCGACAAGCTTTTTTATTTTATTTAATGGAGGTTAATATCTGTTACCTTTAGCGAAAACCAAGCATGAACCAAGGAATACATACAGTCATGCATGTCTTTATGAAATATGATAAATATATCCAAACAGATTTATGATTTCAAATGATAACAATACTAAATCATACTAAATCATATGAAAATGTCATTTCAGGGTATTGATCTTATGTATGCACATGCTCATTTACACCGAGGGGCCAGCTAGTGTCATCAGTGTGTGCCTCCTAATACTCCCCCTCCTGTCCCACTTGAAAATTCTGAAACTCTTGAAAATCTAAAAACACTGACCATGTTTAGCTTAGCAGTGATTAGATAAAAGCAATGTTCCATGAAATACAAAACATATGCAGCAACATATTCTTTCATTTACAGTTTATATCTGTTTACATACTTAGTATGAAAGGGTCAACATTCAAGGATGTCAAGCAAGTAGCTTATTTCCAAAAACTATGTATAATTTTGAACTGGACTGAACAAATGAAGAATTGTAATGGATTTATGAGCCACAAGGGAGAGAAAGACTAAACCAGACAGTGCAGAAGCAGAACTCCCAAGGCTGGAAATTGATGGTGTAACTGTAGCAAATGTCCTTCCATGTCAACCAAAATTGAATGTCGGTGTTCCTACGATTGGCGACTCACAATGCCACTTATTCAATACTTCAGTGTCTGGAGATGAAATAGTGTCTGCGCTATGCATCGCCAATGATGAACACTTTCAGGCCGATATTAGCCCTGCATATTTGGAAGCTATTTTTCCGTCTACATAAATTTGGTTGGAAGAGAAAATCAGAAGTAAGTAACCTGGACTAATGGTAGTTAATTTTGGTTTACAATTTGCAATTTGCTAGATACATAGTTTGTACCTACAGCCTATTTTTTATCAGGCAGATGTTGTGACCCATGGTTCCTATTGCAAGCCCTGTTAAAATTCTCTAGAGTGAACCTGGACTATGAGTGAATTTGGACTATGTTTACATTTAAATGTGGTCAACATGGTGATATTGTGGAAAAATAAGGAATTCCCTTAAAAGAATGGAGAAGTTGAGAGATCATGTGTCAAATGCCTTGAAGAAAGCAAGGTTTATTCCCATCCATCCATCTTCTACCGCTTAGTCCAGGTCATGGGGAACCTGGAGCCTATCCCAGGATAGGGAGGAAACTCCCGCAGCATGGGGAGAACATGCAAACTCCGCACACACAGCCCCGTGGGGAATCAAACCCCAGACCCTGGAGGTGTGAGGCGAACGTGCTAACCACTAAGCTACCGTGAATAATCTTACACCAGACACCTCAGAAATCAGCAACTATCAACTGGTGTCACATCTTTTTTATATGTTGTATACAATCAGCTGTCTCTCTTTTTTCCCCAGAACAATCTCCAGGAGCATAGTCAACCAGCAGCACACTACATAGAAACAGCCCTTGTGAAGCTTAAAGTGCCCCTATTATGCTTTTTCAGATATTGCCTTTCATGTAGTGTGTTTTATAGCTGTTTGTGAATGTAAAAAGTCTGCAAAGTTTCAAAAATCAAAGCACATGACAAATAGAGTTATTGGCTCCTAAAAGAAGGAACTGATTCTGAACAGCTGAAAAGAGTCGTCAGTAATTCCAGACTTACTTGCTGCACAAACCTACAGAGGTTTGTAACAAAAACCCCTGCCTCTGGTCTTCATTGACTGCTCAAAAACAATGTGTACTTTGACCCACCTTTGTTGTTGCTGTAGTATCCGAAGCACGAGCTGTAAAAGCACAGCCCTCTTCTGAAAAGAGGGTGGGGAGCAGAAGCTCATTTGCATGTAAAGAGTCACACGCAAAAAAAACATGTTTTTGCTTCCACCCAGACAGGGGCATTTATAGCATGGTGTAATAAATGATAGATGGGGTATTTTGAGCTGAAACTTCACAAACACATTCTGAGGACACCTGAGACTTATATTACATAAGTCTCAGGTGCATAATAGGTCCTCTTTAATTACATCAACCAGACTATCTGTTCTGATCAACCAGACTATCTGTTCTGATCCTTATTAACCATTCCACACACTTTGACATGGTCAATTACAATACTCTTCTCTCCGTCTTCACAAGCCTTGGAATTTGCCTCCCAGAATGATGTTCCCAGCATTGCTTTCTAACTGGAAGGACAGTATTATCAGACACGCAGACTCTCAGATAGGCTTAGTGTTTGGTCCTCTTCCATTTCCCCTCCATGCTCACTGTGTCAGTGAAGTAACATTCTGGGTTTTTTTTTTATACCCCTGCTATGCTGATGACACTCAACTCATCCTCATGTTTCCTCATGCTCATATTTCAGCACATCTGGCAGACAATTCATCATAGATGGTAGCTTATCACCTGAGACTAAATCCCAGCAAGATTAAACTGCTGCAAGATTGTGCCTGGAAATGCATCCCCACCTCAACATCTGGGACTTTCCCTGGAGAATTCCTGGAGCATGTTAACTTACAACACACACCACTGATGTAGTTCTGGACTACCAACTCTCAAACTATACTCATATAGCTAACTTTACTCAGCCATGCAGATTTCTCCTTTACCTGCAATTGACAAGTCACACAACTGGTTTCCAATATTCCCAAGTTCTCCCATATCACCCCATTGCTGGGTTCTCTGTATTGAAGACTTATTAAACCCCACTCTGCACAATGTTCTCTTTGAGCCAAAACACAGCTCTATTTGACCCATCATCCCCCAAGGTAAAAGGAACATGTTCATCAAGACTTTTCTCTCTAGCTGGCACCCAGATGGTGGAATAAACATCCCCCTGGCTGCCCAAACAGCTGAGTCACTGTCTATCATTAAATGAAGATGGAATAGCTACCTCTTTCTAAGCACTAATTATAGTACTGTTCTAATGTGTTGTTGTACTAAGTTCTGTCTAAAAGTGTTTTAGCTTAATGGTATTCTTAGACCCTGACCCATATTCCTAGCATGAGGATAAGTTTTTGATGGAGACCAAGCACTTCTACAAGTCATACTTGATAAGGACATCTAATAAATGATCTAAATGTAAATGTAAATGAGAAGCAAAACAAAACCAAATTGACTGGTGGCCCTCATGCTGAAAAGAAAAAACAAAACAAACAACCCGAACAAAAACAATCATAGCATATGCGTCGTGTCAGCCTAATATTAGCATCTGCAGGACCAGCCAAGCAGAAATTTTATTCAGAAAGCAAGTGTGAAATAAAGAGAAGGCATTTGACAATTAGAATAAAATATACAATACATAAATGTACAACAAAACAATGAGTCTACATACATACTGTAAGACTGTAAATGTGCAGAAAGTCCTCTATTCTGAAAAAAAAGATTGGAACTATAAGTGAAAAACATAGTATCTATCTGCCCGCTGAGCAAAGGAACTCTGGAAGGTCAGGGAGTGGTGGTGCCTGAGGAGCTGTCAGATAATAAACAGAATTCTCTAACAGTCTAAGACAGTTTGGGTATAGAGTACTATCAAATATAGCTCTAAGCTAAGCTTGATCTAGGTCTCTTTAACCTTCCTCTGGGTAAGCAGGTTAAAAACATCCCAAATTATACCACTCTACCACTGTTCCATCACACAAAAAACTGAAAAACCTGTCTTCATTAAATATTAAATCCTGTATAGCAAATTCTTCATTTTACTGATCACACACAACTTGCATCATAAGAAAATATGTATTTATCATTTGCTTGATAAGTGGCCTCTAACAAACTGGGGAGGTTCAGCTCAGTCATCTTGCATTATACAAATGCATGAATTATTATATTGCATGGAGGTCCATTTATTATGTGTATATTGCTGCCCAGCAGCTATTTCTAATAGTAGCTTTTCAGGAGTGCTTTGGTTCTGATGAATGTTAGCTAATCCTAAGTGTCAACTGCAGCTTTAGGCACCATTTATCATGTGTTTAAAGGGCATGCTCATGAGGATATTAACAAGAATGTTGCTACTGTTTAAAACAGGAGTCTTTAAGTATATTAGAGCAATGCTTTAGTTTGGAATAAAAATAAAAAAGAGGATATTGGGGGTATTCCATATAGTTCAATCATCTTAACAGTGAATGTGTATCATGTACTCTTAATATAAAATAATATGTGGAGTCTGGCTAAAACCAAAAGAGAATGTTTGAAGGAGAGGAAAAGGGGAATTAGTAAGGTTATTTCTTTCAAAGTGTAGGTTTGGTCTTTTCAGATTAGTTGTTTTATAATGCTCAATGGAATCTCCTTCCACAGTTTATTCATCCATCATCTCTGAGCACCTGAAAAGTTTAGAATATTAGAAAATGAGTAGATGAGTTCCAGTCCACTCAAACTGCAAAAATAATGCATTATTTGGGTTTAATGGAATGAAAAGTATAGATATAACAGTTTCTGGTAACTTTTATTGGTTCCATTTCCATTAATATAATTTTTTTAGAGAAATGTTTAATGAGGACATTAGATTGTAAGACAGCTTGTGATAAAGTTACGACATATGATAAAATATACTATAAACATCTGCATCTGTGCCACACACAGATTGATTCATGTACATCGCTGATATTCAGCTTCCTTCAGGAGAGCATTCCTCATCCCATAGTACATAAATAAACTGGGGGACAGGGCATTGGGCAGCTGGGAGGAAGAAAAGACTTTGGGGTGGAAAAGAACCATTAGCTTAGTAGCAGGTGTGTACTGGATACAAACCAGGTGCAAAGCCCAAGGGAGTGCAAGGACAGTGATACTGTCTGCTGGCTGTCGGTTCAACTCTGATCTAACACGGTTAACTATAATCTGTTCTTTCTTGTCATTTAACAGTGTAGGACATCATGGCAAAACAAGCCCCTTATTTACAGCCTTATATTGAATCTTTATAGAAAGAACAGGGCAGCGTGGTGCAGTTGGTAGAGTGGGTCGTTTGGCGGTTCGGTTCCCGGCCACATGGGCATGACACTGAACCCCACGTTGTTCCCGATAGCAAGTTAGCGAATTGCATGGCAGCTCTGCTACCATTGGTGTGTGTGTGAATGGGTGAATGAGACACAGTGTAAAGCGCTATATACTATACGTGCACCATTTAGAACTGTACAGAAAAATTATTTAAATTGGGGGATATTTTTATTGTGTGAATATTTTATATTCCATTCATGTATCATTCATGGATTATAGGATTTACCAAAGTGCAGTTCTCTGATGCAATACTGTTAAAACAGTCTTTAACAGCAGATCTAGTTCAGGTTTTTAAAAAGTGTTGAGGATAAATCCCTTCCTGCACTGTGGCCTTCACTGTCCTTCATATTTCACTGTTTAGTGCTCAGTAATCAACACACTACAAAGACAGAGTTTGAGCTTAATCACCTTTCACTCTCTTATTCATGCAGAATATTATGTGTGACACATGAATATGTAAATTTTGTTTGTTTATAGATGGTATGCAGAAGTTATTCTGATAAGGAAGGCTCATGAGATTGAGTGACATCTCTCATCATAACAAGAACACCTCCTGGATTTTGTTCAGCAGGAAACCTGCTGAGAGTTTTCCTCTTCATATAGGCAACCGGATTTGCTTGCTTGCTTGCTTGCGTTCTTTCTTTCTTTCTTTCTTTCTTTCTTTCTTTCTTTCTTTCTTCTTTCTTTCTTTCTTTCTTTCTTTCTTTCTAAATTAATTAATTTATTTCCTTCCTTCCTTCCTGAAGTTTTTTTTTTAAACAACTTTAAAGATCTGAAAGTCACCAAAAAAGAAACTGCTGGTGCCATCCATTCTTTCATCCCCATCTTATATACATACTGTATTTGACCCACATCTCTTAGAACACAGAGAATCATGTCAGGGCAGTAGGGCTAGAAATCCAGGAAAGGCAAGCAGGAAATTACAGGTGTGACACAGAGCCTGTGGAGTGTTGCTGGGCATGAGCAGATGGATCAGACGTGATTACAGCATGGAGATGGAGGAACCATCTGTCTCTCTGACTGCTCATAATGGTGAACTCAGCTAGTGAATCATTAACACAAGCAGCAGAGATGAAGCCTACTCAGCTTTTCTACCTCGGTGTCTGCAGGAAATGTGTATTCAGAACTGCTGCATTTGGACATTTACAGTAAGCTATTTTAAGTGCTCCTGTTACCATGTCAAAAATGCATATGGTGCACATGTTATTTAAGATACAGAACATTCTATTCAATAATTAAATTTTATTTGTATAGCGCTTATATTAGTGGACATTGTCTCAAAGCAGCTTTACTGTAACATATAAACACAGGATACAGATTTTAAGTGTGTAAATTTATCCTTATTGAGCAAGCCGGTGGCGACGGTGGAAAGGAAAAACCTAACCCTAACCCTAAGATGATACGAGGAAGAAACCTTGAGAGGAACCAGACTCAGAAGGGAACCCGTCCTCACCTGAGTAACAACAGATAGTGTGAAAGTAAAGGAAAGTTCATTATGGTTTTTACATAAAGTCTGTTTTGTTGAACTAATACACTGTTCACTAAAGGAGACTTGAGTGTAAAATTGTATGTAATAATTGCAATCCTAAGACCATAGCAGCGACCATAGTTCCAGCAAAAAGCAAAAATGTCCAAATTATCTCAGTGCTAAACTGATTGACACAACAACCATTTCTGTTCAAGCTACTCCACTACTACTGAATCTAAACAAAATTGACAGTAGATAAATAGCTGAATATAAAACAGTGAAGAGTTTAATGAAAGTCTTTTTTCAACCGTTGAGGATTTCTCACCCCCACCTTCACCTCCAGCTTCATCTGTTGGTATCCAAGATGACTAGATGCCATGTATTTTTGGATTTAAGCTGCACATTTGAGCTGAGTATGACCAGCAGCTGCACTAATGGTAATGGAACAAACAGGGTCACTTGGAAGCATCTGACGCATCTGAATGAATGAACAATTATCATTATTTGCGGGCAGCTGGGGCTCAGGTGGTAGAGCGGGTTGTCCACTAATCGTAGGGTTGGCAGTTTGATTCTTGGCCCGCGTGACTCCACATGCCGAAGTGTCCTTGGGCAAGACACTGAACCCCAAGTGGCACCCGATGGCAAGTTAGTGCCTTGCGTGGCAGCTCTGCTACCATTGGTATGTGAGTGTGTATGGGTGAATGTAAAGCGCTTTGGATAAAAGCGCTATATAAGTGCTCCATTTACCATTAACCATTATTTGTATATACTTCTGTCTGTATTGATACACAGCATTACATCAAACCTCGGGTTAAGGTTAGAACTGTGTTCCAAGTCTTCATATTGGCATCTGACGTATCTGATTAATGGCTTAATCACAACAAAATGTAAATAAACAGAACATTTGCTTTGAAAAAAAGAAGAACCAAATACTGGCACCCTGTCCAGGGTGTACCCTGCCTTGTGCCCCATGCTCCCTGGAATAAGCTCCAGGTTCCCTGTGACCCTGAAAAGGAGTAAGTGGTAGAAGATGGATGGATGGATGGATGGAAGAAGCCCCAAATAGTGTATAAAGACAGCATCACATTCTTGAACAGTCTGATGTAGCATAACATTATGACACTGACCAGCTGAAAAATACACTGATGTTTGCTGATAAGAAGTTGCTACTATTAGAGCGAGTCCCACCCCCAGGGGTGGGAATATTTTCCCGATAGTATTTACTTGGCAGAGCAAAAGACAAGTACAGCAAGCAAGGGAAAAATATGAACCAAACAGAGACATGCTTATTAATCACTGTGCTTAAACAGATATGATAAAAATACATAAAACACATTGTCTTGCAGAAAAAACAACTACTATACTTACACCATTTCTAACTTTGCAGTAATTTATTTCTTAATTCAATGTTAAAAATCATTCTAAAATTAAAAGAATGTTGTTTGCTATTACTTCTTGAACTAAAAACTAAAAAATGTATAAACCACACTTATCCCCCCTGTCGTTAACCACTTATTTGGTTCAGTAATTCTAAGCTGAACCACAGAAAATCTCTTCAAATTTACAAAATGAGGGGTGTCAAGATCTCTCCTCTGATTATGTATCTTATCATCATGTATACTTTGGTCCCCATAAAGAAAAAAACACACACAGTTTCTAGTGTGGAGAACTATGGTGACCTCGTTAAAGACCGAGAGCAGGACATCTGCTACTGAGGCCAATTATAAACTTCTCTCTTGAGACTGAACACTAGCCAAAAAAACAACAACAAAAAACTGCGCTGGTGGTGTGAACAGACAGGTGCACTGATTCCCAGTGGTCCCACAAAGGTAAGTGTGTGTGTGTGTGTGTGTGTGTGTGAGTAAGTAATTCTGCAGGATTGCTTGGAGTGAGTGAAAGCAATTTACATTGAATTTTGGTAAGGTTTATTATGCATGTTCTTTTATACTAGCAATTTTATTCGGTTTTACAATCATGACAGCAGTCACTGGGGTATCTCAGGCCAACTTTCAACAGACAATCTGAGAAATCACTGAGAGGCCACTGGGTTAATAGAGGAATACTGAGCTGATTAAATTTAGCTTACAATCACTATGGTGGAAATAACATATTTTTAAAGAACTGGGACAACTCTCTCATACACTATATGGCCAAACGTTTGTGGACACCTGACCATAACATCCATGTACTTTTGAACATTCCTTTCTAGATTTAGCCCCTCCTTCACGGTTATTATAAACAACAAATAACTAGATTTTGGAGCATGGCTGTAGGAATTTGTTCCAGTTCATCCAAAAGGTGTTCAGTGGGGTTGAGGTCAAGGCTCTGTTACATGTTACATCATACAAAGATATTCTGCACAACTGTGTGCTTCCAACATTGTGGCAACAGTTTGGGGGAGAACCACATATGGGTGTGGTAGTCATGTGTCCACATACTTTTGGACATATAGTGCATATCAGCAGATGTCTCTAATCTGGTAGGACCAATATAGGACAATGGTTATTTGTTTAAGAAGCTCCCAAGAATCCCTTCCATCTGATCACAAGATAGACGAACACCAGCTGCACACCCCTGCACTGAGCAATTCCTCTTTATCAGGTACTGAGTTTATGCTCTCTATAGTTTTATCAATCTGTTATACATATGAAAAGCACAAAACTGAGATCACAGCCATACTGCAAAATTTTTTAATAGTTTTGATCATCTCTGCTTTGCCTCTGAATATACTGTAGTGCTTATTTAGTTTTAAAGTCATAAAACAAAAAAATTAAATTGTCACACACACACACACACACACACACACACACACACACACACACACACACACACACACACACACTTATTAGACAATTTACATAGTCAAACTGTATGAAATAATCAGTCCATGTCACTGTATGTGAAATATGACAATTCTGTGTATAGAATAATTCTTAATTACAGAATGTACCGTATATGACGATTTGTGTTATTAATAAACATCTGACTATTCCCATAAGTCTGTTGGACTGTGTATTACCTCTTGAGCTATAAAAAAAGGCAGACTACCAAATCAATGCAGTGAATCATGCATTATTAATGCTTACTTAATCCAAGGCAGTGTTAAATGAAGTGAAGTGTGCATATCTTTTCTTCAGAAAGGTGCTGTGAGGTCACAAAGACTTACCTTTGAAATTCATTAGCAAACTATCCAACCATTACTCATTACTCATAAAGGTTATAAAGGATGCACTGAGGAAGCATCCCTAGGAATCTCAATGAGATACTTTGAGTGCAACTTTTAATGTAGATCCTGAAAAAAAACCTTTAAAACAATTCACATTAACTGGATGGTGACATTGTTCACTAGTTAAGTGTTTTATTTCATGCTTCCTAAAGAAAGCATTGTAAGTACATGTAAATCTTTCTATTCCCAAGAATCACTGTGTCTAAGACCCGTGTGCAGTTTCCTCTTTGCTTTTGTATAGATGTTTGCTACTACAACCATTTGGGAAACGAATTCACTTTGCTGAAGTGTCTTAATAATTACAGTGACATCAGGGTTAATTGCCTAATCTGAATTGCCATAGAAGCATCCTGTTGAAATCCCCACACAATCTGTTTTAAAATGGGGGCCAGAAGACACCCACTACAGTGGGAGGATTTGACCTATATAAAGTCTTCAAAAAATACATACACTAATGATCCTAAAATATATTGAAATATTGGAATATAATCTTAAAAAAATTAAAAATAAAATGTATGTTTATGCTATGGTCATATTTAGGAAACACACCAGCAGCAGATTTTCTGAAACAACTACTGTTAGATTCATTAGAAGTGGGTGAGCTACCTTAAGGATCTATCTTCAATACAATTCAGAAAAGAAAATTCTAATTAAATTTATCATGCACACAAGAGCATGTTGGTATGCATGACAATAATAAGTTGATGACTTTGCAATTGTATATTTTGAAAATGTGCGAGCATTACTTAGTGAGTTAGTGAGTGTTTGTAATTATTAGCTTACTATAACAGAAGAGACGTGTGAACAGCCATCTCTTTCACATATTCATATTGGTTTGACATAGACAAGACACTTCTGGGCTGAACTGACCTGATGATGGATTACACTCTCACACTCATACTGCACATTGGTAAATAAAGCTGGACATTGGTAAGTAAGTGGACATAAAACCCAACCACATGACCAGAAATGGCCAAGCCACCTGCTCACAAAGCTTGCAAAAAATCAGAAGTGAGATTTCACTAATCACATATCTACACGATAGGTCCAAAAGTATGTGGGCACATGACCATCACAACCATATAAGATAAAATAAGATAATAACTTTATTAATCCCCAGATGGAGAAATTAGGGTGTCACAGCAGCAGCAAAAAAGAAAAAGAAAAGGAAAAAAAGAGGAGATAAAAGAGATAGTAAGGAGAACAATACAGGGATGTATAAAGAGTATATGTGCTTGTTGAACATCCTATTCTAGAGTTAGTCCCTCCTTTTCTGTTGTAAAAGCCTCCAGTCTTCTGGGAAAACTTTCCATGTTAGTATGTTAGCTGATGTTCATGTCAAATTATTTTGAGAAATGTTTTTCTGTCATGTACAGTATATACAGTAAATATATACAGTACTTTTTTTATATAACTGTTTCTGTGATATACAGACATTCTGTGATATACAGCATTCTGTGTGTCAGCAGTTTCATGCCTTTAAGAAGGATTACAAGGCAATAAATAAAATTTCAGAGGAACAGTAATGAAAGTGCCTTCCTAAGTATGTGTCAACATAATGCTTTTTCCCCCCAGTTTAACGTTCAGACATTTAATTATTAAGTTTTATCACACTGGCACTGAACTGTGGGCTATAGAGGCTGTTCATCATCTACATCTTTTCTGATATCTCATTAATTTTACTGAGGCACGTGACAAAGAGGGTGTCAACCCTATCAATGCTTAAATGAGACTTATTGAAGGATAACTCTTCTCCACGATTCGAGGCACAGTGCCACTGATGGGTTTATTCCTCTAATACTGACATTAATTTCATATTTAACAGTCAGTCATAATGCTATTGGGATGAAAGTGATTAAATGTGTGTAACACCCAGATACCTCTTTGTGCATGTGAATACAGTCACTTGAATAAGTATTCACTCCCATTAACATTTTGTAATGTTACAACATGGAACTGAAATTGACTTAATAGGGATTAAATGTCATGGATTTACACAAAAGGGCCTATTACATTGAAGTGGGAAGAAAGTCTATACTATAAAATAAAATTATTTGCTAATAAACAAATGTAAAATTTGTGAATGCATTAGTAATGACTCCAGTTGGCATGAAATTGCTAAATAAATTCTGGTACAACCAGTTGCCATCCGATGTAACTAGTTGAATGTAGTTCTTGGGTGCAATTAAAGTGTCACGTGATCTCAATAAAAATATATCTGTTCCTGGAAGGCCCCAGAGTATGTAACATGTAACATATGTAGAACATATCTAAACAAACAGCATTGTGATGACCATGGAACTATCAAATCACATCCAGGCAAAGTTCTGATAAAGTATCAAATGAACAAATAAATCCATAATTAAGGTCTGTAAAGAATATCCACAAAATGTCCCGTAAGTGAACAGGTAAAGAGGGCATTAGTCCTGGAAGTTAACAAGAGGCTAAAAGTAACTCTGAATGAGCTGGAGAGATCCACAGGTCAGATGGGAGAAGCTGTTCTTAGGACAACCATAGCCTGTGAACTCCACAAAGCTAGGCTGTGTGGAAGAGTGACAATAAGAAAGACATTATTTAAAATAGCCATATCCATAAGTCCAAAATTGAAGAATTTGGCCTTGGCACAAAAAAAGAAAACAAAATCCTTTGATGAGAGAACCTGGTCACTCAGTACATTCAGGTACTCAGCTGACTTCATTTTATTGCCACATAATGTTGCAGAGCCTAGACCTGACAAATTAAAGCAACCCCAGATCATAACACTTCCTCCAGAGGCTTGTACAGTACACACTATGCATGATGGGTGCATCAGGTGCATCCCTTCTTACCCTGATGCCCCCATCAAGCATAGTGATTGCTTTGGAACAGGGTAAATCTGGACTTATTTTCCCTTGCTCTACAGTCCAATCTTTATGCTCCCTAACAAACTAAAGTTGTTTTTATCTGATTATTAGGCTACACAGCTGTTTAGTCCTAATCATGTAAGTTCTCCTTGCATTGTGCATGTGGAAATGCTCTTACTTTCACTATTAAACATAGCACTGTCAATATTTTACTATGTGAATTCAACAATCATTTTAAAGATCTCTGATTACAAAGATTACAAACATTCAAGATTTTGAACATTAATTTTTCTGACCACCCTGTGGAAAACAAACACCAATCAAAAGAAATGGCTCAAATGAGGAAGAACTACTTCCTTGTGCACTGTGATTTCCTCCAATTTAGTTGCAAAAGCGTTATGGGTTCAGTGCTGGTACTGCAAACTATCCAGGATATTAGGGTTCCACGGTATACCGATACTACCTTAGTATCGCAATACTAAAGCCTAAAAAATACAGCTGATGCCACTGTATTTTTTAAACGGTTGTATAGTCAATACGGTAATATCATAAGTAATGTATGTGCGACAGTTAATACTGTTTCCACTAAAATGACACATAGCAACGCTTTTGCAGAATTCACAAAGGTTTGTGACACTTCATTTAACCTAAATTCTATAACTTAATGTTTAAAGACATCCTGTTTGCTACCAAGCGAGTTAATGTTATGCTAAATGCTGTCTGTAAATAATAAAATTAGCCGTGTTTGCTAGTAAGCAAACTAATTTTATGCATCTAAATATTAAATCAGGGTTTGTACAAGGCGCTTGAAGTGCTTGAAGTTGGTTTTTGAAATTGAAGTACTGTAAAACCTTGAAAATATCTATTTTCTATCTAGTTGTGCTTTAAAAAGTGCTTGAATAACAAAAAGTCAATAAATAACTAAATAACCTTAAACTATTTATTTTCTGTTTTCATTTTATATCTAGCTATGTATTTCTGTAAATTTGGTTAATTTAGTAGATTTGAATTATGAATTAACACAATATTGTGTGGTATCGTTATACTACTTGGTATAGTATTGTAAAATATTTTTATGGTATCGTGACAACCCTACAGGACATACAGTATGTCGTAACTGTTATTCTATTTGAGAGACAAACCATTCACACAGAGTCACTATTTTAAAATGTTCAGATGAAAATTATTAGTTTAAATTGCATCTCAGATTGAGAAGAATACTTGAAATAAATACATGTCCACTTAAAAAAAAACCCAGACCAGTAAGAATTTATTGCAAAGATCAACACAAGCATGAATAGTGTTGCTTCATATTCTGTTATATTTCAGATTCTCTGATGTGTTTAATTTGGAGAAAGGTTATATTACTTAGCAAATAAACTGTTTGTTTCACCAGTCTTCATTGTTTTCTCATTTAAAGTTTTCAATACTGAGTTATATGCAATGCTGCTTTTTTCCCTTATTGCTTCCTTACTGCTGTATTATTCCCCAGCTATATCATTGCCAGAGTGAGTTACAGCTGACCCAGGTTCTGAAGCAAATTGGAACAGTTCTCTCCTTTTGTGCACTAGTTATTTTCTTCTACTTGACTAACTAATAATATAAGATGATCTAAATTTCATGGAATTTAATGTAGAACATATAGATTTTTGTATTATTTTGTTTGGTCTGGATAGTTTGATTGGTGAAAAAGTAACAAAAATTTAAATCAACCCTAAGTCTCCCCACAAAATATCACATCATCCAAAGCTGAGGACAGCTGCTTCTCATTCAAAAGTTTGGAAAGTAGACTGAATAGGACAGTGCTTCATGGCTTTTAATATGCCTTTTCCTCCTGTACCACTGGTTGTTCTCTATCATAGTCCTGCTTGAGTCCAACTACTTTCACTATTTGTGGGAAAAAACAGAAGCTTCCTCCCTAAGCAGATCTGCAATTCCAAATAGACAGCAAGATTTGGCGCCCTCAGTCAGGTCACCTGTGCCTCTGAGTCACTTTAAAGGTATTCAAAATTGTATCATAGTACATGAAGTTTCCAAGGAAACAAGACATTTCAGCTGTTTTCTGAAGCAGTAGAAGGTGACACAGTGCAAGAAATGGTTGATGATCTAGTTGTTGTTGTTGTGAAAACATGACATTCATTCCATGAGGTTCTGAAGTAGCGAGAGAGTAGATGAGCTCTGTTTCCTCACTTCATTACTGCTGTAACACTAACTAACAATGCAAAGAGACATGCCATTAATGTTATGTACATTGCTATTGAAGTGTCTCACCACTGGAAAGGAGAAATCTTTAATTCTGATGGTATGAAAGTGCTCGATAAAACCATGAGCCATGAGTC
The DNA here is from genome assembly GCA_012411365.1 of Ameiurus melas. NCBI lineage: Eukaryota > Metazoa > Chordata > Actinopteri > Siluriformes > Ictaluridae > Ameiurus > Ameiurus melas. The sequence goes on along the minus strand of CM022764.1, from coordinate 17,668,898 downwards.
TCCTCGTTATTTCCTCACTGTATAGCTGATTGCACCTCTTGAAAGAGAGACAATAAGGAATTGCTACGGTGGAACATGAGGACGTGATAGGTGACAAAAATGGATCCTTTGGGGCCTGTGATTTTAGTAGCAGTGTTAATAAATTGCATGTCCAATATATTGAATGGTCGTATGCAGGATCTCTGTTAGATGAGTGGAGGTTATTTAAAAATAGAAGGAAAATCCTACAAACATTTTTAATGTTTATGTACAACACAGTAGTTGTAACTCAGGCCATGGCCATGACTTTCTAAGAAAAATAAAGAAATGAAATAATAAATAATAAATAAAATAAAATATCCTAATCATAATATCAAAAACTATTCATAGTTACAAAAACAATATAAATGTACCATTCTGGAGGAAGTCATCATTCTCACTGCAAATTTATTTTATAAATTAAATAAATGTATATAACTTAAAGGAGGATCATCAGGAGCAGTTTGTGAAAGTACTACATTTAAGAGCAAGAGTGCGGTTAGGTAAACTTAGCCATGCCGTATATTCACTATAACCATATGACTGCGATTGCAAAATTGCATTTATACAACAGTTCTCTAAACATAAGAAGCCAAACTCACTTTATAACACATCAGCTAGCTGGCTAGCTAGCTCATAATGATTCCTGTTAAATGTGCTTCAGGTAAAATACAATGCTGTGAAAAAAGTATTTGCCCCTCTCCTGATTTCTTCTGTTTTTGTCTCATACTAAATTGTTTCAGAAATTAAAACAAATCTAAGATAAAACAAAGGCAACCTGAGTAAACACAAAATTTGTATATGATAATGTTATTTATTGAAGCAAAAACGTTATAAAATACCAACTGGGCCTGTGTGAAAATGTATTTGCCCCCATAGTTACTAAGTCCCAAAATCTATGAAACTGCACTAATAAGATCAACTGGACTAGATACAACCAAATCTGATTATTGCAAACCCTATTCAAAAAAATATTATTTTTTCTTTCTTTTCTATTCAGAGAGAAAAAGATTAAGCATGACTGTGGTAAGTGGTGGAGAAAAAACAACAACAAAATAATCAAGTATGATACCTGTTGTCTAAAGCATAAGGTAATGTGAAGCTCTTGCCTGAAATCATTTTGGCAGGTAAACAACTAGCTAGGAGTTGGAGCAAATTTTTGATAAATTATTTTGTTTTCTTGGTAGAATTAGCCGTTTTGCTCAAATTGTCTTGATAGCGTTGTCTTTTTAACGTATATGCTTTATAAACTGTGTAAAAACCACTTTAAGAAAGGGGTTACATTGTAGCCAAAATGATGTAATGATGGATTATGTAATTGCCAAAGCTCATTCAGTACTACATCTAGCATTGAAAATATAATGCTAACACATTCAGACACATTCAGTTGCTGTACAGCTTGCTCATTGTACTGATTCTTTACATTGCAAATTCTTACCTGAGGCCTCCACAGTCCATAGAATCACCTCTGGCCAAGAGGATCTCTAGGATGTGAAAGAAGGAGCCATCTCTCTAGATACATTCAAAACTTTCCAACCTGTCTTCCAAGGCCGTTCCAGTCTTGTTTTCAGGAATTCTGGCCACTGTGGGGATAGCAGGAGGGGGTTGTGTTGCCATTGGCAAATACTCTAATATAGATGTGAAGAGTAATGATAAACATCAATGAGTTAGATGCAAGTGAATGCGATGCTGGTCCCACACTCTGACAAACACAGCAGGCTGAAATGAAAAGCAGCAAAGAGGTAATAAATTCCATATTTATGCAAAAAAAAATGGGTCATCCTGTGCATGAATTTGAATTGCTGTCGGTAGATCATTTAATGGTTATTTATTGGGGAAGCTGCTATCAGTGTCTGCTGTGTGTTGGCAAGCAGGACAGTAACAGGCAGGCCGTGCAGAAATCATGCAACTAGTGAAGCAGCCCCTGGTGTACATACCCTAAAGACAGAAATTGTGTTATTGAAGCACATCCTCCAGTAACCTGGAACTAGATTGGAAGGTGGGTTGTGTACATAATTTGTGCGCCAAATGGCCAGGCTTCTTTGAGAACCTGAACCCCATTTGCAGTTGAAGTTGTACAGTAATGTTCCCTGAAGGAGAACTTGGAAGGATCTGTGTCTATGGCTCAAAGCTTTAAAAGTGGTTGACTATGGAGCTGAAAGAAGGAAAGCCCCTAGCCATGACAATGCTTCAGGGTCTGACCCCATAAAAGCAGCAGCAACTACAGGCTCTAGTAAGTAAATGACATATGTTCTTTGCTACATATGAAGAGGATTCTCAAGTATAAAATCAGATTATCAAAGATATGATTCATGAATGATGCAGCATTAAAACTGCCAGAAAGGGAATGTTGGAGAGATGAGAGTATCCAAACATTATTTAATATTAAAAGAAAGACAGCATGTTTAAGTGTTGGCCCACTACATCCCAACTGCTAGCAAGGACACTCTGAACATTGTCACACTGGTGGTCATGATATTAGATATGGTGGGCTAAACTCAAATCACTCCAATCAATTTATTTCTATAGCACACAAACAAGAGTGTTGACCAAAGTGTTTCACAACCAAAAAAATAAATAAATCAAAGAACAGTAAAATGACAAACACCCACCCAAACACACACATCGACTGCAATACAAACTAACTCCAACAGACACTGCATGTACAAAGTGCGATCAATATCAGAACACACATTTTAAGTACGCAGGGTTCCCCCAATTCAAATGGCAAATTATAAAAATGTGTTTTCAGCTGAGACTTAAAAATCTCCACTGATGGGGTCAAGCAAATATAAAAGGGGAGATCATTCTATAATTTAGGAGCAAGTACAGAGAATGCCCAATCATCCTTTGACTTTTGCTTAGATAGAGGTACAGCCAACAACATTTGATTTCTAGACCTCAAAGGCCTAGACAAACTATAAAGGCTTAGGAGATCTATGATATAATGTGGAGCCAAGTTATGTACTGCCTTAAAAACAAGTAATAAAATCTTTAAATCAATCCAGAATTGAACCGGCAGCCAGTGAAGAGATGATAAGACAAGAGTAATATGCTCCCTCTTTTTTTTTGTCAGTCAATAGCCTGGCTGCAACATTTTGCACAAGCTATGGGTGGGACAGTTTCAACTGACAGTCCAGCATAAAAAGAGTCGCCCATGTCCAATCTAGAAGTAATAAAAGCATGAATAATTATATCTAGATTTTTAAAATTAAGAAAAGATTTAAGCTTAGAAATCATCCTAAACTGATGGAAGCTCCCTTTAACAAAATAATTAATCTTTTTTATCAAAGCTAATGGTTGAGTCAATTATGAAACCAAGATTTCTCACACTGTCTTTCACAGTTATCGCTAAAGGAGCAAGAATACTGGTTATCTTCTCTGTGCGTTTTGGTGGACCAAATATAATAATCTCTGACTTCTTTCATTTAGTTGAAGAAAATTGTCAGACAGTCAATTTTTCACCTCTTCTAAACAGTATATAAGAGACTTTAGAGACAGATCGTTCCCAATTTTCAGAGAGAGATATAACTGTGTAGTGTCTGCATACATGTGATTAGAAATGCTATGATGGCGGCAGATCCTAAAGGACGAATGCATAATGAAAATAGAATAGGATCCAGAATAGAACCCTAAGGAGGACTATATGTTTTAGGGTGACCGTAGAGGAAGAATAGCTTCCAATGTTCACAGAAAATGTTCTATTATGTAAATAAGAGTCCCTTGAATCCAAAAAATCTAAGAGAATTGAGTGATCAACAGTGCCGAATGCTGCGCTAAGATCTAACATGATAAAAATTACAGAGAGCCCAGAGTCAACAGCTACAGATCTTTTACAACTTTTAAAAAGGTGGTCTCTTTTCTGTGGACGGCTCTAAATCCTGAATGAAATTGGTCAAGAATATAATTTGCTAGTAAGAAAGGAGTCATTTGAGATAAAACAACTTTTTCTAGAAACTTTGCTATAAAGGGTCATTTTGAAATTGGACAATAATTGGTCATCACTGTAGGATCAAGACCTGTTTTTTTAAAGACAGGGATGGACCAATGCTTGTTTAAGACAGGGTGGAACGATACCATTAATTAAGGAGCTGTTTACAATAGACTGTACACTAGGGCCTATAATGACAAACAGGTCAGTCAGCTCCTCTGTACCTGAAGAGGGCTTAGGGGCCTCAATAATAGTAGACGGGGGCATGTCACATAAGCCTCAGCTAAAAGATTAGTTGTAGACTCCTTGACAGTTGAAACATAATAAGCAGCCGGTCGACTATTAGAAGTAAGAGAAGAAAATTTTACACTGAAAAGGACCGTTTTATGGTCCAGTAGATGATTATACTCTGTACACACATTACTAGTGAACAAATAAACAATTAAAATCAGATAACTATCAATGTCTCTCTCCCTCTCTCGCAACTTCTCTCTCTCTCTCTCTCTCTCTCTCTCTCTCTCTCTCTCTCTCTCTCTCAAAGACAGACAGGCAGCTTCATAGTGATTTCAATTTATTTATTTATTTTTATCTGAAATGCTCTACAGGGATCATGCTGTGTTTCCTTTGAATACCAAACATGCTAAAGAGAAAAGTTGTAAACTTATGGTTCTGTTGTCTGTTCTTTTATTTAATTTGTACTTTGATTGGACAAAGTGTGCTTAGTCTATCTACTTTTAGTTTTATAGATAAGTAATCCACCTTGTTTGCGTTCATTATAGCTTCAACTTTGTTTCACTTGCACTTTCTCCATCATTGCTGATGGCATATTGAAAATGTGAAAAATAGCAGTCAAATGAAGATCTAAGAGGAGTTTCATTTTGACATTACTGACAGTGAACTGCTGCATGAATCTATGCTCTGGGCTTGTAGGTTGGTTTTATGGAATGCAATGCGAGATGGTTCATTTGAACAAATTGCTCCTTCTTGGAATATAGTAGACAGTAGACAGGTGCATAACTGAATCTTTTAATTAATGGTGTAATAGGGTGTGCAATTTATATTTATCTTTGTCTAGTGATGACTTTCCCTAATATCTAATCTTATGTATCTGAATGTGAAACAAATGAAATATGATAAGTTAATGAGATGCTCTGTGCTGTTGATTAAATAAGCGCATATTTTAATATATATATATATATATATATATATATATATATATATATATATATATATATATATAATATATATATATATATATATATATATATATATATATATATATATATATATATAGATTGGTTAGAATGTATTTAAATATTATTTTAAAAATTAATACAACCAAAGCAAAGCAACTGAATTCCTACAGATACTGATCTATACTTTAAGTAAACCCAGTGGAAATTATTGGCTTTTTTGACATATTTTAACAATTTTAACAAGCAAATATTTGATCATCAAACAGTGCCTATTAACAAAGGTCATACATTCTATCAAATAACACATATGAGCAAAAACACATGGAAAAAGTAAGTACACTCCTACATATATCACACCTTCACAAATCCATAAAATTAGGATCAGGTGTTCAAGACTGGGTGCCAGTGATTTGAACCTGCTTAGGGAGTGCAGGTGTTATTTAAACCTCTTACATGTAGTGTCTGGTGTTCCCTTTGCTATTGGGGTGTGTGGTGTCATCATGCCAAGAATTCTATAAGGCCTTCAGAAAAAAAGTTGCAGATACCTATGAGTCTGGCAAGGGATGTAAAATAATCTCCAAATTATTTGAAATACATCAATCCACTGTAAAGAAAATAATTTACAAATTGTACAGATTTCAAACAGATTTGTCCAGGACTGGCCTTCCCAGCAAATTCAGACCAAGAACAGACCGTCTGATGCAAAAAGAAGCCCCCAATTACCCCAAAATTTCATCACAGGATGAATTCTTGCGATCGTTGGTGTCAAAGTGCATACTTCTAGAATTAGAAACAGATTGCAAAAATTTTACCTGCAAGGGAGGCGTGCCAGGAAAAAACCTTTGCTGTCTAAAAAGAACATTAAAGCAAGACTACAGTTTGCCAATGAGCATATAGGCAAAGACCAGACCTTTTGGAATAATGTGCATGGGACAGATGAATCAAAGATAATTGTTTGGCCACAGTAGCAGACAGCTTTTCAGGAGAAGCACCTCATACCAACGGTGAAGCACGGTGGTGGAAATGTTATGGTTTGCGAATACTTTGCTGCCTCAAGGACTGAAAGCGTGGATTCATTGATTCAACTCTGAATTCTGCATAATATCAAAGAGTGCTTGAAGATAATGTGAGGTCATCTGTCTAAAGTTGAAGTTGAACCGAAAGTGGACCTTTCAACAGGATAATGATCCTAAGCACAAAAGCAAATACAGAAAGAAATGATCCCCAAAAGAAGAAGTAGAGGGTTATGGAATGGTCTAGTCAAAGCGTGGATTTGAATCCCATTGAAATGTTACGGTGGGATTTGAAACAGGCAGTACATACAATAAAACCCTCAAAAATCTTGTAACTGAAAGAATATTGCATGGAGGAGTGGTAAAAATGTTCCAGCAATCTGATATTAGAGATTTGTGGACAATTTCCATGGGGTATATTTATTTTTTTCCACATGACTGTATATACAATATACATTTATAAACTAATAGGTAGACTGACAAAATATATAGAGAGAATAAAACTCTTTACAACCTAGAACACAACACTGAATTAAATAACAACAGTTGACCTTTAAATGTAGTGACGGTTTGTGAGATTTAATTAGTCCAGTCTATTTCAGAGAAACCTAAAGTCTCATCAGGGACATTGACTGCACACAGCCGGCAGCAACACAAGAGTAAGCAATAAATGCGTATAAAATTAATTCCGTTGCTCCTACATCCTACATATATCCTTTGTTCAAGGGTAATGTCCTTTATTCACATTTATTCAATGAGAAATGACCACTTGAAGTACCGTGTATTGTAACTGATCTTTAAAGGTATACTCTATATTTCAGAAGTGCATCACTGCAACATATTTTTTTTTGGACAATGACTTTCAGATCAAAGTGGTGTTTATTTCAGCATCAAAAACTTCCACATTCTGGAACACATCACACATACTGTACAACCAGGCAGTAAGAGATGCTGGGTAAGATCAACTTCCCACTGCCCACAACAGGAGGAGCTCATTATAATGAAGGAACTATTCTTGGGCATGATCACAGCATTTGATGGATCAAAGCAGGCAGCGCTGCAGATAGTATGATGCCTGTTGTCACAGAAGTAAGCAGCCAATCTGAGTTATTATCAAAAGCTATCAGTTTCTTTACTTTGAGTATGTGTAAAAGAACAGCAAGGAGAATCCAAGAGAATGGAAGGTAATTAGCTATCAAGGCTCAGCTGCAGGTGTTGTTAGCAGAACTACATGACTGCTCAGTTATAATTAAATGCAATATTTTGAAAACTCTCAGAAGAAACAAAGGCTAAACACATCATAGACTAACAGTTTGCTGATAAGAGTAAAGTAATGGTAATAAATGAAATGATTTACTTTCTAACAATCAGAGAAGCTATTTATAGATTATTTATTACTTGAAATATACAGTATTAGTGTATGCACAGATTTTGCCACTGGATATGCTAAATTTCGATTTCAAGATACAGGAGCGCTGTTCATGATATTCATGTATTGACTGCAGATGAAGATTAGTCACTAATATGTAATTCATGCTAAATGGTTTTGCAGGATGGGGTGACTATCTAATTGATTTTAGAACTAGAAAAGCAAGATGGAATTTTAAGATTTAATATCTGACTGTCCTGTTTTTGTCATTTTGATTACATTTGTAAGTTGTTGGGGTTTTTTTGGACAAAAAGAGGGAATCAAACCACTTTTCAACACTTGTCCAAAATATGCACACTATATGCACACTATATGCACACTATGGCCAAATGTTTGTGGACCACTGATCATCAAACCCATATGTGGTTCTTCCCCAAACCGCTGCACCCCCTATATTTGTTATTAAAAAGTATTGACTAGGTTTTATAAACCCTTGGCAAAGAACAAAAGTGACCCTATTATTCACTTGCATGGCTAAATGAACATTGAGTATCTGTCAATCTATCCAGTGTCACATTAGCATATGTGGCACAGTTGATTAGCTGTGACGTGATTGCTTACTTAGGTTGCAAAACATAAATCTTGGAACAAGGTTGTTCTACATAGACAATCAATTTAAAAATGTGTCAAAATTTGCAGCATGCTAAGCAGTATCGGTAACCTATAACCTTTTCTTTTATGTGTGCATAAGTGTTGAGAAGTAATGGTGTGAATATATATATGTAGGTTGTCTTTTTATTTTTAAGAAATATTGCATGTTACACAGCTTCTAAACACTGGAAAAGTTTTGATGTTATGACTTACAAACATGTAATATTATTAGAAAATCTTTCCTTTTGTAAAGTGAAAATGTGCATCTTAACCACAGTATATTGATTTGAAGCACAGAGGAACTGGAATAAACATTGTTGAGATTCACGAGTGCTTGATAGCACCTGGTGGTTGGTTAGTCATCTGGTGACCACTTAAACTTCAGCAGTGAGACTGCAGCTGAGAATAATCAAAAATTCCTTATGCATAAAAGAAGGCCATCTGTGCATACACAGTATAGCCAATACAGCAGGACACTAATGGTTGCTGCTCAGTCAACTTTACAAGAAAACATGAAAATAATATCAGACTTGGGAGAAGAGATTTTTAAAAAACAATTCTGTATAGCTGGTTTATTGTTCTGGCAGTTTAGTACTAAATGCAGCCCATTTTGTGTGTGAATTTTGCTGCACTACATAATTTGTAAGAAAGATGTAAGATGTTTTTCCTGTTAAGGTGTTTATCTGTTTTCAGAAGAATAGGTGGTGGTAATGGTAAATGGTAAATGGCGAACATATATAGCGCTTTTATCAATAAGCCTTGGGCACCCTGTCACCAGGTCACCGGTTAACCTGCATGCTGCATACCGGGAACACCCTACAAGACCTGCTGTTTTGGTCTTCTACCAAAACTCAGTCTTCTACCCATCACAATTTGGCTCTTGTCAAAGTTGCTCAGATCCTAACACTTGCCCATTTTTCCTGCGTCCAACAATTCAACTTCAAGAATTGACTGCTCGCTTGCTTCCTAATATATCCCACCACTTGACAGGTGAGATTTAATGAGATAATCAATGTTATTCACTTCACCTGTCAGTGGTTTTAATGTTGTATGGGTGTATTGGTCAGCACATGCTGCTTATGAAAGGACTTCATATAAAAAATATCCAGTTTTGAAACAAATTGAAACAAAATTATTTTGAGTTTGACAATAATATGTTATGCATTTAATTGTGGTTTTACTTTCTATATAGTGATATTGCAGCTAATACAGCCTAATGGGATTATACGTGTTTGCAGATCAGACAGACCTGCACTTGATGTTACTTCAATATTGGTTATTTTGCATCATCATCTTGGAAGGCTTTTTGTTTTTGTGCCCTCGCCTTCTCTGCTCCATCTGGCTGTTTTGTCCATTTTTCAGTGCATCTACAGTGCTATCTGTTTCACATTCCTTACAGAAGCTGGACAGAGACAAGCTGAATGATGCCCAATAATGTTGCAAGACAAGTGGGCTTATGATTTATTAACCAATTGCGTCTGACTACATGTACCAAAATGTATCGAAATTGCAGGACTTGCCAGCCCCTTAGTGGCATCTTATTCAGGAAAGACCAAAAAAGTGAGCCAGCTATATCAGTCATAAGACAGGCTACACTAGCGGGCTCTCTCTTCAATCTATTTATTTCCAGTGATCTCAATTTATTTCCATAAAAACATGGATAGAAAGATATCTAATTACAAACACATACATGTGATAATCTAAAGATCAGATGAAAGAAACTACTCTGGAAAGTTGCATAATGTTTTTCTTTTCCCTTTTAATAGTTTTATGAGCCTTTCATCATGTGTTTTATGAGTTCATATTGACTGTTAGGATGCAAGTATCCTTTTTGAAATTTTTTGAGATGTTAAACTGTTGTTTTTATATATGCACCTTTATGCAAAAAAAAAGTTCTAAACAATTAGGAGTCAAACTGTAATCCAAGGGCACATTAAATGCTAAAGGCCAGTCAGTCTCAAGTGGCCAGTCCCTTGAAAGACAGGCTATGTGCCCAAGACTGAAACTCATCAGTGACAAGAGGAGGAAGATAAAAGTGATGGCAGCAGTTATGTGATAGTCTTCCTTATCTCCACTCTGCAAAGTTTTCATCGATCCACTTCAGCGAGTGATTGTCCGTCAGCACACTTCCACCAAACATTACAATTGCACTCTGCAGCAACACCATTGATCTGACTGCACGTCCATGTGCTGGCACCATGGGGTCATTGTGTCCTTTCATGAATTAAATAAACACAGCAGCGAGAAAAGGAAGGAGCACATTTGTGGGTGGGTGACCTCTGAGACACTTGTGATAGCATGTTTCTACAGACAGCATTCTACATAGAAGAGACTCCTGAAACTGCAATGTGAAAAACATATTAATAGACAGAAGCATATTTAATTATAACTGGATTGCATCCATGAAAAATGATTCTCTGGAATGACAGTGTATTATTTTGCTATGAATCCTACTTCTGAAAGAATGATAACGAGACAGTGTGCTTTTAAAATTTGCAGATAAAAAGAGCGTGCGCTTTTTGTAACTTTGCATCCGAGAGATGCCACTGTATGGTTAGTAAAAAATTGTATACTTTTAATCCCCTCAACTGAAATGTGATACAGAAGGCTGTAAAGCTCTTTGTTTATACTTATATCAAACTGTGTTGTCTTCCTCTTCTTTCTGTTAATTATTGAGATAAACGGCTTTGCCAGAGATTATCTCAATGCTCCCTGTTATCATTAATCAGCACATTTACTGAGTGTTCTTTCGTTTTGTTTAAATTCAAACAGTGATTTAGATATCAGATATATGTGGTTTGTGAGAGAAATAGATCATGTATTATGCTACTCTAAAATTAAGTTCCATCTTTCCAGGTTTTCTTAGGTATTTTATTAACTGATGCAACAGTTATGCTTGGTCAGGTAAATATACCAGGTAATAAACACAGTAAAAAAAAACAAAAAACAAAAAAAAAACTCTAAGTTAATAAAATCGAACATCAAAAGTGGAAAAAGGAGACAAAACAAAAAAAGTTGGTGATATTAAATATTAATTACGAATGTCTATGGACATCATATGAATTGGAGAACCACCACACAGCTCTGTGCAAGTCCATATTAAAAAGCCACAACTGGAGTCATTCAGAAGATGCCCAAAAGGTTGACAAACCTTCTACTGAGGCCAAGCCCCGTTTTTTTTTTTTGTGCACAGCTTTGAGCTAATGCCAATTATGTGCGTTTCCATTACAAACCAATAATTACCATGTAATTACAGCTCATTGAAGTTTTTCACTGGAAAGACAAACACAGAGTACCATTAACATAAAATACACTGCTCTCTTTCTAGGGCCTAATGATTATTAACACCAAAGACATATCAAGATTGGTGATGAATATGCATTTACATTAAGGCACTTACCTGCTAAACCAAGGAAAACCTTCTGGGGTTTGACATGGTTTTTAACAGTTCCAGAGTCTACAATGGTGGTTTGACACCTTCATACCTGCAAGGCTGTAGAGGTGGATGAAATTTGATGATTTTAAAGCCACTTGACAAGGTTGGGGTATTATAGTTTACACACCTGTTTAATGTTGCACTGAGATCTGGGGATGAATGTTTGGACTGGCAAAGGACATGAGAATGTGCTGCAATAATCAGAGGAAAGTGTATGGAAAAGAGGAAACCCCAACCAAGAATTTAGGAGAAATAAAGTGGATTCCACCCAGACTGTGGAACAGTGGAGCAACTCTTTACACTTGCACAGCTTTGTGAGGGGTCATTGGAGTATGCAAATCCAGTCTACACATGTTCTGTGGATTTGGAGAAGGCCTGACCATGTTCGTCAGCATTTGTTGTGAGGGGTACTGCTGTAGAACAGGGTATCTGGGTCACAACTTTGAGCAATCTGATCTCTGTATGAACGCAGTAATAGTTGCATCTGCATTATTGGAATATGGTCAAAAAACATTTAAGATGGACCACTGTGGTGTTAATGAACAAGATACAGCCAAAGTTGGAGAGGGACTCAGTATGAAGGGCTCAAGGCAACATCCTTGTTATTTGCAGATGATGTTCTCTTGGCACCATCCAAAGTGGACCACTGACACACTCGAACATTTTGCTCCTGAGTGTGACGTAAATGGGATGAAGATCAGCACCTCCAAGTACAAGGCCATGGAAAACAACAAAGAAACTCCCTTCAAGTGAGGAGAGACCTTGCTCCTGGTGGAGCAGTTTATGTATCTTGGGATTTTGTTCATGAGTTACAGAAAAGTGAGCAGGAAACTGAATGGATCAGGACAGCGATAGCAGTGTTACAGTCACTGTACTGGTCTGTGGCAGTGTAGCATGGGTTCAGTTTTAGAACAGAATAAGGTAATGAGTACAAGCAGCAGAAATTAGCTTCCACTGCAGGGTTGTTGGACTTACTCTCTCGTGATACTCTTCAGGAGAGCTTCAGAGTAGAACCACTGATCCTCCGAATCGAGTGGAGTCAATTGAGGTGGCTTTAAGTTTTTTAGATTATTACTATTGAATTTTATTATAATGAAGGTGAAATACATACATACTGTACATAGAATGTAACTAAAGGCCTAAAGGTAGTGACACCAATATATTCCAAGTACAGTTAAGTAGAAATTTAGTACAAATTAATATGGTAAAAAAAAGGACACATAATATAATTATAACTATTCTGCAAAATCTTTTTTTTTTTTATTAGATAAAAAGCATAATTTAGTGTTCATGAGGGTCTGTGATGGTCATGAATGAATGGTCAGCAGTGTGTAGCCCCATCTGCTGGACAAAAACAAAAAATATAAAACATTAGAATATATACCGATATGTTCAATCCTGAACACGATGTTGTGATATGATGGTGGTGCCATGATGGTGGTGCCGGGAAAACAATAACAGCCTGAATGCAGAAAATAGTTTTTATGACACTATTAGTCCCACCAAGATTGAAATGTCACCGTGATTGCAGTCATGTTTGTCACTCTTGGTTGCCATTGAAAGATATTTGTTGAGCCTTGGACAGAAATGTATACGTGAAATAAGCCTACAGATTAGGCATTTGTTTAAGAGTCACAGTACAGATAACGCAAATAAATGTAACAGATGTACTTTATGTTTAATGCCCGTATTGTTTGTCTTTAAAAAGTAAGTAAAGAAACCTGTCAGGGCACACGGTCACATACATACTTACCAGCCACTTTAATAGGAACACCAGTATATCTGCTCATTCACTGTTAAAAGACCACTGTAGCTTTAGATTCTTGTTCTTGGATGACCGGAGGGCACCTTGATGTGATCTTCAGCAGTTGTAGCTCATCCAACTCTAGGTTTCATGTGTTGAGCTTTCTGAGATTATCTACTGCATCAACAATTCTACCCGCAGAACTATCACTTGCTGGATTCTTTTAACACCACTCTATGGAAAGACTAGAGACTATTGCGCATTAAATCCCAGATGATCAGCAGTTTCTGAAATACTCAAACCAGCCCATAGGTCACCAACAACCATGCCACTATCAAACTCAGAGATCCCATTTTACTCCCATACAATTTTTTGAGTTGACCTGTATCTGCAGGCTGACTGCATACCTGCATGAATAAGCAAGCGTACAGGTGATCCTAATAAAGTGGCCAGTGAGTTATATAAACTCCATAAGCATACATATATTCCCAAAGTAGTTATCCTAGGTATCCTACAGCTTAAGGTATGTTAGATTTAAGACTATGTCACTCGGAATTAAATGTAAACTTTTTTTTCCCCCCACAATAACCAAATGTGGAGTTCCACTGCCTTGAACCCCATCATGCCGAGTTTGAAACCCTTTCTACACAAAATACACCATGCCTTGAACACAGCACCTGCTACTGATTAATTTAATAACATTTTCAGTTCTGCATGTCGTTGCTAGCTAGCAGGCAGTGCATCTAGTCTGAGCATCCTGGCCATGAACAAAATGAGTATTGGTGGTTGCGCTAACCTGATCTGACTGACTGACCTAAATGCGGGAGGCTTTCGGTAAATTAACTTTATACACACAGATTTTAAATATCACTGTCGGGGAAAAAAAAAATAATAATTAATTCCATTTAAGGCCTTATTTTTAGATTAACGAACTTAATGCCTTTTAAGAGTTTTTAAAGATTCATGTGTACCCTGAGCTATTGTGTGCGAGGAAAAAAAGCAAGGAAAGACTTAAAGAAATGCAGGGTTTCTATCACAGCATAAATGAGGCAGTAGAATAGACAAAGGAGAGTAGCACCAAACGTGAATAATGACCTACCATTGTTTGTTAAAAGGTATGGTAGTCTGTTATTGATTAGCTATACCCAATTTAGTGGCTGTTGAATGTAATTGCACATAGGAATTGTGTGGTCTAGCACACCCTATTCCAGAGTCCATCCATATATAAGATTAAGTAATGACACAATTTGTCCCATACTAATCATCCCCAAGTAGGAACATTTACAAGATTGGACTTCTCATACAAAAATGAGGCTTTGCTCCATCTGTTGTTTTTTAATATATATTTTCATTGTATTTAAAATAAAAAATAAAAAATGCTGGAGCTTGCCAGCATTCACTACCATTGGCTATGATGTGATCCTCCCAGAGAAAAGAATACAGAACACCACTCGCAAGAAGTATGTGACAGTCGTATAAAATAAGAAATCCATAAGACAATTTCACTTGCTACCCAAAACCTTTATGGAAAACAAACAAACAAACAAACAAAAAAAACAAACGTTCAACTGTCACAACAGATGGTTATGATAAAAACAAAAACCACACAGGATTTAAAAAAAAAAAAAAAACCCAAAAAAACCCAAAACAAAAAACAAAACAGAACAGAGCTTTCACCAAACTCTCACACACTCTTGGCTATAAAGTTTTGCATACCTTTTTGTTCTAATACAAGTCATTTGTACAGGCACATTCTCTTCAACCTAGCACAAGTCCCAATACAGTGAAAAAATATGCCACAAGTTGGAAAATCTCTCAACTATATTTTGTACAGTACACACACACACACACACATTTTACAACCATTCATGTAAATTAAAAAGAAAAAAAGAAAAAGAAAACTGGGCAGCATTTTTTGGTTTTGAATGAGTGATGCACTTCTGGTTTTTCATCGCTACTTTTTTCTTTGTCCAAAAATGACTATTACATATACAGTATAGAATTTCATAGCTTTATATAAATATGTACAAACAGCATGTAGTTGTAAGAATTTTTTTTCATTCATTATATAAAAAAAGTGGACAACATTAATGCCATGTAGGAGAAGCTTGCATTGGTGACTTACAATAACTTAACTGCTAAAAAGGAATTTAGTTTGATACAGTAAGTGCAAAAGCCTCATTTATGTCTTTAGACATGAGGAAAAAACTTGAGGCTTTGCTTGCAATGTAGCACCAACAGGGACTGCATCTCAGTGCTCTGTTCACCTTGGAGTACAAATTTCCCTCGAGGTAATGTGCGGTACCAACTGAAGCATAATAAATTAGTGTTGGATAACTTACAGCGAACTTCTATTTACAGGCAAGGTTGGCTACGTGGCTTTTGTGAAGGATGGTGACGGCTGTAAGTATTCACAGCAGTGCTACAGCACGTTAGTGAAGATCCTCTCACAGCTCATTCAGCTCCTGATGGAAGGCCAGAGAGATGGAGCCCATTTAGGCTCCCCGTAAACACGGCCAGCCAAACATGTAGGTGTGATAGTGGGCAAGTCCGGGATGACCAACCCTGAAGTGGCCATTGAGTGAAGTTCAGTCACCATCGCTGAAGTCCTGGACTAAGCTCAAGTGTTTCATGGCACGGCTGAAGGCGCTTTGCACAGCTTTCCGTGTGCTTGAGGTGCGAGCCTCCAACATCTTGATTTTATCTAATGTCTTGTCAACCCCAAATGGTACCATTTTGGTCTTAGGAAGCCATTGCCTACAACAAAATTAATAAGGTTTAATTTAAATAAAAAAAAAAAAAAAAAGGGAACAGATTATAATTTTGAAATGCATACAAAAATACAGCACATCCAATTCATACATACATATTTTTATTCACCTTTTACTAAAACTGAAGAAAAAAAAAACTGAAAAAAAAAAAACCCCACTGATAATTCAGTCATTACCCTATTTTTACAAGATGAACAAACTGCATGCATGGCATAAAATATCTACTATAGCCTCAACAGGTGAACCAACCTGGAATTCAAGTCTCAAAATCTGACTTAACTGTATTAATGTCATTTTCACATTCATGTTTTTGAATAACATTTCACACGATGTTCCACAGAGCCTTGTAGCCAATATTCTGAAACACGAAATTGTGCAAAATATAAATCAGTTCGTACGTTCATATGGGGAGGGGGGTTGGGGGGTGGACACGACTGTTGCGGCCAAGAATGCCTGATTTTGCTTCAGCTTTTTTCAAAATTTGCGATGCAACTTGCAGTTTGTGCTTTAATTTGCAGAAAACTAATTGAATTGGCAAAATTGTTTTGCATCATCTTTTGCAATGATGTTTGTTGGTAAACAAGACCTTTTAGCTGTACTCCTGTTCAACATGCATGAAACGAAGGGGGATTTGGCTGAATGCGTGTTGTGATGAGGTCACATGACATGCTTTGGCCCAAATCTGTGGTAATTTTGAAAAATTTTATATTACAGCATTTGCTTTATTTTGCGTTAATTTCTTTGATCACAAATTTGATAAATCCTGGAGGGACTGATGTGATATAGAAATATAATATACAGTGCCCTCCATCAATATTGGCATCGATGGTAAATATGAGCAAAGAAGGCTGTGAAAATTTGTCTATATTGTTTAACCTTTTCATCTTTTGTTAAAATACACAAACAAATCACAAAAATACTCTGCTCTCATGGACATCAAACAAAAAAAAAATAATAATCTTTGTTAAATATAGGCGTGCAACAGTTATTGGCACCCTGTCAATACTTTGTGCTACCTCCCTTTCCCAAGATAACAGTTCAGTCTTCTCTTATAAAGCCTGATGAGGTTGGAGAATAAATGGCAAGGGATCGGAGTCCATTCCTCCATACAGAATCTCTCCAGATCCTTCAAATTTTGAGGTGCACACTGGTGGGCTCTCTTCTTCAGTTCACCCCACAGTCAGGGGACTGGGCTGGCCATGGCAGCATCTTGATTTTGTGGTCAGTAAAGCATTTGTGTGTTGAGTTTGATGTACGTTTTGGATCATTGCCCTGCTGGAAGATCCAACCACGGCCCATTTTAAGCTTTCTGTCAGTGGCAGTCAGGTTTTCATGTAATATCTGTTGACAGATGATAGTCCATGATGCCATGTATCCTAACAAAATGTCCAGGTCCTCTGGCAGAAAAACAACCCCAAAACATTAAAGAGCCACCACCATATTTAACCGTGGGCATGAGGTAAATTTCCATAAGGCTACCTTTCTTTGTGAGCTAAAACCGCCTCTGATGTTTATTGCCAAAAAGCTCTATTTTAGTTTCATCTTACCATAGAACCCGATCCCATTTGAAGATCCAGTAGATTCTGGCAAAATGAAGACACTGGAGTTTGTTTTTGGATGAGTGATATGGCGATTTTCTTGAAACCCTTCCAAACAACTTGTGGTGATGTAGGTGACTTCGGATTGTAGTTTTGGAGACTTTCTGACCCCAAGACGCAAATAACTTCTGCAATTCTCCAGCTGTGATCCTTGGAGATTTTTTGGCCACTCAAACCATCCTCTTCAAAGTGCATTGAGACAATACAGACATGTTCAATTCCAAGTTGATTCATAATATTTTCAGTTGATATTTTCTTAGCACCACTTCCCACTTTGTGAAGATCAACAACCTTTAAGCACATCACAGCTATATTCCTTGGTTTTACCCAGTGATATGAATGACTAAGGGAATTTGGCCTGTGTCACCTCTTATTTATACCCCTGTGAAACAGGAAGACCTGGATGAACAATTTTCTGTTTCTAGTCACCCAGGGGTACTAAAAAAATGTAAATATCAATGGTTTGAATATATATTTTTTCATATGAATTCATAGGGGTGTTAAAAAGGTGTACAACACTGTTGCAAACCTATATTTAACAAATATTTTTTATAAACCTGAGTTTTGTTTGAAATTGTTTGATATCCAAGAGAGAAGAGGTTTTTCGTGAATTCTTTAACAAAAGATCAAAAGGTTAAATAATAGACAATTTTTCCACAACCTTCTTTGGTCATATTTACCAAGGGTGAAAATATAAGTGGAGGGTGCCAATATTACCTGCAGTTCATGTGTTTTACATGCAAATGAAAGCACACACATCTTTAATTTGTCCGATATAAATATCACCTTTAAATAATCATTTATATTACTTGATGCATTTTCAAAATATTGTCTTAAGATACACACATCTATTTATCTACTGAAAGTGAGAAAAAAAAATGTAATCAGAGTACATTATAAAACTTTAGGGGTTATGTTTTTGTTTCAGATTATACATATATAATTATGTATTTTAGTTAAAAATAACAGCTTGCATAAAACTAATTAGCCCACTTTATCTTCCTTGTAGAAGAATTCTGGTATTAAAACTAGCATTTAATAGTTTAATATTTAGTTTAATATAATCTACCCATCCATTTTCTGTCATGCTTATCCTACACAGAGTCACAAAGAACATGGAGCCTATCCCAGGGAACTCGGGGAGCTCTGGGCACGAGGCGGGGGAAACACTGGACAGGGTGCAATTACACACACTACGGACAATTTAGATAATGTAATCAGAACAAAAAATGCAGGACTGGGGAAGGAAACCGGAGTACCCAGAGGAACACCCTGCGAGCACAGGGAGAACATATAAACTCCTGCACACAAGTCAGAGGAAGGATTCAAATCCCCAACCCTGGAAGCATGAGGCAAACGTGCTAACCACTAAGCTGCGGTGCCCCCTTGTTTAATATTCAGTAAATTAAAATAACTTATTTTACATAGTAGTCTGTAGAGCAATTCTGACTCTTTCAGCCTTAGCGCTTTGGTAGACGTTCCTGATTTTGTATCCTTGTCACGTTGCCATCCATCAGTGTTCTGTGACTATAATACCCAGCATGCATCATGGCAATGCGGGATATAATTATTGGAATTCCAACAACCAATAAGATATGCTGCTCACTGGAACTTTTGCCCTCTTGCCATTTTGTTTCAATTTAACCTTTAAATTTAACCTAAAATAATGCCCAAAACCATTTTTCTTCATTTACAGATGTTAAAAAAAGAAGCCATTTCAAAGAAAAGATACATTGAAGTAATTTACTATAATAAATGCAGTTTCTTAACATTTTAACAAATGCATGAAAAAGAATGAGCGACGGGTGAGTGATCTTCACGCAAATATATATTTACAATACATCTACATATATATGCATACACTATGCATGTACATTCACAAATACTGCTGTCGCCCTCCACAATACAAGTCATTATGTGAAGACACTTACCAGTTGCGCTTGTTGTCGAAGAAGCGGACGAGGAAGAGTTTCTCCTCTGACCTGTACTGCATCAGCTCGCCGACTCTGAGCACGTCCCGTGGAGGAGTGGGTATGAACACGCCTTTGCGATGAAAGCCCGCTCGGGGCATCTGTGGGTCTATGATCTACACAAACAAGTGAGGAGCAGTTAGTTAAAGTCCATGCTCTGAAACAATGACACCACATGGTCTAGCTCGTGGATGGAAAAATTCACCACTAAACACAGACACATCTACACACATATCCACATTCTTACTTTGTCTCTACACCACTGATTTGTGAAGCAGTATGATACTTGTGCCATCAGTACTACTCCACAGGATGGGCTGAAGATGCATGGGATGATGGAGAGAAAGAAGTCTCTGTCTGACATGCACACATGCACACTCACCAAGGCAGGGTAGGAGGGATATCCACTAAGTTTTGCCCAGACTAGTTTAAAGGGTTCCAGAGTTAGTGTGGTAGTATTAGGGGGGATCCATATATTGCTGTTGTCAAGCTCTATGGAAGTAGGAATAATGGCAAGTTATGAGGGATTCACCAAAAACATGAGGAAGAACACCTCAAGAGCAAGTGCCATGGCTGTGTATTTCCAAGCAGCATTATGTAGCAGGGGTCATGAAGCAAAGGCTGCACAGTATCCTGCTCAATATGCCATTTCAAATGTATAACCAAAAAAAACCCTATTGCTACCTGGAAAAAAATACCCAAGACTCAACATTTGCAATAGGAAATTGAGCTAATACATTCAGGACATTTTCTCTGCAAAACATTTGTTTCAAAATCGGGCACCCTAGCAATTTTTTTTTAACTTCAGATTATTTGTTCTTGAGACGTTGACATCCAGTTTGTTATAAATATGGCACTTATTGCTAACAATTTTGAAATTTGACAACCAAAAAAAACCATTAAACTTTGATTCTAAAACTGGTTCTTTGGGCTTTTCCAACTCCTTCTCATTGTGTGGGGAAACAGTGTGCTCATGGGTTAACCCTCTTACCCCTTAGTTCTCACAGTATTATGTCCCAGAACCCTATATTCCCCAGAGAAACAGCATGCGAAACCGGAGTTAACGGGCCAAAATTGGCCCCAAAATCAACTTTTTAATTTTTTAGGCCTTGAAACAACTTATAATACTGTATTTGTGTAATATTACTTTGAAAATGAAGCAGTTCAATGTTTTTTACTAAACTTAGAGGACAATTCGTAACTAGAGAAATTACGAAAAATGCTCACTAAAATCCTTCTACTCATTTAGAAGTACCATACGAGCATCGGCGTGGTCAATGCCTTTGAATAAATTCAAGTAAATAATTAATTAATAAATGCATTTTAATGCCAAAAGTCAACTTTCTGGTGATAATCAGACCAGCAGGTACTGTTTTCACGAGTGCACAGAAATGATCCCGTTATGACTCCAAACCCCTGCAGTGTCAGTCGCACTGGTTGATGCTGAAGATGAAGATGGATCAGGGTCTGAATCAGGAGAGTTTGCGTCACTATCAGTTTCGGTTTCAACATCGCCTGAACTTTCACTGGTGTCACAATCTAGAATCCTCGCACTCACCTGTGTAACTGTGTATGTTTTCTTCCCCCCCCCCACTGATTTAGATGTACCTGTGTTCACTGTAGGTGTAACACGATTAGATTTCGCTTTGGCATTTTTAGTTAACTAAGTTTATCAACAACATTCACGGTCTGCAAAGTCACAAAATTAATATTTTCCCCCAAGAAGAATTTATTCTATTTAACAGAGAACATTGCTCTAGACCTGCCCGAAACGTGTCATTTGAAGCCCTGAATTTACCTCCTCAAAAATCTACGTCAGAGCATGGTAATCCCACCCAAAGGCAGCCACAGAAAAAGGTGGCGAGGCATCAGTGAATTCAGCCACCATGTCGTGGAGACGCTGTCTGTTTCGGTGTGAAAGCAAAACCCCTTTGTTTTGGTTATAAACAGTGGTTACTGTGTATTTATAACACTGTTCCTGAGTAGTACAACCAAAACGTTTGCTTGTGCACAGCACATTTTACAGAAGACAGCTTCCTGAACCTGGGCGAGCACAACGCAGGCTAGACAAAGGCTAGACAAATGGGGCGTCTCCCACTTTGCTTGGACAATCTTGTGCTTCTCAATCAGAACCTGGGTGTTTGATTGTTTTATGAAGTATCTACTATTGACGAGCTAGCTAAAGGTTTGCCTCTGTCTTGTAAGTGTAGGTTGGTGGTCTAAACCTAAACGTTGACTGTAGTTGCTGTTCTGATTGTATCTTGAAACAGTTTATACCCATCAAATCACAATAATCCTAGCTTTCCAAAGATATATTGCAGGAGTACAACAGCAGTGTACAGCATAGTTCCGACGGCAGGGTTGGAATTTACATCGTATCTGAAAGGTGAGACGTACAAAATAATTATATAAATAATAAATTATATAAATAATATAAATATAATAATTATTTAAAAACTTAAAACCGCGAAACGTGCTGCTCAAGCCATGTTTAAAAACTTGCTACCGATTGATCATCCGCATTTTCTGTATCGGACTTGAATTGATATAGTAAAACCGAGGACATGTTGCTTTAGAAGCTTTGGAGGCAACAGCTAACGCTAAAACTAAGGAGCGTTACTTTTCCAACACATACAAAGCTTTTGGCCAAATCACAATACAACCGGTCATCTGGTCAATCAGAGCACTCTGGGCTTTTCGGAGGGGCTTTGGAGAAATCGGAGCGTTTCAGGCAGCCTGGGAGTAGAGGTACTTCAATAACGTACAGTTTTTGACAAATAATGTGCTTTTAGAACATTAAAAAAGCATGTAAACCTATTCTCTTACAACCAATAAACAACATAATTCATGTTTAAAAAGTATAGGACTCCTTTAAATACACCTTAGGGGGCCAGATACATCTGAGACAGCAACTGAGAGAAATCATTTAAAAACTAGTTGTAAACTAATACAAATATTTTTAGTAAAACAAAGATAAGTTGTTTCTCCTATTGTTCAAGTTTTTAATTATTGTGTGTAATGCTACACAATCTTTTTGCCAGTACTTCAGGAGGAGAGAATAAAACATTCAAATTAAATATATTTAATTCAGTATAAGATGATTTTTGAGTGGAATTGTACTTTAAATTTGTTACCAAACATTAAAAACTCTCTTAACTAGCTGTGATGGGTGTATTATAAGATGTACTTGAAGTTGAAGTTATTCATGCAGACAGTGTAGCAGACACAAAAATAGCATATGCTACAAGACATGTAGCAAAGAAAGATGGGACAAGCTTCTGAAAGCTCACATCAGTACATGACAATACATGTATTATTTTTTAATACATGGACGCATTTCAAAGAGAACCACAAACTGATCACATTTACCAAATATAGGCAACTCACCAGATGCCAGCTTGCTTGCTTTGGAAAGGTTCCCCGTTTCCATGCACGCGATCAGTTCATTTCGGTCATCCGTTGTGTTTCGCCGTGCCATTGCTGGCTTCCCTTTGCCGCTCTTTGGCTGACTGACAGCACTATGCAAATCAACGAGAGAGTTTTCTGAGTCAAGTTTCACATACACAAACAAGCAAATGATAAACAATATACCTGGGGACACCTTCCATGTTTGATGTATACATAAATGACTTCAGTGCACCGATCTTCAGTGCTTAATCGCTTAAATCAATATTTGGAGTGGTGGTGATTTACAAGAGAACGTGTGAGAAGCAGTGTTGTTTTTGTTCCTACATGGTGCTGTCCAGCAGACTAGTGCTGCCACTTGAGGAGATGCTGGACTCGGAGGCACAGCGTCGGCGAGGTTCTAGGACTCGGCTGCTCAACTGCTTTTGCTGCTCCAATATTATACAGCCATTAGAGAAACCTAAACACACAACACGATCACGTCAGTTGACCTGGTTTAATATTCACTCATTTACAAGAAAGAAGCACAACTGTCAAAACATTTTTACAGGTTCGCAGTAATTACAGAGAAACGTTCGAGTATACCACAACATCACGAAGGGGTTGCAAGATTTCATATATATATTTACCAAATATAGGCAACTCACTCATATATATCATTAAAGCAACGTTGAATGCTCAATTCTGAATGGTTAGGTTTTGATTCATAATATCCAACAGCTCTGACAGGAGTGCTGACTGCAAAACAAAGCACGGGTTTATATTAATGCGTATTGTTCAAATATGTTATCGTTTCCAAAGGAATAACTCGTTCACAAGAACACGTATTCTTGCATTTGTCATAATCTAATAACTGTATATGATGAAGCAATCTGTACATTTGTACATATAGTACATTTTTATTTTTTATTCACTGAAGGAGTCTTGGGTGTTCATGATTTGTAACAGACAGTGAGTGTTTTTCCCCACCACAGGAGACTGCGTATTCTGGTTTATCTGTAACATGACGTGCTATAGACATCTGTTTTTGTTTATACGTGTATAATGAGAGACAAAAAGAAAGGCTGCTAATGGAACGGCTGTTTATAGCTGCTATAATGCAAGTAATATAAGGAAATAAATTCTCTTACGTTCCACAATGTTAATCCTAGAATTAAAAGGTTAAAAAACAAAACAAAAACAAAAAAACATGGTGTCATTTATTAAAGTTTCCCATTATGCTTTTTCAGATATTGCCTTTCATGTCATGTGTTATATGGCTGTCTGTGAATGTAAAAAGTCTGCAAAGTTTCAAAAATCTAAGTGCATGACAAATTTCAGATTCTGAACAGCTGAAATCAGTCGTCAGTAAATTCAGACTTAATTCCTGTACTAACTTGCCTAGGTTGGGAACAAAAAAACCCTGCCTCTGGTCTTCATTGGCTGCCCAGGAACAACATTACAGTTGAGGTTGTGTCCTGGAATTTTTATTTATTTATTTATTTTTTTTAATTAAAGACAGAGCTAAAACTCTGATGTGGTAGTGGGCTTTTCCTTTTTTGACAAGCACAGTAAGACTAATCACAACAGACTAGGACATCCGACCAAACAGAGCAGAGTATGCTCTCTGAAAGGAGGAGTTTAGAACGGCTCCTTAAACGAGTCATTTGTAATACTGGTGGGGAAAGGTAATGCTGCAATTAAAATTATGAACAAAATAAAGTGTTTGACATTGGACGCATGTAAACTAGTTAGAGACCTTTAAAACAAAACTAGGCATGTTTCAAAACCATAATAGGTGCGCTTTAATACATCAAAAATGTTAATCGTTGCCACATTTCTGTGTTCATAAGATGAATAAAATACTCCAGGGTCCTAATACTTTGTATTAGGCCACATCACACAAGCCCGCTGCTAATCATTTTCTGATGAAAGCACATGCCGTCGTGTCTTATCTCTTACATAAATCATGTAATCATGCTTCAGTGCAAGTGTAGAGAAATGTCCTCAGAAACATTCACCTTTAAAAGTATCCGGACTTCCGGCTGAGCATGCGAGTGAGAAGGCATGCAGGGAGTGAGCTCACGAGCATTTTATCTTTTAATTGTGCTTTTCAGGCAACCTGAATCTAAGACTTTTGGTGCATCCTTTTTCAATTACTCGGCCTATAATTATAACCAGAAAGGACTTTCAGAAGCCATGTCTTCATCGTGCATGACGAGTCATGGCGACAAGCTACCGTTTGACCTGGAAAACCTGCACACCACTTTGATTGCGGAGCGAACACCTACCATCGCAGTACAGGTGAAAGCAGCTATTGACTCTGGTCTAGCCCCATTTGTTGCATCCTTTGAGTTTTAAATCGGACATTGAATCACAAAGGCGACGTATTGACCAGTTTGACCAGCACCTGAACGATTACAGTGACCGCATTAAAGCACTGGAAAAGGCAGTGCTAAAGCTAAATTCGGCTAACAACCAACTCACCGATAAAGTGGAGGACCTGGAGTCCCGTTCACGGTGCTGCAATCTCCGGGTCATCGGAATTCCGGAATGAGAAGGGAGCAATCCGGTAATGTTCATGCCAAAAAAATTTTCAGGATGTCCTCCTAGCGAAAATCTTTCCAGCCGCTCCATTGCTGGATAAAGTGCACCGTATTGGCCCCGTGCCCTCGGAGGAGCAAGAGAATCAAAAGCCCAGAGTGATGCTTGTGAGGTTTCGGTACTTTCACGACGGAGAAAAAGTTGTGAATTGGAATTAATTTTTCCATCAGGGCCATGCGGTCTTCATCTTTCCTGACTTCAACTCTAGCATGGCTAAGAGGAGGGTGGCCTTCGCTGCGGTGAGAAACAGCTTGCATGGGAGAAACGTGCGGTTTTCTCTCAGATGCCCCGCTTGCCTTCGAATAGACCTCGGTGATGAGGCGCTTCAATTCGACTGCCCCCAAAAAGTGCAACGATGGTTTAATGAACAGTATTCTTCATTTTAAGCTGCCTACATGACAGTTAATCAATTAATACCTGTAATTTGACTGTAAAACTATGCCGGTGTGGGCTACTATAGCAGTTTCCATGTAAATCTATAGGCTGCCTGAGATGCATGGTAATTGTGGTACCTATTATGCTCAGGGGTGACTTCACACAAGAATAGGTATGTTTTACAAGTATTGGATGTTCCAGTGTTGTAGGGTTCTGCCTCCACTGTTTGGGATAGAGAGAAGTTAACTGATGTTCAGAGTAGGGTGGGAGGCGGGGTGGGATGCTGAGTTGTTGGTTGTAGCCCCCCCCCCATTGATATCAACCTCCCTGTACTTCACTCTGTATCAATCTAAATTGATGGAAAGTACCCGAAGCTCGATCAGATCCCTAAGCTGGAAAGTGAAAGGTCTGAATGGTCCCATTAAAAGATACAAGGTTTTGACACATTTAAAACTACAAAAACCTGACGTTGCATTTCTTCAGGAAACCCATCTCCATCACAGGGATCAACGCAGACTCCAAGCTTGCTGGACATCACGTGTTCCACTCCAATTTTGATTCCAGGTCTCTATTCTGATCAGAATTGTGCCCTTTTCTTTTGATAAAGCTATTTCTGATGTAAATGGTAGATATGTGAATGTGGAAGGAATCTGATTATTTTACTTTTTCACAGGGTATGCACTAGGGATGTCCTCGGTCTCCCATACTTTTTGCCATGGTAATTGAGTCTCTCTCGATAACACTTAGAACTCTTCCTGTATTTCAGGGTATAATCTGCAAGGAAATTAAACATAAACTAGCCCTATATGCTGATGACTTACTACTTTATGTTACAGATTCAACTGCATCTTTTCCAGGGATAATACACACAATAAATGACTTTGGGAAATTTTCCAGGTATAAACTTAACCTACAGAAGAGTGAATGCTTACCCATAAACCAATCTGGCCAAAAAATAAAACCGACTGAAATACCTTTTCACTTGAAGGATTCAAAACTCAAATATCTCGGGGTTAATGTCACCCGATCCTATTCTGCATTAATGGTGGCAAATTTTACATCCTTAATTTCATACATGAAGTCAGCCTTTCAAAGTTGGGCAGCGCTACCATTATCCATTCTTGGTAGAATAAACAAGGGAAAAATGAACATTCTTCCAAAACTCCTCTACCTTCCTGCAAGAACATAGACCAATTAATCTCCTCTTTCATATGGGCAGGAAAATCTCCCAGGGTTTCCCAATTTTCATTTCAAAAGAGTCGACTAAGTGGTGGCCTCTCGTTGCCCAATTTCATGTATTATTATTGGGCGGCTAATATTCAGAAACTAGTGCTCTGGGTGCAGGCCCCCTCTCTTCCATGGTGCCACTTAGAAGCAAAGTCTTGCATTTCCACTTCGCTCCCCGCTATGGTGTTCTCCTCTCTTCCAATACCCACTTCACACTACAAGGATAATCCAATAGTATATACCTCTCTAAAAATATTCTAGCAGTTTCGCCGTCAATTTAAATCTATCTCGGCCTCAACCATGGCACCTATATGTAATAAATACATCTTCCCCCCCTCCTTTATAGATTCCACATTTTATTTTTGGGAAAAGAAAGGTCTGAAATGCTTTGAGGATCTTTTCATTAATAAGGTTTGCAAACTTCTCTGAATTATCCTAGTCATTCAGCCTGCCTCTGTCTCACCTATTCCGTTTCTTTCAAATTAGGCATTGGGTCTCCTCCCTATTCACTGGTTTTCCCTCCTAACCTACAAAGTCTGCATGGGAAGAGGTGTTCAAGCTGAACCCTCATAAAAGTGGCAATACTTCACAGATATATGCAGCAATCTGGGCACAGGACAATTCTTACAATATGAAAACCATTAGTACTTGGGAAGAGGAATTGGGCCCAGAGCTTGAGGATGATTAATGGGGCAGAGCGTCAGATAATATACTGTACATACCGCCACGTCATGTGCTAGACTTAGTTTCCTACAATTTAAAGTGGTCCACAGAGCTCACCTCTGTATGAATAAACAATCTAAAATATATCCCAATGTTCCTGACGTGTGAAAAATACAAACTTTCGCCCTGTGGTCTCAGTCATATGTTTGCACTCTCTCCCAAACTGCAGAACTTTTGGAACTCTTTCTTCTAAACCATGTCTAACGTTCTTAAAATCAAATTAGATGTCCATCCTTTAATTGCAATTGTTGGTGTTCCATCTCAGTGTCAGCCTCGTAACCATAAACAAGCTAGTGTTGTGGCTTTTGCACATGAATCATATTTTGGAAAATGGCAATAATTTATTACCTACTTCAATGATGTACACATACTGGAGGTGGATTGAGGGAAGGTTGATGATAAATACTAATTATCCTACTTTTTAATCTTTTTGTAAAATTGTTTGTTTGGTGGTTTGTATAAGTTTTTTTTCTGTTTGTTGTTTTTTCTTTGTTCCCCCCTTTCTTTTGGTTTTGGCTGTGGCTTGTTGGGGCCGGGTATGGTGGGGTTGTTGGATGGGGTGTTATAATATGTAAAATGCGGTTTTCCAATAAAAATTCTATGATAAAGTATCCGGACCAACTCTTTATTCAGCGATAATTAGTGTGTGATACTTTAATATACCTGAATTAAAACGCTTGACCGGGCATTCCTCGTCATCCCGGTCCTGGCTGTCCCCACTGTGAGACCTCTTCCTGTGCTGAAGCAGCGTCTCAAGGCGTGGAATAACGACGGACAGGAACGTTTTGGTGCCGAGCTGAGGGCAGTCCACTGAAGGGTCTCCCGTCTTTACTGGTTTCTGTGGGCTCATACTCTTAGACTTCCGGAAGAGCACTGCTGTCCTTCTGTTAATTGTGCCTGCTGGTTCTGTGAGAGTGGAAGTAGCTACCATGACGTTGTTTTCAGAGGGCTGCAGATCGGCAGAAAGTCCGTTTAACAGTGAGGTAGAGAGCATCTTGCCATCTAGTGTGATCTTTCTCTGGCATTTCTCAGGGCTGAGGTCTATGGGTTTCAGTGCAGGAGGCTCGGAGATGTTTTCTGAATTTGTGACAAGTGGAGCAGAAGCTGGTGGCTCCAGTTTGGGAGGCAACATGTCAACTGTGAAATAAGAAAACAAGTAAAGATGAATGCACTTCAGAATCAATTTTCAGTGTCTCTTGAAAATGTACTGTATGCCTTTTAAACCAAGGTAATGTAAATATATATTATTTAGTTTTAAGTGTGCACCTTCTTCCAAACACTCTGAAACAGAGAGTGGTGTGTTCTCTGGGGATGGGCTCTGTTCTGAGGGAGGGCAGGCAGTCTTCTGGCTCATTTCCAGCCGCACATCGCTGATGGTTTTTTTGAGCAGCTTGAGGCGCTTGCTGCGTGATGGGCTAGATTTCATTGCACTTGTTAAATCAAGCATCTCTAACAATGCATTGAGCTGCACTTCCAAAGACATGCGCAGTCGATTAGCAGGATTTAGCAACCGGTCCACTGTAAAAACAATGACATATCAGACCCCTGTTGTTCTGTTCCCTATTTCAAGTCACACCAAAACATCTCTATAAAGCACAGATAAGAAGAGTGCAGACAGCATTTAAAGATACTGAACAGTTGGTGAAGTAGTCATTCTTTAATTCAACATTTAATTCAAACAATGTATTTTAAATATTTTTTGTTAATTTTGAAAAAGGTTCATACCCTCTTCCCATGTGAGCAATGGATGAGATTCCATTTTAGGTGGCTCGGGTAGATGCATCCCACTGGCGAAGTCAAACCCTATTCTCTCTGCATCCCGTCTAGTCTTCCTGATAATAGCTCCTCCATGGTCTCGCAGGCGCACAGCAGCACGGTAGAAGAAGGTCTCCTTGGCGTTGTATGTCATGCAGTTATTGATGATGAGGTTGAAGTCATCCTCAAAGTCATCCATACTCTTGTATTCATGTGCATCAATGCGTTTCCTCATTGTAGAGAAGTCCATTGGATGCTTGATGTGATCAAGATAGTCTGGAACCTTATGGACAACCAAGTTTTTTTTTTTTATTACTACGAGAACATAAATGAACAGTGACGACAAATTTGAAAGTGACTTGGTAAAAGGGGAACAGAACAGAAGTTTTGAGCTTCATCATTCACAGTAATAAAATAAGTACAATGGCAAGAAAAAGTATGTGAACCCTTTGGAATTTCATGGTTTTCTGAATAAATTTGTCATAAAATGTCATCTGATCATCTAAGTCAGAGGTATTGACATAATGTGCCTAAAATAACAAAAAAAAATTCTGATGTTTCATGTTTTTATTGAACACACTCATTCAACATTCAAAATGGCAGTGGAAAAAGTAAGTGAACCCTTAGAATTAATAACTGGTTGACCCCCCTTGGCAGCAATAACCTCAACCGGGCGCTTCCTGTAGCTGTGGATCAGACCTGCACATCATTCAGGAGGAATTTTTGCCCATTCTTCCTGGCAGAACTGCTTTAGCTCTGTCATATTCTTTGGACGTCTCATGTGTATGGCTTTCTTCAAGTCATTTCATAGCATCTCTATTGGGTTGAGGTCTGGGATCTGACTTGGCCACTCCAAAAGGCGGATTTTGTTTTTCTGAAGCCATTCTGTTGTGGACTTGCTCCGGTGTTTTGGGTCGTTGTCCTGTTGTATCACCCAACTTCAACACAGTTTCAACAGACGTACAGACATTCTCACATTATCCTGAACAATTGTCTGATATAATTGGGAATTCATCTTCCCCTAAATGATTGCAAGCTGGCCAGGCTCTGATGCAGCAAACCAGGCTCAAATCATGATGTTTCCTCCACCATACTTTATGGTTGGGGTGGTGTTTTCATGATGATATGCCAGATGTAGTGCCATGTGGTTTTTCCCCAAATAGTTCAATCTTAGTTTCATCAGTCCACAAAACATTTTGCCAATACCACTGTGGAGTGTCAATGTGCTCTTTTGCAAACTTCAGGCATACAGAAATGTTTTTAGTAAGCAGTGGCTTCCTTCGTGGTGTCCTGCCGTAGATACCCTGCTTGTTCAATGTTTTGCGTATTGTAGACTCATGAACAGAGATTGTTCCAGTTCCAACGATCCCTTCAAATCTTTGGCTGTCATTCGGGGTTGTTTCTTTACCTCACTGATGAGTCTTTGATGTGCTCCTGGTGTCATTTGGACTAGGCGCCCAATTCTTGGTAGAGTAGCAACAGTCCCAAACTGTCTCCATTTGTAGAATGTTTGCCTAACTGTTGACGGGTGAATTTCTAAAGTCTTTGAAATCACTTTGTGACCCATGCCAGCTTTATGTAAGTCAACAATTCTTGATCGTAAATCTTCTGAAAGCTCTTTTTGGCATGGCTCACATAAGCATGTGCTTCTTGTGCAGAGCAAACTCCAAAAGTTTGAGGGGTTCTTATCAGTCATAGTAGCTGTAGTCCACACCTCCAAACCCATTTTTTTAACGCGACTCCAGGTGTGCAAAAAAAAAAAAGCTTTTTTGAGGTCATTAACTCAAGGGTTCACATACTTTTTCCACAAGCACTATGAGGTTTTCTTGGTTGTTCTCAATAAAGACATGAAAGATCACAATTTTGGGTGTTATTCTTTTAGACACAGTATATTTGTCAATACCCCGACTTAAATAATGATCAGAGCACATTTTATGACAAATTTATTCAGAAAACCATGAAATTCTACAAGGTTAACATACTTTTCTAGCCATTGTACTTCAAAAAAGAATAGATAAAGCATGAGTGAATCTCACCTCCTTGATGCTGACAGGCTGGGTGAAGATTCTGGCCTGGTCTTTCTCCTGCAGCTGGTTCAACACAGCTTGCAGCATGATGGCAAATGGAGTGAGCTGCATCTCCAGCACTGACTGCTGAAGCTTAATCTGAGAACAAACAGACCAATAAATAAACAAAATGAATTACATCAAAACCATTACTTAATGCTACTACATATGCTACAACCTTGGTCAAGTATTGAAGTTTATTCCCACCCCAAAGTGTAGTGCTAATGTTGCAGCTCTGATCTGACCTGCTCTCTCTTGAACTTTTCTCTTTTTCGAATGAGCTCCAGTAGCAAACGTGTCCTTTCCAGGTCATGGCGTAAACGATGTAAATCCTTCAGCTGCTCCTTTAGTGCCTGGCAGTCCACCTCATGACGTTCCTGAATACACCAAAATACAGACAACTTATCCGTACAAATCCATCTGGGATGTTTGTGGATGAACAACCAGTCTTCACCCAGCCCAAATAATGACAATTTACCAAGCAGGTCATATTTTTAAATAATTAGGATGCATGTAACTGGTTAAAAAGTTGAACACTTTCAACATAAAAACTACAATTCATGATTGAATAAAATATGTTGTTATTATATGTGCAACATATGTTATAGCGCTTACCAATCGTGATACTTTTTGAGTGTGACTGGAAGTTTGCAGGCGTCGGATAAGGGGCACGCCGTTTCTTGATTGCCTCTTCAGCATCCAGTAACTGAGAACACGTTCCACAAACTGTCTTTTCTTCTGAACAGAGACTTGGTTGAGGATAGTGTTGAAGCTGGAAGACAACCGTTTTTAAAGGCATGATATAAAAATCAAGGAGGAAATTCTAGAGAACCATAAGGGTAGCCTACAGCAGGCAAAGTGGTCAAATACACCAACCAAATGCAGCAAACTTTAATATTGTAAACCGACAAAATCTGCATCTTTCATAACATAGTGCAGGTATTGACGTGCGTCTCAAAGAAAGGCTTTGGATGGATTTTCATTAAATCAAAAAAAGAGAGCGAGCTACCTTTTAGGTGTAATACCAGGTACTGAAACAGATGGAACCACTGGAACTGACTGTGCGTCTACTTTCTTATTTTTCTTCTTCTGGCATCCCTTCACTTTTGCCCTCCGACTTTTTTGTTTGCCCTTTTGACAAAGACTGTTTTTGGGTTGAGTTTCATCATAAATGGAAAGCGGTCTCCTGGTACATCCACTAGGTGTATGAGAACAACAATAGGCTGTCTTCTTCACTGAAATTGTGCTAGATCCTGTATCAGTCACCTCTTTGATTGGCTCCATCTTCATGTACAAGCCTGCTTTCTGAGCACAGCTCACATGAAAGGCGGTGTAACAATTGGCCTTACTGCACTGAATGCAGGCTCCAACCCCTCTCTCTTTACAGAGGTAGCACGTCAGTTTCCATCGAGCTGGTGGAATATTAGCGACACCATCGATAGGCTCAATGAAAAGTGTGTTAGTAAAACCCACCTCAGGAACCCAAATAGCACAGACTACATGACCCCATCGATCATCATCTGTCCTCTTAAGTGCTCCACCTTTATTGGGACAAAAAATACACTCTGCGGGTTTAGAGGGAGACTGCAAACAGTGCCGGCACAACCACTGGCCTTCTGGAATGTGGGGCACCCCATAACACTCCTGATGCACTGCTAGGTTGCACATGTCACAAAACAAAATAGCATTACTGTTCTGGCACTCGCCATCCATGCAGATGCAGCAGACTGCATCCTCATCGATAAGAGAATGTGGATCTCCCTGACCATGGTTCTCAACAAACGACTCCTTCTCAAAGCGATCCATTAGGAACTCAAAAACATTCTGGGAAACCTGACCGAGTCCCTCGCTCTTCCTTTTCTCATTGATCAGCTCCAACCACGCATAATCTTCTTCATCCATATCATACTCCACCTCCTCATCTAGCTCGTCTGGGGTCTTCTCTACGTGAGAGTAATAAGCAGAGGGTCTTCGCGGGACAGCGGGAAGATTATATTCAATCAGTCGAATTTTCGGCTCCGGTAGCCTTCCCTGAGCTGGAGAAGCCTGCCCCGTGCTCAGAGCGGCACTCTTCTTCTGCTGACTGTTTTTGAGCCGCACAGAGCGCACCAAAACCTGTTGGGGTTCCTCTGTGTTTTCCTTGTTACTGTTGCATTCACTGATCTCCTGTGCTAAAGGATCGTCACTGCTGATTACATCCAGCTTGTCGTAGATGCTGAGTCGGTGAACACGTCCATCTATTTCCAACTCGACCATCCGCTGAGCCTCAGCGTAGGTTAGAGTCTCGCGGTTTCTTGAGGGTTTGATGGGCGATGAGGGCCTTTGTTGTGTGGCCCCGCGATGAAGTCTCCCTTTCTTCTTCATTTTTAGCACCTAGAGAAGAGACATTAACTTAGAACCAAAGTACAACACATGTATAACAGGAATTTAAAGCAATACATGCGCACGTCAGCTGCTGAAACCACCTCTTCCTGTTTTAAGCTTCGACTGTGAAGGGAGTTACGAGTCGAAGTTTTGTCTTCCGCGTTTCTCAGACCATCTCAGATAATCAGACAATACCCACAGCAGCTCCCGCTTCTAACTGCGACCTGTTAGTCGTAGCTAAGCAACAGACGTTCGGACGTGCCCTGTGCGTCGTAGAACAATACAACGCAACGTTGTGCTCGCTGTATAGCAACCGAGTTCAGAACTTATAAACCACGTGGACAATTTTAGCGCTAAAGTCTGCGCGATGATATTCGAGGTGCTTCCGGGGCAAGCAGGTAAAATGAAAACAAGCCCCAGTCGAACGCGATAGCTAGCTAGCTTGTTTGCTAACGCGCGATATTACTAGAACGGTAGCTCGCTATTACTGAATGAACCTACAACGGTCGAGTGTGGGTCAACGATAGTACCTAAAAAACATGATCTGGGAGGTAGAACACCACCACCATACACACACACATATATATATATATATATATATATATATATATAAATCTTAGCTAACTAACCTAGCTTGCTAGCCGGGTAGACCAAAACACAGAATCCCTAAAAACCAACGCTTCGGTCCTGGCTAACGTTAGCGAACTGTTCCGCGCTTAGGGACCTCGAAAAGATGGCGTCAGACAAAACAAACCCGGTTATATGCAGACTATCGCTGCACACTTACACGCCATAACGTCGGTTTAATCAATGCTAACACACAGCGGACACGGACTAAGTTGTTCTCACCTCCTGCTTCGAAGTATCCGCAAGTACGCCTTCAAAACAACACGAAGGCGAGCTGGCGGTGTGCGGGGCCTGCAGGATAGCAGCGGCTAATACCACACGCAGTCTCAAGCTAACTAGTTTAGCATCCGACTGGTTCCGCTCGAGCGTCTGTTTAATTGTATCCGTGTGATACCGTGCAGCGTCTGCGGCAACCGTGTGGATTCAGCGACAGGCGCTCTCAGTCGCATCAAACCGCTCTTTAAAATAAACATTCGCCTATGTTAGTGCAGTCGGTTTGTTCACTAGTAGGACACAGATGGGCTAGGTGCTAACAGGCTAGCTCGCATCTCTAGGCTCTTGCCCCTAACAATGCGGCGGTGCGAATCTCTGCCCATGTGTGACGTAAGACGTCACTACGTCCAGCTGTAAAACACGGAAGTGGCCGTAACCCCAGTGATCCCTACCCCTCTCACTGCTGCTCCTGAACTGCTCTAGACTGGTGAAGTCATATCCAGTAGTTGAGGTTGACCAGAATGCACAAGCCGATTTATTTCTGGTGTGTGTGTGTGTGTTTCACTGGATTCCACCAAGTAATGATCCATTTCCCTAGGGGCAAGATGACAAACTGGTCCATGTTTCCAAAAAGCATTACATCCAGCTGTTACACTGTGCAGCGAGCATCACATTTGAACTTTAAAGTGCTTTTCAGAAACGAGGCCCTAACCCTAATCAGCTGGATTAGATATGCTGTGTGTAAAATTAACTCCAATCTGTGCAGGGTAGGTCACGAGGAGTTGAGAACACCTGCTTTACAGGGCAGCGTCAATGCAGTTATGGGATATGATCACAGTATGGTATTTATCGCTTACTCTACCACTGACGTAATGCCATACATGAAAGAGAACATTTTTGTGAGATTATGAGTTAATTTATCTTCCTCAACAGGCACAATTTATGTGTACAAACTAAAAAGAAAATCCCTTAAAAAAAAATAAAAAAGCTCAAAAAAAGGATATCCTTTGCATCTCAAATTGGAATCATTGCAGTGGTACATGCATCCTGCTGGATGTTACATGGATATGCTTGACAAAATAGTATTAAACAAGTCTCAGATGAACAAATTTATTGTTATAAAAAAAATAAACTGCATTGTGAAACAATGCAGAAAGGGAGAAATCCACAGTCACAGCAGACGTATGAACTAGAATGTTAATTTCATCTAGCATGGAAATCATAACAGCTTCTAGAGTCAAGGTACATTAGAATGCAGTCACTTAAACACTCCCCGCTTAAATGTGTATCAGTATAAGACAGGCATAGTTTTTTGTGGGTAATTCAATTTAACTACAGGATAAGGCATGGGTATCAAATTGAGCATTATTCATAAAATGAATAAATAAATAAATAGCCACAGAATGTGGAATGTTTGCTTCATATGAATAAATAACACATGGGAGTGAATATAAATAAATACAAATACTTGTATTCAAAAGCAAAATCTATTCATATTGCATTGATTGTGCAATTCACTAAAAGTATCTACCATCCAAAAGCCAATATGTGGCAAGAGCTGAGATGTAGTAGAAGGGGTGTATAATGCGGGTGGTAATGAGCTGGAGAGAGAACATAGTCCACCACTAGGGGGCGAACGAGAAAAAAAAAAGTTTTTATTGTCCCACCAAGCAGCTTTCTATGGATGAAAAAGGCACTAGTAAGTAACAGTTCAAACTAAATTAAAATAATAGGCTCTATAAGAGCAAAGAGTATGGCCATAGGGTTGCTAGCATTACCGCATTTGCACTTCCCATGAGTGTTAAAAAAAATATTCATTTGAAACAAAAAAATTTTTAAGTCCAAACTATTTTGGGTGATCAATGATCAGTTAATATATCCTTTGCTGTCAGAGGCTTTCTTTGCTTGAACTTGTGCTGGATGACGAATCTGTGCGGATAGCATGAAGTGTGATGTCCCCGGTCAGAGGTTTCGAGTCTTTCTCTGTATGCATCCACTCATGCTCAAATATTTGTTCCAATGTAGGTCTGTCCGATGGTCTCAAGCTAAGACACCACTTGATGAGTTGCTGACACTCTGCAGAGGACCAAGGAGGAAACAGTAAACGTCGTTATATCTTTAAAATAAACCAAGATATGTGATTTTGCTATATCGTATGGCGGGTAAAATTATGTGCATACCAGGGGAGATTGTCCTTCTGAAGAAGAGATGACCTTTCAAAATCTCATCATCATGCTCAAATGGTATGTCTCCACAAACCAGATCATACAGCAGCACACCAAGTGACCACACCGTTGCAGAGCGTCCATGGTACCTGTGGTAGCGAATCCATTCTGGTGGGCTGTAGACTCTTGTACCTGCAATTAAAAAAAAAAAGAAAAAAAAAAGATTAAAAACTTAACACTTGCTATCAACTGTTTACTGAGAAGAATTTACTGAAAAATCTTTTCAGCTAGTGTCATAGCCCCAACACTTTGTCACATGACTTGTATGTCTCTCTGTAAATATTATCTCCTTCTAAATAGTTCAGTCTTAAAAACGTTAATTTAACACAACCTCTCATTTTGTGTGAGAGAATGTTTTATATTTGTCTTGGGGTTCGTTATATTTGTGAAGCATCCTTTATAATAATAATAATAATAATAATAATAATAATAATAATAACCAGTGTTATTATAATAATTTCTAAGCCTTTGGATTACAAAGCAACATCGCAAGAAAAACTGAGTCAGGTGACAATAAGGGGCGTGGTCAGCATGCACACAATCCCCCTCCCCTAGGAGAAATCGGTCTCCAGCATAGAGTAGCAGCGAATAATAATAAAAACAAAGTAACTAAGACAGTTAACGCTTTCAAACAAGTCAAAGTACATACAGTGGTGTGATAAAATACGCTCAGCTTAGTCATTTCCCATAAGAAAGCCTCTTGTCTAGAGGTTTCTGTACCGACCCCCGACATCCAAAACGGACATGGTTACCAAACAAAAACAACAGTCACGTGACGTCTCTACTCAGATTTCACAACAGTGATAGGCATATAGAGAATCAAGGGCACTCTTTCAAGTGTTGTCAGCGCTCATTATCATTATCAGCATTTGATGCCATTCTAATCAATTATAATAAAACAGGCCTGATTTGGTCAACAAATCTGTGTTGGCTATAATAAACATAACACACGTCTGTATGAACCGATCAGTTACTTTTTAACACGTCGGTTTAAAGCATGCTTAACAGGGGGGGTCAAAGTCAAGGACTTACCATCGAACTCAGTGTACACGGTATCCTTGAGAATGGCCCCTGAGCCAAAGTCGATGAGTTTAAGCTCTCCTGTGCGTAAATCGACCAGCAGGTTTTCGTCTTTAATGTCCCGGTGTATGACACCACAGCTGTAACAGTGTCGCACAGCCTCCAGGACCTGGCGGAAATATCCCCGGGCCGTGTCCTCATCCAGTGCGCCCTTTTCGGTGATGTAGTCAAATAAATCCTTAACCATCTCCGGCCGCTCCATGATGATCAAAAACCCGTCAGGCCTCTCGTACCAATCGATCAGTTTAATGACACCCTGAAATGTGTTTCCCACTTTCTTCATCATGACAATCTCCAGCGGGACCAGTGAGCCGTTCTGATTAGGAGATGCGACATTCCAGAGATGGCATAAATACATACATATTGTATGTACGTTCATTGTATGTACGTTGATACGTTCATTCTAGATAATCTACATGTAGCGTACAGTAATAGCCTAATACTTACAATTGTGCCCCATTCGGAAATTCTATCCCTGGCCACGTGTTTAACAGCGACCTGAATAAGAAGCACACACAGAGAACCATCAGATGAAACACACAAACACACACACACACACACACATGCCACGTTGTTTCCGCGCTGACCGAGGCCATGTGCTGCTGCCAGCAAAACAAAGCAAAACCGCTCACTTACCGGCAAACCGTCTGAAACGCGACTGCCGGCGTACACCGTCCCGAATCCACCGCTTCCCAGCACCGAGCCCACATGGTACACCTTATCAAACTGCTCCTTCTCCACTTTAGCTGTAGGAAATAAACACCACTGATGTTAAATAGAAAAACAAACGCGCGCGTTAGTCCCTACGAGCAACAAAATGGCTCCAAATTTGAGGTCTCTCTCTCTCACACACACACACACACGCGCGCGCGCGCTGATGGGTTAGGCTACACTAAATTGTGAAATTCCACGTTTTAATTTAATGCACGTCTAAAATAGGTTATAGGAAACTGTTTGAAAAAAGTACCTGACTGCAGCTGAATTTTCACTGGCAAGTGGTCAATGTTAGTCGTGCCGCAAATGTGAGAAAAAGATCCAAATTTGGACAGCAGCATCTTTGAAGATATCTGGAAATGAACGAATCTCCAAAATCCACGAAGTTAAATAAAATGTTCGAACTATAGCCTAAATAAAATCTCGAATCCTATAATTCTAATGTTCTTTCCTAGCCATGGTAACTGAGCCGACTAAATCCTGTGTGTGTGTCTGAACACTGCGCTCCACTGCAAAAATCCGCGCGAGCGGACGCGCGTGCGTGTGTGTATGTGTGCAAGAGTGAGGACCAACACTAATCATTTTAGAGCTTCAGAGGCGCAATGTGCAAATCCCTCCGCCATGCTGATCTCACACAAATACCGAAAAAACACTCAAAAAGCCGCTGCGGTAGATATAGGCTATGAATAAAATAAAAACCAACAAATGAACGAAATTATGATATAATGAAACGTGATCAAGCTAAAGTCATCATAATAAAATTTAAATATTCCTATCCGTGGCTGTAAGTATCTACACTGGGGAACTATAGAGAGAAGCGCCCAAGGATACTTAGTCTGAAAGCTTACGGAATATGAAATGGAAAACCAGTACATGCTGTGATACGATAACCCTGAAAAAAAAGAAAAAACACCTTAATTGGCTTTCAACACGCGGAAAAGTGTGCCGTTAAGCTATATAACATCGACCTATTAGTATTAGCCTCTAATAATAAATAATAATAATAATAATAATAATAATAAATAATAATAATAATAATAATAATAATAATGGGGTCATGGTGGCTTAGTGGTTAGCACGTTTGCCTCACACCTCCAGGCTTGGCGATTTGTTTCCCAGCACCACCCTGTATGTGCGCAGAGTTTGAAAGTCCTCCCCATGCTTTGAGGGTTTCCTCAAGGTACTATAGTTTCCTCCCTCAGTCCCAAGACTGTCTATTTCTATTTCAATATCAATAGTACATTGAGATGGCGCTGAAAGCAATTTGTTTTAGTACTAATTAGGTTAGGGATAACCATGATAGCAAATTGGTTTGTAAAATTCCTGGTTTAGAATAGATTATTTACTGTACAATATGTCCTGGGTAGGTGGTTGATTTGGTCACAATAGAACATTTCATTGACATGCAGCGGCAGAGGGATTTAGTGATTCAGGGGCCCTAGGCATAATATAGGAATGAGGCCCTATTAAATATTTTAACAGAGATATTTAAATTTTCAGCATACGTTATTTAGCGTTAATAATTAAGAATATATCTAATTAGAATTTTTAGGGAGCCATTGGCTTCTGGGGGCCCTACACAGTTGCATACCTTTGCCTAGTGCTAAGTCTGTACATGCGTACATTCTTTTAATTTACCAATAATAAACTAACAATATCGCAGCTACAGAATTTGTGCAGAACGTTGGTGCAATCCAGGACAGCTTTCACCAGGCTTTGTACATTCACCAGCTTGTGGGTTAAACATGGATATAGTGCACCAAAGGGCCAGTTTGTACCAGCAGTGTCATGGATGAGTATGGATGGCATTTTGAAGATACAGTAAAGTCTATAAGTACTCTGCCCTCAACTAATATTGGTACCCTTGGTAAATATGAGCAAAGAAGTCTGTGAAAATTTGTCTTGATTCAATTGAATTTATATGAATTTATATGTGAACATTATATTTTCACAAAAAAACTCTGCTCTCATGGATATCAAACAATTTAAAACAAAACACAGGTTTATAAAAAAAAATCTTTAATAAATATAGGTGTGCAACAGTGTTGTACACCTGTATAACACCCCTATGAATTCATATGAAAAAAAAATGTATTTGAAGTATATTCCCATTGATATTTAAATTTTTTTTAGTACATCTGGGTAACTAGGAACAGGAAATTGTTCAACCATGACTTCCTGTTTCACAGGGGTATAAATATGAGGTAACACACAGGCCAAATTCCCCCAGTCATTCATAACAATGGGTAAGACCAAGGACTATAGCTGTGATGTGCAGCAAAAGGTTGTTGAGCTTCCCAAAATGGGAAGTGGCTATAAGAAAATAGCACAAGCATAGAAAATGCCCATTTCCACTTTCAGGCAATAATTAAGAAGTCCCAGTCAACTGGAAATATCATGAATCAACCTGGAAGAGGACGTGTGTTTATATTCTCTCAATGCACTGTGAAGAGGATGGTTCGAGTGGCCAAAAAATTTCCAAGGATCACAGCTGGAGAATTGCAGAAGTTAATTGCGTCTTGGGGTCAGAAAGTCTCCAAAACTACAATTCGAAGTCACCCACATCACCACAAGTTCTTTGAAAGGCTTTCAAGAAAAAAAAGCCTCTACTCTCATCCAAAAACAAACTCTAGCATCTTCAGTTTGTCAGAAACCACTGGAACTATAAACGGGATCGGGTTCTATGGTAAGATGTAACCAAAATAGAGCTTTTCAGCAATAAACACCAGAGGTGGTTTTAGTGCACAGAGAGTGGGCCATATGGAAAAGTACCTTATGCGCATGGTTAAATATGGTGGTGGCTCCTTAATGTTTTAACAAAGAAATTATCTGTCTATAATTTTCTATAACAACACCCAGTTGTACTCTGGTGGTCAGATGAGACAAAAATGGAGCTCTTTGGCATCAACTCAACTCGCCGTGTTCGGAGGGGGAGGAATGCTGCCTATGACCCCAAGAACACTATCCCCACCGTCAAACATGGAGGAAACATTATGCTTTGGGGGTGTTTTTCTGCTAAGGGGACAGGACAACTTCACCGCATCAAAGGGACGATGGACATGGCCATGTATCGTCAAATCTTGGGTGAGAACCTCCTTCCCTCATCCAGGGCATTGAAAATTAAAAGTAATTACTAAGTCATTACCAAGTACTGTCATGTTTTGCAGTGGGGTCAAATACATATTTCCCTCATTAAAATGCAAATCAATTTATAACATTTTTGACATGCGTTTTTCTGGATTTTTTGTTGTTGTTCTGTCTCTCACTGTTCAAATAAACCTACCATTAAAATTATTCATTATTAAAATACACTGATCATTTCTTTGTTAGTGGGGAAACGCACAAAATCAGCAGGGGATCAAATACTTTTTTCCCTCACTGTATATGGCATCATGGACTTTATCAAACATCAACAGATATTAAATGAAAAGCTAGAAAGCTTAAAATGGACAGTGTTTGGATCTTCCAGCAGAACAATGATTCAAAACATGCATCAAAATCAACACACAAATGGTTTACTGACCACAAAATCAAGGCAATGCCATGGCCATCCCAGTCCCCTGACTTGAAACGCATAGAAAACCTTTGTGGTGAACTGAAGAGGAGAGTCCACCAGCATGGACCTCGAAATTTGAAGGGTCTGTAGAGATTATGTATGGAGGAATGGTCTCAGATCCCTTGCCATGTATTTTCCAACCTCATCAGGCATTATAGGAGAAGACACAGAGTGTTTGATCTCCATGAAACAGAGTATTTTTTGTGGATTTTTTTAAACTTTAAGGTTAAACTATAATGAAAATTTTTTACAGCCTGCTTTGCTCTTATTTACCAAGGGTGGCAATATTACTAGAGTGCACAAAGTCTATATAATGAACTAACAGTACCCTAATTTGTATATGAAATATATATATATATATATATATATATATATATATATATATATATATATATATATATATATATATATATATATATATATATATATATATATATATATATATAGCTGAGGGTGTGTATAAATAGAACAGGATAAAGACAATCAAACCAAATATGGGAGGAACAGGTTAGCTGCTATGGTGCCAAGAAGCCAGCCAGTGTAAAGACCACACACACTCAGGTACAAAAGACTTAAAAGGTATCTGATATGCTCTAGGTGCCAAGAAGATTTCTATCTGTCTATATACTTTTAAGGAGATGGTCACTAAATGACACACTGCCAAGAGCAACAAGCTCTTACATTATAAACACTGGCAGCAAACATAGCGCTCAAATTTAGATACCAAAGAAAAGAGTGTATTTTATTTTTCCAAATAGCCTTACACTTGTATAGTGTGGATACACTTCTAAATATTTTCTAATATTTGTTGAGTTTTAAGCATTAATTGGAATAACTGAAAGTGTCTTATACAAAATTTTTAAGCACCTTTCTGTGACAGAGTTAGTTCATTTGAAGTGCAGATAGAAATCTCTCTCTCTCTCTTTCTCGCTCTCTCCCTCTCTCTCTCTCTCTATATATATATATAGATATAGATATATATCCCTCTCTCTCTCTCTCTCTCTCTATATATATATATATATATATATATAGAGAGAGAGAGAGAGAGAGAGAGAAGCATTTTTTTTATTTAAAAAAACATTATAAACATAGCTCTCATTTAAATAGAATTCATTCATTCAAATTTGCATTTGCAGTACCAACTGGATCCAATCCTTTTTACTGATGCTTTCAACCTAAATGCAGGTGAAACTTTATTTAATATTGCTTTTGAAACAAGGCCAGTTGAGTGGTCTCCGTGATTGAAGCCAGCCATACCCCAATAATAAAGTGTGGTTTTTTGGATAATCAATCAACATTCATTTCAATAGAACATTTACAAAGAAGATAAATCTGTGTTTTGTTTGCAGTTGTTTGATATCCATGAGAACAGAGTGTTAACAAAAGATCAGAAGTTTAAACAATAAAGACAATTTTTCACAGCCTTCTTTGCATATTTACAAAGGGTACCAATATTAGTGGAGGGCACTGTATATACATTGTTTATATGACTAGGAAAAACATCAGTAAATAGGGTTGGATCCAGTGGTTACTGCGAAGGAATTTGAATGAATGAACTCTATTTAAATGAGAGCTAACCAAATATAATCTGGATGGAGCTTCAGTTAAGGGGCCTGCAAATGATAGGTCTCAGGTTTCAGGTAATCATTTGAGAATAGCTAATAGATCATAATGCTGACTCATGCTGGTCATATCAGAAAAATCTCAGTGTCATTGGAAACACCACCACAACAGTTATTGGCAAAGGTTTCCTGTTCATGGTCCCTTTGAGCAAT
The DNA here is from genome assembly GCA_012411365.1 of Ameiurus melas. NCBI lineage: Eukaryota > Metazoa > Chordata > Actinopteri > Siluriformes > Ictaluridae > Ameiurus > Ameiurus melas. The sequence goes on along the minus strand of CM022764.1, from coordinate 17,624,513 downwards.
GTTAAATTAGAAAAACCTACATATAGTAAGAGCTGTTGCTCACGTGATGATTAGTTTATTTTTTTTGGGGGGGGGTGGTGTTTTATTTACGAAAAGCTTTTTTTTTTTTTTCCAGAAGAAAAACCCACTGCCCTTTAACCACTCTACTTCTCTGTGACTGGAGTTCTCATCCCTCATCACATGAATGCATTTTGGTGTCGATTAGTTAGTGCAAGACTTCAATTACTTGAATGTGGCATTTTATAATAGATATTCATTGTCACAAAACACACAGAAAAACACACCCGGATCCAGACATCTATTGAACAATTCAAAGATGACAGTGGCAAAGAAAATCTTATTGAGAAGCAAAAACAACAACAACAACAACAACAAACAAACAAACAAACAAAAAAACCTGTGCACCAGACTTTAAAAATAAATTAATTTTTTTCAAATAGAGGCGTGTGAATATGGGGAATAGTTGGAACCCGAAATCCCACCTCTGTATGTGGTACCAGTATTCACTGGCCTGCAGGTTACAGATTGAGGGACATGTGAATATATATATATATATATATATATATATATATATATATATATATATATATATATATATATATATATACAGTGGTTTTGAAAAGTGTTTGCCCCCTTCCTCATTTCCTGTTCCTTTGCATGTTTGTCACACTTAAGTGTTTCAGAACATCAAACCAATTTAAACAATAGTCAAGTACAACACAAGTAAACACAAAATGCAATTTGTAAATGAAGGTGTTTATTATTAAAGGTGAAAAAAAATCCAAACCATCATGGCCCTGTGTGAAAAAGTGATTGCCCCCCTTGTTAAAACATACTATAACTGTGGTTGTCCACACCTGAGTTCAATTTCTCTAGCCACACCCAGGCCTGATTATTGCCACACCTGTTCACAATCAAGGCATCACTTAAATAGGAGCTGCTTGACACAGTAAAGTCCACCAGAAGATCCTTAAAAGCTACACATCATGCCGAGACCCAAAGAAATTCAGGAACAATTGAGAAAGAAAGTAATTGAGATCTATCAGTCTGGAAAGGGTTATAAAGCCATTTCCAAAGCTTTGGGAATCCAGCGAACCACAGTGAGAGCCACTATCCACAAATGGCGAAGACATGGAACAGTGGTGAACCTTCCCAGGAGTGGCCGCCTGCCCAAAATTACCCCAAGAGCGAAGGACGACTCATCCAAGAGGTCACAAAAGACCCCACAACAACATCCAAAGAACTGCAGGCCTCACTTGCCTCAGTTAAGGTCAGCGTTCATGCCTCCACCATCAGGAAAAGACTGCGGCAAAATGGCCTGCATGGCAGAGTTCCAAGGAGAAAACCACTGCTGAGCAAAAAGAACATCAAAGCTCGTCTCAATTTCTCCACAACACATCTTGATGATCCCCAAGACTTTTGGGACAACATTCTGTGGACCGATGAGACAAAAGTGGAACTCTTTGGAAGGTGTGTGTCCAAGTATATCTGCGTAGAAGGAACACTGCATTTCATTAAAAAGAACATTATACCAACAGTAAAATATGGTGGTGGTAGTGTGATGGTCTGGGGCTGTTTTGCTGCTTCAGGACCTGGAAGACTTGCCGTGATAAAAGGAACTATGAATTCTGCTGTCTACCAAGAGATCCTGAAGGAGAATGTCCGACCATCTGTTTGCGGCACTCAAGCTGAAACGAACTTGGGTTCTGCAGCAGGACAATGATCCTAAACACACCAGCAAGTCCACCACTGAATGGCTGAAGAAAAACAAAATGAAGACTTTGGAGTGGCCTAGCCAAAGTCCTGACCTGAATCCTATTGAGATGTTGTGGTATGACCTTAAAAAGGCCGTTCATGCTTGAAAACCCTCTAATGTAACTGTATTAGGACAATTCTGCAAAGATGAGTGGGCCAAAATTCCTCCAGGACGCTGTAAAAGCCTCATTGCACGTTATCGCAAACGCTTGGTTGCAGTTGTTGCTGCTAAGGGTGGCCCAACCAGTTATTAGGTTTAGGGGGCAATCACTTTTTCACACAGGGCCATGATGGTTTGGATTTTTTTTCACCTTTAATAATAAACACCTTCATTTACAAATTGCATTTTGTGTTTACTTGTGTTGTCCTTGACTATTGTTTAAATTGGTTTGATGTTCCGAAACACTTAAGTGTGACAAACATGCAAAGGAACAGGAAATGTGGAAGGGGGCAAACACTTTTTCACACCACTGTATATTGTTTCTTGGGAGTGAGTGAATAATAAGCACATATGCTATTACCAAGCTAACAAGACAACTCAATTCAAAGTAGTAGCCACAGCGATCTAAATGGCTCCAAAAAGTATAAAATACACTCATCACAGACATGAAGAGATGAAAAGAGATGATATCAGGTGTGGCTTGAAATCTGTAATCTAATTGTTATTTACATTGCAATTGCGTACACATTTCAAAGCTAGCTCCTCTTAGAAATATTGGCATGTTAACTATACCCCCTGTTAGCTATCTGACTATTCTTAGCTATGTTTCACTGGAGTCTGCAGTGACTGCCTAAGCTAAGACATCATAGCTATCAGTGAGCTGTGCTCCAATTTAAATGTGTCAAGACATATGTTTGGATCTTTTATCAGTATTCATGATAGTGTTACTATGCAACATTTGCCTAATTTCAAAAGTATTTCTGTTAAATTGACAATATTTTATTGTCTTTTAATAGGACAAAAATGTTAGCAAGTAATTAGCTTTCCAGTCGCAGTGAGTAGGATCCTAACATGAGGAGGAATGTATTTGTTTGAGTCAGAACATAATTGTACTATGGCATCATTTAATTATCATGTAATATGCAAAATCCGTCTCCATCTTGGGTACTGACAAGGATAGCCCATTCAATATTAGTAAAATTCACCTTTAAACATCATGAGCTTCCTGATACAAAAAAAAAATCTAATTTCCTCATGGTGTGAATTTTGACTAAAATGCTTCAACTTGGATAACTCAAAATGGTTTAATAGGGTGGTTTATAGAAGATGTAATGGGAGAATGGTTTTTAGAGAAGAGTACTCAGTAGATGAAGCTGCTGGAGTGGCAGACAATGAAGAGACAGATGACTACTGAATTCCGAACCACTGCAGAACACAAACTTAGAAGAACATTTGTTCTTACATTGGGTAGGCTGCAGAACTGCTTATATAACTCTGTCCTTTCCTTATTATGCCAACATAAACACAGAGCACCAAAAATATCTCACCTCGAGTAATCTTTGCAGGATTTTAGAAGCGTATTAACCCATGGAGATGGTGTCAAACATTCAGTAAAGTTACAAGGCAAGAATGCCTAATACCTACTGGCAATTCAATGACAATGTTAAATATTCAATTTAGAAATAAGATCAAACTAATTTATATGGAGACATGCTTTGGTTTTTGAGAAACATTTAATAGACCACAGTGACTTTGTAAAATCACTCAATAAAGTCCTTACACCAGTTGATGTCTCTGCTGGAGCGACTGATAACAAACAATTTCGGCCAATAAGTCCACATCTAAAAGGTTATGTATATAAACAAAACAGTCAGTTGTTATACATAGAAATAACAGGCCTAATAAATGACCTTTCAGTGGCTTCTTGTGATTTTTATCTGCTGTTATCTGTGTCCGGCTTTTTTGACAAAAAGTACCATCTTTTCTACATGCTCTGGATACGAGGCATTAATCACTTCTGGGGTGATTAATCATGGCAAAACATTTTCTTATTCTGACTAGTCACTAGTCAAATCTACCATTTATGCTGTTCGTTCTTTCAGGCTAAATCCCATACGACCCCCATATGCAGAATCTGTAACGGTATGCCCTCGGTAGAATTACTATAAATCCACTATCATTGAGACCATAAATGATGAGACAGTAAATTAAAGTTTTTAAATACATTTTCCTTATGAAACATGATGTTTTCCTCTTCTTCTTCTCCTTCTTCTTCTTCTTCTTCTTCTTCTTAATAATAATAATAATAATAATAATAATAATAATAATAATTATTATTATTATTATTATTATTATTGTGGTGGTAGTAGAAGTAGTAGTATTAGCAACAGTGGTACTATTTATTATTATTATTATTAGTAGTAGTAGTAGTAGTAGTAGTAGTAGTGGTAGTAGTAGTATTAGCAATAGTGGTACTATTATTTATTATTATTATTATTATTATTATTATTATTATTATTATTATTATTAGTATTAGTAGTAGTAGTAGTAGTAATAGTATTAGCAATAGTGGTACTATTATTTATTATTATTATTATTATTATTATTATTATTATTATTATTATTATTATTTTTATTAGTAGTAGTATTAGTAGTAGTAGTAGAAATAGTTCATAAGCATATGATAGATAATCCACATGTGCACTTTTATTTCCTTCTATTATGGATATAGGATGTAATTGATTGAGTGATTGATTGATTTACAATGATGCCTATCATACTTAAGATTTACTTCTAGGATTAACTCCTACTCCTCGCTAAGAATTGCCATAAGAACATTTAAAACACATTTTTACTCACAGCTTTAAAGCAAGAAGTGTTTGGGTCTAGAACTCTAAGACGTCTATTTTTAGGAGTAATTCTCAGAAGTATTATATCTACACACTGTATCACCTAACCAGCAGAACAGTGGCATTGTTCTGAGGCACAATGTAGCACATGCGGTTTTATAACAAGCATGTTACAGAATGGACTTACGACACAGAAAGCTCTCCTCCTGGGTCAGTGTGACTCAGCAAGTACACAGCCCCATCTGTAAGTGTTACCTAAGACTTGCTCCTGCCTGATTTAAGGTCATGTGACCCAAACAAAGAGTCACATGATCCTTCACTTTGATAATCATGACTCAGCAAGCTTATAAGCACCTTAGGGTTTTTTAATTAACTTTTATAAACTTTGGTCATTTGTATGTCAGAAGCCTTGTGTTTTAAAGGTCCTATGTTGTGGATTCCCCCTCCACCCCCCACCCCTTTGTTGTTTTTAGGCAATAAAAAATTGCAGCAGCACAGAAAAAAATCTGTATCTGCCATTTCTTCTCGTGACAGAAACATTATTATTTTGTTTTCTCTTTAAAAAAGCAGCAACAGCAGTGTCAAAAGCAAACTTCATTCCTAATCTGTCACCTCGATATGATAAAGAAGAGATACAGAAGAGATTAAATTTATTGTGGATAAGTTATATGCACGTAGCTAAAACAGAACAGACTGCATATAAGATCCATATTCAATAACATATAGTCAATTTTAAAGCAAAATACTGGCTAATACATTTGTAATAGATCTTTCACTTCATCCTAGACTCATACCAGGATCTGTTCTTTGTATGTGAATTGCTTAGTGAGCTGGATTGTATTGTTGATGATTTGACAGTAATTGGACTTGATAGCAAGGCAAGAAACCCATAAGCTTATACAGTGTAAAGAAAAGGAGACTGTGCATTTAGAAGTATTATGTATGCACTAAACTGTTTACTAAACATGCATTTTTCTCATGGTTTTATGACATTAATTAATGAATGTGCATATTTCAGATTAGGTTTAAACCACCAATGGATTTAAAAGAAAACATGAAATTCTTGTCCCTTCAAAAAGTGGTCAAGCAGCAAGCAAATAAATATATGGAAGCATCTGATATCAGATGATAAAACTGCTGATGTATTTATTTCTATTATGGCATATCCTGTATGAATACAAAGTGGCCTTATATATCTGTAGCTGTCAACTGTAGCACAATGAATGACTGCCTGTTTCAATCTAGGACTATGCTTTAATACCTAAAAGTTAAATGACACAAATAGTAAACAGAACAAACAGTGGTTTGGTTAAGGAATGCCTTATTAGGAACGGCATGCTTAAATTTCATACTTAAATTTGAACAGTAAAGGAAAAATAAAAGGAACAATTTTGAACATGCACAAAATGTTATTATTTTCTTATTAATACTATGGAATAACTAACAACTAATAAACTAATATAACTAATAAACTGTATAAATTGTAGTTTGTTATTTGTAGCATTGTAATACTTTGAGCATGTACACCTTAATTATACTAACTGATATATTGATAGTTTACAGTGATAGTATAATGTGTAGACATAGCTGTCAATAATGACACATGCCCCAGCCAACTCTTTCCCTATATATGGATGTCCAGAAGCAATTAATTGCAAGATTCTTTTGATTTGCTGTCAAATTAATTTCCTATTAGGGCAGGAAAAGCTTTGGACAAATAACATTGTCATTCTTCCCCAAAATGCACATCTGCTCTTGAGAGAGATAAATGAACAGCACATGTGTTTATACGTGTGCATGTCTGTCTGCCATGACAATCTGTCCCACCAGAGCCAAGATGAAGCAGATAGCACAAGCAAGCTCATATCAGGCATATGCAAAACAGGAAGAAGAGTTGGACAACTGAGGGGATTTAAGGGCTTGCTTTCACAACAGGAAGTGAGGGTGACTGGGATGATGGTGTTGAGTGCTTTGCGAAATGGGTCATCAAGTTCAGATTGCCCAGTGGCTTTTAGAGCAATGACTATTCCTATAACTGTCAGATATCTCAAACAATCTCTAGATAAGCAATTATTCAAATCTCGCTATTGATACAATTGTTAACGTGTGCAATATTGATTAGAACTTTGCTTATGTTTAGGATTTGGTCCAACCAATTGGGTCTGGCTGCTGCACAAGTGTGTGGAGTCTCTTTGAGTATGTTTTGAGCTACTAGAGGATAAGTTATGTTCACTACCATAAAGTAAATCCACCTGCCACAAGAATTATGACATGTTAGATAAAGTTGTAGCCAGAATAGGTCACACTAACCATACTGTCGTTCCAAGTTGTGCTACAGTGACACGGACTCTAGATAATATCCAGGCCATTTTGATTTTACATGCAGATGCCAAGGAGATTAGTCTGGACTGGTATCTTTTTTTTGTTTGTTAATTAATACTGCACATTGTAAAGCAGATAGTGGAGAGTTGGAGGGGCATTTGTGCCAGCCCTTCAGGAGCTGTGTGTGTGCAGAGAGAGGGTTCTTGTCTGAGTCAGCCTAGCACCACATGGCACAGAGTGACAGTGATTTACTGCTGTGTACTTCCTCACCCGTCTGCAGCTCCATTCACTCATCTGCATCCTGGAGACAGAAGCTGCAGTCCACTGATCCCAATTCTAAGAAAGGCTTTACCCATCATCTATGTTGTTCCAGTTGTTTTAGTAATAAGCTATACACTTATATAACATAGATAGCTACAAAAATGTATATTGAATATTACTGTTCACAGTGTTGTTTCTCCTAAGTTGTGTCCTGATGCTATAATGCAAAATGAAAATCAACATCAAAATGCTTGAAATTGTTGAATCCTGCTTTACAAATGGTCTAATTTCTTCAACAAAAATAGACCATTGTTATGACAGCCCTGTTTCAACCATATGAATTTTGGCAACAGGCACAATTCAGAGAGAAATCAGTCCCTCCAGGTTTTTGCAATTTTGCGATCGCAGAAATTAACGCAAAATTAAGGAAACGCCACAATATTCAGAGGAGCTTGAAATTTTTCAAAATGACTTCCACAGATCTGTGATGGTCTGGCACCCTGTCCAGGGTGTACATTGCCTTGTGCCCGATGCTCCCTGGGATAGGCTCCAGGTTTCCCGCGACTGAAAAGGAGTAAGCGGTAGAAGATGGATGGATGGATGGACTTCCGCAGATTTGGGCCAAGACGCATCATATGACATCATCACTACATGCCAGGTGACTTCATTACAAAGTGCATTCAACCAGAGCCCTCTTCACATACATCAAACGTGAGTACAGCAAAAAGGCCTCATTTACCGACAAACATCACTGCGAAAGAAATTTTGTGCAATTGCAATTTCAGATATTTTCCCCAAATCAAATGATACAGATGAAATTGCATTTTCAGATAACTTGTTAAAATAGAAAAAAAAAATTTTTTTGTGTGTCACCATTTAACCCAAGCCTGATTATGACACACAACATAAAATTATACACACACACACACACACACACACACACACACACACACACACACACTATTCTTCTACTCTACACTTTCTGCCATTGCAGACCACCAGCAAAATCCATGGTTCATGACCTCAGTGACTTCTTTTCCTCTACTCTCCAGCACAATGATCTCATGCCGGAAGCCCAGCACTCTACCTCCCTTAGAGAGAAGGCCTTTTGTTCCTGAACACAGAGGGCCCCTGAAAAAAACAACCGGGAAATTTTCTCATCTAGCCAAGCAACAGCGGACAGAGCAAGAGGAATGAATAAATGGAGCGAGAGTGAGGAAGTGGAAGTGAGACAGAGAGCTAAAGCACAAGCTGCCTGGTTCTTAATGCTAGGCAACATCATTTGTTTCTAATTTGCATCTGGGTGGTTGATGCTCATTTTGCCAAGTTAGTGTATCCTGCATGTCTTGGAGTGGGGAAATCACCATCCATTCATCCAAATCAGCCTGTTTGAGATTGAGGTGAGAAAGCTGGTTCCCATAAGTGAAACAAAGGGTGTTCTGAAGGAACAGCAATGACCTCACTTCTTATATTATTGGTGCCAAAATATCTGACAAAGGGCAATTTTAACCTTACAGATGCTGTCAATTGAGAAATAACATCTTCATCTATGTGTTTTTCACAAGTGCTCTCCTCAATCAGAAACCTTTTTTTTGAAGAATCTCTTTGAGGTAGTTGAAAATGTGGCTGGCAGGATGACTTAATCTAATGCGGCATTAATATCCTGTAGTGTGTTTTTCATCTACTCCACAAAGATGAGGAGAGAGAGGTTAGAAGAAGACTCACAGATAAGCTGCTTCCTTCATGGCTTCTGAAATTAGATCATCTTGGCATGTCAGGCAGCATGTGAATCTCAGCATGTGAATCTCTCTCACAATACTACTTTCAACTCATAGTTTAAGGGTGGTGTTTGTCCCTGCATCTGTGTGTGCATGCGTGCATGTATGCGTTTGTGTGTGTGTGTGTGTGTTGGTATGAATCAGCTCTCCTATCTTTCGTGTTAAAATATCTCTTTTTTTATAGAGAAATGCTTGCAAACAAATGTTTTGTGCTACAGAAACCAAAAATCACGTAGCTGCACAGGCCAAGTCCTGCTATTCATGTTAACACCATGACATAACGCCTGAGGAATCTGTGTTCATGGTGCACAATGCATATTCTGGCTGCAGGCCATAGTTAACTAGCAGAATCAGGAGTCAGATTCCTCTATTCACTATTTGAACCTATTGGCAGAACAGCTACAGCAAAGCTATGAAACACATTAAGCATTCAACAAAAATATGATTAAATAATAATAATTTTAAATAATTACATTTTAATATATTACTTTTGTTGTACAAGTGCTGCATTAGTATCTTAAAATCAGTGGTTTGCCTCACAGAGGAAGTCTGTTTCCAGGTGAAGTGCACATGCAAAAAAGTTTAAATCACCTTTATGCAAACTGGGTATTAGCAAATACAGATACAAATTCAACTTCAGGGCTATCATTTATCAGTATTGCATAGAAAGGGACTAAATTGTTTCTACATAAATTTGGAATTCATCAACCAGCATATGCAGGTCAAATGCAAATGTACACAATGAATAAATACCAATTTAAATACCAATATACCACTAATACCAATAACAGTACAGTACATACCATTTGTTTAATATTGCAATGCACATGCGTGTCACTGTTCATTCAAATAGCATGGCAAGTCGTTCATGGAATAGAAACCTGTTTTGATTTATATAACTGAAATCATTTTATGGTGGCACTTTAATTGCAGCAAGAATACAGTAAAGATAATGATGTTGAGAAAGCCAGTGATTGTGTCCTGATTGTGACCTGTTGCACATTTGTGTAGGGAAACTGGATAAAGATCAGGCCAAGAGTGTTATGGTATCCAACACTACATTCATATACCTACTCAATATGGAATAGGTAATACCTAATACATCTCCAGTTTCTCTCTGACATGTTCCTGCAGTCAAAAGTCACATGGTTGAATGGATTTGGACATGCACATGTTGAGAATTTGTTCATCTAATTTCCCTCGTCAACGTTTCAACAGGTAGCGCAAATTTATCAGTATTGTTTTGAGAATCAGATTCTGCTGATAAGCAAATTGCTTTTTAAAGCAACAAAAAAAATAGTCAGACTGACACAATTCGATTCTCCAACAAAGTGAGATAAGCCATGTTGTATTCATTAATACTCATACTCTGTTATCCTTTATAGAATTTGAGCGTAACAAGAAACATGTTCACAATTAACACTAATTACCTTTTTAGCTGCTTCATTGTATTAACAGTCCAGCCCCATGATTTAACAAGCCCATATATGAAGTGCTCCTGACTGAACACGATTTTGTTTGCATGCACAGTAAATATACTACATTTTGTGTTAAAATGTTTGTACACAATTTACAAACAGATTTGTGCAAACGTACCAATGATAAATGAGGGCACCAAAGTTTTTGGCAACATCGTGAAAATTATATAATATAATATAGTATATTTGTCACAAATGAAAAAGTGGTTAAGGTGTTGGTCTACTGCTCAGAAGGTCATGAGTTCAAACCCCAGCACCACCAAGCTGCCATTGTTGGGCTCTTGAGCAAGGCCTTAACCCTCAATTGCTCAGATGTAAATGGTCTGCACTTATATACCACTTTTATCCATGCCATGTAAGGCGCTGACTTGCCATCAGGAGACATTGGGGTTCAGACTCTTGTCCAAGGACACTTCAGCATGTGGAGTCATGCGGACCGGGAATCAAACCGCCAACCCTAAGATTAGTGGATAACCCACTCTACCACCTGAGCCACAGCCACCCTATGTATGAATGTATGAATGAGATAATCTGGATAAGGGCGTCTGTCAAATACTGTAAAGGTAATTAAGGAGTTAAATGGTCAGCTTGAGTATATGTTGTCTTTGAATCAGGTGAGTAACGGAGAAACTGCTTTCTTTTCTCGGCATTTGTGTGATTATAGGTTATAATGAGGGGGTGCAACATTTTTTGTCACAGAATGAAACAATGTCTGTCTCCCTCTGGCCATGTTTTTCTGTTCAGTTCTCTCTGTCTCTTTCTTCTCGTGCTGATGCAGTGCCAGTGTGTCCTCAGTTCACCTATGTGCAGTACTGCACCACTCAGTCTTAAACGTTCACTGCACGTCTGGCTTTGTGATCTTCAAGATGCTTTTCAAATGCAGCTACGCTCCCCTGCCACCCACGCACTTCAGAGTTGGCAGCAGCTACAGTGCCCTACATTAATATTGGCACCCTTGGTAAATAGTAGCAAAGAAGGCTATGCAAAATTATCTTTATTGTTTAACCTTTTGAGCTTTTGTTAAAAAAATTTACAAAAATACTCATAAATATCTCATGGATATCAAACAATTGTAAACATAACACAGGTATATATACATACATACATACGTACATATATATACACACACACACACACACACACACACACACACACACACACACACACACACACACATATATATATATATATATTTAGTACACCTGGATGACTAAGAACAGGAAATTGTTCAACCATTACGTCCTGTTTCACAGGGGTATAAATATGAGGTAACACATAGGCCAAATTCCCATAGGCATTCATAACAATGGGTAAGACCAAGAAATATAGTTGTGATGTGCAGCAAAAGGTTGTTGAGCTTCATAAAATGGGAAGTGGCTATAAGAAAATAGTATTTTCACATGCCCATTTCTACCATCAGGGCAATAATTAAGAAATTCCAGTCAACTGGAAATGTTACGAATCAACCAGAAAGTCTGCAAAACTACAATTTGAAGTCACTTACATCACCACAAGTTGTTTGGAAGGGTTTCAAGAAAAAGGCCTCTACACTCATCCAAAAACAAACTCCAGCATCTTCAGTTTGCCAGACACTACTGGAACTTCAAATGGGATGGGACACCAAAATAGAGCTTTTTGGCAATAAACATCAAAAGTGGTTTTGGCGCACACAGAGAGGTACCCATATGGAAAAATACCTCATGCCCACGGTTAAATATCTTGGCTCTTTAATGTTTTGGGGCTGGTTTTCTGACAGAGGACCTGGACATAGATGGCATCATTGACTCTAACAAATATCAACAGATATTAAATGAAAACCTGACTGCCTCTGCCAGAAAGCTTAAAATGGGCCGTGGTTGGATCTTCCAGCAGGACAATGATCCAAAACATACATCAAAATCAACACAGAAATGGTTTACTGACCACAAAATCAAGGTCCTGCCATGGCCATCCCAGTTCCCTGACTTGAAACGTATAGAAAACCTGTGGGGTGAACTGAAGAAGAGAGTCCACCAGCGGTCTTTGAAATTTGAAGGATCTATATAGTTTTTTTTTTTTTTTTTTGGATAAACCTGTGTTGGGTTTGCAGTTGTTTGATATCCATGAGATCAGAGTATTTTGTTATTTTTTTTAAACAAAAAATCAAAAGGTTAAACAACAGAGACAATTTTTCACAGCATTCTTTGCTCATATTTACCATGAGTGCTAATATTAGTGGAGTGCACCATATATCTTCAATGATAGCAAGGTTGTTATAATAAGGAGCCAATGCATTTGTGTGGATAGTTGTTAGTGTAGGTAATTTTTTGTGCAATTAATGTGAATATAATGAATGCCTGATCACGTCTGAAATTTTCTGACATGTGTACCTTAAACTGGCATTATCATGGCCATTATCATTAACATTTTATGTGTAAAGTCATATGGATACTAGAAAAATCATTTAGCAATCACTGCATTTGTCTTTCTTAGCTAAAAAGACATTTTAAAGGGCGAAATCCCTCAGTTTCACTGTACTGTCTCTCAGGGTAGAAGAATTGTGTGTGTGTGTGTGTGTGTGTGTGTGTGTGTGTGTGTGTGTGTGTGTGTGTGTGTGTGAAAGCTGTGGAATGAGTTAACAGAGTGCCTGGGTGGCGCTGCAGGAACTGCATTCCCCATCAACACAATGCACTCACTGACCCATTCTCTGCCACGCCTTCTTTCCAGACTAGACACTCACACACATACTGCAGAGGTCCCCTGCTGGGCAAATGTGGAGCTATGTCTATCTACTCTTTTTATTGCAATCTCATATGATATTTCCATAAGACTTTAAAAGTATGTGATCTCTGAATTCTTTTCAAAGACTGCTGAACCGATCTCAAGGTGGGGGGTTACTTTTCCATTTGTTTATCCACATGTTCGGTAAATGCTGACACAACTTTTTTTTTATCTGGAAAATTCATGCTCGCAAGATTCCCTTATAGTAATTCTGTTACAAAAGCTGCACCTACTGCCTGATTTGTAGACTTCACCATGTAGAAGTGAGAGCCAGATTATTTATTAGCTTAAATTTTCCCAAACTTTGTAGGTATGCAATGTAGGTATCTCATCTGTTACTATACACAATTGTCAGCCATCCTCTACCATTCTCAGCACAGCAGTGACAGTATAATGTAACTATTGAGAATAATGCACAGTCCAATAATATCCAATTAACAGAAGTCATGTGATCAGAAACTTACACTGACAAAGCATCAGAGCATGATTTAAAAAAATTGAGCATGAAAGACACCCTGTCCAGGGTGTACCCCGGCTTGTGCCCGATGCTCCCTGGGATAGGCTCCAGGTTCCCTCGTGACCCTGAAGAAGGAGTAAGCAGTAGAAGATGGATGGATGAGCATGAAAGAATGGTCTAGTCTCTAACTGTAAACAGTGCATACTGTATATGTTGGACAGATCGGTGCAGCATCTGCAGCCTCAACTGGATCTGAAATTCCACATCTGTACATATTTGGTGCTGCCCATAGCTCCTGTGTGGCTCCTACTGAAAATAAATGACTTCCAGTCTATCGTCTGTCGTTTATTGGAAGTATTGAGAAGGTGGTATAAAAATTTATGATGCACAAAGGAATTACCTTTGAGGACATATTGAGCCTCAGTTAAAGCTGTGTGTAAATGTTTGTGTAAGCCAAAACGAACTAAACGAACTACTTTTGTATTTACAAAAGTTTCAGAAATGCTGATTTAATTCGGACTCATGTGCATATGTTGAATAATGCCAATCACCAAGCGTGTACATGGAACAGGTGATTTGCATTTGAAGATGCCCACAAAATTACATAAAAGGAAACACTCACAGCGCTGAATTGATGACCAAAAAAGTCTTTCTTATTGGAAGAAGTGGAAGTTATTTTGAGTCACATCTATGTTAATAAAAATGTAACAGTAACAGGGAATTTTTTAAGTCAAGATGTACTCACTGATTAAGGCCAATGTTAGCTTAGATTTGCCTTATAGAAAATCAGAATTCACACAAATACATCCCGTCCCTTCAGTGTTCTGATTAAAGCCTAGGGTAGAAAACCTGAATATTAATGCAAGAGTAGAAGCTTTGTGAATTATTAGGCAGCATGACTGGGCAGCATGTACAGATGTCCCTTATTCTGATTGCCTGGATGTTTGTGGTCCACAACATTTTTCCCCTGCTGTTTACAGAGCCTGAGGTACCACAGAGACCACACTTTTTCCTCTGTTCAGATATTTTATTGCTACTGCTTAAACTTAAAAACCCCACCTGAACCCAACTTTAAGCACAGACTGAACACAGAGCATTTGGTTAGCTTTATCAATAGATTGTAGAATACCAAAATGTTACTGTACGAATCCAGTGATTAGACTGTACACTGATAAATCTGAGAATATATTTCAGATATGACTATATATTTAAACATCTCACTCAAAAATGACAGTACAGTCTATGTTATGCTAGTGTACCATTCCAGTACACAATATTTAAAGGGCCTTGCTTTAATCCTGTGTCACTGTGTGTGCGTGTGTGTGTGTGTGCCAGTAGTACTGAACATGGATTCACAGGGTCTGTATCTTTAAGAATACGCTTACATCTAGTGAGAAGATGTAAATCTATTCAGATGTAGTTCTAGTTAGAGCATTACTCACAAATTCAGTGCAGGGGTTGCAGATGGCAAAGCAGTGTACAGCAAGTGTCAAGGGGCTGGCAAGGTACTGCTTGTTCTGCTTTAACATGTTGCCAAACTATTTGGAGAAAGAGATGATTTATTTATTATTAAGTATATTTAATTTGACTATTTTAACATCGATTTCTGTGCAGTGTTTCTTTAGTATCTGTCCAAATATTAAAACCTGTGGTTGTATATGTCTGTCTCTGTGTGTAAACTCATGGCTTCTTCTCTGAAATTAAGCTTATTTAAGCTATCATTCACCCTTTTGACATGTAACCTCACAATATTTTGACTCTGAAAAAAGAGGCTTTTTTTGCCAGTGGCATGGTGCCTTAATCCATATGTTGAAGTTCACTATCTCATTAATGTTGAAGTTTCTGAAGAACATTAGCCAACAGAGTATGCCACCAATTGGCTCTCAGGAGACATTGCCTTCTCAGAACTCATTAGAAAAAGTGGGAACACACTAGCAGACCCGCAAGCATCTCCATGGCAACAGCTGGATCTTATTTTGCTGTTGAATCCCGGATGGATGAGCTGAAATATTCACACGCTTCAACACAGGAGGAATGCCTCTTTCATAGATATCTTAATGGTGGCACCAATCTGGAGGAAAGGAAGCATTTATTTGAAAAAATAAACACACACACACATATTTTATACACATTATACACACTGACTCTTATACACATTGATATCTGGACATTTTTTCCCACAAATGCATGTCATGGATTACTGATATTACATGGCTCCCAGTGTGTGAATGATTATCATTATAACAAATTAAAACCAATGCAAACAGCCAGATTCTGCATATTGCCCTGTACATTTCAGTTAAAACTAGGGAATACTGAAATATCTTCATAACCTAAAGGCTGTCACAATGGCAGTTTAATCATTCCTTTTCTCCTGCTTCTGTTCTCATCCACTCCTGCATTCCAGCACACTTAGTCACGAGATCTGCACTCTCGCTGAGAAGAGCGTAATGCTTACCAGCATCTTCCGTGACATTTAGCATATGTATGCAGCTACATGTTCAGCCCCTCACAACCCTAAAAAGGCCATGTGTCCTCTCTCTGTGCCCCAAACAGAGATGGTACGCATTGGCTTGTAGTGGAGCAGTCAATGTGAAGCAACAGCTGACCATGTAGGGATTTGGCATGATAAGGCTGCCCACCTGTGGCCAAATGATGCAGATGTGACTTATCATGATATGTGGATATTATATTGGCCTCCCAAGTCATCAACCCACCACACTCACAGATTCAGTCTTTCCAAACACATCTTGGAAGGCTGTGGATGGGGTAAAATTTCCTTGAAAGGCAGACACCACTGAGTCAGGAACAGCTGGGCTGCAGTGCTCACAGTTGTATGTGCTAATAGAGTAATGAGGTCATTTTCTTTCCTTTCAAGTAGACACACTTGTCATGCCAGAATAAGAATTTATAAACTGAGCTTATGATTAACCATGCTTTAGCCAGCAGTGGCTCGTCACCATAGATTTTGGTGGGGCTAGAATACATTAATTATGATATAGTCTCAAACGACATTTAGTTCAGAGTCTATCACTTACACTTTGCATAAACGTAGATTTAATTTTTAGATTTAATTAGATTGTTTGGTGTAAATCATTTGCGGCCTTAAAGTACTTTTAAACTAGCAACCCTGTCTCTTTCCATGTTAACTGTTCTTTCCACTGCTCCTCCGCCACTGAAAATGTTCATAGAGCGAGCATGGGGCAGAGAAAATCTTTCCCCAATGGATCTCTATTAGCGCTTGTTGCAGTTCCAATTTCGGACCACTGGGTGCAACAATAACTATATGGACGCTAAGAACTCTATGGGAGCAATTGCCCAACATCTAGAAACACAAGAAAATCGGCACATATCTATCAAATAGCGACACTTTTTTGAATTGTTGGTCAATCAAAAGATGCAATTTGTATTTCAACATAACTTAAAATGTATGGAGTTGTGAATAAGGAGTATGAAGATTAATATTTATCAAATGGCTGATATTAAATTTGGATATTGTCTTGCGAAGTGGATTTTTAACCTTTTATCAATTGAGTTAGGTATATTATGGGCTTCTTTGATGATTTTTTAAACCAAACACAAAGGTGACAGTTTGAGTGTACATGATATGCGAAGATTATTGTAAACACACCACTAGAGTGACAAAAGAGAAAAAAGACCAAAGGACTTCCATGGTTAGCACATATGAAGTCTAAAACTGCCTTCACAGCACCAAAACCCATAACAGTTTTTGGAGGTTGGTAGTGGTGATTTCACACACACACAGTCAAGAGGAATTAGAATCCAACCTTACATATTATTTTATAATAATAATAATAATAATAATAATAATAATAATATATATATATATATATATATATATATATATATATATATATATATATATATATATATATATATATATATTCCACCTTTTAACATTTTTGAAAAGATATTTATAGTACTGTAATGTTTATAGTCGTTGATATATATATATTGCTGGAGTATCTGGATATGGATAAGTTACTCCATATATGGAGTATATATAACTTTTTCATATACATGATGGCTTCTGTAAAAGTATGGCATGGTGTTTGGACCCAAGCAGCTATCACCAAGCTTTCTTATCAGTATGCCAGCCGCACTGGGCATCTATTGTTTATATTTTCTTAACTTTTGTTTTCATGGCAAAGGTTGTCTGACAATTTTGTTGTCCTCTTCCATACTGTCTCCATCCGTGTTTGCTTCAGTACAATGAGCAGAACCTGTTAAAATGTATTGTCAATGGCATGGTACTATCACAGATTTTTCTTTTTACCCACACACACACAATTACAAACTTATCAAGGCATGTTAACTTGCCATTGGGAGCAACTTGGGGTTCAGTGTCTACCCAAGGACACTTCGTCATGTGGAGTCATCCAGGCCAGGAATCGAACCGCCAACCTTACGATTAGTGGACAACCCACTTTACCACATGCGCCACAGCCACAGCAAAGTGTAATCGAAACTGCTTGTACATTACATATGCATAATGCATTTTTTCTATTATAGCAAAGCCAATAAAAGTCACAGCTCTATATAATTTCTTGAAGCAGAGATGCTGTACAGGGGGAAAGCACTCTCACCTTTCTTTGCCAGTGGCTGGTAACAGGTGTCCCTTCTATTGTCCTCTTTGTTTAGAAATGAGACACTGGCTGATCTTCAATGAATAGCTAAACAATGCTGTGAATGGGATCATGAATATTTGAGATATTTGATGTGGTTCTTGGCATGGAGTCTCTGAAACATGCCTATTTTCATATGTGCTTCATGCTTTCATCACTGCATTAACTCACCTGTTTACAAAGGACTGATTAACTGGGGGGTAAATAAAATCATTTATTGGGTTATAAATCACTGTGAAAATATCTAAATTCTGTGTTAATAAAATTATTTTGTAAATCAATATAAAACTACAGGAATCAAAATACTAGAAAATTTTTTTGTGTGTTTTTGATCATTTGTTTCCTTCATTCTCTACGTTTTTTAATTGTACTTTCTGGAAGTTTATTTTTTTCCCATTTGGAATGAAACACACCTTCTTAACCCTAAAATGCATAAATTGTGAATCTGTAAAATTCCATGCATTGCTCAAAAATCTTGTTTGTGTGCCTCAACAATGTCACTTCTTGGTCAAACATTTCTTTGTTCTGAAAAAATAACATTTTTGTTTCACTACCCCAGGTAGTGTATTTTGAAAGGATGTCAAAATGACCCCTATGGATTTTTTGACATGGAGTTTTATTTTTGATAAGTTTAAAAATATATATGTATTAAATATTTGACAGATTTAAAAATAACAATATTCAGATATTCTAAAACAGCTAACTAGCTAGCAAACTACTAGAGCCAATAGTTTACTTTTATACATTTCCTAATCTTCAACTGTCCAAGTACGGTGAGCCTGTACCCAGTGTAGCCTCAGATTCCTGTTCTTGGCTGGCAGGAGTGGAAGCTGTTGTGGTCTTTTGCTGTTGTAACCAATGTGCCTCAACTTTTGGTGTACTGTGTGTTTTTCCAATCACCCTGGTTATAAAGATTGGTTGTTTGATTTACTATAGACTTTCTGTCAGTTTGAAGCAGCCTGACCATTTTCCTCTGACCTACTTCATCAATAAGGTGTTTCTGGGTGTATTTGTTTTTTGCACCATTCCGTGTCAACAGTTTCTCAAATATTCAAACCAACCTGTTTGCCACCAACAACCATGCCATGGTCAAACTCACTGAGATCACATTCTGATGTTTGATGTGAACATTACCTGAAGCTCTTGATCTGTATCTGCATCATTTTATACATTGTGCTGTTGCCATATCATTTGCGGATCAGGTAATTGCTTGAATGAGCATGGGTGCTGGCGTTCTTATTAAAATGGCCAGTAAATGTATATTTACATGGGAAGTGAACACATTAACATGACTGAATCAGTCAAATAGTTGTACATCATCAAATTAATTATCATTACAGTAAGTTGAAGATATCAGGATTCCATTATGCATCATTCTGACCACATTTATGTATTTGTGTATGTTTTTTTGGGGTCATGCTTTCTAGGGATAAAAGTTCTAAAAGGTAAAATTCAAACAGTAGTAGCTAATTATAAATAGAGGACAATTATAATCAACAACTGCAGTAAGGGATTTAGTGACACAAAGCGTTACTTTCCAGTACCCAAAGATCAGGTGTTATTAGTAACCACATGCTCCTCTGGGAGTACTGACTCACTTTCTAGGAAATTCCCTGTCCTAGAATTGTTTACTTCCATTTGGCAAATCACAAGTGATGACCAGCATGTGTCTTAATATACGTTTTGCACAGCTGAGTTAAATATAACTTTCAAATACTACATCAGCTCTATGTTCTATAATTAACTGATTGTATACCTGTGTTGTAAAGTATGTTAACAAATGAGCAGTAATATCCCAGCATTGCAGTGCTGCATGTCTCTCTTTAAAACCTCCTTTGGAAACTTCCAACAAAATGCTGTAATTTCACAGTACATCTACAATTATTCTGTTAAAACTGATTACTTTTATTTTACAATGGACTGAGATGCCCATGTTGCCTTCACCATTATTGTATCTGACCTTTTATACATCAACTCAGCTGACCATTGCCCTGTTCACCCAGGAGGTTAAAGGACAGCAGATGGGGAAGTCTAGACATTTAGTAGACAGGTCAATGTGTAGTAAAGTGGGCACTCATGGCAATTGCACTCCAAAGAAGAGATCATTATGGTTCAGAAAGTACATCAGTTTGGATTGAATCATATGAAATGGCAATGTTTTGGTCAGCAGACACAGCACTGCCCATTGTGAAGGAGGTGTGTGGAAGGCGTGTAGAGCCAACACATAGAGATCTGTTGAGGAAAACATCTGCCTCACAGCTAAATCCTGAAGACAATGCAATCATTTTTCCAATTAATTACACATGGCTCACTTAACTGAAACACCCCAAAACTGAATCCATCTCTCACAAATCTTAACACACTCTATACCTGTGATTCATGGACTCATGAACCTTAATACTGTACTCTATGAATGTCACTGAAAAAACTTGTGGTTTTTCAAAATACAGACATTTTAATGTAAGCAGGGCTGCTTATTGCACAACTTTTGTATTTACTGCTAAGCAAAATGAGACAAGCATACTTAAGCGCACTGATTTTACTCCCTTCTCTGTCTGCATGACATTTCTGTTTTAAGTGCCATTGTGCGGCTTTGACTCCATCTTTCAAGAATGTTTCCATCAGTAGAGTCATGGCCATAACTAGGTATGAGGACACAGAGATCTGGACCCTAGTACTTTTGGAAGGTTTTGTTTTTAAGACCTCTCACGTAGCATCTCCAACTGTCAAATTCAATATGGAAATGTTGATGTCCTGATAATGTTGTGGCAGAATGCAGCTTACTATGTGGAAAAACTTGCATTCCAAGACCCAGCCAGCAATGATGATTAGTTCCCAAATGTAGTCAGAGCAGCCGAGAGGGACAATGACAAACCGAGGGCTTTTGTCGGTAGACTTAATCGTCCACTATGTTTAGCAAGGCATCAAAACCACCATTTAAACAAACCTTCAGCCACAAAAGTAATAGGACTAATGGATAAACATATGACTTATACAGTCCACAGATATACACTTACTAACCACCCAATTTTGCCCACATTTTAGTTATTGCAGTAGAAACACATTCAAGGCGTACAGATGCTGACAGCACAAATACTGCACCACTTCCCCCTGCTGTGCTTTCCTTGTTACAATTAGTAGAATAAAAGTGAAGAAAATGAAGTAACATTTTAAAAATTGTCTCGTTATTTCTTGTACAGTGTATACATTTTTATACACTCTTCATTAATTAATTCCAAATATTATGCCAAAATGAACGAACAGACATAGAATTGTTTCTTGCCCAAAAATTATTTAAATTTAAATACTATGCAAAAAGGCAAGACTGCATAGCTGCATAGCCCTATATATATATATATATATATATATATATATATATATATATATATATATATATACACACATTTATATATATATATATATGAATGGATGGATGGATGGATGGATGTTTCTTTCATATTAAAACATAACTGTTTAAAAAAAAAAGTCAAGACAAAGACAAGTAGCCTTTAGATCCTCCCTTTAGATCCTAGTCTCTTCTTCAAACTATATTAAAAAAAAACAAAAAACAGTAGCCTAAGGCCAGCTGGGCCTTGTCTAGTCATGGAACAAGAAGGTTAGAATTTTACATTTTAGACCACCTTTACTTCATTAATTTTTTAAAAAGCATTTCATTAGCAATGTGATGCAATCAAGGTACACCAAAGTTCTGGTGCAACAAAGCCAGTCTACCTTTAAGCTATAATACATTACTTTATTTATTTATTTTATTTATTAATTTTAAACATAGAATGGGGCGCATATTGTGGCTTAGTGGTTAGCACATTTGCCTCACGGGTCCAGGGTTCGATCCCCGCCGGGGCCCTGTGTGTGTGGAGTTTGCATGTTCTCTCCGTGCTGCGGTGGTTTCCTCCGGGTACTCCGGCTTCCTCCCCCAGTCCAAAGACATGCATGGTAGGCTGATTGGCGTGTCTAAATTGTCTACAATTTATTGCATGGTTGTACCCCGCCTTGTGCCCAATGCAGTGTAAATGGATAGGCTCCAGGTTCCCCGTGACCCTGAAGAAGGAGTAAGCGGTAGAAGATGGATGGGATAGATGGGGAACTCAGAATGTTTCAATAAGTAGAGCTGTTTGCAATGACATTCCAAATTATATATGATTTCCGCAAATGTGTTTGGTAGTAAATTAAGCTTTTAGTTTGTTTGGTAATGACAACACTGAGCAATAGTCACTAAATACTGACTTGCCACTTGCTACTTTCCAGCTGAATATTCAGGTCCTATTAATCCTCATATTATGTTACAATAAGGATCATATTCCATGCATTGACTGCTGTTGTGACAGTTTGAACATGACTTTGTAACATTTTTTTCTCAATGACAATATTCTTGTCAGTAACTACAGTGTAATTCCTGTTAATGTGCCCAGGTTTTAATTGAGCCATTTTCAAACCTCTCTTTTCAAACTTTCAAAGCTCCTTAAGACAACAAATCTCTGCAACTGAGACTAAGGTATATACTAAATTCCACCAGTACTTATTTTTTGTATTTAAAAAAAACAAAACTCTTTATTTAGTGTTTTTATAACCTTTGCTATTTTTCTGTTGTTGTTTTTGTCATTGCTGCTGCTGCTACTGTTGTTGTTGTTGTTGTGTCATTGGGTAGCTGTAGACTTGCTTTCACTCATTCAATCGTTCATTCATTCATTCATCTTCTGTAAGCACATTTTTCCTTGTCAGGAATGCAGTGGATCAGGAACCTTCCCTAGGTATACTGTGAACAAAGCAGGAATACCCTTTGATTTTAATCCAGCGCATTGCAGGGCAAATGCTGGAATTATTATTATTATTATTATTATTTTATTTATTTTATTTATTTATTTTGTGTGTTATTTTGTTAAGTGCAGGTAAACCACAAAACAATTTTTAAGTTTCTTTCACTAAAAATGATTATCAAATGAACATATATTTGAATCCAGAATTATTTTTAAATTTATGGAATATAAAGTTTTGACCATACAAATGTTGATATAGCTTAGAACAATAAAAATAAAATCTTAATCTTAAAATAAAATCTTAATTTCACTATTCCTGCGCAGACAAGAACAAAGAAACAAGGCTGTCTGGTGTTCAGTTTTGCAACTAATGAGAAATTGAAGCACTGTCTGTAAGAAAATTATTTAATTAATTGCCATTGCAAGCTTTGCACATCTTTATCACAAACTTCTTCCTCAGCTCAACCTCAAGGTAGTAGTGCCATCTAGTGCATTTCTATGTAGTTCTCATATCAGCAAAACTAAAAGTAACAGGATACTACAATGTCAGATGTAGGATTGTGTTGAAGATCTGGCACAATTAGTGGACGGGCAGTAATCTTTAATCTCAGTAATCTCAGTAGCTAACAGGTCCAGGTAAAAGACTGTTCCCAGATGTGGTGGAGTTATTCTGTGTTTGCACTGAAAAGACCAGGGTTGTAATGATTGGAGAGGGGGTCAATGAGTGAGTGATAACAATTGTGTTTGAGTGAGTGAGTGATGATTAAATGAGTGAGTGAGTGAGTGAGTGAGTGAGTGAGTGAGTGAGTGATGATTAAATGAGTGAGTGAGTGAGTGAGTGAGTGAGTGAGTGAGTGAGTGATGATTAAATGAGTGATTGAGTAATGATTAAATGAGTGAGTGAGTGATGATTAAATCAGTGAGTGAATGAGTGAATGACAGTGATTAAATGAGTGAGTGAGTGAGTGAGTGATGATTAAATGAGTGAGTGAGTGATGTTTACATGATTGAGTGAGTGAGTGATAATTAAATCAGTGAGTGAGTGTGTGATTGATTATGCAGATGATGATGATTGAGTGAGCAAGTTGTGATTGCCTGTGAATGAGAAAATTCAGAGTAGTCAGAAATTTGTGTGAGTGTGTGAGTATCTGTGTAAATGATAGTGATTAAGTGAGTGTGGGAGTATGCAAATGATAGTGATTAAGTGTGTGTGATTGAGTGAGTGAGTAAGTAAATGATAGTGATTTCGTATGTAAATGAATGATTAAGTGAGTATGTATGTAAATGAGAGGGAGTAAATGAGGGTGTGATTGAGTTAGTATGTAAATGATAGAGATTGAGTGTTTGTATAAATGATAGTGATTAAGTGAATGTTTATGTAAATGAGAGTCATTGATTGAAAGTTTATGTAAATGATAGTATGTAAATGATAGTGATTGATTATGTAAATGTTAGTATGCAAATGAGAGTGATTGAAAGATTATGTAAATGATACTGGTTATGTAAATGATAGTGTGTATGTAAATGTTAGTATGAAAATGAGAGTGATTGATTATGTAAGTGATAGTGTGCATGTAAATGAGAGTGATTGATTATGTAAATGTTAGTATGTAAACGAGAGTGATGTAAATGATGAGTATGTAAATGATGGTGATTGATTATGTAAATGTTAGTAGGTAAATGGTGTAAATGATGGTGATTGATTATGTAAATGTTAGTAGGTAAATGGTGATTATGTAAATGTTAGTGAGTATGTAAATGAGTGATTTATTATGTAAATGATAGTGTGCATGTAAATGAGAGTGATTATGTAAATGCTAGTAGGTAAATGATGTAAATGATGGTGATTATGTAAATTATGGTGTGTATGTAAATGTTAGTGAGTGATTAGGTAAATGGTTGTGATTGATTATGTGAATGATGGTGATTGATTATGTAAATGATACTGTGGGGGCCGGTCAGGGATTACATAGGTTACAGTTCGGAGTAGACATTTACTACAAACACACACACGTAAAGTCGCACAGTTTATTGGAATGTTATTTTCCTGCTCTGTGCTCCTACAACTAAAGCGGTCGATTTTAGAAGTGAGCTGTTCTCTCTCCACCCCCTCTTCTGTTATTCGGTGTGACAACAGAGGCACTACCTCAGAGCGCTTCTAGTTGTTAGCTAGCAGGCTAGTTGCTCGCCCGCTTCCCCTGCGGCCTGGCTGGAGATGAGTGGAAGATGTCCGTGTCGGGGCTCAAGGCCGAATTAAAGTTTTTGGTATCAATTTTTGACCCGAATCACGAGCGTTTCAGAATTATCGACTGGAAACCCGACGAGCTTAGCTGTCAGTTTAATGTGACCGGCGAAAAGCTACTGATCATCCACTGCAATATTACGGTAAGGGCAGATGCGGGAAGACGCAACGAGCTAGTTAGCCGAATCGTTCCTCAACTGCAGTTAGCTTGTTGGCGAAAATAAGCGGCGAAGGCTTCGAAAAAAATAATCATCACAATAATATTTCTTTACGAGTACAGTGTTGTACCTAAACGTGCTCTAGTAACTGTTTTATCTTGTGCGCTGCTATTATGTTTACACGCTCCTACCCAGTGAGCTAATTCGGTTAGTTTCGGGTTAAACAAGTTCTAACAAGTCATTAAAGTTGGTTTGATGCCTGTTTGGTCGCTGCCGCTAACTAACCAGTTTAGAAAAAAAAATCTACAGTACGGTTGCTGGTGATCTCTCTAAAGTTCGGAAGTAACCCATTTCCTTTGAAATGCGTCGCAGCCCGTGTGTTTATCCGGCTAATGCGCTGCTACAAGTTAGCCACTGAATGGCTTTCGCCTGTAGTGAACTATTCGCAGCAGCAATCTGCGTGCAAACTTAAGCCGTAGTTCGCGGACATGTGATTTCCCCGTCAATGATGTCCACCCCTCGGGCTAATGATCTCCCAGGCCCCGTGCCAGCTAGCTGAGGGTTTCGGGCCATGTTGCTGTTGATCCATGCTGTGACACTTTAGCCAGCTAACTAGCGGATTGGTGACTACTTACCTAGAGAGTTAATCTTTCTCTTTAAACATTCACGGATCAAAAGGTAACTACAGACGAGCAGCTGGATAAATATTTAGCTAGTATACTGGCCGTAACGGCGCAGTGTGTCTAATCCGCACACGATGTTGTTTTTCAGATATGAAAACCTCAAATCACTCATGTAAAGAGTCAACAATCCCGTCAGTGGGCTGTCAGTAATGCTAGCTAGCCAGTTCAGGTTCTTCAGTAGGGCTGTCAGGTGTGTAAACATCACTGATCTAGGGAGGGAGTGCGAGACAGAGGTGCTAGTCGGGGTCTCGTGCTTGGGTCTTGATGATATGGAGCTCGTGCCATGCACATGAAATGCCCACTAGCTTAGCAACAAGCTACTTCACAGTCAGACTTTCTCATCTGATGTGTTGGTTACTTGTGTATGTTGTCTAAAAGGTTATGCTAGCATGTAGTAAAAACATAACAAGCACTTTATGAGGAATACTGTAGTAATACTAGGTAGGGGCCCCGTTGGAATTGCTCATTACAGTAACAGATCTGACATCTTTTTTTTTTTAAAGAAGCGTTTCCAAGAAACTATATCCCCCCCCCCCCCCCCCCCCGCGCGGTTGGCCCAGGGGGGGGGTGGGTTGTGTTGGGTCCGCTGCCCCCCCCTGTGAATTTTATCTGAACAAAATCGTGGGTTCATCAGTCCAGGCTATGTTTTTCAGTCTTCAACTGTATAGTTTTGTTGAGCCTGGGCCCACTGCAGCCTCAGCTTTCTGTTCTTGGCTGACAGAAGTGGAAGCAATGTGGTGTTCTGCTGTTGTAGCCCATCCATGTCATGGTTTGACGTGTATTCTGAGATGCTTTTTTGCCCACCTCAATTGTACAGTTTATCTGAGTTACTGTACCCTTTCTGTGAGATCGAACTAGTCTGGCCATTCTCTTGACCTCTCTCAACAAGGCATTTCTGTCTGCAGAACTGCCGATCACTGGATGTTGAGTAAACTCTAGAATCTGCTCTGCTGTTTTAGTAGCACTGTACTGTCCTGCGTCGTTAACACAAGTCTGCACGTGCACTTTATGTAGAATGTTTGTAGATCGTATTTTGTTCTATGTCGTATCATGTGGTTAGTGTGTTGTTTTATATAGCAACATGGTCCTAGAGGAACGTTGTTTCCTTTCACTGTGTACTGTACCAACTGTATATGGTTGAAATGAGAATAAAACCACTTGAACTTGAGTGAAAATCACAGATCAGCAGTTATAGAAATATTCAAACCAACCCGTCTGGTACCAGTAATGATGCCACGGTCAAAATCATGGAGATCATACTTTTTCCTCATTCTGATGGTTGATGTGAACATTACCCAAAGCTGCTGGCCCGTATCTGTGTGATTTTATGCATAGCACTGCTGCCACACTGTGTAAGTGTTCCTGATGAAGTGCTCAGTGAGGGCATATATTTATATTCAACAAACATGCCATATTAACTAGTTTATTGTGGTCAGTATATTTTGCTAAATTATTTAAAAATAAAAACACAAAATAGGCCAAGGGTAACTCTTAAATTAATAGATATTACCACCAACATGAATCACTGTGAGGATGGTGTTCTTGGGTCAAATTAAGTGCTTTGAGGCCAGAAAGTTCAGTTTTTGTCTCATCAGACCAGAGAACCTTTTTCTACCAGTTTGCTGAGTCTACAACATGCCTTTTGGGAAACATGCATGGCTTTATTTTCAATAATTAATTGAATGTTGCTCTGTGGGATATTAGAAGTTTTTGAGAATTTTTTTTCTATAACCAAACCCATGATTTATACTTTTCTAAAATGTTGTCCTAGGCCCTGTTTTGATAGCTCTTCATCTTGTGGTTTGCTTTAGATATGTTTTCTTCCAAACTCTGGGATCTTCCAGGTGTAATTATATTGAAATCATGTGTCACTTTAGTTGTTTCATAAAGTGAATACGTATGCTTTCATAACATTGAAGTATTTTTGTGATCGAATATGCAAATTATATTGCTTTTCCCGTTTACTTCATATTATTATTGGGATTCAATATTGGTATTTTTTGTATGGAATAGACCACTGGGGGCTTGTGAGCTGTTGACCATCCACAGCTAATTTTTGCACTTGTAGGTGGGGAAGATTTGGTTGTCTTACTTATAAGAAACAATTATTTCTTAAGTCTACCCTACACCGTGTGCAGAACAGCCACATCTCAGATTACCTTACTTAGTGTTTGACCTCTATTTATTTAGTGTAATCACAATAGAGTTTCGGTTTTATTTACAACCTAAAGTCAAAGTGTTGATATTTTAATGTCCTCTTCTGGATTTAGGAGGCTTACCCTTCAACTCCCCCTTTATGGTTTGTGGAATCAGACGATCCAAGTCTGACTGAGGTGTTTGAGCGTCTAGAGGATGTTCGGAAAGGCAGTACCTTGGTAAGAAAGTAGTCTGAAAAGATCTTGTTTCTCATTTTACCATGTTTTTCTTTTGGTGTGTCATCATCCTGATCTAATCTCTGCTAATCTGTAGGTTTACAGTAGTGATGGGAAGTTCAGATCATTTTACTGACTCGGCTCTTTTGAATCTCGCTCAGAAATATGAACAAATCATTTTTAAGTCATTACGTTCATTTGAGCAGACTTTAATTAAAGACTCTCTCTGTCTTTGTGTGTGTCTGGAAACAAATCCCACTCAGACAACTCATTGTTCCTGAGTCATAGTAAAGATTTGTTCAAAATGAACAAATCATTCATGAATGACACATCACTAGTTTACAGTAGCGTACTTAATCACTAGGAGAAATGTATTATGTAAAATTATCTCTCTCTCTCTCTCTCTCTCTCTCTCTCTTTTTCTCTCTTTCTTTCTCTCAGCTCCTCCAGCAGCTGAAAAGACTTATCTGTGATCTTTGTCGACTGTATAACCTGCCCCAGCACCCTGATGTGGAGATGCTGGACCAGCCTCTTCCTGCTGGACCCATCAGTCACGAGAGAAAGGTTAACGACATTAGTCCTTTTCTGTATGCTAGAAAAGAAACATCCCTCTCCTAAATTTAAATGTCACTTTTGTTATTCATCTATAGCATGTAACAACAGATGAAGTAACATCTGATGAAGAGGAGGAGGAGGAAATGACTGAGGTTGTTTTGTTATAAATGTTTTAAATACAAACTGGTTTTCTTTTTAAACCTTCATACTACAAGTGCCTTACATGATTTGTAACGCACTGCCTGATGTGTGTATTAGCAGGACATTGAAGATCTTGACCACTATGAGATGAAAGAGGAGGAACCTGTAGATGCCAAGAAGTCAGAAGATGATGGGATAGAAAAGGAGAACCTTGCTATTCTAGAAAAAATCCGCAAGAACCAAAGACAGGACCACTTGAACGTAAGTGTCAGTTGAACACTTAAACACAGAAGCTGACTGAATAACTTTAATATGTTCACTCACCCATTCATCATGACTCATTGCCCACAGATTTATTTTTCTTTAATTAATGAAACATTCCTTTGGTTGAAGCAGGGCTGCACCATTATTAGAATAGACTAATATTACTGAAGTTACTGCATTTAAGATCCTCTTATGTATATCAGGTCCCCTGGTCCCCACATTGTTCTAAAATCTCAAATGTAAAAAAAATTAACAAGTTTTCTTGAAAAGCCTATGTTTCATGTTCTTTAGGGTGCAGTGTCTGGCTCTGTTCAAGCCTCAGACCGTCTTATGAAGGAACTCCGGGAGATCTACAGGTCACTGAGTTACAAGACAGGTAAGTGTGCATATAGTTTTTGTGTTTTAACTCTAAGATCATTTGCTGGATTTCTCTGCCTTTAAATATTGGCCTGCTTCTATTTGATTTAGTGTAAAATGTCATGTATGTAATTCTCTGCAGGTATCTATTCAGTGGAGCTAGTCAATGACAGTCTTTATGAATGGCATGTCAAGTTGAGAATGTGAGTATAGTCATTTCTTCATTTGAGATTTCACAGGTTAATTTCTGGTTTGTACATGTAAATGCTAATGTGTTGACTTTTTTTCCCCCTTGTTTTCAAACAATTTCTTGTATTCAAATCTGAACTATTTTTCAGGGTAGATCCAGATAGTCCATTACATAGTGACTTGCAGGTCTTGAAAGAAAAAGAAGGGGTCGACTATATTCTGCTCAACTTCTCTTATAAAGTGAGTTTATTTCTTAAATGGGTTTATCAT
Organism: Ameiurus melas; assembly: GCA_012411365.1. Classification (NCBI taxonomy): domain Eukaryota; kingdom Metazoa; phylum Chordata; class Actinopteri; order Siluriformes; family Ictaluridae; genus Ameiurus; species Ameiurus melas. The sequence continues at coordinate 17,594,260 of CM022764.1, read as the reverse complement.
TCAAGTTTTCACTTGTCTAACTTCTGACCATTTTTGTTCTGTTTGTCTCGCAGGATAACTTTCCTTTTGATCCTCCTTTTGTACGAGTAGTGTCTCCTGTACTCTCTGGAGGGTGAGTACAAGAACCTTACTCATGCTTTTAGTTTGTTTGTATTTCAGCTTTATCCATCTTCTTATTAAACTCAAGTGCAGTTTACTCAATTTTTCATGGCTATTCATGCAGCAAAGCCAGGGGGGGTCTGTGTTTTTTAAAATTTAGCTACAGTTGTGGAAAAAAGTCCGTACTGCGTTTTGCATAGTTTTTTGGTGATTGTTGCAACCAAAAATGCTTATAAATTTATAAAAATATATAAATTTCTTTTTATGGAAAAAAAAAAACTACTTGAATTTGAGAAATTCAAATTGCATGAAACTGTTTGGCATGGTCTTTCAAATTGTGTGTGTTTCTTGTAGTTATGTTCTTGGAGGAGGGGCCTTGTGTATGGAACTACTAACAAAACAGGTTAGAATTTCTAATATTTTTGTTACACATTGATGCTGTATGTGTGTGTGCGTGCGTGAGTGTACATTCTAATAAATGCTTGTGTGTGTCTCTCATATGCACCCTCAGGGCTGGAGCAGTGCCTATTCCATAGAGTCTGTCATTATGCAAATCAATGCCACCCTAGTCAAAGGGAAAGCTAGAGTACAGTTTGGAGCTAATAAGGTTTGTTTCAGGCGTCTTGGCTTTTTCTTGAACTCTTCTTTTTATTTGTAAGTATTTATGTTCCCAATGTAACTTGAATTGAGCTTTTTTTTATATTACAGAACCAGTATAATCTTGCTAGAGCACAACAGTCATATAAGTCTTTGGTCCAGATCCATGAAAAGAATGGTAGGAATTGTTAACGTCTTGATAAATTGCTGTTTCGCTCTCTCTCTCTCTCTCACTCTCATATATATGTGTGTGTGTGTGTGTATATGTGTATATATGTGTGTGTGTGTATATATATATATATATATATATATATATATATATATATATATATATATATATATATATATATATATATATATATATATATATATATATATATATATGAGAGAGAGAGAAAGAGAATGTGTGTGTGTATATAAAAGTGTGTGTATAATACATATGTATGTATACAACAGTGGTGTCACTCATTTTAGGTAACGGGCCACATTATGCCAAAAAATGCTTGGTGACCAATAACACATCAACAACTCCTTTTTAAATGTGTCAGTTTATCTGCATTTATCAAAAAATTTCCTCTACACCTAGCACCTACAAAACGCATGAACAGACTGCAATTTTTTTTGCATAAGTAATAGTCCATAATATTGAAGTGGGGCTCTATGTAGTATGAAATTATTTAAAAATAAAAAACTTAAAAGTTGTGATTGCATAATTATTCACCTTTGTCTATATCAAACTGCTAAATTTGTTCTTTTGGAAAGAGACATGGTTACAGTTTCAGATTTAGTTTACTGTTGTATTTTGCCCCCTAATGAAATCCCAGAGCTCTTCCTTTCTTTTTATTCTTTATTTTTTATCCTTTCAATTCAACTCCACAATACCATTTTAAGTTGGAACACTGATTTTAAAATGGTTTTGAACCCTTTGTGTTGGTCCATGCCCACAGGCCATATGTTTGACACCTATAGTATATGAGTCTAGCTTACCTTGCCAAAAGTGTTAAATGGTCTCTCTTTTTTGTTGTGTCCTCTGTAGGTTGGTACACACCTCCTAAAGAAGATGGTTAAGAAGAATCTTCTTGAACACTGGGAATATGGGGTTCATGATCAACTATTTGCATTTTAATTGTTCTAAAATCCCTTTAAATTTCTTCTGTTCAGCTGGAGTATGAGGTCCCACTGGTCTGTTCCCCTAATTTCACTCTTTCTCCTTCTGTCTGTCCACTTTTCTTGCTGTCACTCGTGTCTGCTCTCATCTCATGTTTTGTCCAATTCGTTACTGGGAATGGAGGGATGTGTGAGAGGCACACAGCTTTGGTACTAGTGCGTGGCTTACACAGAGCAACTTTTAGAGACCACCAGATTCTTGTTGTTTTGACTGGAGCAAGGCATGGCTTTCATGGATTAACACCTGAAAGGAATAATGTGTGAAGACTCTGGATTTTTTTTCCCCATGCTCTTCTTTTAATGTAAGTTATTGTGGCTATCACATCAGACTTTTGGCAGGGGGTTCTTGAACTTCAAACAAAAAATGGGTGCAATAAGAGACAATATGAAGATTTGCCACCTCTCTTATACCTGTTGGCGCTGCTCTCTACTTTTATCTTTTGTGTTCTGTTACACCATGTGCTGATACATTTAATGCTGGTATTCTATTTTTTCTTTTTAAAAAAATAAATAATTTTCTCTAATGATAAAAGTTCGATTAAGGTAAGGTATGGAATTTATTTCAGTATTCAACTTGTTAATTGTGGATGAATACCACTCTGTGTCCTGTTTCCTGCTCTTAGCCTGTGGTTAATTTGAGCAGTATTTTGCAATCACAAGCTTTGGAATTGGCAAATAAGAAAATGTCATTGTTCTGTATTTGGACAGACACCTGCTTGTGTACTCGTAAATGGATATGTGGTTTTAATGTTCTGTTGATATGAAGTCTTGGGCTATGCCACAATATCCAGTCAAGACTTTGATTGTAATATTTAATTGGATGTCTTGAGGATATGGAAAATGAAGAGCACCTAAACCTGTGTTTTATTCAGGGCTTTGAAACATTAATCTTCTAATTGTGAAGGTATCATGTTATCATTCCTTTATCTGTTTTTAAAGGTTGTCCTTTCTTTAATGGTGTTATGTATTCACCAATTCATTTTTGTTAGTTATTGTATAAAACGGTCACTGATGAGAAGGAATCATTCTCTTTGGGGGGTTTTTCCGCATAGTGCTGCTTTAACATGATAATTTTGCTATTTTTTTGACATTACCCAGGAAGTCTGTTTAACTGTTATTATTGTGGTTAATATGCTAAAGCCGATGCGTTTAGTGTTTTGTTTTGTTATGCCAAAATGACTTTTTGTATTTTTAGCACTGTCTACACATTATCTGGTTTAATTGAAAGCATACATGTCTACCTAATTTGCAATCAGGCATTACTTGTTCACTTCCTCTAATGAAGAATATGTCTCTGTTGGTTATGTTTTGTTTTTAACCAAAGCGCTCATCACTTTTCAGCATGTTTTGTGGTCAAAGTTCAGCATCTGTTGAGAGGAGATAATAGCAAGAATCCTGACTTCATTATGGTTATTTGTTATAATTTCTTTCCCAACTTCATCAGGTCTTCTGCCATGAATTTCTGTCTTAGGAAATGGCCCAGGATGTATCTGTTTGGCTCTTTTTGCACAGAGTATTAAAGATGTGCCTCATAAACAAAGGGTTAGTCAATCACAATTACAAAAAGCCATATCTAACACTGGCTAGTTGACCTATATATCTGTGACATAAAAGCAACCTGCCATATAAAAATGTAGGTCTACAGAAGTATTGAGTAAGGTGTCTTGAAGCATATGATGGTGTTTGAACTCTAAGAGTAGCACAGCTCAGTCTTTAAATTGATTCTATTCTCCAGATTTTAGTGTTCACAGCAGGATGTTCAAACCACGCTTGCTGTCTGATTTTTAATTACATTTAGAATTTAACACATCTACACCTCTTAATCAGGATACGCCCGGTTTGATGTAATTTTCTGTTGGTAACATGTTCGTTGTGCTGCCATGACTGGATAGTGATAGCTTATTTTTCTGGAAAAACCGCCCTTAGCTTAACTCATGATGGTGTCCTTTTTGGTGCCATCTCATTTTGGAATCATTCTTTTGGCATTCATTCATTCAGGTTGTTCTTTTTCCACTGCTAAAGATCTTTGATCATGTACAGTAAATTTTGTAAACTTGCATCAAGTTTATGAATAAAATTTTTACAAGGGTTGATTGTGTCATTGGATTTCAGTGATAGTTTTAGCTGCCCTGTATATATTCTAATGAACTACCCAGTTTTGAAGGTCTCCTGTAATTATTTATTTAAAAAGTCAAAAGTGTGTTTTACATATGTTATTGTAGGTATCGCTGAGATAAATACTCACCAGTCACTTTAATAGGAACACCTGTAAATTTATCCATAAAATCAGGCAGATACACTTAAAGAGCTTTGGTTAATGTTTACATCCAGCATCAGAATGGGGAAGAAGTGGGATCTTTGTAACTAACCGTGGCATGGTAGCTGGTGCCAGATAGACTGGTTTGAGTATTTCAAAAAATGCTGATCTCTTGGTATTTGTGTGGGGTGCCCAATCTTATCTGGAAAGGACCGGTGTAGGTGCAGGTTTTCATTCCAAGCAAGCAGAAGCCACACCTCCGTCTATTGAAAGCCAAGATCAACTGATTAAACAGGTGGAATCAGGTGTGACTCCTGCTTGGTTGGAATGAAAATCTGCACCTACACTGGTCCATTCCATATAAGATTGGACACTCCCTGGGCTAGAGTTTACACAATTGTGCAAAAAACATCCTGCTTACCATAATTCTATGCAGGTAAACCACCCAGCTCTGCATCGTTTTTACCCAAGAGAAATGCTATTTAAGCTGACTAAACCAACAGTGTTTCATCCTAAAGGCTGTGCAACATGCATCCAATTGTTTTGCTTCAGTTACTGTCTATAAGACAACTTCAATTTAGAACACATTTAAAATTCATTCAGTGAGCTCCCAGCCCACAAGCTATATGTATGGCACTGCTCAAGCTGTGAACTAGATGATGACTTTAGTGAAGCATTATGATAGTGATGATAATCAAAAGAAAATACATTAAGCCCTATCCACCCACAAAATGATAACGTCAATTGCAATTACTAGACTGTTTGGATAATGGTGTATTTTACACAAATCACGACCATAAGGTTTGAAAGGCTTGTTTTGTCATTAAATAACCTATATATCATTCTGAACTGGATGTGCACGAGCTCGTATTATGAGCTATGCTGGGAACAAAATTGACAAATTGAAGCACAAATGTAACTTCATTTACATTTTCAATTAGCACCATTTTATTTTCCATGCCATACTGGAATGTGTTTGATGTGGGTGGGATTGTTTGATGAGTAACTTGAGCTCACGGCTTTGTAAGTCTGGCTTAAACAAAACCACAACCAGGTAGGTTGGTGGTGTTATTGGCATCATCATAATATAATCATAGTTTAGATGTTTGAACAAATACATTATTTGGATGAATGTTATGTAACCTACAAAGTCATAAAAATAGCATTAATAGCTGTAGAGCATATCAGAAGTGGCTGGAAGTTTCACCCTTTCAAGAAGTAGAACATGATCTTTGAACATTATGTTCAGATGCAATGTTTAAACTTGCCAAGGTCTCATTGTTGCTGATAAGCTCTCACGCTGCACATGCATTCACATGGGCTTTTCACCTACATACATGTATTCAAAGAGCTTGAACTATTATCCATTTCCTGAAAGATTTCCAGATAATACAGAACTTCTAAGCAACCAGCAAGCTTTGCTTTTAATTTGGTGAGTATCCGAAACACTCTTAATTGTTTTTACTGGAGTTAAAACATCCAATAAAGTGAATTTGTACTTTATTGTAGTAATATCAATGAAGAGGAGTAGAAGTTAAGTTAAGGTGGAAGACAAAGCCCTTCTTGTTTTGCTCTAGAATTATTAGCCAATCTCATTTTTACAAGTGGCTGGCTAAACCTGCGTCAAGTTGCCCCCACGCAAAACGTCAGCAAAATAGTCTCAATCGTTTGTGCTTCGTTTGTGCCGTAAAAAAATTCGTTTGTGCTGCTTCGGTTCAGGAGATATTAAAAGAATATTTATAGTTCATTCTGGGGTCACCCAGCCCCCCCACATGCTCCAAATTAACCCGAAATGGTCTCAATCGTTTGTGCTTCGTTTGTGCTGGTTTGTGCCGTTAAAAGTTTCATTTGTGCTGCTTTCGTTTTTAAAATATTAGACATTTAATTATGGTGCGGTAATGTCACCAGCCCCCCACATGCTCCAAATTCATTCAAAATAGTCTCAATGGTTTGAGCTTCGTTTGTGCTTGTTTGTGCCGATAAAAGTTTCGTTTGAGCTGCTTCCGGTTATAAAATATTAGGCATTGAATTATAGGCGCAAATCTCCTTGGTGTGAGCACACTTTTACAGTAGAACTGACGAAGACTTTTTCAAGAGAAATCATCATCATCGTTCAATAAACAATTTTCTTTACTTCATTCACTGGTCTCTCATGATTTAACTTTTCATTTATTTATAAGGAGAATAATCTGTTACACCTCACTCCCACCACTAGGTGTGATACTTCTGTTTTTTTTTTTTTTTTTTTTTTAAAATTTTTTATTTTAAAAAAAATAAAATAAATTTTTTTTTTTTAATTTTTTTATAATATTTTTTATTATTATTATATTTTCTTATTCTGGCAAATACAGTAATACATGAAAACAAGCTTACAGTGTATGACCTTTTTTGCATCAGGATTATTTCAGTGGGTAATTATGTTCTGCTTATGCCAGATGCCCAAGAAAGCAGCGGTCGACAGGGATTCCATTTTCACAGTCCTCTGTTCATCAAAGGAGGCCATAGTCCAAAATGGCAACATAGCTACTCCTAATCAGAGCATCTGGACAGAGCTTAGTGAGCAGCTAGAAAACAAGACCACTGCAAAGGCTCTATATACTTTTGTTAAATTGAACAGACACAACATTTGGACTGCTTTAGGGTTTGATTATGAAAGTGATCATGAAACAAGTGGCAGGGTCCCTTTCCCCGAGACCAAAAAGATTGCTGGACCTTTGGTCTTCAACTTCCATTTCAGACATGGATTGAGTTCATGCCCGAAACAGTTAAATATAAAAACAAGTTGTGTAAAACACAAAAAAGGGAATACACAATTTTGGCTTAAATCTTAATTTATTGAGTCATTTAAGTCATTAAATTTCCACATACTTTTATTTATATATATATATATATATATATATATATATATATATATATATATATATATATATATATATATATATGTGGCACATGTATGTATAAACAGAGCTACAGCAAACAGATTATGGTGCGTGTATTTATTTATGACAATGTTAATATTACGATTGTTATTCTCATAACACCATATACAGAAACAAGTAAAAACACTTATCTTGGAGTTCGTGTTACATTTCACACATCCTGTGATCTGCTGTGTCCCTTAAAACGTACAGTGGATAGGTAACAATTACCTGTGATTTGTCGTTTGGATTTTACCTTGTTACTTCAACTGTATTGTTAACATAAAAAAGACAGTGCAAAAACTGGCACAAACGATTTAGACTATTTCGGGTTAATTTCAGCATGTGGGGGGGCTTGGTGACCCCAGAATGACCTTTGAATATTCTTTTAATATCTCCTGAACCGTAGCAGCACAAACAAAAAATCTTACGGCACAAACGAAGCACAAACGATTGAGACTATTTTGCTGAAGTTTTGCGTTGGTGGGGGGGCAACTTCACGCAGGTGGTGGACAATTATTGTAGTTATAAATTAAGCTACATTGCAGCAAGCATGTTTTGCATTTTTGACTGATTGATTCAGTGATTGATGTTTTTCATACTATTTTTAGGCTACATATTAACAATAGGTTTTTTTGACATTATATACCCATTTAATCTGCACATCACAATATCATACACAATTGCGGATGACGAGAGATGGGGTTTACTTATATACAATATACAGTTCTGTACAAAAGTCTTAGGCATCCTTTTTTAAATAGAAATTTGTTGTTTTACCTACAAAAAAAAACCAGAAGGACGTGTGACAGTCAGAGTCTCCAGAAGAACTGTGGCGGATTCTCCACGACGCTCAGTAAAACTTACCAGCCAATTTCTTGTCTGTAGATGATGCTTTAAAAGCGAAATAAAATCACATGCAGTTTCCTACAGCATTATATTCTCAAAACATCTCGAGAATTGGAGAACCATACTTCTTCTGGAGACTCTATCACACTTCTCTCTGTGCTTGCAGGTAAAACACAGCAAATTTGTATTCTTTAAAAAATGGATGCAATGAAGACAATTGTATGATAAAGAAATATATGTGAATAAATCTACAAACAATTCAGTAGCTAATAATGTCACAAGTACAATGCAGTTTCCCTGCTGCTGAACACATGGCAGCACATGCTTTGCCAGGTCAGGGAATGCCCCACCTGTAATATGGTGGGCGTGGTTACGTTTAAAAACAATTCACACTCCAAAATCAGTTGACCAATAGATATTTAAGGCAAACACCTTCTTCTTACCCGCGACCCGATTAACGGATAAGCGGTTGAGGATGGATGGATGGACCTTCTTCTTAGTCCCACTCCCGTTAAAATGTGCCAAAATTCAGCAGAAAAAACCCTGCACCAGCAAGATCCACAGATAGAATAAAATGAAAGCAAAATGAGTGTGAATGAGAAGTAATCTTTTTTAGAGGGGGGGAATAAAAAATTGGATTTTATTATCATTATTTGCATTTACAAAATATATTTATTTATTTACATTTTGATCATTAATATTTGGTTATGATTATTTTAAAAGTTTGACATGAAATTAATCCCATACGATTTCCTTATCAATCTGCACAAAATGTAGGCTACGTAAGGTTAACGATGCATTTTCTAAAGCAATGGTTACAGTGTGAATGCATCAAGAGTTGTCAAACAAAATATTGACTTTGCTCTTTTTTTTTTTCTTTTTACATGTGCAAAGACTTGCAAAACTTTACATTTTACTTTCAAATAGCAAAGTATAAAAATAAATCATATTGTTCTTTTGTTCTATCTTTAGGTTGTGAAAGATGTATCACTCAGCCCTGCTCACAATTTTGTCCCTGTTATCTGTTCTAAGTGGGGTCTATTCTGGTCAGATTTTGGTATTTCCAGTTGATGGAAGCCACTGGATTAATATGAAAGTTCTCATTGTGGATTTACATTCAAAAGGCCACAACATCACAGTGATTCGAGGTTCAAACAGTATGTACATTAAAGAGGAGTCACCCCACTACAGTTCCATCACTGTTGATATGGTTGCAAATGATGAATTTCTTACCACATTTTTGTCTCTTTTGCTACAAATGCGAAAACACAAAACATCATCTTGGGACGAAATCTTGTTTGGAGTGGAGGTCATGAAAATGTTCTCTGAGATTCATGAGAAAATTTGCGATATGACTGCCATGATGTTTGAAAATGAAACTTTGATGAAATCTTTGCAGCAGGCTAAATTTGACATGGTTTTAGCTGACCCTGCTATGGGAGGTGGTGTGCTACTAGCACACAAACTTGGCCTCCCTCTTGTATTCAATGTTCGTTGGACTATTCATGGAGAGGGCCATTTTGCCATTGCTCCCTCCCCCCTGTCTTATGTACCTGTTCCTGGAGCAGAGCTAACAGACAAAATGACTTTTATTCAAAGAGTCAAAAATGTGTTGATTTACTTCATCACTTACTATCAACAGTCTAAATATTTTGGCCAACCTTACAAGGCCTTTTGTCAGAAATACTTTGGACCCGATGTGGATTACTTTTCCATTTTTCAGAATGCAGATATCTGGCTCATGAGAAATGACTTCACTTTTGAATTTCCACGACCCACAATGCCAAATGTGGTCTATATGGGTGGCTTTCAATGCAAGCCCTCCAGTCCACTTCCTGATGATCTAGAAAAGTTTGTGCAGAGTTCAGGGAAACATGGGGTTATCATAATGTCTTTGGGATCTCTTTTTGGAGAACTTCTAGGTGACATTACAGATGAGATAGCAGCTGCCTTTGCCCAACTGCCTCAGAAAGTAATTTGGAGACATACTGGACCTCGACCTTCTACCCTTGGCAACAACACTTTACTAGTGGACTGGATGCCACAGAACGACTTACTTGGACACACAAAGACTAAGCTCTTTGTAGCCCATGGAGGAACCAATGGTATTCAGGAAGCTATTTATCATGGTGTTCCCATTTTAGGTCTACCTATAGCATTCGATCAACCTGATAACCTGTCAAGGATGAGAAAAAAGGGAACAGCTAAAGTCCTGGATATTTCTGAGTTGGACAGATCAATATTTTTAGAGGCATTAAAGGAAGTGCTGGATAATCCATCTTACAGAGAGAACATGCAGAAGTTGTCTCGATTGCATCATGACCAGCCCATAAAGCCTCTTGATCATGCAGTCTTCTGGATTGAATTTGTTATAAGAAATGGAGGTGCTCCTCACTTGCGCACACAGTCTTTCAGGATGTCCTGGATTACCTATCACTCTGTGGATGTTATGCTCACATTGCTGGGGGCTGTGTTGATAAGTGGCTGGTTAACATTTTTGGTGCTGAGATATCTTTGTTTTAGTGTAATCTTTAAAAAGAAAATCAAGCGTGAATGATATATTTGCTTATCATTTGTAGATAGCAGGAGAAAGATGTAATTATGTGCCTATGTATAGATTAAAATTAGAATAGAAAAATTACAACCCCAATTCCAAAAATTGGGATGCTGTGTAAAATATAAATAAAAACAGAATACAATTATTTGCAAATCTAATAAAACCCATATGTTGTTCACAATAGAACATAGAAAACATATCAAATGTTTAAACTGTGGAAATATAGCATTTAAAGAAAAAAATAAGGCAGTTTTGAATTTGGTGGCCACAACACATCTCAAAAATGTTGAGACAGGGCAACAAAAGGATGGGAGGAAAAAGTGTTACTACAAAGAAACTAAAAAGTGTTTTCTATGTTCTATTGTGAATAATGTGGGTTTGTGAGATTTGCAAATCATTGCATTCTGTTTTTATTTACATTTTACACAGCATCCCAATTTTTTTATTTTTATTTTGGAATTGGAGTTGTAGAACCATCTACTAAGTTTTCAATTATTTACAGATCTAGATTATCAAGCAACTTTGTAAACATTATTGTTCTCATACTTCACAATGAGATAAAAGTAAACACAATATTTTGTAAAATGAATAGAAATTGTAATTATTGATGGCAAGTTCATGACATATCCAACAAAATTGAGCTGGATTCTAATGCTGCATTTCAGGCAAAAATGCAACTTTTAATTCCCCACCCACAACCAGTGACACCCACCAAAACTGCCCCCTCAACTTGAAATTTTATCTAGTAATTTTCTCAATTACCAGTTCCTTCACTCTTTATGCAGTGACAACAAATCAACATGGTCATGCACTCTGTAAACAGTGTAAAGTACCAATTCTCTCCTTTTAATTAAGTTTGTATCAGTATTGGCTTTAGATTAGTTTATAGATTTGATTAAATCAACATTAGACAAGCTTGTTGCTTATACTATTTGCTATTGTCTACTGTTGTTGCTGTAATGCAATTTCACTTCAATATGTTGTATAAATGTTTAAATATCACTACTGTAGAACAGAACAATAGCCACTCAGGCCTGTTACTGTAAAAGTGCAGTTAAAGTAACTTTATTTGTATGTTTTTTTTTAACAAAACAATCAAAATACACATTTTAGTGGAGGCATCCACATTTTTTCCCCACTTTGCACATCGAACTTGCTGAGCTGGGAAATTGCATTATTGCAACTTGCAAATCCTACTCGACCTCTGCTACTTTCAATACTGTGAATCATCAGATCCTCCTGTCAACTCTGTCCAGCCTAGGCATCACTGGAACGGCTCTGCGTTGGGTAGAATCTCTCAGACAGATCCTTCAAGGTATTGTCCAGGGGAAGTATTTATGAAACTCAGCAACTCACAAAGTGGATTCCTCTGGGGTCAGTTATGGGTCCACTGCTCATTTGAATTTTATACTACTCTCTAGGGCAGGTGATTGAGTCTCATGGCTTCTCATATCATTGCTATGCTGATGACACCCAGCTCTATTTGTCCTTCCTGCCTGATGATCCATCCGTCTCTGCAAGAATGTCTGCTTGCCTGTCTGACATCTCGGAAAAATACAAATAAATGCTCATTCATTCATCTCTCAACTGATTTATCCTGGTAGAGGTCTTGGTAGATTCAGAGATCTTATCCAGCCAATCACTCGGCAGCAGCACAATGCATAAAATCATGCAGATGCAGTTCAAGAGCTTCAGTTAATGTTCACATCAAACATTAGAATGTGGAAAAAGTGTGATCTCTGTGACTTTAACCGTGGCATGGTTGTTGGTGCCAGATCGGCTGGTTTGAGTATTTCAGAAACTGATGATTTCTTGGGATTTTCGCACACAACAATTTCTAAGGTTAACACAGAATGGTGCAAACACAAAACATCCTGTTTGCAGAGGGTCTCCAGGCTGAAACACCTTGCTGATGATAGAGATCAGGGGAGAATGACCAGACTGCTCAGAGCTGACAGGAAGTCTAGTAACTCAAATAAGAGCACTTTAAAACCATAGTGTGCAGAAAAGTATCTCAGAATGCACAACAAGAAGACTTTTTTTTTTTAAAGAAAACACTGGGTGGAAATGTAAATCATATTAAAATTCACTCATTTAATAAAACCTTATCAAAATCTTATATTCCACATTAATTATGCCAATAGTTTAGAAGCTAATTAAGCGTAAATGAACTATTATGTTTATGATTATATTCATGGAGCAAAGAATTAAACTTATACTTTTAGATATACTATACTTGAGGCTAGACTCCGCTGTTATTCTAACTATGAGCAAATTAATTTAGTTAAGGATATTTATCCATGTAAACCGATAATCTATGGATGTCTGTGCTCCCTCTAGTGGGAAAGAACAAAATGTATTAAATACATTTTTCCCACCATTTTCAGTGTTTTCCACAGTTTTCCTCAAAAAACGTTTCTATTTAATATGCGAAATATAAAGAGTGCACTAATACTCCTGCACATGTATGTACTGATCAGCTAATTGTCCTAAACTTATCCATGTATTTTAACTTATAGTTTGTCCTTTTTGCTCTCATGAAGTGCTTTGTGGTGCAGGGATTCTCTTACCAAATCCCAAGCAATAAATATTATAGCAACAGTTGTTATTGTGCAATCAGTTATTGTACTGTTTAGTTTAGTTTTACTGATTTATAAAGCACATTTAAAACAACAGATGCTGAAACCAAAGTGCTGTTTCAGAAATATAAATCAGAATTAAAATAAAATTAAAAGAGTAAACAAAAAAGGACCAATGAATACACACACACACACACACATACACTTTTTTTTTTTTTTTTTTTTTTTTTTTTTTTTTTTTTTTTTTTTTTTTTTTTTTTTTTTTTTTCCCCCCCCCCCCCCCCCCCTCCTCTTCCTCCTCCCCCCTTTTTTTCCTTTTTCACATTTTTATAATATTCCTATTATCTTAATCTACACAAGCCATGAACCAGAAGGTATGACAAAGATGTTGAAATAATGAGAAATTAACTCGAAATACCAACATAATATCTTGAAAATAACGAGATGTCAAATGAAAATTACAACACAGCACTTCTGTTTTTACGACACTCACAACCAGCAGTTCAGGAATTATGCGCTTACTCTCTGGGAAGCAGCATGTAGCCTAATTATGAAGCTCAATTCAATAAATTGGTGTTATAGGTAGATTGTGGGGTGATGAATATTAAGTCAAAATAAGCAGATAAATGTCAACATAACGAAATGATCACTCTAAATATGATAGTAAGTCGAAATACAGAGTAATTAAAACGAACTAGATATTAAGCCATAATAACTACATGATATCTTGAAAACATTACACAAGGTTGTTCACAGTGGACGTCGTGTTCACATTGTGCGTTGTGTGGGATGGATGGGTGGATGGGTGTTCAGATAGAAAGATAGATAAGCAGAGGATAATTATGTAATGACACTGCAGATCGAGCTTTTTTCAATGCATTAATTTTGTTTTTCATTTAATAAAACAAATCTATTTTTATAATTAATATTATATTAATATATTAATATTCAAACCAAATATTCAAACCAAATCTACGACCACGAACACAGCAACTCTTTCACAGGGTTTCCAAATATAAAACGTCTCAAGACGTGTGACTGCCGACAGTATTCAGCAGGTGGCAGTATAAAGTTTTTTAGAAAGAAGACCTTGAGTTCTCCTTGCTTGAATACAGTCCCTATGGCTAATAATCATCTAGAGAGCATGAACAGCTCCATGGTTTATAATGCGTATTTAGTATTTTTACTCTCTTTGACTCTGATGTTACTGTTAGATGCCATAAAGTGGTATTGGTGTATAAAATGCCTATAATAAATATTAAATAGCCTACTAATAGTGTACTAAAACTAGAAATATACAATCATGTAAATTCAAAAAATACAATATAATAAAATAATGTATTTTTAAAACAAAAAATATATAAAAGGTTAAGCTATTCTTTTCGGTTTCGAAATGAATGACTTCTCCACTAGCCTTCATATTTTTTTAGCCTAATAGTATATCCTGTGTCTTTTAAATAGCCTAGACAGTGCATCCTTTTCACTTATAATAATCTATAATTCCGCGTTTATTTATCTAATTAATGTTTTGTCCAAAACTGTATATAAATAGTTTTTCCTCGTTTGAATGCCATTCAGCTTTGTTTTGTTTTTTCGCACCTCAAAAACTCTGTACCCAGTCAACGCGAGAAAGTATCGCGGGATTTCGCGAGAGTAGGCTCTGGTGCGCTGCTGCGCTCTCGTGTTTCACAGTGGGTGGATGGAGCAGGTGCTCTCTGCTTACCACCCGCTATTGCTAGGCGACCAGCGTGCTCAGTGACCCGGTTCAGTTTCCGCCGAGGCTTGCGCTCTCACTCTAACGAGCCTATCTTTATCATCAGCTAAACCCGACGCAGAGTCCCCCACACACATACAGAGTGTTAGGTAGTCTACCGGCCAGCCGAGACAGAAGATGTCTGGGAATCGAGCGATGCTGGTGCTCGGAGTGGCGGTACTGCATGCGGTGTATGCTGTGGCCGGTAACGCTTGTTTATGATCTATGCAAATTTATTGTGTCTGCCAGGTTACAGAACAAGGTTGTTCTGTTTTTGCGCACGGTATCCTTCTGATGATGATGATGATGATGAGGATGATGATGATGTGCAAGATTATTTGTGTGTGTGTGTGTGTGTGATACCTAAATGTAAAGTAAAGAGGCAAACCAGTATAAACCAGCAAGCAGCCATCTTATTTAAAAGGAAATATGTTAACATAGAATATTCGTCTTTCGGGTTGAAATGAGCGAACATCATGAAATCTTTAGCTCATTTAATGACAAAATGTTTAGGTATCAAATCGTAAACAGTTCCATATGAAGTGCACTGATAAAGACACACCTGTATAACACAGGCTTGTATAACTATGGGCTATGTTACAGACGGGATATGCAACATTTCCATACATCACTTGGGCTTTCAGCAAATGTAGCTGCAAATATAACTGTATTCACGCGCAGAATGTGATGAAAATGATGTTAAGCTGAGATAAGTAATTGTGCACAGGCACCCTGCAGCACCGAAAATAGCAGCTCGATCTGCTGCATGTTGCTATTTATAGAGAGGCGCTGCCGCAGTTAGAGCATCCTCATGGTGGCCCTCTTACAGCCTCCAGAGAGGATCATAAAGAAACATCACCAGCACTTCGGATTTGTTAAATCCGAATGAATGCATCAACGCTGTAATTGGTAATGTCATGTGTGTCTATAGCCGATGAGGCATCTGGTGTTAAACCTGAGGAATGTGCTCGGGTGGCCCTTTTGGACACAGATTGAGGACCAGCGCCACCTCTTCTGTTCATCCTCAGAAAGGAAGCCTCTGGTTTCAGATCAGTAGAAAAGCAGCTTGCACCATCACCCCAGAACATGGCCGCACAGTGTGAATGCATCATTTAGCTGTAGCCTCACTGAGAGACTAAGGAGGGCAACATGACTGAATTTTCACTGCTCTACTGCCGTACTGTGAGAATACAACTTCTGATCATACTGTATGATTCTTGTATAAAAAGAATAATCGTATGTCTGGATGAAGAATTGTTTACTCATTTCTTTTCTGAGACTTTGAACAGCTAAAAAACGATTAAGATGTGTGCAGCTTTTCCATTGACCTGATTTATACAACCTGATGCCATCAGACATTTTCCATGAGATCAGGTTGCACCTTCCCTTAGATAGTCTTTTCTCACACACAGTTAGGCATTGACCTATTTAGTCTATGAGCACAGCTTTCTTTCCCACCCTGTAGGCAACAGTGTTTCAGAATACTGTTCCTTCGAAGCTTTTGAGGACTTTTGAGCAGATTGCAAGATTTAACAATGTTTATTATATGTAATTTGTTAAAGATAATTTCTTTTAAGTTTATTAATTAATGCACAGATTCTGGGCTGAAACCATAAATAAATATTATTTATATTAGACAATATAGGGTAAATATTAGACAGAACAAATGCTGCATTATTTTAACCCAACTTGCATAATTTGACCATTGTGCTGGTTGTCTTCTGATCTTTGTTACTAATATTTTTGGTAATAATAATAATAATAATAATAATAATAATACTAATAATGGTACACACACACAGCCAAAACAGTGCTGACCCATGGAGGCATGGACTCCACAAGACCTCTGAAAGTGTGCAGTGGTGTCTGGTACCAAGATGTTAGCAGCAGATCCTTTAAGTTCTCTAAGTTGCGTGGTGGGGCCTCCATGGATCTGACTTGTTTGTCCAGCACATCTCTGCTGAAAGAGGCCACTGCCTCTTACGGAATACCGTTACCATGAAGATGTGTACTTGGTTTCCCAGCCAAACATTGCCCAGAGCAGCACACTGCATCCATTGGCTTGCCTTTTTCCTATAGTGCATCTGGTGCCATCTCTTCCCCAGGTAAGTGACACACACGCACACGGCTGCCCACATGATGTAAGAGAAAACATTATTCATCAGAGCAGGCCACCTTCTTCCATTGCTCCATGGTCCAGTTCTGATGCTCACCTGCAATGCACTGTGTGTTCTGACACCTTACTATCATAGCCAGCATTAACTTTTTAAGCAATTTGTGCTACAATATCTCTTCTGTGGGATCAGACCAGATGGGCTTGCCTTCACCCCCATGCCCATTAATGAGCCTTGAGCGCCCATGACGCTGTTGACAGCTCACCGGTTGTCCTTCCTTGGACCACTTTTGGTAGGTACTAACTATTGCATACCGGGAACATCCCACAAGACCTGCCATTTTGGAGATGCTCTGACACAGTTGTCTAGCCATTACAATTTGGCCTTTGTCAAAGTCGCTCAGAACCTTGCCCATTTTTCCTGCATACAACACATCAAATTAGAGCAGTGACGGTTCACTTGCTGCCTAATATATATTCCACCCCTTGACAGGTGCCACTGTAATTAGATAATCAATGTCATTCACTTCACCTGTCAGTGGTTTTAATGTTATGGCTGATTGGTATATATTTTAACTACTCAGTAAATCACCATGTTGAGTGTTGCATTTAGATTGCTATTTAGCTAGCTAATATTGGTCAGTGAAGGACTTGTAGCTTATTCATGACACTCAATTATGCCAAATTTAATGGTCTCAATAAATTTATATTTCTGTGCATGAGTAAAATAAAGGTGTGTGGTAACTTTGTAAAGAAACCCAAGTGCTGGGAAAAAATAATCACTATTTAAAATAAAGCACATTTATAATAGTATTTAAAAATGGTGTGCCTCTATTCAGCAGTCAAAATATGTTAAAGTTAAATGTTGGGTTTCTATTAAATAGAATGCGCTTTCACTAGTGATAATTTTGTTAATTTTTTAAAATTTAGTCTTAGTCCTAGTCCTGTGGCCAATGTCCTTGATAGTATTTTATATAATATTTAGTCAAACTTATTCTGTTTTATTTGGTGTTTGTCAAACTGTAGTTTACTAAAAGTCTGCCCATTTTAGTCTAATCTTAATCAAAGAAAAAAAATATATATTTTAGTCTCGTTTTAGTCAATGAAAACTGTTGAAATTTTTAGCTATACGATTATTATTATTGTTATTATTGTTATTGTTATTATTATCATCACAACCGACTTACTAGTTGTCTTAATATAGCTAAAAAAAAAGTAGCATTTCCACCAAGATGTTAACCTACCTCCATTTATTTGTGGTTAGCCTTAATATACCCCTAGAGGTTTGTTCTTTCCAGATATTGTGTACATTGCTTCCCTTCTGATATGACGAGGCAATTTTTCCCCACAGGCTCGTTATAGAGAAAATGGGCCCAAATAACAGATCTTCTCTTTCTCTCAAGTCCAACTGTTGCTGCCATTCTCAGAGTTGGGTTACTGTAATCTAATTACTTTTTTCTGATAACACAGTAATGTAATGCATTACATTTAGTAGTTAGCACATTCGCCTCACATCTCCAGGGTCCAGGGTTTGAGTCCCGCTGGGGCCATGTTTGCATGTTCTCCCCATGCTGCGGGGGTTTCCTCTATGTACTCCAGTTTCCTCCCCCAGTCCAAAGACATGCATGGAAGACTGGCACCTGTCAATCTCTTTTATGACTGGCACCCAGTCAATCCTGCGATTGACTGGCACCCTGTCCAGGGTGTACCCTGCCTTGTGCCCGATGCTCCCTGGGATAGGCTCCAGGTTCCCCGTGACCCTGAAAAGGAGTAGCGGTAGAAGATGGATGGATGGATGAATTTATATAATTTGATTACAGTTACTGATATCAATAAAATTGTTACCTGCGTTACATATGTATTGTTAAGAAAACAACATTAAGTAAAATTAATTTTTCAAATAAATCATGTTTTGCACGGCTGCCAGTAGCATAACCTGGCCTGGGCGTTAGGGCTGTAACCCCAAAGATTTTTTCTTTAGCCTCAAATAATTCTCTCCCTGGAGCGATTTGTCACTAAGTAACTGAACGTCAGTAAAAGAAGACAGTGGTGTTTTAATTTTATATCCTCAGTGAACGGAGGCGAGGCCAATCAGACAGGGTTTACGGGAAAATACGTGGAAACACTCGTGTCATATTGGCTGACAGGTCTTAATTCTGCCAAACGCTAGCTCAGAGTCAGCGTGAGAGAAAATGGATACACACTTATATTTTTTGCACTTTTTTTAAACAAGTAAAGGGGTTGAAACTGAAACAGTAACATCCTCTCATGCTGAGCAGGAAAACAAGATGTGTAAATATCTATATGAGTTCCAGTTTACGTGAACATGATATGAGCAGAGCATAAGGAAAGATAATGTACTTTGCATGGCACTGTAGAAGCTAAACCAATAGCTTAGATGTTCCTCCCCTTTCCTAGCGACACCAAACTAACCTAGTTAGACAAGTTTTATAATTCATCGATAGTCCTACAAACAGTGACAGCACCCGAGGCGAGTTTTATGATAAATCCAGCTTTTTTGTAGTTTATTTTTTGTAGGTTTGATGGGTTTTGAAAGTAACTTGAAAATAATTAGTAATCTGATTACTATTTACGTGCAGTATTATTATATAATGAAATTGCAATTTCATTATATTGCAATCCACTATGCGATCTGTAGTGGATCACCTTTTTTGAGTAACTTACCGAACACTGGTCATTATTTAACAAATGCTAGCTTGGAAACTCCTCCCTACTGTGCTTGCTTAGTCCTGATATGCTGCTCACAGCACAGGAAAGTAAACTGCTGCTCATTTCATCCAATGAACCAGATGTTTGGACTGTAATTTAGAGGAAATAACAATCTATAATATTTTATCTCCTCTTTTTTGTCGATGAATTATAAAGAGAGATTTTGGTAAAGTTGACATTTTTTAAAACTACATTTTAGTCTAAGCTTTTTTCATCAACAATATTAAATGTTGATATAGTCATAGTGTCTAATGACATCGCTGTTGTCTCATAATCATCTTGTCTTAGTCATGGAAAAAATTTGTCATAGTTTTCATTAACAAAATTATCACTAGCCTTCACAATACTGTTTTAAAAGCATTTCTGTGTAATTCAGAAACTACAGGCTGGCAATTCTGATTGTTCTTGATACACCATGCAAAAAAGTGTGTACACAGTACATGATGTATACCATTAAGTTGCCTGAAAACATGTTCTGAAGACCATAATTTATTTTCGCCTTGAATAAAAATTCTTGTGTGAGTGGCAGTCACAAAAATGCTACGCTTTTACCACCATGAGGAAATTCAATGAATTATGTAAATGTGAATTGTACCCAAACCTACACACATCCTCCTCTTTGACTGGTAAAGCAACATTTCATATTTTGTAAGTGCAGACCTTGAACTAAATGACATAAACTAAAACACTCTTTGATAAGAGTTGCTGAATTATATGGAGGAGACAAGGAGGTGGTAGATACAGAACCTTTACTAATTGAAAAAAGCGAGATGGGAATTTATCAGGTGTTAAGTATAGGAAGAAGGTGGAGCTCCTGAACTTCACTTATTTCATAACTGCATATAGTACTCTCTCAAAATTTGCCTGGTCTTTGCATATTGGAACATGGCAGGCTTTGATGCTTTTTACTTCAACAAAACCTCAACAGTCTGCTCACTCGATTCATTTCATAGAAAGCATATGATTAAAGGATATAACTTTAATATCTTCAGAGTTTCAGTGTACATGTCCACTGAGGGTCTTCATGTATCATCAACAGCAGCTCCTCAGAGTGTGCTAAAGGTTAATCTTCTGGTCTATACTCACTAATATACTGGCTGCTAATTGATTCCTGCTTAATTTTCTTCCTGGTTAAATCTGCACTAAGACATGTTCTTTTAATACATTTTGCACATTAATATTTGCTGCCTTAAGTGTAGTCACTATTTCACTAAGGAATATTGAGTAGTTAAGTGGGCCCTCCCTCCCCTGATGACATAGGTCCTAAGTGCTCTGTTGCTGTAGGGTGCTACTATGGAAACAGAGGTCATCTTTCAGAGCACACCCACACAAGAGCAGGTAGATGTCTCAATGAAACATGGAACATCAATGTATTATAGCTTCAGAAGCAATTCAAGAATTCAAGGTCATCATGCTTCATCCGTCGACTTGATTGTTAACAGCCCTGTATTTAGAAATATTTATCTGTCTATTTTCTCTTCTGTACAACCCTTGCCTTATTCATGTAAATTTTATTCATGTAATGAAAACCTTTTTTCTGTTTGCTTTGATTTGTATATTTTATAATCTCTTTACTTTTAAACCATGTCTATTCGCAGCATTTACCACTTCCAACACTTCCTCAATCTTAATAGACATTCTAAAAGCTTCATTGAAACCTTTGACCCTACTGGGACATTTTGGGTCTAGCAATGTTGTACTTTTACCAGCTGTGCGATAGAACATACAATGTATGTCCATCAACACAAAATATAAGTCTAATGCCTTTATTTGACTGGATGCTGTAGTCAATCTACAGTAGTGGCTTTATCATCCTCTGAAAGTCTTATTTTAATATTAAGTTTGTTTTCTAGCTGGAAAGCTGCATGCGTACACAAACATGATGAGAGTCATTCAGATTGCAACCTTCATAATCCTGAAGCTGGAGGCTAGAAAGAGATCAGATGTTTCGCCTCAAGGAGTGTCTGATGATGAAACTGCTTGTCATCATGCAATTCAGTGCAGAATTGGTATTTTTATGAATGCAGTGAGGGTAGAGAACTGTGCTGCTCTGACCTGAAGCAGAATCCATCATCTAAGTGGATATGTTGGACCAAGTTGCAGAGAAGGTGCATTAAACGTAGTGCTTGCAGCATTAGTGATGAAGATACAGCATCCTCATGTAGTGACTGTCCAGAGAATAGCCACAACAAAGTGAAATGTGCGTGATGACCTAACTGTATAAAAGGCCTTCAGTTTAATATAAGTATTACAACTGATAACTTGGTAGAGTTGGGGAACTCGATCCCGGACTTGGACTCGAGTCCAGATTCGAGTCCAATTATGAATGAACTTGGACTTGTCATGGACTCAAATAAATTTGTACTTGAACTTGACACTAAAAAATTGCCCACTCACTCACTCATTTGACTGAATCACTTCAGTAACTTTAATAAAAATCACTGTACATTGCTTTATTTAATTTCCATAGTATTTCTTACTTGAATACTGATAGATTGTAGTCATATCTCCCACCCCTAAACATCAGAATTTGGTGATTCCAGTCTTGAATTTCATGTAAAATGTGAAATGTACTTCTCAATGTAGTAAATATCATAAAACCCTGATGATAGGGAAAGTTACAAGAACAGAGCTGTGTTCAGAAATGAGTTTGTTGTCATTCATAGACAGATTAAAAGCATTAATAAAGCATGAAGCTTGTTGTTATGACCTGCTGCTAAATGTAACTCTACTCTGTCCTCTCTCTCTCAGACTATATAACTGTGGGAGAGACTCACCAAATTACTGAAATATCAACTCGAACTGGAGGACGCAATATAATGTGATACAATAACAAGACAGGTTCATTTGTATTTTCATACACTTATAATATAATAAAAGTTCTACATATACCTCTATATAACATTTTTTCTTTAAAACCATTTTTTGATCGGAATCTGATGACATGAAATAAAAATATTTAATGGCAATGGCAAGTTGTAATAGTTGTATTTTTTGTTACATTTATGTTGCCATTGGTTTGTGAAGGTTAAAATATTAATTTAACAGCTCTGTGTTAAGTTTACAATTGTAATTTCAAATCTTTTTCAATTGAATTACTTTCTGGACTCGGCTGGACTCAACTGGGACTCGGCCATTAAGGACTCGGACTTGAGTCCCACTCGGCCCCTTTTGGACTCGGGCCTCAGACTCGAATGGTTAAGGATTTGGTCTTGACTCAAACTCAACAAAGGTGGACTCGGACCCAACACTATAACTTGATGAATTGTTGTAATGTTCTACAGTGAATAAGTGATCCTAATTATCTAGCCTTCTGCATTGTTGCCCTATTTAGTGATGTTGTACCACACTTCAGTTTAGTAATTATTCACACCCAAGTGTGAATAATTACTAAACTAAACTAATTCAACTACAGATTACTCAGATACTCCAACCTATTTTCTACTGGAACCCTTATCTGTAAAGATCTTTGACATATCGTGCTGAGTGCCATTGCCACTAAGCTGAAGTAAATATCCTTCTGCTTGATACTGTCATCCTGAGTCTTGATCTACATCCTGTAGTGAATACAATAAACTGCAACAAGACAAAGTTATCAATCCTATCTCTTCCTAATACTAACATAACAATGGTTATTGCACACAAGACAATAACTGGTCTGGGAGGTTAGTAAACTTGTAAGGCAGAGTGCTGGAGAGCTGGGAAAGGACTGGGTGGACTGAGATGGGACAGGAAACGTGTTCTAGAAAAAAAAAACCAGCACAATGAATACTATAAAAATGGTATGTTTATCTCAGGGGTTTTTAAACTTTTTTCAGGTGACCTATATTTTTGTCAGTTATTTTTACCTTGTCCCATACAGCATAAACAATGAATCTAACAAAAAAAATTAGTAGCACAAAAGAAGATACTTTTTTTTTTCTTGGCTGACTCAGAAGCAACATTGCTGCTGACTGCTGTCATCTGTTGTGCTTCCTCCTGCTTGCTCTGATGGCTGGCAAACGTGTTCAGTAGCTTGTGGCTTAGTCTTTCAATGCATTTCAATGCCTTTTGTTGGCCTGTTTGTTTATCACAGCTTTTTACCATTTACACTAAATGGCAAAAATGTATATGTGTACACCTGGTCATCACATCTATATCTGGGCCTTCCCCAAACTGTTGCCACAATGTTGGAAGCACAGAATTGCGTAGAATGTCTGTGTATGCCGTAGCATTACAATTTCTTTTGACTGGAATTAAGAAGCCCAAACCTTTTCCAGCATGAAAATACCACTGTGCACAAAATGAGATCCATAATGGCATGGTTTGCCAAGGTTGGAGTGGAAGAATTTACTTGGTCAACACAGAGACTTGACCTCAATCCCTTTAAACACCTTTGGGATGAACTGAAGAGCCTTCCCAGAAGAGTGGAGGCTGTTATAGCAGCAAGAGGGAGACAAATTTTGCAATGGGATGTTCAACAAACATGTATGATTGTGATGGTTAGGTGTCCACAAACATTTTGCCATATAGTCTGTATGACAAATGCAATGTTTAACAGCTTCAGCTAGGCTAACCAGTCATAAACTTGTGTGGATTGCAGCGAAGTTATACATATTACATAACATAATTCATGTGCAGATATTTCATGATTATTTTGCAAAATCTGAAGATGCAGATTTGTGCCTGTTAAGGCGTTTTGCTCTCTGTGACCCTTTTTTCATTTAATTTTTAAAGCTTAATCACTCTAATGGAGGGACTAACGTCTGGATAACTGAATCATCTAATTCTACAGTTGGCCATATATCAGGGGCTTTGTCTGCTTCAATTTAATATTATTGACTTTGGCTTTACATTTAATTTTTAGGGATGAAGTGGTTTGGTGATTGTTGTTACTGTTGATGATTTTCTGGCTGCATGTTTATAGCTCCAGTAGATATTAAAAGGGGTGTGTAGAATTTTTTTATATCTCTTTATGTGATCCTACTAAGTTTCAGAACTGTTTTATAGTGTTTGATATATAAAATAGTTGATGTGTTGATAAATATATTATCCTAATTTACATTTAATAATAGTCACAGCAATTGGCACTTTATTATTGCTAGGATTCAGAATGTGACAATGAATTTAACAATACAGCTAACTACAAACATGTTAATGTTGCTCTTACTGCACATAGTAGCTTTTCAGACTTCCCAAAATCAGTCTGCACAGGCACTCATGTTTTTAAGTGACGCAACACAACATAATACACAGGCTGATAGCTTGAACACTGTCATTTTTGTGAATTTTATATATATAATGTATATGTGTGTGTGTGTGTGTCTGTATGTATGCTATATTTGTATAGTGTAGTTCTCAAAAATCAATTTGAACTGCCCTTAGCAGAATATCTGCAGAATTAATTACCATGGTTATCCCAGTACAATTGAACTTTATATTGTATTACATTTGTTTTCAGAGCCATTAATCACCGCATCAGACCACGTCACCCTGTCAACAGATTTCCATGGGACATCAATCACACTTCAGTGTAACCTGACTAGCTCTCCGCAGAACCAAATTGAGAACTACTGGATGAAAAATGGGAAGGAAATCCAAGATACACGTCACTCATACCAGAGGGCCACTGAGTACATGTAGGCACTGCATACTATCACGTGACTTAAATAATGACAGCTTATTTTATGATTGGTATATTTTGTGTTTTTTTACAAAATTATCATACTAAATAGAATTAATTGAAAAAATTTCAATTAGATACACACCAGGGCATATTTTGCTAAGATTTTAATGTTGCTTACCTCTCTGCCTCACAGAGCATAATACTACAGTAGGAGTGGACACCTATTAGTGTAAGCCAGGACAACAAGCAGAGGCTTTTCTGGAAACTGCCCACATGCAGTAACACTACCACTTTGTGAAACTGTGCTTAAAACACATTTCTTTTTTCTTCAAAACAGGCAATTCCATAAATTCTCTTAGAGCACAGTTCATTCTTACCTGGAATTCTCATATTCATATTTTAAAATATCTATTGGAGCCTATAATAACCCAATCCAACACAATACAAGCAAGTTTATGGCTAAAATAAAAAATGGAAAAAGAAATCTTTAACATCATTTGGTATCAGTTTTTGATGACACAGTCATTACACTTGGTTGACTCTAAATTTATGGACAGCTGTTTCTTTGATCACTCAGAAATCACCAACAATTTCATTTGAGGGTTTTTGATACAAACTTCTCAAAATTTCTCCCTCTTTTTAATGTCTCAAGACTGGCTAGTATTGTCGAAATTCGAACATAATTCATTTAGTTAACTGAAAAATCTTTATGTATATGTGTCTTATTATTGAAGAACTGAAGAACAAGTGGTGTAAATGCTGTATTGACTTACATTCCATACTTGAAATAAAAACCATGCAGCTGTTGGTTTTTAATCAACTGCGCACAAGACAAATTTAGGTCATATTAGGCTGGTGTTAAAAGTAAAATTGTGGTGGCTTTGTCATGCTGTGGGGGACATTTCACTAGCATAGTGTGGGGCTGTTTGTCTCTCTAGAGGGAACCATCATTGCAAATCAAAGTTATTCTGACAGATTCTGTTTATGAAATGAGGTAGTTCTATCTCGATAGGAGTGGTCTGTTCTCGGATGTCAGTGTCCATATCCACAGGATATAAGGGCTCAGTGAATGGTTTAATCAGTATGAAAATGCTGTAAAAAGGTTTAAAGTGTCTATTGAGAACAATGGACCAGTAGTACATTTTTACTTTTGCATGTAGTCTCTACTTTCTCTAATTTATGTCACACTATTTTTTGACTCGCATTGTATTTGACTAATATTAATAATGCAGCAACTGTTCCAAAAATTATGCCGTCACTGGAAACACCAGCCCACAGAGCTGACAATTGAGGGCAAGTGGCAGCACCTTAAAGTATGTCATTAATAAATCAATTTTTTCTATACAGAATCAATAAACCAAGGGCAGATGATGCAGGGGAGTATATGTGTGTGTATACATTTGATTCTACATTTGAATTTGGCCCTACTGCCAATGCCACCATTGAAGTGAAAGGTAAGATTTTCTCAAGTTATCTCAATCTTTTAAACAGATTAAGGTTGCTAGTCTGTACCCTTTTCAGAACTACAAGTGCATTCAAATAAGGCATTCTGAGTCAGTGTATTTAAATAGGCAATATTCCTGATGTCCTGTTTAACACTGGATTTGCAACCTGGCACCTAAATATAAATTATAGTTAGTAATCACCCTAATCACATGTTTGTTTTTTGCCTCTGTATGGCCTAAAGGCAAGTGTCAGCAACAGCAGCTGAAAACCTGACTCAGTCAGTGTACTGCGACTGAAGGACATAGTCATGAAGCAAGGTGTTAAAATGGAGGCCAGGATGACTGTGCAGGATTGTTAGCTCTCTCTGTCTCCTACATTTTTTCATCTTGATTGCTGTAAATATACAGAAGTAGTGAATTGTGCCATAAGATCGCTTTTTTGACATTACAGGCTACATTTTGGTGTGTATTTTTATATACTCTACAAAATATTCTGTCAGAGATGACAAGCTTAGAATGTTGTAAAGGGCTTGATGGCATGGCCAGATAATGAGTGTGGCGTGATGCTTTTTGGTTGCCTCAAGAACCATATTAAGTACATACTTTCATCACACAAGCAAGGTGTGTGTGTCTAAAGGTATTAGTGTGTGTGGAAATGGAGTTTGTGGTGTTTATGTAGTCTCCCAGCCTGTCTGTCTCTCTCACTGGATATACTTTGTCCACATGGTGTATTGTCCAAGGAATTGGTGATTAAATGCTCCTTTTCCTCAAATGAATGACACTTGGACCTAAATTGTATACCACTACGCAATATTTTGATGAGAAGTGTAGCATACTTGTTTCTCTTCTGACAAAGCTGAAAGCCTGCTTTAGCTCTGAATGCAGTACTATGATGATAATTTGTGTAATATGTTTATATACAAAAAGACCTATAGAGGCATCTAGGAAGTAACTTGTGTATAGTGGATGTGGTAAAGGTTGAACATAGTAAACAGCTTAGCTGTCTTAAATTTCTGATTTCCCTGAGAAGTTTATTCTGTATGACATTTGGTTTCAAATTTTGCCTTTGACTTTTAAAGCATCTGTAGTTGATAAAGCTAAATTGTATGGCACTACTAAAATATTTCATACTTTGAAAAAAATGTAAACGGCTATGCAAGAGATTTATTAAAATAGGAATTTTGTGTAGACTGTGCCTTAATGTCCTTTTGTCTTTCTCCTTCAGCTGCTCCAGACATCACAGGACACACGCGCAGTGAGAATAAGAATGAGGGGGAGCACGCCCTCCTCTACTGCAAATCCGTTGGCTACCCTAATCCTATCTGGTCCTGGCGCAAGTTAGACAGCAATGGCTTTTTTGTATGTTTCATTCTTATTCCAGTAAATTAGCTCTTTTTTGATCAATCTCATAAGGGCAGTCATTCTTGATTTGTTCAAAATTATAATCTCTTAACCTTGTGGGAAATGTTGTGAGCCAAAACCCA
>CM022764.1:16491107-16961107 GCA_012411365.1 Ameiurus melas | reverse complement strand
AAAGAGCAATTTGAGAAAGCAGGCCGAAGTTTCATGGAAGAAACGTTGCAGTTAGGAATCTCACAAAGACCAAATATTCTCTGGGGCTTTTATTTGTTCCCTGACTGCTACAACTACGATTTTGAGAAACCAAGCTATACGGGGAGATGCTCTCAGACCACAACACAGTTAAATACTGAACTTCTCTGGCTGTGGGAGGCAAGCACTGCCCTCTTCCCATCAGCATACATGCCTGTTTCTATAAGTGGAACCCAGAAAGCAGCACTATTCATCCGAAACCAGGTGCTAGAGGCAATGAGAGTGGCAGATATCCCTCAAAAGAACTACACTGCTCCTATTTATTTGTACTTGCGACCCCTTTTGCAAGCACAGAAGGAGCAATATATGCGAGAGGCAAGAGTTTTTCTACATGGACATTTCTGTCAATTTCTTTTAGTAGTATAGCAATGCAGCCATCACAAAAAATACAGATGAAAATTGTGTCATTTTGGCTTTTCTCAGGTCGACCTGATTCGGAGTATTGGTGAGAGTGCAGCTTTGGGGGCTGCTGGTTGTGTGCTATGGGGATCTAGCTATGATTTCAATGACAAGGTACAATTTTTTATGTCATCTTTATTGTAATATGGCAACTAATTATACCACTCGAACATACTTGTATCAGCAGAATGAAAGTAAAAAAAATATTAATATGTTTTAAGCCACTAGATTATTGACTCATTGATCCTTCACTAGAATCTGGTTCACACTTATGGACTGGAGCCATTCCACCGGCATAATAAATAACAATTAATATCCAACTTCTCTTTTCCTTTAGGCATCATGTGAATCCCTTTCTACATACTTGTCTAATATGTTAAATAAATACATCATCAATGTTACAACAGCAGCCGAACTCTGCAGTGATCTGCTGTGTCAAGGTAATGGGCGCTGTGTCCGTAAAACCTATGATTCAGATGACTACCTACACCTCAACGTAAACAGCTTTAATATACAGAAGATTAATGGGATGTATAACGTCACTGGGGAACCTTCTATCACTGACCTCACTGCCTGGGCTGACAAGTTTACTTGTCAGTGCTATGACGACAAGAAATGCACAGGATTGCCCTCAGGATTTGAGTATAGTGATAGACGATTCATTGGACACCTGCCAGTACTGCTTGCTGCATATCTGCTAGGTGAATTGTTGTAGAAAGTCACACATTTTACATTAAATGAAATGAGGAAATAAACATTCCAAGGAATTCAATTTAACATCTTAAGAACACTCATTTCCTTCTGTCCAGAATCCTGCAATTATAAATGACTGCATTCCACTGATGTGATGTTTGATCTTTATAAGATTTGATGTATGTAAGGAATTAGAAAATAATGCACAATCGATGAAGCAGAAAGGCCGTTACACCTTGGGTGTGCATTATATTCAAATAATTCAGTGGACCAGAGTCAAGTATTCTGCTTATACCACAGTTACCACACCTCAAACATAGTTCAAGGTTTTTTCCTTAAAACACTCTTGTGTGTGGACCTAATTTATTACACATTGCATGACAAGTCTCCATTGTTTTCTGTCATTTTGTTTGTTGTTAGCGCTGTGTGCAGTGGTAGAAGTAGGCTAACTTTTCCCTTATTTCTGAACTACTTTAGCTGTGCATTTACTGAAAAATAATTGTACTCTCAGAATGTCTGGCAGCCAATCAGAACTGAGAATTCAACAGCGCTGTGGTACAAGTAATATCAATGTACTGCAGATTATACAGCCCTTTGGCCTGTAGTATGTCCAGCTACAGTTGCAAAACATCTGCCTCAATACTTGTGTGTGTTGTGAGGCTTTAGCTATGATTTTAATGATAAGGTAATGCCTTGTATTTTTATAAAGCATATAAAGAGTTTTCAACTCCATTTTGTTTACCGTACATGTGACTATTAGGGCAGATGATGAGTGCTGAGTAATACATTAAAAAACAAACAAAAGCACACTAGCAAATCCACCAAGGAATGGTTCAAAAAGAAGAAAAGCCCGGATTTGAATCCTGTTCAAATGTTGTGGGGGACAGTACTTCAAGAAAAACCTCAAACATCTTGCAAATGAAACAATATTACATGGAAGAGTGATCAGAAATTAAAGCAAGCCTGGCGGACTTTTATGCAAAATGCCTACAAGAAGTTATTTCTGCTAAAAGGGGAAATACCAGCTTCTGAGGCCAAGGGTGTACTTACTTTTTCCACATAAATATAGTGATCTATTGATATTTCTGTTGTATAAATTATTGAAAAAGATAATTTTCCTTGTGTTTTTTTTCAAGTATATCAACTTCATTAATAGGCACGGTTTCAAAAATGATCAAATGTTTGCTTGTCCAAATATGTCAAAAAAGGCAACAATTTCCATGAGGTGTACTTATTTTTTCACATGACTGTAACTAAGTAAATAAGCATGTTGTCAATGTTACGACCGTGCCTGAACAGTGCAGTGACCTGCTGTGTCAAAGTAATGGCCACTGTGTCCTTAAAAGCTGTGATTCAGATGACTACCTATACCAACATAAACAGCAGATTGTACTGAATATACAGAATACTGATGGGATGTATAAAGTCTCTGAGCAACCTTCCATCACTGACCTGACCACCTGGGCTGACACATGCACCTGTCAGTGATATAAGATAACTAATTAATATAAGATCACCATTCAGGATGTTCTTTTCTACCATTTATGTATATTCACCCAGGATTTTTCTTGGGTGCTATGTTGCTTGAACAAGGAAACTAAAACAGAATTCACGCTCCCATTCTTGTTATAAGGAAACCTTGAAGGAGGTTTTGTTGCCTTATTTATTTGTGTTTCAATCAACTGGGAATTATTCTGATTGTTTTTTTTATCCATTATTTTCTCCTTTTACACAAACCTGTTTTCAGAGCTAAATGAGCTCATTTTGTCAGTAAAAATTTTCTGAAAATTTGAGGGTGCATTCAATAAACAATGATATTTAACGAGTATACAAATTGCTCTGGTGACGCATGTATATATACTTTTTTCACTCAAATACCTTAATACGCACACAGCATATGTTCTTGTCTTCATACCACAGGATTAATAACAAAATTGAGGTTGTAGTAATCAGTTACAGGCCATTGTGTAATAGTTTTCTTGAATGTTCACTAATATTGTTATCAGTTCAACAGATATATATATAAGGAAACTAAATATATTATATTATAATACATATATATACTATATATATATATGCATATATTAGCATAAATTAGTTATGCTGAATAATAGGCAAAGGACATGAAAATTCAAAAATCAAATGAGTTTTTCTGAAAACAATTTTTTAGTCTGAATGTTAATTATCACCAAATGATAGACAGCATATCTGATATGATATAATTGATATATCCTTTAGCACATAAACATTGATGCAAGGATAATCTTTGTGTGCAGGGGTATATATGGCTAGAAAAATTATTGTTATAAATTAAAATAAAATATGCTGTAACTTGTACTTAATTATATGAACTTAATAATATGATGTATGTGATGAGATAAGCAAAGCATGTAATTCAACATGAACAATAATAGAAAAAAGAACAAACAGCAGTATAAAAGCTATGTTTTGCACAGAAGTCATTATACATATACAAAGTCAAATTGTACTATGTCCACTAATTCCATTTAATCTTAAACATACATAATTTATTTTAGTCAACATAAAGATAAAATATTTTTAGAAGACCAACAAAGTACACAGTGGAACAAATTATTGTTTTAACTTTAAAAAAACGACGTTCTGTGCACTGCTGTGATGCTCAGGTAGCGTGAGCACGCGAACTGCGACACCAGCAGGGAGTTGTGGAGACAGCCAGTGGACAGAGCCCAAGCTTTAAACACCCAGGAGCACTCAGCGTGGAGTAGCCAAGCAGACAGTGAGATCGAGATGCAGCCAAGAGCCCATGATCACTCTGGATGAACGGAGAACTACAGCAGCTGAGGTGGGAGAGTCTGTCCATAGACAACAATCAGTCGTACACTGCACAAATCTGCATTGTGGGCAAAAGTTAGATTTTGGTTTCATCTGACCAGAGCACCTTCCACATGTTTGGTGTGTCTCCCAGGTGGCTTGTGGCAAACTTTAGACGAGACTTTTTATGGATATCTTTGAGAAATGGCTTTCTTCTTGCCACTCTTCCATAAAGGCCAGATTTGTGCAGTGTACGACTGATTGTTGTCCTATAGACAGACTCTCCCACCTCAGCTGTAGTTCTCTGCAGTTCATCCAGAGTGATCATGGGCCTCTTGGCTGCATCTCTGATCAGTCTTCTCCTTGTCTGAGCTGAAGGTTTAGAGGGATGGCCAGGTCTTGGTTGATTTGCAGTGGTCTGATACTCCTTCCATTTCAAAATGATCGCTTGCACAGTGCTCCTTGTGATGTTTAAAGCTTGGGAAATCTTTTTGTATCCAAATCCGGCTTTAAACTTCTCCACAACAGTATTACGGACCTGCCTGGTGTGTTCCTTGGTCTTCATGATGCTCTCTGCGCTTTCAACAGAACCCTGAGACTATCACAGAGCAG
This sequence comes from Ameiurus melas, assembly GCA_012411365.1. Lineage (NCBI taxonomy): Eukaryota > Metazoa > Chordata > Actinopteri > Siluriformes > Ictaluridae > Ameiurus > Ameiurus melas. The sequence continues at coordinate 16,956,532 of CM022764.1, read as the reverse complement.
GTGCATTTATACAGAGACTTGATTACACACAGGTGGATTCTATTTATCACCATCAGTCATTTAGGACAACATTGGATCATTCAGAGATCCTCGCTGAACTTCTGGAGTGAGTTTGCTGCACTGAAAGTAAAAAGGGGCCGAATAATTTTGCACGCATCACTTGTCAGTTTTTTGTTTGCTAAAAAAGTTTAAAATATCCAATAGATTTCGTTCCACTTCACAATTGTGTCCCACTTGTTGGTGATTCTTCACAAAAAATTTACATTTTATATCTTTATGTTTGAATCCTGAAATGTGGCAAAAGGTTGAAAAGTTCAAGGGGGCCGAATACTTTTGCAAGGCACTGTAGATTACAGTCTGGGTAATGTGTGTTTTAAAGAGTAAAGCCATTCATAAAGGTCACAAGTTTGCACCTGTTTCCTTTTGTAGTAATGTAGAATGAAGGTCAACATGATGATAAGAAGTTAAGCCCAGTGGAAACTTCAGAATATGGAACAAGAAAATTAGCTGTGGGGAGCATGGTGGTGCAGTGGGTCGCACTGCTGCATCATAGCTCCAAGGTCTCTAATTTAGGTTGCTGTCTGTGTTGAATTTTGCATGTTCTCCTCGAGGCCATGTGAGTTTCCTTCTGGGTTTTAAGGTTTCCTTCCACTACCCAAAAACACAGTAGTACAATAAATAAAATAAAAAAATGTTGACTGAATATACATTGGTTCCATGTGAAGAACTGAGTTGCATTAGCACAAGTTGTTTTCATTCAGCCAACATGATTTGATAGTTTTTTTTTCCAAACACTATGAATTTACCCAAGTTCATTCAGGATTAAACCCAGGACCCTGATGTTGTGAGCTGGTAACATTACCCACTGCACTATCATGTGACACATGAGCATAACTGCATATGATGCAGTTGGATTACGTTAATACTTCTTGAATTGATCACACGCATAATAAAACATTATTCTAGTAGATTAGATACTTGTTTAAATGAAATTTAATATAAACTTGAAATCACGTTTGAAAAAGAAATGTAAAATTTTTGTGTAAACATAACACTTTCTCTTAATCTGACTGAAGTATACAAATCAAACACATATATGACCACACACATTTTTAAACCAGATAAGCAATTACACAATGGCAGCAAAGTGTTATCATAAAAACAAATATAAAACCTTTGATAAGATGCTGCAAAATATATATAATGCTGCAAATCTTACAAGGAAGTGGGCTGCTTTATTCAGCTTAGAACAGATTCAGTGGTATGATTGTTATTTAAATCAACACAAATTTTAAATAATTTGGAAGTTTTAATGCCTCCGTGTTGTATGTTGCTATTCATTGGTTTTAGGGTGCAACAATGTGTTATCCTGGTGAGAGAGGACATCGTATTTACCTGCTCCTTTTAACCTTTTCTGTAAACTTCTACCATGGTATTTCCTTGTCTTTTCCCCTAACAGCTGCTCCAATCTTTAAGGATACACCTTTTGCAGTCATATGGAACGCACCTACACATGTGTGCCAAAACCTCAAGATTTCTTTGGACTTTTCTGTCTTTCAAGCAGTGACCACACCAGCCAGTGAACCTAATCAGTTACTTTTCCTGTTCTACTCCAATCGGCTCGGACTATACCCATACACAGAGCCTAGTACAGGGAGGCAGTTTAATGGTGGCATTCCACAGAAAGGGAACCTGACAGCCAGCCTTATGAAAGCCCATAATGATATTATCCAGTATATTCCTGAGTTCACCCCAGGCTTGGCTGTGATTGACTGGGAGGAATGGCGTCCACTGTGGGCCAGGAACTGGGCCTCCAAAGACATCTATCAGAAGCTTTCCATTCAGTATGCAAAGGAAAATAACCCACTTCTATCCCCCAGTGAGATTGATTCTGTTGCTATACAGCAATTTGAGAACACAGCCAAGGCTTACATGGAGAACACCATGCAGCTGGGGATCAAACTGCGTCCAAACTACCTCTGGGGCTTCTACCTGTTTCCAGATTGCTACAACTATGGGTGGGGTAACCCAGACTACACAGGTGAATGCCCAGCGATTGAGAAAAGCCGCAACAATGAGCTCCTTTGGCTGTGGGAGTCCAGTACAGCTTTATTTCCCTCAGCATATTTGTCACTCAGCCTGAGGGAACAACCTGACGCAGCTCTGTTTGTCCGGGGTCTTGTGAAAGAAGCTGTGAGGGTGTCGGCTCTTCCAAAGTCTCTCTACACTACACCAATTTATGTTTACTTACGTCCTGTCTTCAGAGATCAGAACAAAGTATTTCTCTGTGAGGTATGATAAAGCTTCAGGAACAAATAAGCCAACATTCATTATGGCAAAGCATAATATACTATTACACATATACTCAGCAAAAAAAAGAAATGTCCCTTATTCCTGTGATTGTATTTTAAAGATAATTTTGTAAAATCCAAATAAGCTTTACAGATCTTTATTAGAAAGGGCTTAAAAGATATTTCCCATGCTTGTTCAAAGAACCATAAACAATTATTGCACATGCACCCGTGGAACAGTCCTTAAAACAGTTTACAGGCAGTAGAAAATTAAGGTCACAGCTACAACAACTTAGGACACTAACGAGACCTTTCTACTGACTCTGAAAAACACCAGAAGAAAGATGCCTAGGGTTCCTGCTCACCTGCTGAACATGCCATATTCCTGTTGCAGGGAGGCATGAGGACTACAGATGTGGCCAGTGAAATATACAGTCAAATAGATTATTCCCTTTTTAGGTTTTGTTAACTTCAGTATAAACATGGGAAATATGGAAAATCTCTACTCAAGACATAGGAACCTGGTCTACTATTTTCTCTTTATGTCTCCGTTTTCTCTCAGGCAGATCTAGTCCATACTATTGGAGAGAGCGCAGCTTTAGGTGCATCAGGTGTAGTGCTCTGGGGTGCAAGTGCTGACTACAACAGCAAGGTATGCAAATTTTAGATATGTTTAAAATGCAGTATATCTAATCTAATTTATGTCTATCCAACATCTGATATTCAAGCAAATTTTAATTAATATATAAATATGCATAATATTTACATGACTCTATTACTGTTATTGAACACCTGTCATCGTTTTAAAGTCCATCTCAAATTGATTTACAATATGTTCAAAAACAAAATCATGACAATTGTACAGATGCTTTCTTCAGATCAGAGAAGACTTAGGTCTTTTGGGATCTAATTATCTACTGTTCAACCTAAATTGATTCAATGCTAAATTAAAATGCTAGGTCTTGAACTTTCTCTTTATGGTAATTGAGAATCAAATATCATTTAACATATTTCAGACATTTATTTGCTTAAAGTCACAAAATTATTTTGAAGACAATTATTTATCTATCTATCTATCTATCTATCTATCTATCTATCTATCTATCTATCTATCTATCTATCTATCTATCTATCTATCTATCTATCTATCTATTTTTCTAATTTTAATGATTAATTGTGTTTTAGGTGCACCAATAAAGTTACAATGAATAAGATAATAAAATGCAGAGTGACTTATATCTGAGTGGTTTTCACCAGATGTGTAGAGTCCCATGTTAAAAATATTTATTATCCGATTTTAATGGTCAATACTTTTTTTTTATAACATAAACCATAAACTCCATTTTGCCTAGTTAACTGACATCTCAAAATACTGCTGAGATTTTTAGTTCCATTTTTTCATGTAATGAGACACTTATATGTTAAAAAAAATCCTGGAGCAAATGAAACAAACATTTGTACCATTAAACAGTTGCTAAATTTGATTTATTCTCTCTCCTCTACCACTTTCAGTCCTCATGTGAAGCACTGGCTGCTTATCTGCCCTCTACACTTAACCCTTATGTGGCCAACGTAAGTGCAGCTGCAAAACTCTGCAGTCAGACACTGTGCCAAGGCAATGGTCGCTGTGTCCGCCAGAACCCCGACTCAGCAGTCTACCTGCACCTGAACCCAAATAACTTCAACATTCAGCAGCATGATGGGAAATATGTGGCTGTTGGCGTGCCTTCCCAAAGTGATCTTAATGTCTTTATAAACAGCTTTTCCTGCCAGTGTTATGTAGGTCAAGTGTGTTCTGCCAACACATCCATTTCAGTACCCAAGACTCCAGTAGTAATTCAAGTGTGATTTGAAGTTCTTCTTGCTACCTGTTTGAATTACTACCTGTATGAGTTACTGTAAAACTATGCTACAATAAAAAAAATTATTGACTAAGTGGAATTTTAAAAAATCACAAAGTATATAAAATAACATGGAAAGCATTTAAATAAAAGATTTTTTTTAAATCATGATTTAGAATTGTTTCAGTATTGGAGGAAGAGATACGTAGAGAACTTAATGTCATATGAAGAGATAACTAGAAACCAGCAAAGGCCAATTTCTCAATTCACATGTTCAAAAATATATAAATAGGCTAAATAAAAAAAAATCATAAATCCCATAATCATCAAAATATTTATCTAGTTACAGTAAGGGGAGGCGGGATGTCAATATAGCAATATTACGTCATATGATCACCACGTGGGTCAATATGATGTAATAAGGTCTGGTATGTGCACCCTGCACTGCTACTTGCACTGTTATGAGAGGTGATCAGGCATCAGAATAAATGGAATTGAAAGTAGTGTAAGGGTTCATGGAACAATTTCAGACGTAGTGCATCATTGTGCGTTTAGAAAAAAAAATGCCGAGGAGATGCATTGGGTTGGGAGTCTGTCAATTTTTTTCTTTTTTTGCACCAACCAATAAGGTAAATGCTTATTGCATTGGCCAATCGCAGATTAAAATTAGCCACCCGTCATTTCCCTCCCAGCCAACCACAAATATTGATTAAGTTACCAATTAACAGGGTGCCCCACTCCGGTGACGTTGTTTAGATTGTGGCTACTTGCGGAATTTATAGCAGTGAGATCTTTGCACTCCCTCTAGTGGATGTATAATTAATTGCTAATGACTTAGACACGCTTTTTTTAAACTTCATATTATATTCTCATATGCCCTTTGACTTAAACTTGCTTATACAACCCTAAAGGCTATTGTTAATGTTTTTGTTGTTGTTGTTTCCTCCCGAGTTTTTCAGATTTTTTCCCATGCTCTCTACTACATGTTACCTGAAATGTCTTGATCTGTAACAAAACTGTTCACACGTTCTTTTATAAACCACATTTCCATGGTTTTACAAAAAAAAAAAAAAGTGGGCTATATTTAGTAGAGAGCTGAGTACACGATCGTGTCACTGTCATTGCATTGTGAAATATGTGGGAATAAGAAACAGTGGGAATAAATTATTTAGATCAGAGCCATTTTACATCTGTTTCTGATTGATATCAAAAACTTATTTCTTGCTCTATTGCTTTTGGCCCTGAAGATGAGATTTACAGTTTGAGAGCAAAGAAATCAAATAAATTTTCAGGATCAACAGCAATTGCACCTGAGTGTAAGTAATGTGTTAAAAAAAAAAAAGATTAAACTGTTGAATATTTGATTATTTGAAAATGTTAGATGATAATATAAAAAGTACAGAGAAGCCCCTTCCTATGTTGTACAAAAATGACCATATTTAGGAAGGCCTACATATTTAGAAATTGCAACAACAACAACAACAACAACAACAACAACAACAACAACAACAACAACAACAAAAAGTCATGTGTGATCCTGTGTAATGTTTTTTTGTTGTTGTTGTTGTTTGTTTTTCCAGCTGAGGAGCCTGATGAAGGTAAGGTCAACATGAACTACTTTCATATGTTTATTCTATTCTGATTTTTCTACTCACTGTTTTTTTTTCTGAGTTAGATGAGGAACAACCTATTTGAAAAAAAAAGCAAAAAGATCTACTGTGATGTTGCCCAAGGCTACTTGCTGTGAGTACATTTACATGTTTTCAGTCATTTAAATAGTTATACTTCCATTAAATTAAATGAATATTCCATGTTGAACTCAGTCTATAGTATTTGTGTGCTAATTACCACAAAATTTAATTTCAGTTCTCCTTTTCTGCAAAAATACAAAATTTTGCATTTCCATTGCACTTTTACGTAATTTTACGTAAACATGATACTTGTTTTCAAAAGTATAGCCACATGATTTAAACATGTGCTAATAACATTATTTTTTATGGCTGTAAACAAACAAACAAACAAAAAACTTTACAGCTCTAACATGCAATTTATTTTTTAGTAATGTGTTTACAGTTCCATCTCCTTCAACATCACAACTGCAGCCACATCAGTCAATTTCAAGGTATACAATTTTTTTTTTTTTTTTGATAACTACACACACGGATACAGATATTGATCTGAATAATGTTTTTGTGACTTGTTTAAGGAAGTGTGAATGATCCACAATCTATTCGAGATGGTAAATATTTAATTTAATAATATTTATCATACAGTCAGTTTTATTAATTGTCTCCCAAACAGACTTATGTTGACTTATGGCAGTGTACATTTTTTTCATTGCTGTAGGTAGTAATGTTAATGATGTTTCAAAACAATTTCTTTAAAGAAATGTACAAGTTATTTGAAAGTTTGGAGAGGAGAATCATGCTGAAACTAAACAAATTCAGGACAACATCACAGCAGCGGTCGGAACAATGCAGCAGTCAATGAGCCAGCCAAGTGCCTCTGTCTCTGATCTTACAAAGGTGCTAGAGGTGCCTTGTAAGACTGTGGAGGAATTAAAAGAGCTGTGTGAAAAGTTGAAACATGTTGACTTTCGAAAGAAGATGGTGTGTGCCACAACACAAGCAACATTACTACTCATTGTTAGCCTGAAATAATTTTAAAACAATTTACTCTTGTGATTGTTGTTGTTTGTAGATTCGTTATCTGTGTATTCAGAGTGGAGGCAGTTTAGGAGATGGAATTAGGAGGATGCTGAAAAAATTGGAGATAACTCCTATTGGAAACATTACAGTTACCAAGGGAGAAAGGGAAAAATTTCAGCAGCTCCTAATCAATGATGCCATCATATGTAAGTTTCAAAACTTGCCACTAATGACTTATAATGTGTCTGTGCAAATCCCCAAAATCTCAAAAATTATTTGGAATGTAAATAGGTTGTAAATAAGAATGTACATTGTAAATGTAAAAGTTGTTAGTTCTCCGTACATAAATACTCATACCATGGTCTATTATGAAAACAAGAGTAATGTTGATGCTTTTTGAATAGAACTTTAGTCTGACTTCTAGTTTTAATAACTGTGATCTCTGTATTGAGTCAAGGTGACTGCAGTAAGGCATACCCACACCAAAAATTCCAGAGTGTGGAGGAAATGATTGCTGTGACCCTAAAGCATGCCCCAGTTCATGCAAAAACAGCAAATCAGGTGAGTGCATTATAACATTTAATTCTAGCAGTTATAAAGAATCAGCCAAAAAACATTTATTATTCTCACCCTGACAGATGGACAGAAAGAGACAGACAGACAGATAGATGGATAGACAGACAGATAGCTAGAAGGATAGACAGATAGATCGATATACAATAGATTATAATTTGTACCTGTTTGTCAGCATTATAGCTTTGGGTCACACACTTTGATCCGGATGATCAAACGCATAAAGGAGTTCCAAATATCGCGTGTAATTAACCAAAAGTTTCTTTAGCTTTACGCTTTATGTAACAACTCTCCAAATGTATGCTGTGGACAATAATATCAGAACAGTACCAAAGTACATCATATAACAACATAATTCAATTTACATTACTTGATGTCACAGTAAACATGATCTCTGACCTGTGACTGAGATGCTCGTGTGACAAGGTCGTCCTGGAAACCACGTTAGATTATGAGCTCAGACTCAAGTCATTTTGATTTTTTAAGCTTACGTGGCTTCGTCTCTGAAGAGATCGAGCAATAGCTATATTTTAGTGTTTGCTTTTACACTACACACACTGCATAAGTGGGTGACACCAGTGTTTTAACTTAAAACATGTAGCTAGCAGGATATTTTAAATATATGAGCTACAAATTTGTTTGGTGAGTGAGAAAGGGTCAAGTGAACTGCTTTGGAACAATTATGTCACTCACCTAATCAGTAGATCGGGATGAAAAGCGTAAATGTGCATGTAATCGAGTACAAAAGTCACGCATAATTAACAGAGTTTTGCTTTAAGCTGCAGCCAATATCACAATAATATCAAAGATCCTAATACAAACAATCAATATATGTCATGAGCTAACTTATATTAATTGATGTCACAGTAAAACAAGAATAGAGGGTATTTTTCAGACAGTGAGTACATGATCTCTGAGCTGTGTCCGAGATGTGTGTGTGATGAAGCAAGTTACTTTATGAGTTGCATTATGATCTCATGTGTAGAGCTCAAACAGTGTGATGTTTGCATTCACACACATGCAAAATATGCAGTATTCAAATTCACCCACTTTAACGTCTGAGTAAATGTCCACACCGATAATGATGACATAAACATAATGACATAATGATGACATAAACAGGTACAAATGAAAATATTAGGTTAAAAAGAGACTTGGCTGAAGGCTTTTCAGCTTTAACCCCAACTGACAACCAGACACAATCCACGAGTACTAATTACACTGTGTATTGTTCTGTATATCTATATTGTGAATTTGTTTTTAGCTGGAAATTTCCGCATATTTCCGAACAGTTCACGAGAAAAGAAGGAAGCCACACCCATGTTGCACACAATCTGAAACATTTATAAATATTTCATTCATTTGTTTAGTTCCCCGCGAAATTGTAGTCACCTACGGAAAACCATAAGCGTCCATGCATTATTAAAGAATCATCATCATCATTATTATTATTATTATTATTATTATTATTATTATTATTATTTTGCTGTTGTTTTCTCGTGTTCTTAACATAGCAAGAAGTCGTTTTCTCACGATGTAACTGTATCCCGAGAAAGTCTAGCGCTGTGTGAATGGTGTCACATGCATGTTGGCATCTTCTCCAACATAAATGTAATAACTAAAGATGGACTTTATGTCCACATTACGAGACAGGGAGGTGTGTCCCCTTCTCAAGTGTCCGACACGCGAGAGAGAGAGAGAGGGAGAGAGAGGGAGAGAGGGGGGGGGGGGAGAGGGGGGGGAGGGTTGTGTGTGAGAGAGAGAGAGAGAGAGAGAGAGTTATAAAAAAAAAAGAGAGAGAGAGAGAGAGAGAGAGTGTGAGAGAGAGAGAGAGAGAGAGAGAGAGAGAGTGTGAGAGAGAGAGTGTGTGTGTGTGAGTGAGTGAGAGAGAGAGAGAGAGTAAAGAGAGAGAGTGTGAGAGAGAGAGAGTGAGAGAGAGAGAGTGTGAGAGAGGAAGAGAGAGAAAAAAAAAAGTTTTTCCATTGGCTTTGTAATGTTTCGTTCATTAAGATAATCTTCGCAAATGAACACAGCTTTTATGAATTTTGAATCCTTAATATAATCGCCATAAGTAAAAGCTAATGTTAGGCTCTTAAACGAACTACATCACGGTCGCATGACGTCAACGTCACCACCACTACGATTGCGACAACTCTTTTTTTTTTTTTACCAATAAAATTGGAAAATAATATACATGTATAGATGAAGATGGAAAGTTTGAGTTCGAGAGTGTAAATATAAACACAGTGAGGCTGTAGTAGGTGAGTTTTTGCTGCTTGATGACGTTTCATTTCCCCGACAGCCTCTGTAGTCCCATTTAGCCACTTGTTAGCAACCGCCTTTTTCAAGACATGGAAAAGCTTCTTCTTCTTTTTTTAATCCTGCGTGGGGTATTACTGATGTATTTTATATCGTACTATAAAACGTGAACATATCCTGAGCTTGTGTTAAACACACCTTATTTCAGGAATTTTACCCAAAAAAACCCATCCAATAAACTCACTGACTTCGGGAGGATTGATGTCCAGTACACAGGAAAAATAAGATCATGGGGAAAAAAACCCAACTTTTGTTATGTCGAGATCACGAGAAAGAAAAAAGAAAAAAATTAATAATGCACGGCAAAGAAGAAGATTACTAAAGGGGACCGTTTAGGGCTTCCGTAGTCTCCTGAGCTTAACAGTGACATTGCACCATCTGCAGAGACAGGAGGTTGGTCGAGTACTGGATGTCTGATTTTATTTTCTTGGTAAGTTTGTGCGTTTCATCTGTAATCTGAGAGAATGGCCTTAACCTGATATTTGGTTGCTCAAGTCAAGTTTTGTGTACGAAAAGTAATTTATTATAGAATACAGTTTAACATTAACCCACTAATTGGTACAAGAAACCATAAACTATTAAAGTCTCAGCAAAAGCTACTGTTTCTGTGTTGTCTACTGGTGAAAAAGTCACTTGCTACTGTGTTTCCAGTCTTATTTTCTATGAATAAAATGTCCATGAGAAAATTTAAATGAACTACTAGGACAGGTAATCTTATTTTCATTATCTTTAGCCTTTAAGATTGAACTTTTTAGTTACATGGGCAGCCATTAAATTACCGTATCATATAATTCATGTATTGAAGCATTTCACCAAGTGATTAAATCCATAAAACTAGCAATCATGGAATGATTGATGTTTGTTAGTTTTAAATTGAATTTCTATGTGGTGTGCTACATTTTAACTTGGTATATGTTAGAAGAAGGGATAAAAATCCTCCTCAGGGTGAAAAATCCCATTCCAGATTTAGTCCATGTTGCTGTTATAGTTACCTCTACTCTTCTGAGAAAGCTTTCCTCTAGATATTGGAATGTAGCTGTGGGGATTTGTGCTCAGTCAACTACAAGAGCATTAGTGAGGTCAGGTACTGATGTCCAGAGTAAAGTCCACAGTGTTGAATTAACACCTACAGTGTTTATTCATGTCCAGTTGGGCATGAATGAACACTGAGGATTTTGCTGTGTTGGATGAGGAGGCGTTCCAGTTTATCCAAGTGGTTTTCAGTGGGGTTGAGGTGCAGGCCACTTGAGTTCTTCCACTTCCACCTTGGTAAACCATGACTTCATGGATATTGCCTTTTGTACAGAGGCATTGTCATGCTGGAACATGTTGGGCCTCTTAGTTCCAGTGTTGAAGGGAAACTGTAATGCTACAGCATATAAAGACATTTGAGACAAGTGTGTGCTTCCAACCTTGTGGAAAAGTTAGGTCAAGGCCCACATATGGGGGTAATGGTAAGGTGTCCACATACATTTGGCCATATAGTGTATTCAGAAATGTCTAACCATATTATATTTTATTGAGTTTTTACAATATTTTCTTAGGTTTAATTTACAACGAGGAATAAGCACCAGAAAATCCATGGCGACCCTCACTCAGTTCACAAGAAGATATATGCAGCAACTACTTTTCCTCATCCTTTTGAACCTGGCTGGGTTATACTTTTCAGCAGCTCTTCCACCAGCGAAAGCTCCGATATTTGGTAAGCCGTTTGTGGTCATTTGGAATGCTCCCATCTACAAATGCGATGAACTGCAGATCCCCCTGGACATGGGTGTGTTTCATGCCATCACGACACCTCAGCAGGTGCCTGACCAAGTCCTGACCCTCATGTATAGTAGCAGATTGGGGCTTTTTCCTTATATTGACCTCTACAATTTCACACAGTACAATGGTGGCATTCCACAAAAGGGAAACATAACTGCCAGTCTGCAGAAAGCTAAAAAAGAGTTCAACCAGTACATTCCATCATCTGCACCTGGCCTGGCTGTCCTTGACTGGGAGGAGTGGTTTCCTTTGTTTGACCGAAATTCAGACTTAAGAGAGATCTATAAGGCAGTGTCCATAAACTTCACCCTTCAGCAGAACCCCTCCTTTACAAGCAACCAAGCTACATTTATAGCCAAAGAGCAATTTGAGAAAGCTGCCAGAAGTTTCTTGGAAGAAACGTTGAAGTTAGGAATCTCACAAAGACCAAATATTCTCTGGGGCTTTTATTTGTTTCCGGACTGCTACAACTATGATTTTTTGAACCCAAACTACACAGGAAAATGTCCGGAGAGTGCAAATATATTAAATGACAAACTTCAATGGTTGTGGCAGGCAAGTACTGCATTCTTTCCATCAGCATACATGCCACTTTCTATAAGTAAAACCCAGAAAGCAGCTCTGTTTGTTCGACACAAGGTGCTAGAAGCAATGAGAGTGGCAGAGTTGTCAGACCGGCCCTACGTTGCTCCCATTTATTTGTATCTGCAACTCCTTTGCGGGACGACAAAGGGCATGTTCAAGTCAGAGGTAAGTAGTCTGTTTATACACTATGTTCAACATGCATAATAAATTCATTGAGGGCTGCATGTCTTCCTAGCAAGTTTAGTAGTTTGATTGTTTTTCTAGTAAACTACATGTTTCTGGCCTCTACAAACAATATATTGGATAATTAGTTTGTTCTGTGCAGGCTGACCTGATTCGGAGTATTGGAGAGAGTGCAGCTCTGGGAGCCTCTGGATGTTTACTGTGGGGCTCTAGCTATTATTTTAAAGACAAGGTAATATTTTCTGTTTTTATAATCGTATTATTGGCTCATTCCAGTGGGGTTGCAAACAATGTAGCATTATGAAGGATGATGAGTGCTGTGTATTATGTATTTTAAAAATCCACTAATCGAGTGGTTAAATTTTTATAATAGTTATTCTTGATAATACAGTTTCCTCCACTGTATTCTGTCCATAAGATTGATCTTACCATCCCACACTGGTGTTTCAATTCCACCACATTTGCATTTATTCAGTTAGCAGACGCTTTTATCCAAAGCGACTTACTACCTAATACTGTTTAAAAAAAATGCTGATCTTCACATAACTGCACATTTGAGGTTTTTTTTTTCTCTTTAAAATCTGACTCAACCCTTCAGCTACAGTAATTAACCGTATGCTTAATGAGGTTGAGGTGGCTATGTAGGTGCAGGGGAAATACCGAAATGTACACTGCAGGAGCATCTACGACCTTGATAGATAAAAAAAAAAAAAAAAAGTATGCAATTTACTAATGGAGGTGAATATTTGAGTTTTTAAAAATATTTTTTAAATTATTCATAATGTATTGCTGCCTGTGTTGTCACCTGTTAAAGCCATAGGTGATAATACTTTGCATATAATCTAAGCTTTCTTTCCAGGAATCATGCACATCCCTTTCTACATACTTGTCTAACACAGTAAATAAGTATGTTGTCAATGTTACAACTGCGGCTGAACTGTGCAGTGACGTGCTGTGTCAGGGTAATGGCCGATGTGTCCGTCAAAGCTATGATTCAGATGACTATCTACACCTCAACATAAACAGCTTTGTTATAGAGAAGATTGATGGAATGTATAAAGTCTTTGGGCAACTTTCCAATGATGACCTCATCGACTGGGCTAACAAGTTCACCTGTCAGTGCTATGAGGACAGAAAATGCATGGCTTAATTTGAATCTTTTATCCAGCAAAAGTATCTTTATAAAATTGACAATTGACATTGTTCTACACTGCAAAACTTTGCTGTTTGATTATAACTTCTCTTCAGATGATTAATATAAGATAACCTTTCAAAACATTCCTTTCTACCATTTATATATATTTGCTCAGGTTTGTTATTTCTTAGTACTGTGTTGTTTGAACAAGTAAAAGCTCTGAAACCGATACACACTTTCATTTGTCCTGTTGTTTGTCATGTTAACATTTGCCACACACTGTCTCTAGAAGACTAAACAACTGTAATGTTGCTTTGTCACACTGCCTCCAGAGTGCTCATGATCTTCAAACTGACCTTGGTGTCAAAATATTTAATATTTGATATTCTCTCTCGCTCTCTATCTATAAAGCAGGCTTTGTAGCCTTTTTTTATTATTGAATGTGTTTACAATTAGTCACGCTAACTCAGGACAACATTACCTTTGAGTATTTAAAAATCTCTATTGATGGTTAAATGAAGTGGAGCACAAAAACCTGCATACTCATCATCTTCATTTTTTCCAACTGCTAACAACCATCAGTCAATACTAAAACCACTTTTTCAAAACTGTTTATACAGTCTGCATTATCAACATGCCTCTTTGCCAAACAGTTAATCTCACTGTTCGACCTTAACACTGGCAAGAATTCTCACTCAGAAAGCAAACATTGTCACTCATAATGCTGACAACAGTGAGCATTACAGTACATAAATTATGAACTTTTATCTTTGAAGTTTGAATGCTTTTTCACATAATTCCGTATTTCATTATAGAATAAGTAACACTTTTTCTCTTTATTGACTGTACTAAAGTGTATGTAACAAGAATAAAATAAGAAATGCAGCAGTTTGCTTCAATAGCCATTATTCTTTTGATTTAGTTGCACATAGTAACTTACTTCTGAAAACTAAAGAGTTGAAAAACAAATTCCTGAAATTCCAGGGCTGCAATAATAAAAGAACAAAACACATCAACATGTACAATATAATCACTCATCCTGTACACCCTACATGTTTCGTTCATTAAGATAATCTTCGCAAATGAACACAGCTTTTATGAATTTTGAATCCTTAATATAATCGCCATAAGTAAAAGCTAATGTTAGGCTCTAAACGAACTACATCACGGTCGCATGACTTCAACGTCACCACCGCTACGATTGCGACAACTCTTTCTATCTTTTTTTTTAACTATAAAATTTGAAAATACTATAAATTGATAGATCAAGATGGAAAGTTTGAGTTCAATTATGTGAATATAAACACAGTGAGGCTGTAGTAGGTGAGTTTTTGTTGCTCGATGACGTTTAATTTCCCTGACAGCCTCTGTAGTCCCATTTAGCCACTTGTTAGCAACCGCCTTTTTCAAGACATGGAAAAGCTTCTGCTTCTTCTTCTTTTAATCTTCAGTGGGTTATTACTGATGTATTTTATATCGTACTATAAAACGTGAACATATCCTGAGCTTGTGTTAAACACACCTTATTTCAGGAATTTAACCCAAAAAACCCATCCAATAAACTCACTGACTTCGGGAGGATTGATGTCCAGTACACAGGAAAAATAAGATCATGAAAGAAACAACTTTTGTTATGTCGAGATCACAAAAAAACTAATTTTGTTGTGTCAGGCTCACACGAAAACAACTTTTGTTATGTCTAGATCATGAGGAAAAAAATAATAATGCATGGCAAAGAAGAAGATTACTAAAGGGTGGCCGTTTAGGGCTTCCGTAGTCTCCTGAGCTTAACAGTGACATTGCACCATCTGCAGAGACAGGAGGTTGGTCGAGTACTGGATGTCTGATTTTATTTTCTTGGTAAGTTTGTGCGTTTCATCTGTAATCTGAGAGAATGGCCTTAACCTGATATTTGGTTGCTCAAGTCAAGTTTTGTGTACGAAAACTAATTTATTATAGAATACAGTTTAACATTAACCCACTAATTGGTGCAAGAAACCATAAACTATTAAAGTCTCAGCAAAAGCTACTGTTTCTGTGTTGTCTACTGGTGAAAAAGTCACTTGCTACTGTGTTTCCAGTCTTATTTGCTATGAATATAATGTCCATGAGAAAATTTAAATGAACTACTAGGACAGGTAATCTTATTTTCATTATCTTTAGCCTTTAATACTAAAGATTGAACTTTTTAGTTACATGGGCAGCCATTAAATTACCGTATCATATAATTCATGTATTGAAGCATTTCACCAAGTGATTAAATCCATAAAATTAGCAATCATGCAATCATGGAATGATTGATGTTTGTTAGTTTTAAATTGAATTTCTATGTGGTGTGCTACATTTTAACTGGGTATAAGTTAGAAGAAGGGATAAAAATCCTCCAGGGTGATTGAATTGGCCTTTATAATGACTGCTACAGCGTGTATAAGGCATCACTGTTTATATTCACATATGCCACAGTAAATATCACAATGTTTCCAGAAAACTTCACCAAGTAACCATTAAGTTTTCACTTGAAAACTGGCTGAAGCACACCGCCCGAGATGCACGCAACATGCACACTAGTTTGTGGACACCTGATTGTCACACACATGTGCTTTTTGAAAATCCCATTCCAGATTTAGTCCATGTTGCTGTTATAGTTACCTCTACTCTTCTGAGAAAGCTTTCCTCTAGATATTGGAATGTAGCTGTGGGGATTTGTGCTCAGTCAACTACAAGAGCATTAGTGAGGTCAGGTACTGATGTCCAGAGTAAAGTCCACAGTGTTGAATTAACACCTACAGTGTTTATTCATGTCCAGTTGGGCATGAATGAACACTGAGGATTTTGCTGTGTTGGATGAGGAGGCGTTCCAGTTTATCCAAGTGGTTTTCAGTGGGGTTGAGGTGCAGGCCACTTGAGTTCTTCCACTTCCACCTTGGTAAACCATGACTTCATGGATATTGCCTTTTGTACAGAGGCATTGTCATGCTGGAACATGTTGGGCCTCTTAGTTCCAGTGTTGAAGGGAAACTGTAATGCTACAGCATATAAAGACATTTGAGACAAGTGTGTTCTTCCAACCTTGTGGAAAAGTTAGGTCAAGGCCCACATATGGGGGTAATGGTAAGGTGTCCACATACATTTGGCCATATAGTGTATTCAGAAATGTCTAACCATATTATATTTTATTGAGTTTTTACAATATTTTCTTAGGTTTAATTTACAACGAGGAATAAGCACCAGAAAATCCATGGCGACCCTCACTCAGTTCACAAGAAGATATATGCAGCAACTACTTTTCCTCATCCTTTTGAACCTGGCTGGGTTATACTTTTCAGCAGCTCTTCCACCAGCGAAAGCTCCGATATTTGGTAAGCCGTTTGTGGTCATTTGGAATGCTCCCATCTACAAATGCGATGAACTGCAGATCCCCCTGGACATGGGTGGGTTTCATGCCATCACCACACCTCAGCAGGTGCCTGACCAAGTCCTGACCC
Organism: Ameiurus melas; assembly: GCA_012411365.1. NCBI lineage: Eukaryota > Metazoa > Chordata > Actinopteri > Siluriformes > Ictaluridae > Ameiurus > Ameiurus melas. Next base: position 16,939,705 of record CM022764.1, on the reverse strand, counting down.
TCATGTATAGTAGCAAATGGGGGCTTTTTCCTTATATTGACCTCTACAATTTCACACAGTACAATGGTGGCATTCCACAAAAGGGAAACATAACTGCCAGTCTGCAGAAAGCTAAAAAAGAGTTCAACCAGTACATTCCATCATCTGCACCTGGCCTGGCTGTCCTTGACTGGGAGGAGTGGTTTCCTTTGTTTGATAGAAATGTTGCCGTAAGAGAGATCTATAAGGCAGAGTCCATAAACTACACCCTTCAGCAGAACCCCTCCTTTACCAGCAATCAAGCTACATTTATAGCCAAAGAGCAATTTGAGAAAGCTGCCAGAAGTTTCTTGGAAGAAACGTTGCAGTTGGGCATCTCACAAAGACCAAATATTCTCTGGGGCATTTATTTGTTTCCGGACTGCTACAACTATGATTTTTTGAACCCAAACTACACAGGAAAATGTCCGGAGAGTGCAAATATATTAAATGACAAACTTCAATGGTTGTGGCAGGCAAGTACTGCATTCTTTCCATCAGCATACATGCCACTTTCTATAAGTAAAACCCAGAAAGCAGCTCTGTTTGTTCGACACAAGGTGCTAGAAGCAATGAGAGTGGCAGAGTTGTCAGACCGGCCCTACGTTGCTCCCATTTATTTGTATCTGCAACTCCTTTTGCGGGATCAAAAGGGCATGTTCAAGTCAGAGGTAAGTAGTCTGTTTATACACTATGTTCAACATGCATAATAAATTCATTGAGGGCTGCATGTCTTCCTAGCAAGTTTAGTAGTTTGATTGTTTTTCTAGTAAACTACATGTTTCTGGCCTCTACAAACAATATATTGGATAATTAGTTTGTTCTGTGCAGGCTGACCTGATTCGGAGTATTGGAGAGAGTGCAGCTCTGGGAGCCTCTGGATGTTTACTGTGGGGCTCTAGCTATTATTTTAAAGACAAGGTAATATTTTCTGTTTTTATAATCGTATTATTGGCTCATTCCAGTGGGGTTGCAAACAATGTAGCATTATGAAGGATGATGAGTGCTGTGTATTATGTATTTTAAAAATCCACTAATCGAGTGGTTAAATTTTTATAATAGTTATTCTTGATAATACAGTTTCCTCACTGTATTCTGTCCATAAGATTGATCTTACCATCCCACACTGGTGTTTCAATTCCACCACATTTGCATTTATTTAGTTAGCAGACGCTTTTATCCAAAGCGACTTACTACCTAATACTGTTTAAAAAAAACCAAATAAATAAAAAATCTGACTCAACCCTTCAGCTACAGTAATTAACCCTATGCTTAATGAGGTTGAGGTGGCTCTGTAGGTGCAGGGGAAATACTGAAATGTACACTGCAGGAGCATCTACGACCTTGATAAAAAATTTTTTAAAAAGTATGCAATTTACTAAAGGAGGTGAATATTTGAGTTTTTAAAAATATTTTTTAAATTATTCATAATGTATTGCTGCCTGTGTTGTCACCTGTTAAAGCCATAGGTGATAATACTTTGCATATAATCTAAGCTTTCTTTCCAGGAATCATGCACATCCCTTTCTACATACTTGTCTAACACAGTAAATAAGTATGTTGTCAATGTTACAACTGCGGCTGAACTGTGCAGTGACGTGCTGTGTCAGGGTAATGGCCGATGTGTCCGTCAAAGCTATGATTCAGATGACTATCTACACCTCAACATAAACAGCTTTGTTATAGAGAATATTGATGGAATGTATAAAGTCTTTGGGCAACTTTCCAATGATGACCTCATCGACTGGGCTAACAAGTTCACCTGTCAGTGCTATGAGGACAGAAAATGCATGGCTTAATTTGAATCTTTTATCCAGCAAAAGTATCTTTATAAAATTGACAATTGACATTGTTCTACACTGCAAAACTTTGATGTTTGATTATAAATTCTCTTCAGATGATTAATATAAGATAACCTTTCAAAACATTCCTTTCTACCATTTATATATATTTGCTCAGGTTTGTTATTTCTTAGTACTGTGTTGTTTGAACAAGTAAAAGCTCTGAAACAGATACACACTTTCATTTGTCCTGTTGTTTGTCATGTTAACATTTGCCACACACTGTCTCTAGAAGACTAAACAACTGTAATGTTGCTTTGTCACACTGCCTCCAGAGTGCTCATGATCTTCAAACTGACCTTGGTGTCAAAATATTTAATATTTGATATTCTCTCTCGCTCTCTATCTATAAAGCAGGCTTTGTAGCCTTTTTTATTATTGATTGTGTTTACAATTAGTCACGCTAACTCAGGACAACATTACTTGTATTTAAAATTCTTGTGGAAAGCACAAAACCATACTTTTACCTCTAACCCAAAACGTTCATGCATTAAAGCCTCTAAACTGTAGAAATTTCAAAGCAAACATGTAACGCTGTTCGTAACTCAGGACAACATCCATTCATCCATCTTCTATGCCGCTTATCCTTTTCAGGGTCACTGGGAACCTGGAGCTAACCACTAAGCCACTATAACATTGATTATGCAGGTCATCAAGATTAAAAATGAGCCACTCTGTATTGTAGGGGCCAATGAGTGGTTTATGTAACAGCAAACCATCATTGGAGAGTGCACACATTGTGATGTTAGCTCCTCTCTGGCCTGGGACATACAAAGTTGATCTCTGTCCAATTACATTTCTTCCCCTGTGGTGTGTTTTTGAATCCAGCTTCATCCACAAAGATGAATGCATGTGCAGTTTGCCATCTCCATTATGCTTTAATATACAGTAAAGCCACAGTTTTAAAGTAACTGTGTATGTACCCAGTTTCATTACTGAACAGATATCTTACCTGGATATATTGATACCAGAGATCTTTCACATGTTCACCATTTTTCTCAAAGGGTACAGTGTACAACTGCTTCATCCTTCTTTTATGTTTCTCTAGGACTCTGGTAATTGTCGTTGTGCTGACCATATTCACATTCCCAACAGTTATATTGTCTGCCAGCATTTCCAGCGGTTTTATTGCATTGTTGCCAATTACAATGTCAACAGTAGCAATTTCCTGCATATCGGATCATATTCTGCCTCTTCTTCCTGTGGGAGGCAACCTTTAAATCTTATTGAAAATCACAAAACAATCAATATATTTCAAAATGTCAGCACACATAAAAATGCAAACATAATGTATTGTAGTGTAATATGTAGTTCAATTATCAGTGAAGGATGCACATCTCACCTGGTTTGCTGGAAATTTGTCGAACGCTGCAGATTTGGTTGCACCCGTAAAACTGGCCTCTCAAAGAGCATGGTTTACAACATGGTCAATAATAGTGGCCCTTATCTCATCAGAAACCACCGCTCTTAGTCTTCCTCTCTTTTGTCCTCTGCACATTCTCACTCATCCTGTCACACTTCTTTCCCCACCAACCTGTCTTCCTTGATCCATGTTTTCAAACTAAATAATTCCGAAGCCATCCTCTTTTGTCTGTTTGCTAAAGAGACTAAAAACAGGACACTTGGTTAAGCTTTCAGCTGAAATTGAATGATGAAATATTCTGCTATTGTCTAAGATTTTCTTTATATTTCAATCTGGTTACTTCAGAAAGGCACAATTTCCCATCATTCTCTTTTGAATGTGTTTTTAAGCAGTTTTGGAACAGTGTGTTAGCATAAAATGTGCTGAAAAATGTATACTTTTGCAGTTGGTGGGGTATGAATGTGAAAAGAGTTCATGGATTTTGGAGAATGTGCTCACTGTGTGAAAGCAATGAAAAAGATTCACAGTTCATCCACATACACTGCTGTTAAAACACTAAAACTTACAACAATATAAAAGTTTTTATTTTATTTAAATTAAACCAATAAAAAATATTTCCTATAAAATTCTAAAAAGTATAACTTATATATATCACATACACACTCACACACCCATTCATACACTATGGACAATTTAGACATGCCAATCAGCCTACCATGCATGTCTTTGGACTGAGGAACGGAGAGTACAGTGCAGGAAAACCCAGGCACAGGGAGATCATGCAAACTCCTCCACATGGGCCCAAGCTACAGACCAGTTCTGTTTAAACCCTTTTAATCACATGAAAAGAAATCCTGAAGTTCTCAACACTTTGTAACTAAAGCCTCTTCAAGCTTCCTCTATCATGTGGTGCAACCCCCATATTGGAGGAGACCAGGTGTAATGATTATATATTCTATTTTAAATCTAGTTATATAGATAGATAGATAGATAGATAGATAATAGATAGATAGATAGATAGATAGATAGATAGATAGATAGATAGATAGATAGATAGATTTTTTTGCTTGTGTGTTTTTGTACTTTTTAATTATTTTGATGAATTTAAAAAAAATATTTAAAAAAAAATAATTTTAATTACTTTTATAAAACTATATAACGGACAGGTGTGGAACATGAATGATCAAAAATGTTTCTGAACACTATAACTACTTTGAACAAGAGAACTAGGTTGTAAGTCGCTTTGGATAATAGCGTCTGCTAAGTGAATGAATGTAAATGTAAATGTAATGATGTGTACTATTTTACATGCAAAACATGTTGCTTTACATTCGTCTTGCGTTCTATAAACATTCACATATGAATGATTGGGATGAAGGGCACGTCTCGTTATCCATGCCATTGTTAAATCTCCGGCTCTCAGTCCCTCACTGACCAGAGCAGACGCAGAGAGAGGTGCGAGTGCAGAGGGAAAGCAAGACCTCGCGCCTGCAGGACAGTACTAGTGACATTTGGAAAGTCGCCAAGGTTTGTCCATAAAGTCGCTAGATTTGTTGCTAGGTGCTTTTTTTTGTAAAAACAAAAAACAAAAACCCAACAACAATACAAAACAAACAAACAAACAAACAAAAAAACGTGGCAACACTGGTCTGCACTGACAGCTAGATAAAAGGCTAAGCTCCTCCTCTCCCAGCGACATGAAAAAACAGTGGGAGGGAGAACGCTGGGGTTTTTTTTATTTATGTACATTCTATTTGTAAAGCAATAAAATACACCAAGTACCCAAATAATGCCCTGTCTGTGTTTTTTGCGCCCCCCTTCAGACCTCTCCATGCCCCCTGGTTGAAAACTAGAAATGCACTGATACTAAATTTCTCAGTCAATATCGATTATTCAGAATGATATCGGCAGACACCGATAGTTCTGGCTGTTATGCCTTCTTTATTTTTATTTTTTTTAATTAATATTTTTATTGAAAGACATGGCTCATTGGAAAACAAACAAACTTCAGTACACAGAGACCCTCATGTATAAAAGGAGAAAAAAAAAGTTAGAGATTATTTTGTATATCTCCGTGAATCAACGAATCTGGAGCCAAACTTATATATATATATATATATATATATATATATATATATATATATATATATAGATTAGAACACACATTCATACGTTCATACATACCAAACAAAAACAAAATAAATTTACAAAATGCTTAAATAAATAAATAAATACAACAATCTAAATCAAATTCAAATAAATAAAATGGGGGGGTATTCCCTCAGTCAGAAGGCAAAGATGGCAGAGATTTGAATAAGCTTAAGAAAGGCTGCCACTTCCTGTGAAACTTGTCAGAGTTTTCACCCAGAGAGTACCTAATCTTTTCCAATTTTAGAAAAGACATTACATCCCTAAGCCACTGAGTGCTGGAGGGAGGCTTTGTGGATTTCCTATGGAAAAGAAGGCGCTGTCTTGCTAACAAGGAAGTGAATGCCAGGAGATTTTATTGGTTTGAGTTGTACCTGTTATAATCCTCTGGATAGCCAAATATGGCAATATGAGGAGACGGTTTAACAGTAATGGACAGTATTTCTGAGATGCTATCGAAATATTTCTGCCAGAAGGAGAATAACAATGGGCAGGAGTAGAACATGTGAGTGAGGTTGCAGGGAGAGGCATTACTTTTATCACATCTGTCAATGACTGTGGGATAAATCTGTGACAGATGTGTTTTGGAGAAATGAATCCTGTGCAATACCTTGAACTGTATAAAAAAGAGAGACGAGCACAAGATGAGCTTGTGTGGATCTTGCTAAGGGCACTGTCCCACCAGGCTTCATGTAGGATCAACCCCAATTCGCCCTCCCAAGCAACCTTGATTTTAGTGATAGGTGAGCTGTCATAGGTTAAAAGTTTATTATAAATTCTTGAAATACGAGATTTCTGAAGAGGGTCAGATGAGAGAAAATCATCCCATAGTTGATTTGGGAGTGAGGAGGGAAAAGTTGTAAACAGTGATTTTGCACAGTGTCTAACTTGGAAATAGCGAAAAAGATGGTAAAGACAGAGGTAAAGACCTCCATCGTTGAAGGTCAGTTTTGATTTCTGACATCAACAGGGAGAAGTTAGAAGAGAAGAGTGAAGTCAAAGTTCTGGTTATATTAATTCCTAAATACTTAAAGCCAGAGGGGCTCATTCTGAAGGGGAGATCAGATTGACTCATTTGTAATGCCAAAGTATTAACCGGGTAGCACTCACTCTTGGAAATGTTAACTTTATAACCTGAAAATGAACCAAATCTCTGGAGAAAGGAGAGAATTCCAGGTAAAGAGTGACTTGGGTTGGAAACATACAGTAATAAATTATCCGCATAAAGAGATAGTTTAAATTCCATACCCAAACGTGATATCCCAGTGAAAGAAGACCTCAGATAAATTGACAAGGGCTTTATAGCTAATACAAACTGTAAAGGAGACAAGGGACAACCCTGTCGAGTGCCACGGGATGAAGTAAAGTAAGCTGATTGAATACCATTGGTGGAGATACTAGCTTGCGGGGATGTATACAGAAGGAGTATCCAAGAAATAAATGTATCACCCAATCCAAATTTATGTAATACTGTAAGCAGGTAGTCCCATTCAACCCCGCCGAACGCTTTTTCAGCATCGACTGAGATTACCACTTCTAGGGTTGTAGTAGAGCATTTGGAGTAGATAATGTTCAAAAGGGTGTGGACATTGTAAAATAACTGATGCCCCTTTATAAACTCAGTTTGTTCTTCTGAAATTATAACTGTAAGAATTCGTTCCAAACGACTAGCCAAAGCCTTAGCAAGAATCTTAGCATCCACATTTATCAAAGAGAGGTGTCTGTAATTACTGCAAAGATTCGGATCTTTTTCTTTCTTTCAATGCAGATTTATAGAGGCTTGTCGCAAAGTAGGAGGAAGAGAGACATTCTGCAGAGATTCCCTATATACAGAGTACAATAAAGGGGACAGTTTAAATTTAAATCTTTTGAAAAATTCTACTGGGAAATCATCAGGGCCAGGAGCTTTATTGTTTTGCATGCTATTTATGACTAGGTTGATTTCCTCTAAGGTTAATGGAGAATCAAGATCTTTAGCAATAGCGGGCATAACAACACCTACGCAGATGAAGGAGGGATCACTACGAGGTGGGGATGCAGCGTGTGGAGCAGGCCGCTGAAGTAGAACAGCCGAAACATTCCCGCTTTTGGCTTTTGCTGGCATTTTGCACATCAAAAGTGAAGATTAAGGTGTTGGACGCGACTTACTACAAAAACTCTCCCCCAAAAAGTGCCTATAACATAATATTAGAAGTTGTTGCAGGAGCTCCGAAAATTACGTCTTACTCCATCTATCGCTCAGCTGAAATGCCTTCTTTTAAATAAATAACAATTAATTCCACAATTCTGAAGGAAATACAAATACAAACTTTATTCTCTCCATTTCAGTAAGTTGTTTCACAGTAACAGGTCACACATTGGTCTAATTAACATTAAAACATTAACTAAATTCTGAAGATTAAAGTAAGATTTATTAACTTAGTGAATGTTATTAATTCATATTAACATTGAATGAATTTGCAGAACATTTTCAGATGCAATTCAGGTCTGTGTAGAATGTGAATGGTGTGTGAAAGAATATTTTGTGAACACAGGCCATTGAAGTCATTGGATTTATTATTTGGGTGACTTCTTTGACTGTAGGTGGCACCAAAGTATCTTCCTGAAGATTTTCTTTCTTTTCATTCTCTATAATCATGATCTGCCATAATGTTTGTTCCAGCAAAAAAACAAGATGCTTACAGATGATAGAAACTACTGTTGTGTGCTTGAGATGTAATAACGTAGTGTTAATATCATTCCTTTAGCACAAGGTACACTAATCTGGGTCCTCATTTATGATTAAATGGTCATAAAAAATGCCACATTAGCATGAATCTGAACAAAAGACCGCCTAGTGACTGTCTGTGACAGGCATAACACTCTAGTTCTCAGTGGAGGGGCTGGTCTACACTTCAGCAGTGTGACTCAAGTGCCTCCTGACACGCATAAGACAGCTTTTGGTAATGAAAAGAAAGACTACAATGAGTTCATAAAACACAAGCTAGCTAGTACAAACATAATGCTTTTTTTTTAAACACAATCTCTAGGGCCCATTTCTCAGTACTTGGGTCAATTTTTCAAAACTTTCACACAGTTCTCCTAACAAACTTTCACACCCAAAATGCACTAAAACTACCAAAACACTTCATATAGGTCTCGGATCAACTCATTCTTCCACAAAACTAGCACAGGTTGTCACCCAACAAGCTCACTTTGTCACTCATAAAACAACGATTTCAAAAACGCTAACAACTTTGTTTTCTTCTTCTAAATTTCTTCGCAAACAAGAATGACACTCTCTACTGTTTAGAATTCACTGCAGTACATATTACAGGAATGAATCATACATGATGCAATAATGTTCAATATGTTTTCTGTCGTTGTTTTTGATGACTACAGTGTCCTGCACATGCATGAAAATCCTACCTCTCCCACCTATGGGAGGTAACTGTTGGGTCCTAAGCAGAATTACAAAAACAATTACACATGAGTGGGTTTGGAGTAATGTACTTCTTTGCTTAATGTACTTCTGAAATGCGCAGTACAGTCGCTCTTGAAGAATGTACATCTTACCTGTTATTTTGCTGGAAAATTCTTACAATAGATGCTACTGTTGAGCGTTGCAGATTTGGCTGCACTCTCAGACCAGCCTCTCTCATTGATAGACCATGATTTATTACATGATCAATTATAGTAGCCCTAATCTCACCTGAAACTACAGCTCTTGATCTTCCACTCAGTCTTGTTTCACCACGCATACGTACTCCTCTCCCTCTCCCTCTCCCTCTCCCAGCCAGTCTTCTTCCTCTGTTAGCCCCTTCATCTCCAGTTGGGTCCATGTTTACATTACTGTAAAATTATTTATAAAATGTCCCCTTTTTGTATAGAGGGTAATGAATTTGAAAGAGTAACACCTTGGTACATGTTCAGCTACAATGGGAATCAGATGTGGCTGGTCTAATTGTTTTGATAGCACTTTATTTAGATTTGGAATATATTTCAATATGGTATTACTGTAGAAATGTAGCAAATTGCTGTCTAATTCAGTTTTGTGTTGGGTTTTGAAGTAAAGATGAATAATTTTGAAAAGAGAATAAACATATGTGCAAATTAGCCTGTAGGTGAATAGAGTTTTGCTGATGGTTGTGTTTGTAAGAAAAGATTTCATGTTATTTGAAAGACGTAGTCATTGAACGCATTTTGTGCCAAAGCAATGAAAAATGCTTAAAAATTTTATAGTGTACCTATTATGGTTTTGCAAATATTACCTTTCATGTAGTGTGTTATAGAGCTGTTTGGGATTGTTAAAAGTCTGCAAAGTTTAAAAATTCAAAGTGCTCAAAAGGAAGAAGCAATTCTGAACAGCTGAAACGAGTCGTTAGTAATTCCTTCTTGTACTAACCTACGTAGGTTTGTAACAAAATCCCTGCCTCTGATCTTCATCGGCTGCTCGCAAACAGACAGAGATGAAACTTGTTATTGGTAGTGGGCGTTTCCTTTTTGAAACACACTGACAGCGGTAGACCAATCACAACAGATTGGGACATCTGACCAATCAGAGCAGAGTATTCTCTCTGAAAGGAGGAGTTTAGAGTGAATCCTTTAGAACGGATCATTTAGCGAGTTGTTTTTGACACTGGGGTAAAAGGTAATGCTGCAATTTAAATTATGAGCACATTAAAATGCTTTTTTGATCTCAGATGCATGTAAATCTGTTGTATGAGTGCTTTAAAACAAAATTAAGCACGTTTCAGAATCATAAAAGGTGCACTTTAAAACGTGACTTAGGTATTGAGAAATGGCTTCTAGAGATTGTAAAAAAAAAAAAAAAACTGTGAATGTTTTTAAATTGCCCATTGATCTATCATTTGTCTCACAAGTATATCCACACTTGAAGAAAATGAGTGCTCCAGAAATTCTATGTGCAACCCTTGAAAAAGAGATGTGAGGCAAATTAATATCATGTCACATCTTGGTGCCAGGAAAAGTCCAGTGCAGTGTCAGCTGAAAAAATACGTAAAAGCTGGATTGATTAAACCTAATGCATGGATTTTCAATTTGATCGATCAAGTCAAATTATTGTCACTTAGAACAAACAAGAACAATCTTGTTTGAGAAAAAGGTCATATAGGGCAGTGGTGGCTCAATGGTTATGGCTCTGGGATCAGACGGTTAGGGGTTCAAGCCCCAGCACTGCCAAGCTACTGCTGTTGGGCCCTTCAGCAAGGCTTAACCCTTAACTCTCTCTGCTCCAATAGTGCTGTATCATATTGGAACTTGCTCTCTGACCACAACGTTCTAACAATCTAGAACCCTTAAATGTTCTTTGGTTTTACCTCTCGGAGGAAGGTTTTCCTACCTAGAAACCTTTTAGAAAGTTTGGATCCCTGTGAAAGAACATGAATGACCTGCACAGAGCCCTGACCTCAACCACAATGAAAACCAGGACTAAAACGTTGACTGCACCCCAGACCTCCTCACCCGACATCACTACCTGCCACTGGCACTAATGCTCTTATCACACTAGAGTGGAGGATGTTATAGCAACGAAGGGACCAACTCCATATTAATGCTTATTTTTTTTGGTTCAACAAGCACATCTGGTTGTGATAGTCAGGTTTCCACATACTTTTGGATATAGTGTATGATGCAGTATTGGCAATAAATACCACCATCCATACATACATACAACAAAACTTAAAGCAATCTTTCCCTAGAAAGATTCACCTTCATGAAAAATACAAATAAATAAATAAATACATCCAAAACTGCATTAAGATGTGGTTAGTGGAGTCTAGTACATTATTTATTCACACACGAAACCACATGACTCCATTAGTGAATACAGAGTGCATGTGGACTCTATAGACGTATGTATCTTACAGGAAGTGTATCTGTGAAAACATATCTTTTTTTTTTTTAAAGTGTTTTTTTATATATTTTAAGTTAGCAAATTCATCCTGATCATAATTCAAATCAATAAAAATGAAGACAAAAAACAAACAAACAAATGAGCCAGTGTTTATGCCACATTGAAAATTAGTCTCTCTGTAAAGACTTTACATTTTCGGGAACCAGTTATGGTTCTCGTTGGAACTAATCCAGATTTTTAACCCCACCCCCCAGCAGTGACAAAATGATCACTTTGTTATTTAAAATAAATAAATAAATAAATTGTATTTTCATATTATATTACTTCCACAGCAAGGTTTTAGGCCGCTAGTATCCTGACATAGTGAAGCAGTATGAGGATTAATTTATTGATAGAGACATCAAAAGGACTTCTGTAAGTCGCTCTAGATAAGGGCATCTGTCAAATGCCATGAATGTAAATGTAAATGTGAATATATCAGTCAGTCACCCCAAAGAGTGAATTTTTCAAGAGTGAAATGTGTGTTTCTTTGTCTGTTTATATGTAATACATTTTGATTTGTAGAGATAAAATGAGAACCATCCATCAAAGAAAGCCATGAGCTCTGGAGGACACATGGCATTTTTTGCAATGAGTCTTTCAGTTCTTTGACATGTAATGCTTTTGTGAGTCATTAAATCATACTTTGGTCCATCAAGGTCTAAGGATTTCTGCTTTTCTGTTCCATATAGGAGGTTTGAAATTGATTTGCACCACTGAGTCCCTTGGGATTTTTGTTGTCTGGCATCGATTCCACTATGTGAAGTATTAGTGTGCTATGTGGGGACAGCTAAACATAACAAGCACATGTATATATGTATATATACATATCATTTGACTTCATCTTGGTAAAAATCATTATTAAATGATTTTATCCAGGTACTATGGTGACCAAATTCTCATAATATAAAAGGAGCTTTTTAAGCAGGACTTAATAACTTTACGTTTCCAAAGCCAAAACAGCATTCCCAAGGAAGTTCTTTTTCCATCATTTTCACTTCTTTTCTTGGTCACTCTAAATCCCCTTATTGTGCTTTTTGTCATGCTCCGTCTGGGAGTCTTTTCAGTGTGTATGCATTGACAGTAAGTTTCTAATCATGGGGTGGTTGAGGGGTTTGCTGTTTCTTGGCACTGGCCCCTGATCCACAGGACATTGGGCATTATTAAAGAGGAAGTCTAAATATATTTACCAGAATAAATCATACTGACTGAGAGGGAATATTATAATATGATAGCAGAATATTACAAATACATTTTGAACTCTAATGTTTTTCTTGTGTATTTTAGCTAATAGAGTGCATTACACTGAGGAGACTATTTTAAAACAATCTTGCTAAGTATGTTTTCTGTACCCTTCTTCTGTCTACCCACAAGAATAATTAAAGTCTATCATGCATGAGTCAATGTTGGCCCATGGCTCCAGAATGAAAGCTCATTAGCACTAGCTTTGCATGACCAATAATTATTTGATTCACAGCAACAGGCCCAGAAGTAATTGTAGCCTAGATGAATGTGGTTCAACCCATCACCTCCTCCTCCACCTTCTGCTTAGCAGCACACTGATGGTGAATTAGAGCAAACGGGAGGCAGCTGTCTGCTAACTACAGAAGGGTCAGTATATTCCTGGAGAGAGAGAGAGCGCAAGAGACAGAGAGACAAAGAAAGGGAGGAGGAGGAAGGACGACTGTTATGCGTTCAGACTCAGTCAGGTGGAGAGATGCAGAGATCTGAAATGTCATCCAGAATCAGATAGTTTTGGGGAAAATAACCTCAGCAATATATTCAATATGTAAGGAATAAAAGATGTGGCATGACATGAAGCAGAGGACTGGTACTTCCAAAAAATGAATTCTTTTCCAACAACAGCATGCCCCATAATGATTATTCCTCTCGTACAACAGCAGTTGCTAATACAAAAAACAATGTTGTTTGTATTAGCGGACCACACGTCATACTTTTTACTGTTTATAATTATATAGTGTATATTTTATGTTGTCACATACATTACAGCAGCTATAAACAGTCATGATCACATTTTTCTCTTGAAGTTAAGAAGACAAAAATATGCAAAATTTACCGTTCTTTTAAACTTTCCTACAGCAGAAAAGTTAAAGAAACAGCTTTACTTCAGACTGTTCTATAAATGTTAAATAATGTCCTTATCAATGATTATATGCCTTTCTTTGATAAATCTGTTATTATAAGCCTTAGACTACATGAAGCATCTGAGTCCTTGCGAATTAGCCATTGCTATAGACAATAGAGTGTATTACAAGAACTGTGTTAATATAAACATGTGATTTTCCTTTAGCCAGCACTACTGTTAGAACTACTGTTATAGAAAATTAATCAACACCTTCTGACAAATCAGATTTGAGAATTCAACAATGCTGTGGTATAAGAGGAAATATTACAAAGCCCAAATGTATTTCATAAAGGATTCAGATATGTAAAATATTCTGTTCATTCATAAATAAGCATTGTCTGGCTTAATATTTTATTATATCATATTTAATTTAGTTTTGAAATGAAAATAATTAACCACTGGAGCAATCTATTAAAAATATATTATTTTTATGCAAATGTTAATGCACAGTTACATTATATTTGATGAACTTCAAAAAAAATGGTAATTGTGGCATGTGCAAAAGTTTGAACACCCTTCCAGTTCCAGTCTCAGAAATTAATTAACTTCTTAGGCCCTAATTAAGTCATAACTCGTTTACAGGCCAAGAATTTTCAATAACAATTTCAGAGTATTCTAGGGTTTGATCACTACTGGGGCACAGTAGTATCAAAAGTACTTAAAATTTCCGACCCACCCTTTTTTTTTTTGCAAAAACAGTATCAAAGCATTAAATTCTGGTGACTCAGTATTTATTTATTTATTTAAACATTCATTTATTTTATTTTATCATATTATGTTACAAAACATTAATGTAATTATGTGCTGCAGATCATTTCAATAGTTAAATTTGCTAAAATTGCCCATATATATACTTTTTTTTCGGTATCTACACTGGTTTGTTTGGTTGACAAACTTCATATTTTTATACCTTGGAACTCTTACTATAGTAATTTTTAAACAATAACTAACAACATTAACTTCATCAATGCAAGTTTACATTTTATTTGATGCTTGAACATACCTATTCAAATTCCTGAAATAAACACACACAGCTATACACTCCGTTCAAAAAGGCAAGAGAAGGAATTTTTTTTTATGCAAAGCTAGCACCTCAAATCCCATCACAATAATACAGCAGTGACTTATGAAATAACCTGTACAGTGTATAAAACAACAAATATATCAACATTTTCATCCACCCTCTCCAATCCTAGTCCACCCAGCCCCAAAAACACATTCACTGTTGTTTGTTTACACAAATGCCTGATAGGAAACTGGAAGAGGCCACTGAAACTGTGAAATTAGCTTGTAAACCAGGGATGAGCAAGTCAGAAACATGTTTTTGTTTGTTTGTTTGTTTGTTTTACCATTTAAACAACAATAATCTATGCATAACTATCAAATATGTGATATAAATTACTTATAAAAAACTAAATGTCAAATAAATATTATAAAATGTATAATAAAGGTAGTTGTCCCCAGAGTCATTTCACTGGTGTTTCCATACTATAAAAGTCTCTTATTTTGAAATAAGAAATCATACTGATGTTATAATTTGACTTCCTGTGGCCCCTTCCCTGAGGATCTGAAGAAAGGCACGTGGTCTACTGTCTCTTTTTAGTTATTAGAAATGTTGTCATTTATATCATGATTTCATATGAACCTTTTAGTTGAGGTCACTGGTGTGACCTACTTTATTCTTAGGGAAATAAAAAAAATAATTATACAAATGGATTAAATGACATATTTTAGTGTGTATGCCATAATTTACATGTGGCTTGAGGCCCTGTAGCAGCGATTTTGTAAAATGCATTTTTCATGAAAATTGTGTTACACTGGTGTTACCATACTTATAGGTAACACCAGTGACTCCGATGTATAAATAAAGTTCCTTGAGTTCTTTTGCATAGAATATCACTCAGTTTTCAGAATTATAACATCTTTCTCATTGTTAATACTCCTTTGCACAGTTATTGCTGAATTGAGTGCAGCTGAGAAGCAGCGGAAGTACAGACAGCATTGGAGTCTTGCAAACAAGGATCCCATTCCCTTCTGCACGGTCTCCCCCAGCAGAAGGCATGACCCACCAGCTATATGGGCTCATTTGGACCCTATTCTTCAGTTCCTGGCAAAAGACCACACTAATGTGCAAAATCTTCAAGTTTTTAGTGATAGACCTGCCACCCAATACAAGAACTGTGCAAACTTTTATACGATAGCCACTGAACCACACCGTAGAGGTTTCTCAACAGTGTTGTGGAACTTCTTTGAGGCAAGTCATGGAAAGGGTGCACCAGATGAAGTGCTGGCTGCACTGAAAAGAATGCCAGACACATTAGTTAGGCAAGGTAGAGATATCCCAAATGCACAGACCTTTTTCCAACTGCTAAAAGATACAGGCAAGGTTAAACTCTTCAATGTAAGTGAGGAGGAAGAAGAAGGGTGAAGGTTTGAAATAATTGTCCCTGTTCACCGTCAAGGGCACAATGAGGATACATGTGGTCTTCAGTGATTTGCATGGCATTCTAAAATACAGGGACATCAGCTGTTTCTGCCAGGCTGCTGATGGAATGTTTGACTGTTTATGCTACGGTCTAGAGGAGGTTACTCTTTTAGCTATGGATGCAATTGATGAAACGGATGAAGAGTTTAGACCCAATGTCATCGAACACCATCACAGTAGGCAATGGTGTGTTGTTCGCTATGATGATGAACCCTACCTTGGCATGATATTGAAGATGGAGAAAAATAATGTAGAAGTCAAGTGCATGTACCAAAATGGAGTGAATAAGTTCTGGCTGAGCCCTGAGATATTAACTGGTATCATGATGACCAGATCATGTGCCTGATTCCAGAGCCCCTAGCACTGAATAGGTGTTAGCTGAAATTCATCAGAGGTTCAGGGATATCATACTGAGACAGCTAGACAAGTGAAATAAGGCAACATAAATTGTAAAATGGGGACAGTTTATCCCTCTTAGTTATAACCTAGTAACATAACATGACATAAAAAACAGTAACAGCCAAATGCAGTTTAGATAATGGTCTTTGTTGGGCCTTTTTAGTTGTTATTCTTAATTGAGTTCAAACGTGCTTAAACTGTTGTTTATGAATGTTCAAGTGTTTTGAAATATTGTCAATGAGTTTTCTTAATTAGAATTGAGGAATAAGGATCTTTGGTCTTGTATGTCACTGGTGTTTCATTGTGTCACTGGTGTTACTGTGTGTTTTTTCTGTATCATTAAATAAAATGTGTCATGTTTGACATCATGATAATTTTATATTCATTATATTTTGCTACACTCAAGAGTTCAGATTCCAAGGATTGCATCATTACTTGTTTAACAGTTGTTTATATTATATATATATATATATATATATATATATATATATATATATATATATATATATTATTTTTTTATAAATAACTGTGTTACATGGGTGGCAGTGAAGGTCAGAGGCCTCGACGGACCAGACTTGGGCGGCAGAGGCTGGCTCTGGGGATGTGGAACGTCACCTCTCTGTGGGGGAAGGAACTGGAACTTGTGCGGGAGGTGGAGCGCTCCACAGCTAGATCTGGTGGGGCTTACATCTACGCACAGTCTCGGTCTGGAACTGTACTCCTGGATAGGGATGGACTCTATTCTACTCTGGAGTTGACCATGGTGCAAGACGCCGGGCGGGTGTGGGGATACTCACAAGTCCCGGCTGGCGCAAGTTGCGCTTGGAGTTACCGACACCGGAAACGAGAGGGTCGCCTCCTTACGCCTGCGGGTTGTGGGGGAAAACCCTGACTGTTGTATGTGCATATGCACGACACCAGTTCAGTGTACTCGGCCTTCTTGGAGACCCTGAATAGAGTCCTGTATGGGGCCCCAGTAAGGGACTCCATAGTTCTGCTGGGGGACTTCAAGCGCGGCACGTGGCAAGATGGAGATACCTGAGAGGCGTGATTGGGAGGAACGGCCTCCCTGACCTAAACCCGAGCGGGTATTTGTTATTGGACTTCTGTGCTAGTCATGGATTGTCTATAACGAATACCATGTTCGAACATAAGGAGGCTCATAAGTGTACTTGGTACCAGAGCACCCTAGGCCGCAGGTCTATGATCGATTTTGTAATCGTATCATCTGATCTGAGGCCGCATGTTCTGGACACTCGGGTGAAGAGAGGGGCGGAGCTGTCAACTGATCACCATCTGGTGGTGAGTTGGATCAAGGGGTGGGGGAAGACTCTGGACAGACCTGGAAAGCCCAAACGGGTAGTGCGGGTGAACTGGGAACGTCTGGAGGAGGCCCCTGTCCGTGAGATCTTCAACTCACACCTCCAGCGGAACTTTTCTGACATCCCTGTGGAGGTTGGGGGCATTGAATCCGAGTGGGCAATGTTCAAAGCTTCCATTGCTGGAGCTGTGGTCTCAAAGTCTTAGGTGCCTCAAGGGGCGGTAACCCTAGAACACCATGGTGGACACCGATGGTCAGGGAAGCCGTCCGACTGAAGAAGGAGGCCTTCCTGGATGTGTTATCCCAGGGGACTCTGGAGGCAGTTGCAAGGTACCGACAGGCCAGAAGGGCTGCAGCTTCTGCCGTGGAAGAAGCAAAGCAGTGGGTGTGGGAGAAGTTTGGAGAGGACATGGAGAAGGATTTTCGGTCGGCACCAAGGTGTTTCTGGAAAACCATCCGCCACCTCAGGAAGGGGAAACGGGGAACCATCCAAGCTGTATACAGTAAGGAAGGGAGACTGTTGACCTTAACTGAGGAAGTAATAGCACGGTGGAAGGAGCACTTTGAGGAACTCCTGAATCCGAAACTAAAACACACCCTCTATGGTAGAGGCAGAGGTGGACGCTGATGGGGGATCGTCGCCAATTTCCGTGGTGGAGGTTGCTGAGGTGGTCAATCAGCTACACAGTGGCAAAGCCCCGGGATTGATGAGATTCGTCCAGAAATGCTGAAAGCTCTGGGTGTGGAGGGGGATGTCTTGGATGACACGCCTCTTTAACATTGCGTGGAAGTCGGGGACAGTGCCCAAGGAGTGGCAGACCGGGGTGGTGGTTCCCCTGTTTAAAAAAGGGGACCAGAGAGTGTGCGCCAATTATAGGGGTATCACACTTCTCAGCCTCCCTGGTAAAGTCTACTCTAAGGTACTGGAACGGAGGGTTCGGCCGATAATCGAACCTCGGATTGAGGAGGAACAATGCGGATTCCGTCCTGGTCGTGGAACAATGGACCAGCTCTTTACTCTTGCAAGGATCTTGGAGGGGGCCTGGGAGTAGTGCCCATCCAGTCTACATGTGTTTTGTGGATCTGGAGAAGGCGTATGACCGTGTCCCCAGGGGTCTACTGTGGGAGGTTCTGAGGGAGTATGGGGTGAAGGGTTCCCTTCTTAGGGCTATCCAATCACTGTACACCCAAAGCGAGAGTTGTGTCCGTATGCTCGGTAAGAAGTCAGACTTGTTCCAGGTGGGGGTTGGTCTCCGCCAGGGCGTGCGGTTTATCACCAATCCTGTTTGTGATATTCATGGACAGGATATCGAGACGCCGTTCGTGGTGGGGAGGGGTTGCGGTTTGGTGACCTCAGGATCTCACCGCTGCTTTGCGGATGATGTAGTCCTGATGACATCATCGGTCCGTGACCTCCAACACTTGCTGGATCGGTTTGCAGCCGAGTAACGGACGGCTGGGATGAGGATTAGCACCTCCAAATCTGAGGCCATGGTTCTCAGCAGGAAACCGATGGAGTGCCTACTCCGGGTAGGGAATGAGAACATAACCCAAGTGAAGGAGTTCAAGTACCTCGGGGTCTTGTTCACGAGTGAGGGTACATTGGAGCCGGAGAATTGGCCGGAGAATCGGAGCAGGGGAGCGGTGTTGCAATCGCTAATCGCACCGTTGTGACGAAAAGAGAGTTGAGTCGGAGAGGCAAAACACTCGATCTACCGGGCAATTTCGTTCCACACTCACCTATGGTCATGAAGGTTGGGTAGTGACCGAAAGAATAAGATCGCGGGTGCAAGCGCGGAAATGGGTTTTCTCAGGAGGGTGGCTGGCCTCTCCCTTAGAGTACGGGTGAGAAGCTCGGCTATCCGAGAGGAACTCAGAGTAGAGCCACTGCTCCTTTGCATTGAAAGGAGCCAGTTGAGGTGGTTCGGGCACCTGGTAAGGATGCCCCCGGGGCGTCTCCCTAGGGAGGTGTTCCAGGCACGTCCAGCTGGGAGGAGACCTCGGGGAAGACCCAGGACTAGGTGGAGAAATTATATTTCCACACTGGCCTGGGAACGCCTTCGGATCCCCCAGTCAGAGCTGGTAAATGTGGCTCAGGAAAGGGAAAGTTTGGGGTCTCTTGCTGGAGCTGCTACCCCCCCGACCCGATTACGGATAAGCGGTTGAAGATGGATGGATGGATGGATGGATGGATGGATAGAATATATAATATATATATATATATATATATATATATATATATATATATATATATTTTTTTTTTTTTTTTTCATTTCTATAGGAAATTCAACATAATTCAGCCACACTTTTAACAAACCATAACAAATCTAAATAAAATAATAATCTTCTGATTTGCTGCATTATAAATGTTATTCTTTACCTCTGACTACATGTGCTGATGAGATTGAAAAATTATATTCCATAAAGGCCTTTATTATTGCCAAATGAGTGCGGTAACACCAGTGACAAATAGGCGGTGCATGCCATCTTTAAATAAATGCACAAAAAAGAAATAAATAATAATTTATCTGTCATTTAAGTATATTCCTACAGCAAATAAATTTTTATTTTTATTATTTTATTTATTTATTTATTTATTTTTTATTTATTACAGATTTAAGTAATACAGTGAGGGAAATAAGTATTTGATCCCCTGCTGATTTTGTATGTTTGCCCACTGACAAAGAAATGATCAGTCTATAATTTTAATGGTAGTTTTATTTGAACAGTGAGAGACAGAATAACAAAAAAAAAATCCAGAAAAACGCATTTCAAAAATGTTATAAATTGATTTGCATTTTAATGAGGGAAATATGTATTTGACTCCTCTGCAAAACATGACTTAGTACTTGATGGCAAAACCCTTGTTGGCAATCACAGAGGTCAGACGTTTCTTGTAGTTGGCCACCAGGTTTGCACACATCTCAGGAGGGATTTTGTTCCACTCCTCTTTGCAGATCTTCTGCAAGTCATTAAGGTTTTGAGGCTGACGTTTGGCAACTCAAACCTTCAGCTCCCTCCACAGATTTTCTATGGCCGTGTTGCCTTGGCCGTGTGTTTTGGGTCATTGTCATGCTGGAATACCCACCCATGACCCATTTTCAATGTCCTGGCTGAGGGAGGTTCTCACCCAAGATTTGACCGTACATGGCCCCATCCATCGTCCATTTGATGTGGTGAAGTGGTCCTGTCCCCATAGCAGAAAAACACCCCCAAAGCATAATGTTTCCACCTTCATGTTTGATGGTGGGGATGGTGTTCTTGGGGTCATAGGCAGCATTCCTTCTCCTCCAAACACGGCGAGTTGAGTTGATGGCAAAGAGCTCCATTTTAGTCTCATTTGACCACAACACTTTGACCCAGTTGTCCTCTGAATCATTCAGAGGTTCATTGGCAAACTTCAAACGGGCATGTATATGTGGTTTCTTGAGCAAGGGGACCTAGCGGGCGCTGCAGAATTTCAGTCCTTCATGGCGTAATGTGTTACCAATTGTTTTCTTGGTGACTATGGTCCCAGCTGCCTTGAGATCATTGACAAGATCCTCCCGTGTAGTTCTGGGCTGATTCCTCACCAACTGTTGTCACCTTCTCACCAAGCTGCTTGGCAATGGTCTTGTAGCCCATTCCAGATTTGTGTAGGTCTACACTTTCTTGGCAATGGTGGAGAGTTTGGAATCTGATTGATTGATTGCTTCTGTGGACAGGTGTTTTATACAGGTAACAATGTGAGATTAGGAGCACTCCCTTTAAGAGTGTGCTCCTAATCTCAGCTCGTTACCTGTATAAAAGACACCTGGGAGCCAGAAATCTTACTGATTGAGAGGGGGTCAAATACTTATTTCCCTCATTAAAATGCAAATCAATTTATAAAATTTTTGACATGCGTTTTTCTGGATTTTTTTGTTGTTGTTCTGTCTCTCACTGTTCAAATAAACCTACCATTAAAATTATAGACTGATCATTTCTTTGTCAGTGGGCAAACGTACAAAATCAGCAGGGGATCAAATACTTCTTTCCCTCACTGTAATGTGGTCATTTCTCAACGATATCTATAAAAAGTCTCGTCTAAAGTTTGCCACAAGCCACCTGGGAGACACACCAAACGTCAAACAAACGTTGAGAAATGGCTCTCTTCTTGCCACTCTTCCATAAAGGCCAGATTTGTGCAGTGTACGACTGATTTTGTCCTATGGACAGACTCTCCCACCTCAGCTGTAGTTCTCTGCAGTTCATCCAGAGTGATCATGGGCCTCTTGGCTGCATCTCTGATCAGTCTTCTCCTTGTCTGAGCTGAAAGTTTAGAGGGACGGCCAGGTCTTTGTAGATTTGCAGTGGTCTGATACTCCTTCCATTTCAAAATGATCGCTTGCACAGTGCTCCTTGGGATGTTTAAAGCTTGTGAAATCTTTTTGTATCCAAATCCGGCTTTAAACTTCTCCACAACAGTATTACGGACCTGCCTGGTGTATTCCTTGGTCTTCATGAAGCTCTCTGGGCTTTCAACAGAACCCTAAGACTATCACAGAGCAGGTGCATTTATACAGAGACTTGATTACACACAGGTGGATTCTATTTATCACCATCAGTCATTTAGGACAACATTGGATCATTGAGAGATCTTCGCTGAACTTCTGGAGTGAGTTTGCTGCACTGAAAGTAAAGGATAATTTTGCATGCACCACTTTTCAGTTTTTTATTTGCTAAAAAAGTTTAAAATATTGAATAGATTTCATTCCACTTCACAATTGTGTCCCACTTGTTGGTGATTCTTCAAAAAAAAATAAAAATTTTATATCTTTATGTTTGAAGCCTGAAATGTGGCAAAAGGTTGAAAAGTTCAAGGGGGCCGAATACTTTCGCAAGGCACTGTAGGTAGATCTTAAACATATTGTGCATGCAAGATAGTCCAATATCTCAGAACTAGCAGTGTTCTGCAAGGAATAGTGAGTGAAAATTAATAACAAGGACAGAAAGATGTGATATTTTGCAGTTGTTGCAGGTGTTATGGGCATAGGACGTTTTCCAAACTTATGCACAAGCCACAATTACTTTTTTTTGTTGTATTTTTCAAGTTCATCAACAATAAACTAACTATGCATTTAAATTTGCTGATTTCTTCTTCTTTTTTTATTGTTTGAAGTTGTGTTTACTTTTTTCACTTACAAAATATGCAATTAGGCTGGGGGGCCCAAACTTTTGTATACTACTGGACACAATGGTAGTCACAATGTTCTTCAAATTCAGGATAAGATAATTCTGCTCATAAGAAACTTGTAATGAATAAAATATGACAGAGTGTACTTTTATAGGAAAATACCTTGATGTTTTCTTATAATCATATTGTGAAATGACATGAAATACTGCACAAATTTACAGTTTTTAAAAATGTACATTTTGTGTTTACATGTTGTGTGTTCCTCCAGAGTTCGGGGTTTGATTCCCGCTGGGGCCATGTGCTGCGGGGGTTTCCTCCAGGTGCTCCGGTTTCCTCCCCAAGTCCAAAGACATGCATGGTAGGCTGATTGGCGTGTCTAAAGTGTCCGTAGTGTATGAATGGGTGTGAGAGTGTGTATGTGATTGTGCCCTGCGATGGACTGGCACCCTGTCCAGGGTGTACTCTGCCTTGTGCCCGATGCTCCCTGGGATAGGCTCCAGGTTCCCCACAACCCTGATGAAGGAGTAAGCGGTAGAAGATGGATGGGTGGATGGATGTTGTGTGTTGTAAAATGTCCAGCCCAACAGGGAGTGAGGCTATGGGAGGCAATTTATATGAACTGCAAGTAGAGCGGAGTTCTTGTGATGTAAACTAAAAGTACACTCTTAAAATCATTTGGAAAACATTCCTTTTTAATTTGAATATCACTCTTTTTTACTGTGGTAAATCAGTAAAAGCTATATATATATATATATATATATATAAGTGTTTTGCATAATTTGGTGTCTCATCTAGGGTGTAATATTCCTGCCTAGATTATTACTGTTATTTCCCCCCCCCTATTATAACATTATCCAACTTTGCATAGGCAGATGAAATTGCCATGACTGGCAATATACACTATATGGGCAAAACTATGTGGACACCTGATTATCACACCCATATATGAGCCTTAACCAAACTGTTGCCACAAAGTTGGAGGTATATAATATAATATCTTTGTAAGCAGTAGCATTAGGATTTCCCTTCATGGGAACTAAGGAACCTAGTCCAAACTTGTTCCAAGCATGACAATGTCCATAAAGACATGTTTGCCAAGGTCAGTACATAATAACACAAGTGGCCTGAACAGAGCCCTGACCTCAACCCAAGTAAACACCTTTGGGATTAACTGGACTTTGACTGTGCAGCACACCTTCTCCCTGACATCAGAGCCTTACCCGCTATGCTCTTGTGACTGATGGAGCACAAATCCCCACAGTCATATTACAAAATCTAGTTAAAAAATAAAACCATCCCAAAAGAGTACAGGCTGTCGTAGCATCAAAGTGGAAACCAAGTCCATGTTTATGCCCATTGTTTTGGAATAGGATGTTCAAGGACAGATTGGAGTGTTATGGTCCACCATCCTTTGGCCATATAAAAAATTTACATACCAATGGACATTTAGCACTCAAATGGTACACTTCCAGCATGGCTAGCTAAAAACAGTAAAGGTTAAGCTTGCTAATAAGATTCACATGGGTTAAAACATGTCTATGCTCACAGGAAACAACTATTTTAAAAAGAAATATGAAGAGGCTAGTGTCATTTTTGCAAGTTAAAGAATTCACGTGTTAAAATGTCCATATCAGGAGACTAATATCGATTTGATTTTGGCTGCAAAATTGAACCAAAAAAAAAAAAAACCTGAAAACTGGCCACCAACTTAATTAGATTAAATTAAACCTTTAACAAAAATATACCAAAAACATATTTTTCTCACTGTTCTGTGATTTCAGCAGTGAGAAATCCATACTATAAGATATAAATGGACATTGACATATATAACATATAAATAACATAAATGGAACATTCATGTGTCATAACAAATGGCTCATCTGCCTCCTGTGCCATGATTCGTCTGCTTGTAATACATTTTCACAGCTTTGGTAGTTGCAACCAAAGAATTATACACCACATAGTTCTGTAAAGATGTAACTTTGTCTTGACTTTGAGATGTGGCTAAAAATCGAGCTGAGAAGAAGAAGTGTTTGGCTTTATTTTGCCTTCATGGGTATGAGGCAGAACAGTACTGTGTCGCTGTGTTTTTGTCCCAGTGTCTTTGTGAATACTGAGTTACAGGCCACTGGTGGCAGCTTGGGCCCTCCCACAAGCCATAAAAAAGCCAACACAGGACTGTGATTGTTCCCTCTTGACCCCAAGTACCAGAATGATGCAGTCAGTCAGCTTCCTTTGTACTAGAGGGGACTCAGGAAATCAAACTTTAATTAACAAAATTTCTGAATTAGGTTGTGTTTTAAAAGCTAATGTCTAGTCATCATAGACACATGCATGTTACTTGTACCTGTCTTTTTACAAACAGTTGAAAAATACACAGATATTCTATAGAATAAGTGATCACAGTACCTGGTGAAAATATACTAACACTACACAGGCATGTAAAATCTTCAACAGAATTCATTCCCACGCAGAAATACACTTAGACCAACAATGCAGAGATTGTTTATGGTTCCATTGAGACCCGTGATCGTGTTGTAGCTCAGCTTCACTTCAACAAAACCAAAATATTTCACATTACATATACATATTACATGGTTTATCAGATCAGTCTCACCCAAAGGCGATGAGGAAAATGAAAATGTATGCTTTCTTTGTGTTTTAGACAGCGATTTACCTGTTGTGACAGGAACATTTGATTAATTTGTGCACTTGTGTAGTTGTAGTCAAAGTGCACTCTCAGGCCCATGGGAATGTGTGTTTAAAGAGTGCTTCCCATCACTGTGTTACTGTGTTTTACTGATCTGCTGAGAGAGAGAGAGAGAGAGAGAGAGAGAGAAGAGAGAGAGAGAGTGTGAGAGAGAGAGAGAGAGAGAGAGAGTTAGAGATTCCTTCTATTTTTATTTTCTTCCTTTTATATATATATATATATATATATATATATATATATATATATATATATATATATATATATATCTATCTCCAGTATCTCACAAGAGTCCGTACACCCCTCACATTTTTGTAAATATTTGATTCTACCTTTTCATGTGACAACACTGAAGAAATGACACTTTGCTACAATGTAAAGTAGTGAGTGTACAGCTTGTGTAAAAGTGTAAATTTGCTGTTCCCTCAAAGTAACTCAACACACAGCCATTAATGTCTAAACCGCTGGCAACAAAAGTGAGTACACCCCTAAGTGTAAATGTCCAAATTGGGCCCAAAGTGTCAATATTTTGTGTGGTCACCATTATTTTCCAGCACTGCCTTAAGCCTCTTGGGCATGGAGTTCACCAGAGCTTCACAGGTTGCCACTGAAGTCCTTTTCCACTCCCCGATGACGACATCACAGAGCTGGTGGATGTTAGAGACCTTGTGCTCCTCCACCTTCCGTTTGAGGATGCCCCAGAGAAAGACTGAATAGAAGGTTGTAAAACCATTCTGCTGTGTTATATGCAATTCCATTCTAAATACCCAGTGCCTGTAAAAGAAATGCCTCTTGCAGCGGTAGGTGAAACCTTTAACAATTGCTCTGGGCACAGTTTTCCCAAAAGCATCCGGTTTTAGCACAATGGCATTCTTATTCCCTGACCTACTGAACTTACATGAGAATATGTATTCGACAGAGACTACAAAGCATTTTCTTCTCTGGACAAAAGAGCTTGCTAAATGCTGTAAATGTACATGCACGGTAAACGTCATGCATCATAAAGTTAAAATTGTCTTACATTTTTGTTGACAGAGTATTCAGTGTGATCCTCGCTCTGCCATTTCACAATGATCTTTTTGCAGTAAATACTCAGCCACGCTGATAAGCTCTTACCTTCGATTAGATGTCCAACAGGTTTCTCATTAAAGCAGTGAGATGGGAATAAGTCAAGAGGAAAGCAAAAGCTTTCTTAATGTTTTTCATTCCTATTATTTGAGTGCACTATGAACCCAGTGACTGTTCAATTCCACAGTTGAGTGTGTCACTCACAGCATGAAGAGAGGAAATTATGAGATGATTTCATGTGAAAGCCATAAGAAGAGGTGAGTGAATGTCTATATTAAGAGATTTTAAACAAAAACCTTTGCTACTGACAGAAATTCCACGGTATAGGATGAGGATTAATTAGATCATTAATAAAGTATTTATTAGTGAAACTATGAACAGAAGTTGAACAGAAGTGAATTTTTGTCAAAGATAGCCAAACATGGATTAAACAGTGTTGTTAGAGCATTAGGCCTTAATCAGTGTCTTCCAAGAGATTTACTCCATTACTACTTTCTTAAGCGTCTTTCTTAGGTTTCTTAATTGGATTGACTGTAATAGGATTGCCATCATTGAAAAACATGGACTGGTTAGAAATATATTTAACCCTTTAGGGTGCAACACACTGAAAGCATGCTTTTTTAAATTTTGTATTTTCAAAGAATATGAAATCTGCTCTCTAATTATGCATTCAGTCAAAACCCTGTAGTATTGCTAAGGTACTTACCACAGCTGGTACTCCTTCTGAGTCCAGACAACAACACATTATGGCCTTTGCTGTGTGTTACAGTATGCAATAGGATAAGTTCTGTCTGGAATGAAGCACAGCTGAACAACTCCCTCTCGTTAGACAGTACATCAGTGACAGACATAAATAATAATAACAACAACAACAATCAAACTCTTTGGCCTTTAAAGAAATAGCCATTGTGGTTTCTTCAGTGCACGAATGGGGAAAAAATACACTTATAACCATGCATGGTAAATTTCATAACTTAGTCTACATATATATCTAGCCTCAATGTGAATAAATACATTTAGATTCTACATTATTAATGCTAGGAGGCTAGCAGTTAGCACGTTTGCCTCACAGCTCCGGGGTTGGGGGTTCGAAGCCCACCTCCGCTTAGTGTGTGCGGGGCTTGCATGTTCTCCCCATACTTCAGGGGCTTCCTCCAAAGACATATGTGGTAGACTGACTGACATTTCCAAATTGTCTGTAGTGTGTGAAAGATTGTGCCTTACAATGGGTTATACCCCCCATCTTGTGCCCAGAGTTCCCTGGGATAGGCTCCAGGCTCCCCGCAACCCTGTGTAGGATAAGCAGTACGGAAAATGGATGGATGGATTATTCATGCTGTGGTGTCACAGCATTTTGTATTATCTCACGCAGAGCTAATACTAAACTGTACGTGGGAGTTTCTGGTCTGTTGGTAACAATGAATCATCAAAAAAAAAAATTAACAACAACAAACAAAAGGCAGCTTTAAATATGAAAAACAAACTAAAAAGGGCCAAAAGTTTCCTTCCTTTTGGTTACTGAGTTTTAAGGTTTTGGTTAGATTTAGGTGTCGGCATAGCATTTATACTGCATTAATAATTGTCAGTGCAAGGTCCTTAAAATGAATGTGTGTGAAACAGTAAGCGGAGCCCCTCACAGAGAACAGTTCTCGGTGCCCTCCAACTCATTAATACATTTAAGTGTTCACCACAGGCAGTGACCTAGAAATGAACAGCAATCCCACAAAAAGAAACATGAGACAAAGCAGCCTCTATCCCATCAGCATGGAATCCGCTCTGTCACACATATCACATTATACAGCACACTGAGGGCGGACAACCATTTTGAGTACGCAGCTCACTGGGGTTCATATCTGATAAATGGGCGTTGGGTGTGTGTGTATGAGGTTATGACCTAGTCCCACCAAAGGAAGTACAGTCAGTATGGAATAGCTAATAGCTAAGCAAACAAATCTGCACTTCACAAACATTAATCACAGAACCATTAAAAATACAACTGACGTCAGGATAAAAATGCAATTACTGAATTGTCCCTAACATTTATGAGTCAGTTGAAATTTTGCATGCCTTTTTGGTAGCTTAAAATACATTGAAAAATATTTAAGAGATTAGCGTTTATGAATTATTCATGATGCATCTAGCATAGGAGTTATAATTAATTTTAAATAAGAGGATACTCAACTGTTCATGAGGATAAGTTGTAGGTTTAAGCCTAGATGATACTGACTTTGCATTAGTAATATTTCACCCATGTACTTATAATACACTTGGTTAAATTAGGAAAGTTTTGGTGTAACTGGCATGAACCTTACAAATAAACACTGTATATATTATGTCACAGTTTGTTCTTGTTAGTGCAAAAATAATCAAGATCTCTTCATAATGTTCTTTGCATATCAAAGGATTATGGTGCCAAAAAGAAATGCCTCACTCATCTGTCTATACTAAACATTTCTATTATGGTACAAAACCATAATATGATGAAAAACATTAATGAAAGTACTTCTCGGTTTTGACTTGAATATAAACTTGTCTGGTAACTCAGCAGAGCTGCTCTACTCTACTCTACTCCTCTAGGGCAAAGATATCGTCAGTGCAGACCATAATTACCCAGCTCCAAATGTCCAGTTAACCAAAAAAGCACTTCCTACATCTTTCCTCTCACAGCTAAGCTCTTTCTTCATGGCTGTCACTGATGTAAACAGACCTTTTCATTATGGATGCCTAATGTTGCTCTGGCAACCAGCTTAAGACAATAGCCTCTGTGTGCACTCATACTGTATAGCACTGATGTCATGCATAAGACCAACGCCTTCACGAAGACTGAATCTTCCAGTGTTGTGAAACAACTTCGGATGAGTTCCAATGAAAACAGTTAGTAAAGAAGTAAACAAATAAACAAAAAATAAATAAAATTAGCACACGATACACTTAACTTCATATTTGCCACAATTAGGTATATATAAGATGTTCACCACACTTCTTTTCTTATGACCTCCTTTTTTTTTATTAAAACAATATTTGAGCTAAAATAGCAGTCTTTATTTTACAGTCAGCTGAAGTGATGCAGTTTTTCCTGCTACTAAATACAGAGTATAACTGATTCATATGAATCATTATTTATCATTACCCAACAACATACAGTGCTGTGAATAAATATTTCCTGATTTCTTCTGTTTATGCGTACATCTCATACTAAAAATTTTTAGATCTTCAAACAAAATACAAAGGCAACCTGTATAAATACACTATACAGTTTTTATTTATTTATTTTTATTAAAGAAAAAAAAACTTATCCAACACCTATCACCAATGTGAAAAACTAATTTCCCCCTTAAATTTAAAATCTGTTTGTGCCACTTTTAGCAGCAATGACTGCAACCAAACACTTTAGATAACTGGAGATCCTTACTTTCTCCTATACTTCGGATCATTGTCTTGCTGCATAATCCAGTTGCGCTTGATTTTCAACTTACAGACTGAAGAGCAGATATTCTCCTGTAGGATTTTCTGGTAGAGAGCAGAATTCATGTTTCCCTCAATTATTGCAAAGTTGCCCAGGCCCTGAAGCAGCAAAGCATCCCCACACCATCACACTTCCACCACCATGCTTGACCATAGGTATGATCTTTTGGTGGAATTCTGTGTTTGGTTTATGCCAGATGTAATGGGACACCTGTCTTCCAAACAGTTCCACTTTCAATTAATCAATTCACAGAACATTCTCCCAAAAGGTTTGAGGATCATCAAGGTAAGTTTTGGAAAAATTCAGATCAGCCTTAATGTTCTTGTCTAACATAAGAGCTTTAAATATTAAACTTCTCTTCCATGGATGCCATTTCTGGCCAGTGTCTTTCTGAGAGTGGAGTCATGAACAGTGACCTTTATTGATGCAAGAGTGGCCTGTTGGTCCTTTTATGCTGTCCTCGGGTATATTGTAACTTCCTGAATGAGTAGATGCCTTGGAAGAATTTTGGAAGGACAGCCACTTCTGGGAAGGTTGACTACTGTGCAGAGATTTTCCAATAGCTTTATAACCCTTCCCAGACTGATGTATTTCAATCAACTTTTTCCTCATAATTTCTGGAATTTCTATAAACTTTGACATAGCTTTTAACCAATGTCATGCTGTTGAAAGAGTTATATTTAAGTGTTGATATGATTGAACAGGGTTTGCAGTAATCAGGTCTGGTTGTGTCTAGTCCAGCTGAAGCCCATTATTAATGCAGTTTCATGGATTTGGGGAATTAGTAACTACAGGGGCAAATAAATTTTCACACAGGCCCAGATATTATTGGAGAACTTTTTTGCATCAATAAATAACATTATAATTTAAAAAACTGTATTTTGTATTTGCTCAGGTTTCCTTGTTTTATCTTAGATTTTGTTTTAATTTCTGAAACAATTTAATATGAGAAACACAAAAACAGAAGAAATCACTTTCACAGCACTGTATTAACTACCAGCTATTTTATGATTACTTTCCATGAGACTTCAAAATACTACGTTGTGTTTGCCAAAAAAAATTAAAGATGTAAACTTTCAACATGTACATATAAGACAACTGTGCAAAAAATGTGAGTTAATTTATAATCCCTATGAGATAACTAGAGTTATAATAACTAGAGTTAATGCTCATGGTTTTCTTCTGTAAACAGTAATGAGCAGCTACAACACTAAGAAAATCTGCCCTGTAATACTGTAAATTGCTTTATGTAGACTATTTGTTGCCAAGCATTTCCCAAAATGTGCCAAGTGAGTTATAACCCAAAGTCAGATGGTAGATCACAGTGGTCTCACAAGTCACGGTATAATATCACAAGTCTGAGCCCTTTGTGAAGTATGGTAAAACATGACAGTGTAAAACATGACATTGGTTGTATCCTTTGGGTATGATATGTTCTAGAGTGTACGTATGGGTGGATAGTATGTGCTCAGGTGAAAGCCTCCTAGCAGTGTGTGCTCACAGATGTACAGCTAGCTGCCTCCCTGTGCACTGTGCTATAGGGTGAGAGCTCCAGCTCAGTAGTGGCCTCATTCTCGTTGTCGTTGCTAGTCCCATTAGACAACTTTGGTGGGCCGCATTCGTCCAGGCAGCAGCAGCAGCATTGCAGAAAGGCTTTGCTGAAAGGCTGACAAAGTGCTAGCAGCAGCACAGGTGTTACTGCACATTTGCAGAACAGCAGCATCTGACTAACCATGTGTAAGACGTCCAGAGTGTGGCGTGGCATTCCAACGGCCATGTATGCCGACACGACGTTGTAGATGTTCTCTGGGATCACACAAATCCCATAGAGGATGGCCAGAGCCACTACTGTGCAGTTCATCCTTCTCTCCAGGTGGATCTGCTCACGCTGCCCACGAACACTTGCCCTCTCAGCCTGGCGAATCTTCCGTGCTGTTACCACTGAGCTGATAATGGTGAAAACAGTGGGCAGACAGAAGTAGCAGCCAAAGTGCCACCATAGACGGGCTCCATCATAAGTAAGTCCCAGCACATAAAGGGAGTCAGGGAGTGTTGTGGAGATGCGGACTATACAGCGCTCGCTTGGAAGCATCTCATTAGCCACCTCAGGGAGCTCCTCAGCAGGCACCTCTCTCTCCTCTGTTACCAGCTGGTGGATTAGCAGCTCAGGCAGTGCCAGCAAAAGAGCACCCAGCCAGATCACAGCCAGCTTAGCTGCAGTGGAGGCACAGTTCTCAATCGTCTCGTAGTACATCCGCACATTGGATGCGGCTCGGAAACGGTCGATACACAAAGCGCAAAGGGTAAAAGTAGTTACACCCAAGGAAGCCACCTGTAATGGAAAGACAGGAGTTCATTAATTAATATCAATACTCATCAAAATATCTATCAAACCTATCCAGACTATCAATCGAACAATTACTTCCACAGTTAGGGCAATGGTGACTTGTGCCCAAAAGACACAGCCATATTCATGTGCTTAATCGTGCTGTAGCATTTGGCTTATATTTTATCTAATTTATACAATTGAGGATTAAGGGCCTTGCTCAAGTGCCCAGCAGTGGAAAGCTTCGCCAGTGCTGGGATTTGAACTCATGACCTTACAATCACTAGTCCAACATCTTAACCGCTGAGCTTCCACTGCCTGATTAGCTACATACAGTTTAAACCTCTAAGAGTGCCAGATCTTTTCCTGAGTAGAAGCACCAGAGACAGCTTTCTTATGGTGTCTAAACTACCGGCTTTTAACACAAGCACTTACCTTTAAACCCCCTCAAAAGAATCAAAGAGGAAAATAATCTGAGAGCCATTTTTCCTTTACTGTCAAATGTAATCTAATTTTAAATAAAAGCAAGAGACAATTTAAAAAATGTAGGAGTAGTGCTGAATACAGTCTGAATAAGTCAGAATACTGATTTTCTCACTTTCGTTATTAAATTCCAACTAAGCACATGTAACTCAACTCTGAATATAGCCTTTAAAAAAAAAAATCTAGCATGACAAGTTTTGGTCAGAGAAAGTTGAGTGTAGCTAAGTAGCCATTCCATGTTTTAGCACAATTTCAACACACAGTCCACTTGAAATTTTTCACTGCTATTATTAACTTTCCTTCAAATATATTTTATATATATTTTTCCAAATATATTTTAACCCCATTTTCTCCCAGTTTGGTGACTGCCAATTCCCACCTTCTAGCCAGTTCTAATCTATGACACAACATCTACCAAACAGGTAGGATAATGTCCAAACATTCAACAATCAAGTCATGACAGTCCCAGGTGCTTGGGAACTGCACTCATCTGTATACGCGAGCTAAGAGGAACTCAGGGTTAGCTAGTGAAACTCAGAGCAAAGAGCAAGCTCAGTCATGTACTATATTCAGTGTATGGTCACGAATTCATGAACTGAAGGCTTATAATTTGATTGCCATGTAAGTAACATATGTGAAACATCAGGGAATGCAAACTCTGCAGTTTATTAGTTGCCAATGATAAACTACTCTGCTACAAAACTAAGTGACCCTCCACTTTCCATGGTTAATACCAGAACAACTTTTTATTAGGCATGTGTGCGTTGGTGCCAAAGAACAGCTATACAATGTCAGATAGTTGATTAGTTTGATAGATGAGAAGTGGGATAAATAGAAGGATACATTCAAAGAAGGAAGGAAGGACGAACAAAAAGAATGACGACAAATTATATTGTAATATGATTGTCACTAATTACTTGGGTGTGAGCATGTAAACTCTAAAGCCATGAAAACCAATTTTTCAGGGCTGAATGCATTTTGTCTATAGCACTGATGTAACAGCCTCTCTAATCATTTCTAATTAATGACTTGATTAGAGTCCTCTTTAGCATGACAACACAGCACAATCGTTATCTACTTTACATAATGGCAAATCACTGCACGGCCTTGTTATGCAAATTGCATGTGCCACAGCTAGATATGTAATTTGTCTAAGCAATAAAGAGAATTTACTCATCCTGAATTACACTTCTTAGAAATGAATCGCTTAATAAAGCATAAGTCTTTTGCAAATCGTTCATTAGTGAGACTTATGCAATTCAGTGTATGTTTTATAGCTGGACACAAAAAGTGATGATTGTTTGCAATTGCCAGCAATATACTCCCTTGTTTTTATGGTGGAGTGGGCCATTTAGAGAAGCTTAATCTTGAAAAGCTGTTATGTTAGACAAGCAATTTTAATGGTAAGCAGGCACAGCAGTGAGACAAAATACAAACAATAATTGAATAACTCAGTTACATATTAAGCAAAACCACATATAACTCCTACAGGGCTTGTGTGTCTCATTACTGGATGAACAGGAACAGTTTCAGTTACTCTGATGTCATGCAACAAGACAGGCAGACTTAAACAAATCTCCAGACCGTGCTAGAGAACATGGTGGGAAAATAATCTGGAGGTCTTCTGAATAGTATGGAGGGAATCTCTCAATAATAAGCATAAGACCCTTTTATCAGCCAGAGTGGCTTACTTAAAAACCAAAAGTTGATAGAAAGCAGCAAGAAAATTATTATTATTATTATTAACACCACAATGTTCTGTTTTAGGGCCCACACTATTATCTCTTTATGCCCAGACCCATGGGCATGTAACTCACAAAAATAATGTTGGTTTCACGAGTGATTTAAAATGATACTAATCGAATCTGTCTGATCCAGAAGACACAAAATGGAAGACTGGTAAAGCAAAAACATAAAAGCTTGAATGAATAGAAACTCCCTACTCCTAAACTTAAATGAAACAGAAATACTGATATCTGCTGCAGTATGGTTGATAATTTCACCTTCAAGTTTCGCATTTTGCTTTGGAAACCAAAAACTACAGCTGCTGGTCTATTCGATTCCTATGTCACTTGTCATAAGACATTATGTCCCCAGACCATTTCAGAAACAATGCTAACTTTGTTAACTAAAATACCCCACACCATATACTAATGTTAGGGAATCATATACTAATGTTAGGGGATCATATAGAATCATATACTAATGTTAAGGAATCATATACTAATGTTAGAGGATCATATACTAATGTTAGAGGATCATATACTAATGTTAGGGAATCATATACTAATGTTAGGGGATCATATAGAATCATATACTAATGTTAGGGAATCATATACTAATGTTAGAGGATCATATACTAATGTTAGAGGATCATATACTAATGTTAGGGAATCATATACTAATGTTAGGGGATCATATAGAATCATATACTAATGTTAGGGAATCATATACTAATGTTAGGGGATCATATAGAATCATATACTAATGTTAAGGAATCATATGCTAATGTTAGAGGATCATATACTAATGTTAGAGGATCATATACTAATGTTAGGGAATCATATACTAATGTTAGGGGATCATATAGAATCATATACTAATGTTAGGGAATCATATACTAATGTTAGAGGATCATATACTAATGTTAGAGGATCATATACTAATGTTAGGGAATCATATACTAATGTTAGGGGATCATATACTAATGTTAGGGAATCATATACTAATGTTAGGGGATCATATACTAATGTTAGGGGATCATATACTAATGTTAGGGAATCATATACTAATGTTAGGGGATCATATACTAATGTTAGAGGATCATATACTAATGTTAGAGGATCATATACTAATGTTAGGGAATCATATACTAATGTTAGGGGATCATATAGAATCATATACTAATGTTAGGGGATCATATAGAATCATATACTAATGTTAAGGAATCATATGCTAATGTTAGGGAATCATATACTAATGTTAGAGGATCATATACTAATGTTAGGGAATCATATACTAATGTTAGGGGATCATATAGAATCATATACTAATGTTAGGGGATCATATAGAATCATATACTAATGTTAAGGATTATGCTAGTAGGAATATATACTATGTAGGTAGGGATCATATACTGAATCATATACTAATGTTAGGGATCATATACTAATGTTAGGGAATCATATACTAATGTTAGGATCATATACTAATGTTAGGATCGATACTATTAGGGAATCATATACTAATGTTAGGGGATCATATAGAATCATATACTAATGTTAGGGGATCATATACTAATGTTAGGGGATCATATAGAATCATATACTAATGTTAGGGGATCATATAGAATCATATACTAATGTTAGGGAATCATATGCTAATGTTAGGGAATCATATACTAATGTTAGGGAATGATATGCTAATGTTAGGGGATCATATAGAATCATATGCTAATGTTAGGGAATCATATGCTAATGTTAGGGAAGCATATGCTAATATTAGGGAATCATATACTAATGTTAGAAAATGTGGGGGCCATCTCAAATATGCTCAATTTTCCACATTATTGTGTTTACATGCTGTGACATAGGTGGCATTTTAACTTAGTCACCTATCACAGTGTAGGCTAGTGTCCTCTCACAGCACTTTATTTATTTATTATTTATTTAGAGAAATATAACGTTCCCAGAATCTTTCATTATAATTACAAAAATAATACCTATGAACAAAAGTTCCTTGTCACTTGTCATAAGACATTATGTCCCCAGACCATTTCAGAAACAATGCTAACTTTGTTAACTAAAATACCCCACACCATATACTAATGTTAGGGAATCATATACTAATGTTAGGGGATCATATAGAATCATATACTAATGTTAGGGGATCATATAGAATCATATACTAATGTTAGGGGATCATATAGAATCATATACTAATGTTAGGGGATCATATAGAATCATATACTAATGTTAGGGGATCATATAGAATCATATACTAATGTTAGGGAATCATATACTAATGTTAGGGAAATATATTGTATCAGCGGAGGAGACTCTTCTCACCATGAAGCCATCTGAGGCCTCACAATGTATCAAACCTCTCTTTCAAAGCAACTACCCCTGCTTTTGTCCAGTTTGACAGTTTTGTTTAAACAAAAGAAAATGTGGGGGCCATCTCGAATATGCTCAATTTTCCACATTCTTCTGTTTACATGCTGTGACAAGGGCATTTTAACTCCGTAGGCCTCCACAGCCTTTTTATTTGTATATAAAATGTATTTATTATTATTTTTTATTTTTTACCTCAAAGTAGGGTATAATTTTACAGGAAAACTCTCCGAGCAGCCAGTCCTTGGTGAGCTGGTGGAATATCACTAAGGGTAAGCAGAAGAAGGTGATGAGGAAATCCCACAGCGCCAGATTGGCGAGCAGTGAGTTTGAGACGCTGCGCATGTAGTAATTATGACACACGGTGCACATGATTGCGATATTGCCGATTATCCCCGCTGTGAACATGATTACAGACACTAATATGATCGCATACGCTGCGTATGATTCGCCTGTGTCTGGATCAAACGGGTTTGGAAGCCCAGGACCTCTGGGTCGGGTGTTAATGGGGCCGAGAGGAGTGCTGTCCTCGTAGTCCTCCTCAGGGACCGTGAGCGCAGGGTCATGTGAAGGGAAAACACTCGGAGGCTCTGTCTCCTGCTGCTTCTGAGCTGATGGTTTAGGGAGGCTTTCCAACTGCTCAACTACTGATCCTGGTTCACTTTGATTCGTCCTTGCAGCTCTCCTTTGTCGCTCGTACACACCGGGGTCTTTCACGTGCTTTCCGTTCAGTGTGTGGATCCAGGACAGACTTGTGGCTTCATGCGTACCGGGTGCGTCAAGTGTTTTATCCGTGTGTGCCAGAGTAACACCTGGAACACCCACACGGCCATCCTGAGACTCGTTACCCAGGACGTTTAACCCGTCTTTCTGTTGTAGGTGATCTTTATCCGCTTCATTAAATGGTTTCCTGTGAGCCAGGAGTGACAGCGCGCTCTCAGAGCTAGTCCTGGGGGCATCATTAGAGGAGCAAGTGGGGAGGCTCTTCCCGAGTCTGGAGTTGCGCCTATACGCGGTAACTGTCGAAAGTTCACAAGACAAGAGCAGACAAAATAATCCGGTTACTTGTGTTCCCATGTTTCCCTTAAACACTCGGAGAAACCATGCTCAAAACGTGACTATCCGCTCTTTTATACATCCATCGATTCCAGAGGCACAGTTGTAGCCCTGACTCGCCACTTCATGCCGTCTCTGAGTTGCTGAAGGAGAAACTCTGAGCATGCTGATGCAGGAGCAGTGCATGAGCTTTACTCTCCTTTCCTCTGCTCCTGCTGTGATACAAAGAGCCCTTTGCAAAACAGCGCCACTCTGCGGATGCACACCTACACTGTAGCCAAAAGACCTGGCTGCAGCCTGCACAATGGGGCGGGGCTATACTTTTGGGTGGGACTACACGTATAGCCCATAAGAGTTAGGGGCTGGCGTCGATGTCATTACATTGCCACTAACCAATGAGACCAGTTGTGGGCGGGACAACACGTGTAGCCACACCCAAAGGTGCAGCCCCACCCCGTTATTCAGGCTGCAGACAGGACCTTCTCACACTGAGGAAAAACGGACAGAGACATGGTTACAGGTAATTTTACACTGCAAGGACGATCAACTGTCCCTCCTGTCTCCCTATAGCACTGTAATGTAAGACACCTAAGACAGACATTGCAGTTTATTGCTCTGGACACATCTGCAGTCCTCATGCCTCCCTGAAGCAGGCCATGTAGCATGTTCACGCAAGTGAGCAGGAACCCTAGACATCTTTCTTCTGGTGTTTTTCAGAGTCAGTAGAAATGTCTCTTTAGTGTCCTAAGTTGTTGTAAATTTGACCTTAATTGCCTTCCGCCTGTAAAGCGTTCATGTTTTAAGGACTGTTCCACAGGTGCATGTGCAATAATTGTTTATGGTTCAACGAACAAGCATGGGAAATATCATTTAAACCCTTTCCAATAAAGATCTGTAAAGCTTATTTGGATTTCACAAAATTATCTTTAAAATACAATCTCCTTAAAAAGGGACATTTCTTTTTTTGCTGAGTTTATTTCCTGCAAGCTTCATATCTGACCACCTTCTCCCATCTGCCTGAAAAGAAAACCAGCCCACACCTTTTTTTGTTCAGCCCTGTAGATGCACACCTCTAACACACACACACACACACACACACACAACACACATACACACACACACATACACACACACACACACACACACACACACACACACACACACAACACACACATACACAGCTCTGGCAATTTACTTTCGCAAAAAAATCTGAACTGCTGTCACAGTTTGGCAAAAATTCAACATTTTAACTGTGCTGAAAAATAAGCAAACTATTAAAGATGAAATTTTGTGGGTGGAAAAATATATTTGAAATTTAATTAAATTCAGCTTTATTTGTACTGTATAGCACTTTAAACAATGGACATTGTCCCAAAGCAGCTTGACAGAAATATTTAAGTTCCGTCTTGCAAACAAAATATAAGGAATTTTGATGCATTTCCTTTGCAATATTTAGCCAAATTTGAGATACCCCTTTTCTGAATGAGGAAGATGTGTAACATCAACTAAAATACCAGAGCCATTTGTTTCCATCCCTCACACAATACTAATGCTAGCTACTGATTAAAGGTGTCGTCAGGGATTTTGAGAGAATAGCTATGGCTAGCTGCTTTTAAAGTCAAAATCCAGGAGTTCCTCTGAGCAGTGTGCTTTCTAAAGTCATACCTCCAAAACCACTGTGCCTGTATATATGTGCCATTTACAATAAATAAATATATCAAAAACAATTAAATAAAATAAAACACAAGAGGTTCAGGACAAAAGGCCACATTAAATAATAATAAACATGAGAACAAAGTTTGATTGGCTGTATTGGTGATTAATATATAAAATCATATTTTATATATATATATATATATATAAATATTATATATATATATATATATATATATATATATATATATATATATATA
Source organism: Ameiurus melas (assembly GCA_012411365.1). Lineage (NCBI taxonomy): Eukaryota > Metazoa > Chordata > Actinopteri > Siluriformes > Ictaluridae > Ameiurus > Ameiurus melas. Next base: position 16,899,805 of record CM022764.1, on the reverse strand, counting down.
TATATATATAAATAAATAAATATATATATATTTATATATATATATAAAGAAAAGAAACTGAACTCAGGGGAAAATCTGAACCAAAGGAGAAAGTATATCAAAAAGAAGTAATGTAGAAAGCATTGAGGTGGAGATCAGTATCTAAACTGTAACTTGCTGAAGCCTAATCTTTGCTCTGATTTCTTTGTCAACAGTCAAGTCCTCAGTTTGACTCCACATGAAGTGTTTCTATAGCTACAACAGACCAATAGAAATATTTACACTATATAATGTACCATATTTCTAATGACAAACTATGGTGTTTGTCTTATTAGTCTACTCAATAATCATTTTCAATTTGTCCATAAATCAAACACTTGTTTCTGAATGCTGCAAAATGTTTTCTTTTACATTTCTCGTGTATAACTGGCACCTAAAAGCCTGGTGACGATATATACATTTTAGAGGAGAATGGTGCAGGAATTTTCCATAAAGGTAATTTTATGGATTGAAGGCAGCTAGGAGTTTAAAAAGAAAGCATTTTTATTTGACTCATCTCTATATTTAGATGAATGCTTCATAATGGTCTGTATCAGTGCAGGTAGGCCATACATTATACGCTAGACCTTATTCCCAAGCGGTAATAAAACAAAGCTAGGTCATATAGCTGAAAATTATCAAATCACTTTATTAATAGAAAACAATGTATATCCTACATTTTTTTAAAATACACAAAACATTATTTTGTATAAAACTACATTTTGCTGATCTCACTTTTAGTTTGTCAAATTTCTAACTGAAGTGTGTTCTATCCAAAGGTGCAGTACTGTAGTTTTTCCACAGCATTCTTCATACAAAGGAAAGCTGGCCTCACTGTGCAGTGTAGAAATTGCCTCTTGCTTCTGTGTTAGTGATCTGATAGCACACTTGATTGCTGCTGTTCTCTTCTACAGTGTAGGCACTGAGGCAGAGGTCCAACCACGGACGCTCTGCTGTGGAAAAGCAGAAAAGAAACTCCTTGATATAAAGAGCAGTAATGTAATATATATTTTTATTAAAAGTAAACCATAAGTCGGACGGGTCAAATTTAATAACTAAAGGATTATATTTGCGCTGAGTGCTTTCATTGACTACGTTTACATGGACGGCAGTAATCTAATTATTGACTTTACTTTGATTAAGGTAATATTGTGATTAAGGTGTTTACATGAGTCGGTTTTAGAATACTCCTCTCATGTACCCGTTTTACATGTTATAGAACATAATTCGATTAACGGCACACGTTATGTCACCGTGCCACGCCGTCCCTCCAGAATTTCACGCATCAACATACTTTGTTATGGTACTGTATATAGTTTTGGGTGTTTATATATAAAAAATTTTAACAAACGCTTTAAGTGCAGTTAATTATATGGCATGCTGTACGTGCAAATAGACAACTGCTTGAAGCCGTGGGGTGCGTCTCAAATCGCGTACTTACCTACTACATAGTAGCCGAGATACATGTATTTTTCCCACTACAGGCCCATAGTTGGCAAGTATGCGATTTGGAACACAGCCGAACACTCTTGTTCACGTAAAATGTTGAGCACTGCCATGTATGATCGTGTCCTGTCGCAAAATGCGGTGAAAACTCACACGATGTTAATAATGTGATTAAGGTGTTTACATGTCTGAAATACACGTTGATAATGCGACTAAAACAGGAATACCCCACATGTCTTAATACAATTTGTGTTTACTTTGAGTATGACCTTAATCAGATTAAGGTAATTAAAAATTGCTGTTTACATGCTAGTTTCTTAATCACAGTATTGTCTTAAATCGGGTTAATAGTGGATTATTGTTGTCCATGTAAACGCACTGTGTGATTATTCTTTGTTTGGAGCTAGCAGTAGTTTGATGACAGTAGTTGCCAGTGATGACTTTACCCATGCTGCTCCCTGGTGGATGAAGCCTATCGATGGTGATCTGAACTTTATCCTGCGAAGCCTGACAAGCTGATGCATCAGCAGCCGTGACCTGGAAGAATCTCTCCTAGGAGAATCAGAGGATGAGGAAAAGAAAGATAGAATTTTCTGTCTTCCTTTGGAAAAGGAAAAGCAACCTTGTTACACAGAGTACACAAATAAGATCTGTCTACATCACTGATTATTGAATAAATAAACAGTTTGTATGATACCGAAAAATAGCTGCATTTTAATACAAATACAGGTGCATAAAAAAAAAAAATTAATATCATGGAATTTCCCCCGTAATTTAATTCAAAAAGTGGAAATTTCATATATTCTAGATTAATTACACACAAAGTGAAATATTTCAGGTCTTTTTTTGTTTGTTTTAATCTTGATGATTACGGCTTACAGCTCATGGAAATCAAAAATCCAGTATCTCAAAATATTAGAATAAAGAATTTATAACACAACAGTGTTGACCTGAGAAGAGCTCTAATCAGTTAATTAACAAAAAAAAAAAAACTTTTTGCAGAACAAAATCCAAGTTGTTTGAAGTCCAGTGTGAAGTTTCCACAGTCAGTGATGATTTGGGGTGCCATGTCATCTTCTGGTGGTCCACTGTGTTTTCTCAAGTCGAGAATCAATGCAGCGTCTACTAGGAGATTTTACAGCACTTTCTGCTTCCTTCTGCTGACAGGCTTTATGCAGATGCTGATTTCCTTTTCCAGCAGGACTTGGCACCTGCACACAGTGCCAAAACTTCGAGTAACTGGTTTACTGACCATGGTATTACTGTGCTTGATAGGCCAGTCAACTCGTCTGACCTGAACCCCATAGAGAATCTGTGAGAGACACCAGTCCTGACAATACAGACGAGCCGAAGGCCGCTATCAAAGCAACCTGGGCTTCCAGAACACCTCAGCAGGCTGATTGCTTCCATGAAACGCCGCATTGATGCAGTAATTCATGCAAACGAAGCCCAGACCAAGTATTGAGTACATAAATGAACATACTTTTCAGAAGGTCGACATTTCTGTATTATAAATTTTTCATACTAATATTTTGAGATACTGGATCTATGATTCTCATGAGCTGTAAGCTGTGATCATCAAGATTAAAACAAAAACCAAAAAAAGCACTTTATGTGTAATGTATGTAGAATATATGAAAGTTCCACTTTTTGAATTAATTTATGGGGAAAAAATGAACTTTTCCACGATATTCTAATTTTTTGAGATGCACTTGTATCCTTGTATCCATGATGACTTTAATCTAACAGAGCGAATATGCTCACAGCATCCTCCCAAATTAAAGCTTCAAGTGTGCCCGTCTCATCCTCTAGCTCAAATTTCATCAGCAAAGCATACTGCATCAGCTGCACGCCAAGAGCTGAGAGAGCAATGAGGAGAGGATAAAGAGAGAAAGAAAGAGATGATACACGTTATCACTGAACACAATCTGGCAGTAATGTTCACGAGAGGTAAATCGTATTCAGTACTACTGTTATAAAAAGGTGCATTTTACATTTGGCCACATTATGCTCATCCCATATCTCTACTCCAGAAACCTCAGGCTCCACAAATGTGGACTGAGAGCACCGTTTACACCTGGAAAAAAACCCACCATCACACACACACACACGAGACAAAACAGATCTCTGTAAATAGAGGTATAAAAACTACAGATGTAGTTGTGTTAATAGGCTAAAGAAATGCCTCAATGGACTGAGAGCATTGATAATCATCAGTCCTCACCCGTAATATCTCTTGTCTCTTCTGAAGAGGAATGGGGCTGAGAAATCCAGCAGTCTCATTCTCTCATCATCCGAGCACACAGGGACCACGTTGCTATGAGCAGCAGATATCACACACATTTCCTCCAGTGTAACACCTATAGGAAACTCATTAAAAAACAACAACAAACAAAAAAATAAATGCACCAAACCATCAGCCTCATAAAGCAGATTTCACCACATCAAGCTGCTTCATTCATTGCCAAACATCCTTGAAAAAGTCTGTCTTATTGCAGTTCACAGCTTACCCTGGAGAAACAGCAGCTGTGTGTGTGTGTTGCTCAGGACCATCTCACAGGACACATGCATCCTAATGGAGTCCACTGAAGAGGTGACTGCCCAGTGCTCACCGCATGGCTGATTGACTCTCAAAGCATCCTGGAATACCCGAGCTATAATCTCATCATTGGGGACCTCCATTCTATTATACGGGGACATTATGCACATCAGCTTTACAACAGCTGCAGGATTTCTCTAGATAACATCTCATGAAAATGTATTACACTGAATAGTCGCGTGGTTAATCTGTTTTCTGGGCATACTATATACCATTACAATATAATAGCTCTTTTCTATTGAACAGTGTGACAGCACAGCATGGTAACAAATCTGAACCCGGGACCATCCGTATCTGCATCTACATGTCTGTTTCCAATCACATGATCATTTTACTTTTATTTTTACTCTAATTAACTGTTATTATTATCTTATTTGTGAATTATACAACAGTTTGTTCTGGGCCACTAATTTGATTGGTTGTGTAGTGTTCCAATAGTGAATACATTTCCTATAACCACGCGCTGGATATTACTCCACTCGTCTGTACTTGCCATGTAAAAATTTCACTTCCTAGTTCCTGGTTTATGCTGTAGGTAATCATAGCTGTGCTGATATTCAGCATAACTGCACAATCGTGAGAACAATATGAAATAAATAAGGAGGGGTTTACTGCAGGTTGGTGCAGTAACCTCAGGTGGTGACTAGCAATAGGCATGATAAGTAAAAAACCCTTCGCATTTTCTGTGGCTGAACCTTTCATTTTGTTATATTCTATATACAGCACAAACAAAACAAGCTGGAAGTAATCTGGGATGGCTTACTATTCAGAAGATGGCAGATTTTACATGGGTCAAGGGGACGAAATGTAAAATCAAGCAATAGATGGCTGAATAGATGAAAACTATTCTGAGGCATTAAACTGTTGGATAAAGGCATGATGTTGCCTTTTAAATCCACCGGAAAAGTGCTAAGGAAATTCGTAGTAGACAAGCACTACATGAATTAGATTACTAGATTTTGTGCTAGAGGAAAATTGATTCCAACCTGTAATCCATTATCATATTTTATATATATATATATATATATATATATATATATATATATATATATATATATATATATATATATATATATATATATATATATATAGAGAGAGAGAGAGAGAGAGAGAGAGAGAGAGAGAGAGAGAGAGAGAGAGAGAGAGAGAGAGAGAGAGAGAGAGAGAGAGGAGTGTGTTTAACTAATCAATAGTCTCAATCAAAATGATATCAGAATGTAGGGAATTTGCCACTTGAGAAATGCCACACCGTCCAGTACAAAGTAGCTATAATTAAACCAAAAGAACATCTTATTCCACTTGTAACACACCATGCTGCTGATTTAGATTTTATTTGGCTTTTAATGACATTTCCTAATTATACAATTTTTTTTTTTTTTTACAAGACTTTAGAAAAAGACTAAATATTTTGTCTACATCATTACATATAGAGCATTACGAGACTCACAGTGTTGTACATTGTGGACAGAAGAGTTTGAGGCACTGGTACAGGTTCTGTGGTTGGTAAGATTTCACCTTGGCGCGAACATGACAAACCACAGGTGCAGTTGAGCTCTTCACATGAGCAAGAGATACCTTCTCCAGCGTGTGTCCGCATGTCCGAACTAAACACAGGCAATTACAAGCAAACGGCAAAGTAAAATTGAGCTCGCCACCGACTACATTTCTAGCCTAAAACTGAATGGTCAAAAGATCTGATTAAGAACATTCTGTTTTACCTGTATAAAAATCTTCATTGACCACTTCACCTGAAACGCAGCAGAAACACTGTATTTATGGCTTTGCAATCTATTCAGTCATTATACATGTCACACAAATGTTACAAAAGAAGTACTTATTAAATGACCATTTAGGAAACACTACTGAACCCCTCACTGCGTCCACTGTGAGGAAGTTAACTTCAAACAAATAAATACACAAGTGGTTTTCAAAGTAATATAATTTAATGCTATGAAATTTACTGTTTTTTAAATTTCATTAAGGAGTTCAATTGCTTTTCATATCTTTCTCTCTTTGTTTTTGCTTGCATACAGTACCTACATTTCTATATTCCACTCTATAGGAAGAACATTATATACACACTATATTACAGTGAGAGATAGACAGAGGGATACAGATCTTTGCCTCACTAGGTTCAGCTCTGATGTGTAGAAGTTGGAATTGTCCAAGAGCCTCAGGAGGAGTATACCAAACATCCACAAGAGTAGCATCATTCACCTCATCTTCACCAGTTACAGCTACATGACCCTCTAACAATCTGGACAAGTGAGAGGTAAGGAAAAGACAAGATGAAGCACTATTAGACACTTTAGAGGCACAGACAGAGAACACTTGTAAATACCATCAGATTACTATCAAGTACATTCAAAGAAATCTACTATACTCATCAATATGCCAATGTTCCACCTCAGTCAAGTATAAAAACTGTGATATTAGGAGCAATTCCCTGTATTCAGAAAACACTAAGTGTCAAAACCATAGTGTAGTTTACCTCTTGAGCGGCTGGATCTCGGGGCTCTCTGAGGGGAGCACACACAGACCTTTACCGTATGAAGTGCCGCCGTGCAGGTGGAAGCAGAGGGAGCTGGCAGATTCAGCAGATTGCTCAGGAGCTCTTTGGGTCACAGCATGAAGATTGAATAGGCGCAGAAACACGCCAGGCTACACACACACACACACACACACACACACACACACACAGAGTTCAGGAGCAATAACCATTCATTTTACTTTAACAACCAATAATAATCATTAACATTTTTTAATGTGCCCGTTGCAACTAATAACGTGTCCAAATAATGCAAATCATCTGCAGGTTAAGCAAGACCACTAACAGCTTGCTAATATTCTCCAGCAGGGGGCAGTCTGGTATTAAACCTAAAGGACACTTTTATAGCACATGGGAATGAATCATGGCAGGCATAAACATCTGCACTAGTGTTGTTCTTAATTGCACATCCTACTGTGTGCATGACAAAAACACCATTTCATGATCTTTGTTTAGTGGGGTGCATAAAATGCACAAACCATCTTAAAAATACAAAAAAAACTCAATAGCCAGCAGGGTGCGGTGTTACCTCACAGCATACCTGCCTCTCTATACTGCAGTATACGTCTTCTGAATGTTGCAAATACTCAGGTGTGTAGGCCGAGACGAATATGCTACAAGTGCTTCTATAGGAGAAGGTGGTGATAATGATATGCATAGACTTTTTTTTTTATTTTGGACAAGCTGCTGCCCAGCCAGTGGGTCTCTGTGGCTGTGCAGCAGCTTGTCCAAAATAAAAAAAAAAGTATAATCTACAAGACGTTCCATTTGCACAGATAGCAATGGTGGCGTTACATGGGCTGACGAAGCAAAAGGAAATAAAAGAAGGGGGGGCCAGACGACAGAATGCAGTTTACTTTTCACTCAGAGTGCATTGTGAAAGTGTGCACACAGCTTGCAGTTGAGAATCAAGAATTCATTAGACTGCTTTCTTTAAGTCATTCACCATACAAGGAGCTACGTTTGATCACTGATGTGCTGGTTGAGAAGAATCATGAATTGAACTTGGTGCTTTCAAAGGAGACACACTTCACAGTGGGAGTGCATGTCTGTCTGCCTCACTCCGGTTGCGATATGAGACAGAGAGTGTTCGGACTATGATATGAACGCAAGCGAGAGATAGACGTGGCGGCCCTCCTCCTTCACACTGAGTGACAAGCAGCAGTCAGAGAGCTTAAACTCATGGGATTTCACTTGTCAGTCAGTCTTCTCCATGTGCCTCTGGACCAGGAATCGAAGACCAAAATAGAGCTCCATACCAGAGCACTGAAGCTAATATTCACTACTTTCTGCACCAATTATTTACATTCTTTGGTCTCAACTCAGAGAGTTTACCTTGTATACAGCCATGATTTCCCTTTGGTACTTTTGGGATTTCAGTAGTCTAAGAAGGCTGTAACAAAGTAGTAAATTCACAGACAGAGCTGGATATGCTCTACTTGCTAGAGTCTATTTCTCTCTACCTGCAGCTTTGTCCTTGCCATTAGAGTTTATACCTTCGCCCTCCTTCACTGCCTTCTCTCCAGCCTTCTTAATAGCACAGTGATTGGGCCTCAGGTTTTATAACCTTGGTAAACCTTGACAGGCTAACATACCAAAAACAGATGCTCGTTTCACTACAGTTCCTTCTCTGCCAGAGTTGAAGCTTTAGCGTCATGCCAATAGTGCTTTGATTGCTCTATACTTGCATTAGTGCCTTGCAGTACAAAACTCAATTTGACAGTGAAGAAGTGCAGAATGATTTATTGGCTTGGGGCTGTTTGGGGTGACGGCTTGCCAATAAATGTGGGAGAAATTCTTGCATTACAAATGTTGGCTGCATAAGAGTAACAGATTCTGCAGCATACAAAAAAAATCTCACTGTGAAATTCAAGTCTTGTCCTTGTTTACCGGACAGGATTTGTTCTAATGCAATAATTTTCCATGTTTGAGTTCAGTGAAAACATCTTGTATCGATTGGTTACATGACGCAATCAAAATTAAGTAACTTGGAAGCAACACAACGAAAGGCGGTCCAATCATTTTTTGCATATAATGTAGATGAGGATCCAGTTAATACCAGAGTTATACCGTCATTACAAGAGTTATATTTGATTTACCAGTTATATTGCTGGATATACCTGCAAATCCTGGTTTTCGTGTGCTCACTAATTATAAAAGAAACAGTCATAAACAGCTGAATGCCTGAACACCATATTGTGCCATACATTTTATGCCACTCTGCATTATGACGGAGACATTTCCAGTCACTGGGGTTCCTGACACACTCATTTATATTTTTTTTCCCTTGCTCATACTTCCTTGGATACACCTCCACGTCTCACTTGTCTCAAATGGATGCAAGTGGTGCTACCAATTAGGAATGAAATTAATGTAGAATTATACTTGCCTTATCTTAATGTTTTGAACAGTCTCAGCATGCATGTACAGTTATAATGGGTATGAGTATACCGCACACTGTTCATTTGTTGGCCAAAAAAAAATAAAAAAATTTTCAATTAAGTATGAAGGTCCCTGCAGTGAAACTTATAGAGAACAGCTAGAATGAGGTAGTGCTCTTACAAAGACTGCAGGTCCCGGCATTGAAAACTCTATTAACCTCAGATTTGCAGCCACATACAACTGGATAACTCGGTATTCACTGGATCCTCATCTATACAATATGCTTAAAGACATTCAGTATACAAAAAAAAAAAGTCAAACCAATTCGCATAACACACAAATGTGCATGAACTACAATATTAACTCCCATCAGCACAGACTGACATGACTTCTTTAGGATTTTAATATCTTGGAAAACATGTACTATTGACCGCATTGCTAATTGGTCATAAGCTATTGAACACATGGCGAAAGGTTTCCATTTAATAGACGAGACCAGATGAATAGGGACCAATGGACTTTGCACAAAATGTAATAATTAATGAAGTTGTAACTTACAATCTCTGACTAGCAAAAAATAAATAAAATATTCAAGTTACAGTTAAATAATAAATATGGGCTTAAAAAGTGCAGTCTCTCATCTTTCATTTAAATGCATTCACATCCACATTGAAGGAAAGGTTTAGGAATTACAGCTCTTTAATATGTAGCCCCCTCTTTTTCAAGGGACCGAATGTAATTGGACATTTGACTCAAAAGCTGTTTCATGGACATGTGTGGGCTATTCCTTCGTTATTTCTTAATCAATTAAGCAGGTAAAAGGTCTGGAGTTGATTCCAGGTGTGGCATTCGCATTTGGAAGCTGTTGCCGTGAACACAAAGCAGGCGGTCAAAGGAGAGCTCAATGCAAGTGAAACAGGCCATCCTTAAGCTGCAAAAAAATAAAAATAAAAATAAAAATAAATAAAATCCATCAGAGAGATAGCAGGAACAGTAGAATTGACAAATCAACAGTTTGGAACATTGAGAGAGAGAGAGAGAGAAAAAAATGCACTGATGAGCTCTGCAACAAAAAAAGGCCTGGACGTCCACGGAAGACAACAGTGGAGGATGATTGTAGGATCCTTTCCATGGTAAAGAAAAACCCCGTCACAACACCCAACCAAGTAAAGAACACTCTCCAGGAGGTAGGCACATCATTATCCAAATCTACCATAAAGAGAGGACTTCACGATAGGAAATACAGAGGGTTCACCATGAAGGCGCAAACCATTTATAAGCCTTAAGAACAGAAAGGCCAGATTAGACTTAAAAAATAAATAAATAAGTAAAATAAAATAAATAAATAAAAAAGCCAGCCCAGTTCTGGAAAAGCATTTTCGGACAGAAGAAACTAAGATCAACCTGTTCCAGAATGATGGGAAGAAAAAAGTATGTAAAAGGCTTGGAACAGCTCATGATCCAAAGCATACCACATCATCTGTAGAACATGGTGGAGGAAATGTGATGGGATGGGCATGCATGGCTTCCAATGGCACTGGGTCGCTAGTGTTTATTGATGATGTGACAGAAGATAGAAGCAGCTGGATGAATTCTGAAGTGTAGGAATATATTGTCTGCTCAGATTCAGCCAAATTCAGTGAAGTTAATTGGACAGCGCTTCACGTTACAGATGGACAATGACCCAAAACATACTGTGAAAGCAACCCAGGATTTTTTTAAAGCAAAGAAGTGGAATATTCTGCAATGACCAAGATCAGTCACCTGATCTCAATCTTGACTGAGCATGCATTTCACTTGTTGAAGACAAGTGGCTTAAGGCAGAAAAACCCACAAACATACAATAACTGAAGACAGCTGTAGTAAAGGCCTGGCAAATTTGCCATCACAAAGCAGGAAACCCAGCGTTTGGTGATGTCCATGGGTTCCAGCCTTCAATGAGTCATTGTCTGCAAAGGATTCCCAACAAAGTATTAAAAATGAACGTTTTATTTATGATTATGTTAATCAGTCCAATTACATTTGAGCCCCTGAAATAAGGGAACCGTGTATAAAAATGGTTGCAATTACTAAACGTTTCATATGATAATTTTGTTCAACCCCTTGAAGTAAAGCTGAAAGTCTGCAGTTCAATTGCATCTCAGATTCATTCTTTCATTTACAGTCAAAATTATGAAAATAGCATCACTGTCCATATCTTTGAGGACCTAACAGTGATAGACTGGCCAAGCATGTCTCCAGACCTAAACCCTATTGAGCATCTGTGGGGCAACCTCAAACGGAAGGTGGAGGAGCACAAGGTCTCTAACATCCAACAGCTCCGTGATGTCATCATGGAGGAGTGGAAGAGGACTCCAGTGGCAACCTGTGAAGCTCTGGTGAACTCCATGCCCACGAGGCTTAAGGCAGTGCTGGAAAATAATGGTGACTGCACAAACTATTGACACTTTGGGCCCAATTTGCACATTTTCACTTAGGGGTGTACTCACTTTTGTTGTCAGCGGTTTAGACATTAATGGCTATGTGAATTTATTTTGAGGGAACAGCAAATTTACACTGTTACACAAGCTGTACACTCACTAATTTATATTGTAGCAAAGTGTCATTTCTTCAGTGTTGTCACATGAAAAGATATAATCAAATATTTACAAAAATGTGAGGGGTGTACTCACTTTTGTAAGATACTGTATATATACATATATATACACACATATATATATATATATATATATATATATATATATATATATATATATATATATATATATATATATATCACACACACATATATATACATATACATATAATATATATATATATATATATATATATATATATATACACACACAAAAATATAAAACATGGACACTACCATCTACTATGAGCAAGTTCATTGATCCAGAATATAAACAAACTGCATATTAAGATCACCACTATGTCAGTCATGTCCTGGAATAAACCGAATTAAAGCATTTTAAGCAGTTAGCCATAAATAAGAACATAACACAAAATTGACATTCCCATCCAAACATTCATTTTCAGCACTGTATTGCAGATGACATTCTCCCCAGCTCTCTGATAACAGAAAGAATAGGCTAGCAGACTGACATCATCATCATCATCATCATCATCAACTCCTCCTAAGCTTTTGTCAGGTTTAGGAAATGCACAAGTGAATGACTGCAGCGCTCGGGTCTATTCATCTCTGTCAAAAAAAGTGCCGTTAAGTCAGCAAACATTTTCCAGACACATTTTCCAAAATGCCTTAAACCAGCGTTTCCTAAAATAGTACACCACATGTGCCCATAGTCCCATTCAATAAAAACACGACCAACTCATGTTCTCTTTTCAGTAGCACTTACACATTCATTTGTTTTGGTATAAAGGTTTTAGAGTTACGGTGACTGGTGCAGAGAAACCCAGTTCCCTTTCGCATCTGGCATGACTCTACATGCAGAACAGCAATTAATTCAGTGTTTTCTATTGTTGTCTTTTTCTTTATTCACCTAATACACATTCACACCCAATTACATAAGCATACCTATAACCCACTCTAGGTAGACATGTGTTATGAGCCTGCTGTCTGAGGAAATCACAGGCAGGGAGCATGTGTGTGTTCAGTCACTCTCTTTCTTTCCCTGCATGAATAATTGATAGTCCGATGTGAATACAGACAGGATGTCACACCACTGTGAGCCAACTCCAACCACTGAAAAATGCCACTTGTATATCTTTTAGTCCATTTATTCCTTTAACAACTGTATCTTAGTCAAATGGAAATAAAAATCTCAACAGCCAAGGGTGGAAAATACTTGCTATATTTATATTTTATTCGAGTGTTATTATAATTGAACACTTGTACTTGTTCTTCGCTTTCCAAGAAAAAAAAACCTTACATTCGACATTTTTGTCATTTAAATTTAGACCAGTAGACAATCACAAAAGGTCTCTTCTTCTCACATCCAGCCAATTACCCTATGTTGTACATAAATGGTATGGGCTCAGTTTAGTATCCAATCAATATATATCAATATAGAAAAAACTATCAAGATTGTGCCATCATCTTAATCATCTCAAAAATTGTGCCAATTCATCATCAGCTTTTTTTAGGTGTGGAACTTGAGGATTAACATTCCTGGCTCTACCTTAGTAAAACGTTTCTTTATGCTGGAGTGAGTAAAGACCGGTATAAACTCCTTTTCCTCTCTAGAAGGCATGAACTCCATCTAATATTAGAAAGCATGCTGCTAACTGCTAACATTAACTGGCACTATTTAACCAAGTTAGCCATTTCTGCTACTTTGGCTTCTTCGCAAAAGTCAGGTTAGACTAGAATCAATTCTAGGAGCTAACAAATTGCTAGGGAAGTCAAATTCTAGCTCATTATTTACATGATATTTTACTTTTGATTAATTCATTGTCAAATGTATCGTTAGTCATGCATGTGAGCAGCAAACGTACAGAGATTGATGTTAAATGGAATAGTTGCTTTAAAACATAAATCATCTTCTAGCAGGAAACCGTTTTCTAATGTTTCTATTCTACATCACATGACAAAAACTACTACTCGAATGCTAAGAATGCTGTGTGCTACAGCGTTTTGGGGAAATCTGTCCCTGACTGCTTCCTGTCAAGCTTGACAAATACATTAATTATTATATCCAAGCACTGACCTTTTTTTAAATTAGCTAACAGGTTCCAGACATAGATTAATTTCATGCTATTACTCCAGGCATTCCTTTTCAGATGAAACACTTGAAACTGTCCTTGGACACATGATGCAAATGGAAAAGGAAAACAGATATAAGGGATCTTAGGGTAATTTTTTGATATTCAGAAAATATTTAGGGCTTTCTCCTCAAAATAGAAACCCACAAATACAATATTATTAATTCACCAGCTGACTACAGTCACACACTGATGTGACGAGTGAGACAGTTATTAGGATCGTTCATGTGTAATTGAAGCTGCTGTTTAGCTGGCTATTAGCAACTCTGTGCGACACGGCGTTGTGACTGTGCTCTGAATCACATGCAGTGTGCGTGAGACCCTTACAGTCAGGACCTCTCACTGTTACCGTATTGATTTAGCCCTCTCTCACGAGCGTAAAGCTCTCCCTCTCAGTCTGTGTAATCGTAATGGCCTGCTTTATTCACTCTATTATTCACTCCGGTCCAGTATAAAGCTCCAGCACTTTCACACAACACTACAGATGACAGGGGCACATATATTGAAAACAGTAACAAAATATTGCTATTATTTGGTGAATAAACTGTCTGAAATACTAATCAGAAGGCATTCATTAAAAGGCATTTCCTTCAATTTCTTAACAGTGTACACAAATAAATGTTTAAAGGCCCGTTCCTGTCTCCGGATTTGAACCCTATATAAAAGCAGCTACAAATATTTTGCATATAGCTGTGGTCCAACGCTCACCTACAAGTATATCCAGCCTTGTTTTAAGTCCTTTAATTGTATGGGCACCATCATTTCCTCACTAAAAACTAAAACAAAGCAACTTTAAGCATATAGAGAAGCAGTCATCAAACAAATATAGACCAAAACAACCTGATGAAAGATATTGAAGGATAACACGCAACAAATTCCATACTCAGCAATCAAAAACAAAATCAGACCATTTTAAATGGTCTTATTTTTTTAAAATAAGACCATTTTAAATGCATTTCAATAAAAATTGCTTGTTTTATGTTTTTCAAAAGTATAACTTACAACACTGCAAAGTTGATTTACTATCTGCTTTTTAAACTTACTGAACCCTTATATAAGTTAAAACGCTACAAAGTATTTTTAAATTAATTAAGCCATAAGATCTTATTGATGAACTATTAACAAATATTGGGGGATATTTTCTTTTGTAAGCTATTCTTAAACAAACTCTATGTAAGGAATAATAGACTATGAGGTGTCCTGCTGTTGAAAAATAATCTAAGCCGAACTGGCGCGAGAATTATTGGAAAAACAGATGAGACCAAAATAGAAGTTTTGGTTTCAATGGGAAGGGCTATGTTTGGAGAATGGAAAACATTGCATTCCAGCATAAGAACCTTATCCCATCTGTGGTGGTGGTAGTGTCATGGTTTGGGCACGTTTTGGTGCATCTGAGCCTGGACGGCTAGCCATCATTGAGGGAACAATGAATTCTGAATTATACCAGTGAGTTCTACAGGAAAATGTCAGGATATCTGTCCATGAATTGAACTTCAAGAAAGTGGGGCATGCAGCAAGACAGCAACCCTAAACACAAGTCATCTACTGAAGAATGGTTAAAGAAGAAGAAATTAATGTTTTGGAATGGCCAAGTCCTGACCTTAATCCAATAGAAATGTTGTGGAAGGACCTGAACCAATCATCAGTTCATGTAGGGAAACCCACCAACATCCCAGAGCTGAAGCTGTTCTGTACTGAGGAATGGGATAAAGTTCCTCCAAGCCTATGTGCAGGACTGATCAACAGTTACCGGAAACGTTTAGTTGCAGTTATAGGGGGTCACACCAGATACTGAAAGCAAAGGTTCACACACTTTTGCCACTCACAGATGTAATATTGGATCATTTCCCTCAATAAATAAATGTCCAAGTATAATATTTTTGTCTCATTTGTTTAATTTGGTTCTGTTTACTTTTAGAACTTGAAAATCTGATGAGGTTTTAGGTCATATTTATGCAGACGTATACAAAAATTTCTAAACTTTCGAGCACCATTGTAGATAGTTATTTATTTTGAGTAGTAATTCATTTACAATAAGTAGTTTATTCATAAACCTTTGTTTGACTAGTTTTTTTTACTAAACCCGCACCGTCATATGCCGCACCAACCACCACCACAATTAAATTCTCAACCAGTGGGAAACACTAGAGTCCTGGGAATGAGTTGTTACTATAGAAACAATACTTTATTAGAATGAGTGCATTAATATAATCAATCATTAGAATTACAGCGGACACTATTATCAGACCTGCTGTTAAAGAAATTAACCATCACTTCTGACCAGTGACTTTCAAGAATCATCAGTGCTGTGGTATGAGCAACATTACAGCAAAATGAAGTTGTATGTGAATTTAACACCTGGTCAACACTCCACATTTTAAATGTCAGGATTTAATAATGTACATTTAAACCAATTTTAAAGCATAAGCCCTTTTGAACTCTAAATGATTCTGCTTCCTTAGAGTTTTGCTGGCTGAGATTTCAAAACTTTGATGTCCAATATCTCAAAATTATTTCTTTTCACCCTGATACAATCTTATAATAGTAAGGTCCAGATTTCCCAGACACAGTGTACAGTCTAATATGACAATGGCTCACTTGCAGTCAACAAGGTGAGACAGAAGTTATAGAACTACACAGGCTCTTTGGAGATAACCTTAAAACCTTTGTTTTACACCCAGTGCACAAAATCCTACACCTTCACAACAAGGTAGGATCAACACACTAAAGAATATAAAGGCAGCCACAGCTATACAGGTCCAAAGAAAAGAATCTAAAGTGTTATATTTAAAGCCAAGGCCAAAATCATACTGTTCCAAAGCACAAGATACCACAAAAAGAAATAATAATAAATAAATAAAAAAGCCAAGCTCTCTCTGAAATATTAATACAAAGAGAGTAAAAGTAGAAAAGCTGTCAGTAGTTTGAGTCTTTATTCTTTAAGCATTTAGAGAAGACCTTCGATATTCTGTGCTTTTTTGTGTACATGAAGTACCCAACTGATTATAAATGTAGGAAACATTTATTTTATTTAAGTAATATGTGAAGAAATTTTGGTTTGAGATAAAAAAGATGAATATTAGACAATAGATCAGAATTCCTACTTTCATTTCCTGATATTTACATCTAGATGTGTTAAACAACTCAGAACATGGCACCTTTGGACTGACTGGTGCTTCTTGTTGCCCAGAATGGCTACTCTTGGCTTGATTCCTGGGTTTCAACTGTGAAGACTGCATTTGTTGTTTTTGTTTTTTTTAAAAAAAGGATAAACCAATATGAAGACCAGGGAGCTGTCTATGGGAGAAAAGCAAGCCATTGAGAGAATTTGCATTGAACAGGCATTGGGCACGGCCAGTATAACAATTTGGGTTATCTTGAAAAAGAAAGAAACCCCTGGAGTACCAACAACCAGACACTGAAAAGGTCAGCCTAGGAAAAAAAATGGAAAGTCGAAAGTGGAGAAAGAAAGGATCTTCTCAGGATCCAAAACATACAAGCTCATTGGTTAAGCACGGTAGAGGTAGTGTCATGGATTGCATGGCTGCTTCTGGAACAGGCTCACTAATCTTTACTAATGATGTAACTCATGATGGTAGCAGCAGAATGAATAAAGGTCTACAGAAAAATCTGCCAATTTACAGAGAAATGCATCCAGTGTAATTGGGGGGAACTTCATCAGGCAACAAGAGAATGACCCAAAACGCCCTGCCAACTAAACAATGTACTTTGTGAAGGAAAAAAAATTGGAAGGTTTTAGACTGGCCAAGTCACTCACCAGACCTTAAAAGAATAATTACTCACCCTTGTGTTCCGCAGGACCAGTAAGCACAGCACTGTTTAAAGCAGAGAAAGAAGGACGCTATACACAAACTGAGTCACATAGAACAATCTTTGTAACAGAGATGTCTGCAGATTTCGACATGGAGGAGGAACTGCATTTTTTTTGTCTGCTCTCACATCAACACAACACACATGCGTCGTGATTCTCTCCAGAACACACCTCGGAGATCTATGTGGAAGTGAAGCTATTTAGTGAATAAAGACTTGACTTGAGTTTTCCTTGCACACACAAAGCATTCATATCGCTTCATAAAATTGGGATTAAACCACTAGAGTCACATGGATTACTTTTACAACACCTTCATGAACTTTTTGGAGCTTGAAATTTTGGTTACTTGGACTGTAAATGGAGGGACAGAAATCTCCCAGGTTTCAATCAAATGTATTCAATTGTGTTCCAAAGATGAACAAAAGTCGTATGGGTTTGGAACGACATAATGGTGAGTAACTGATGACAGAATTTTCATTTTTGGCTGAACTATCCCTTACAACCTGATTGACGGTGCATTTTCTGAAAGAAGCTGTCGTACAAGTCTGGAAAAGAATCACAAAAGACGAATGCAACGTTATTTCAAGTAAAAGGAATGCAACCAGCATTAATTACTTTATTTTTTACTTTACATCTGCTCACCTACAAATTGAGTGGGGTCAAACCTAAGGTGATGTAAATATCAGGAAATTAACAATCAAATTCTGATCTATCGTCTGATTCATCTTTTGAGATCAAACCTAAAAGTCTTCAGTGTATATCTGAGTGTATATCTGAGTGTATATCTGAATGTATACCCAGTGTATACCACCCCCTAATCCTTATATCTGGGACATTGGGGTGAAGACTGTCACACAAAGTCAAAAGGCAATTCTCTGAACAGGATTTTGCTCGATTCTGAAGACAAGTCTTCAAAAAAGTATAACCATTTGGAACAATTCAAAACAACTGAAAAAGAAAATTCCTTACAATTCATCTAAGGAAGAGGGACTGTCATACATCAGTGATTACAGAAATGGATAACACACATATCCTAAAGGTGACAACACAGGAAAAGCGCAATCCATCTTCTAGAGCCAAAATCTGACAGCCTTGCAGATGCCATACAAGAGAAGCAGCTCATGCTTTACAATAGGTGGATGAAACAAAACAAAAACAAAACAAAAAAAACTGCATTTAAAAAAAGAAAAGAATTTCTATAAAAAAAAGACAAATTATTAATCAAAGAATGCTTGCATATACACGCCACTGCAATCAATGAGGCCTGGAAAAGCAAGGAAATCAAGTCTCTACTGGAAAAACCTACTGCACAACAGATACCAGTAGGGGAGGTGATACAAACACATGCTTATTTCACCAAATACAGAACAGCAGCTACACAAAGCTGCATTGTTCACATATGCCTGCATCCCTTTTGCACATCCAGATGATTAAAAGTGTTATCCACTAGATGGTACGTCCATCTAGACGATATCCATATTAACCTTCTTAATAACTTCATGCAAACAATTCGGGGACACTTATTCGTCATTAAAAACTCCATGGAGCTGCTCAAACACACGGAAGAGCTCAGATAGTTTCTGTATAAAACTTCCCAATAAATCTCATGACTCTCCTCACAAATTGAAAATTGTGACATTTAAAAGTACTAATCTACAACATTCAAAAGATAGACACTTTTGTTAGGTTTGACTGACAACAGTCTCCATATTTGGGAAATTAGTGTTGATGCCCAAACATGCTTGGAATTGTACAGAATGATGTGATTTACATCTAGTTTGAAGTAGTTTGTTCAATCTGTTGTAGACATTATGCTATATTGCCCATTTAATTTATGCTAGTACTACGTCTTGCTCATATTTCCCATAAATTTTTAAAGACCTGCCAAAAAAAAACCCAACAAAAACCAAACAAAAACAAACAAACCAACCACAGATTACAGGCAGAAAACATTGTGTGTATATGCAGTTACAAGTACATATAAATCCAGCCTAATGGCATTCTTTCCACACACAGAGAGCAAGGCGACTTATGCTCTCCTGGACTCCCAGTGACAGGTGACTCATGATCTCCTGATGAACAGTTCTCAGTTGCACCACTGGTTTAAATATGCATATAGAGATATCTACACTCCAAACCCAATTTTTACAGCTGTACAAGTAAATTTCTTCCAGCACATGAAACATTATTGGTGCATTTTACAGTTGTGATCATACCATTCATTTTTAATAAACTGAGATCAAGTTAAAGGATTAGTTATCGTAACACAAAGCTCTGGTAGCAACACATTATTATACATGCATAATACAGTTTTTCCCTATGAAAGCTATTTTTCTTGCCGCTCACATCTTCACAGCTACAGTTTACAGCAAGTTCATTAAACTTTTATTATGATGAAGCGCTACATTTAATCCGAACACTGGAAAAAAAAATTCTTCCTTACCTTCAACTTACTGGCTCCCTCCACATGGTTGTCGTAGACCAGAACGTTAGCGATCATGTTCTCTCGATCTTGAGAGGGACTGCACTGACCCTCTAAAGCATCTGGTGCCACGGCCACGTTAAGCAGAGGGTACGCACATTTTGTCCCATCCCAGACCTGAACAACAATAGTAAACCAACTGTAGGTGCTAGATTATCAATAGGCATTTTCACAAATGAACAAAAATAAATTTTGTAAAGCGTCCAACACTTTCTGGGGCTATGGGAGATGGCATCTTCAGACTTGACAACCTCAAAGCGCAATAATGCTTAGTCTTGTCCGTCTGTGGCGTCCCTAATAAATATAGATAATTGTTAACTATATGTGTCTAAACTGGACTTACACTATGTCAAACATACTTTGATAGATTTTTTTTCACATTTTACATTGACAAAAAGAGAGAGTGCTGTGGCAAGCCATGTTTCAAACCCCATGAGCACTAACCAAAACAATACTAATGAGAGAATGGGGGAAAGGGGGCAGGGCTTCCAGAGAGGGTCAGTTAATATTGGTCAGTAAATATTGTCAATCATTCCAGATTCCTCTATGTCCATTGCCTCATCTGCCTTCATACTGAGATGTGCCACCTGAAGTTCCTGACCTGTATCTGCATGATATTTTGCAGTGTGCTGGTGTGACATGATTGTATGATTTTATAAGTAAATGAGCTGTAAGTTTTATTGAGCATGTTGCAGAATCAGCCACGGTTCTTCTGGAGACTTTGACTGTTGCACTCACTTCTTATTTTTGCAGCAAAACCCAGCAGCCTTCATTGTGTTCCTGAAAAGTGTCTCTTACATAATATTCTGCTTTCTTTACCTGCATATGAACATTTAATTTTGTGCTAGAAATCCAATGTTTGAGAGTCTAAAACGTTTTTTGTACTGACTCAATGCAGAAGTCATAAAATAAAAATCTAACACAAACGCAGTTCATGAGGATGAGATGCAGTGTAGTACTTAAAGCAACTGGTGAACACACCACATACTGACTGTTACGTTTAATATTGACCCCCCCCCAGGGATCCCATTTCTGTTAGTCAAATGTCTGAAACTTTTTCAGTTTATGTCTCAGTTGTTGAATCTTTTTATGTTAATACAAATACTTACACGTTAAGAAATTTGCTGGAAATAAAAGCAGTTGAATGTGAGAGGACATTACTTTTTAAGTAAGTGTGTGTGTATGTATATATATATATATATATATATATATATATATATATATATATATATATATATATAATATCTATATAACTCCAACATAATGAGAATTCAGATATGGCATAAAGTGTAATAAATAGTCTCATGTACCGCACCTTAAGTAGCATGCACCTGGTATCCATGCTGGCTTTAGCAAGCAGCTGGCAGGTCAAATCAAAAAACATCTTGGGGTGTACCGAGGACAGGGGGACAGTGGACTCATTGGCAAGAAGTTGGCTTGCTGCCCACTGACGCAGCTCTTCCACTGCATGTTTATCGGCTTCACCAAAGTGAAAAGTCCTACTTGATGTTCGTGGCTCAATAGGGCTGTCAATCCTCCCATCAAATGTGATGGTAGACCAGCCTAACGTGGTCAGTAGAGTCATGGATCCGTTGAACATCTGAGCCTGTGTACATAAATTCCAATGCACTCTTCGTGAACATTTAAATGATTCACATATTGCTTAAATAGACCTTAATCAACAGTAATCGTTGAGATTAGAGCACATTACAGTGCTTAGCACTCAAAGTACTTACAACCTAAGTGGATGTAATCAAAGAAGCACTTTGAACAGTTTAAATCTAGCCTAGTTAATGTGAGTGAAGTCTATCAAATTTGGCAAATACACAGTCCTCTTATCGCCTCACCTTCACTCTGTGAAGACGAATGATGTCTCCGATTCTGAAGATTTTAGGATGGTCCTCGAGCCTTTCACTGAAAATGGTGCAGCTCACTTTAACATCTGACTTGTCTATGATCTTCAGTGTAGAGCAGTAATCTATAGAAAATCAATGTGTCCATGGTGATCAGAGTGGCTTAGGTGCACAGAACTGTCAATATTACCGTACAACTCAGCTTCAATAGTTAATTAAATGGATAAAGAACAAGCACCAGCACATATCTTGACTAGATATTGAATAAGCATTTACCCGTAAGCAGTTATCAGTATAAATGTAAAGCACGAACAAAACCACTGCAACAGTTCTAACCACTATAGACTGGTCTACCATCACATTTGATGGTGAGATAAAACCAATGCAACAGTCCTGTGTGTGTGTCCGTTGATCGATAGACACAGCCATTTTTTTGTCCAGCACATCCCACAGATGTGATCAGATCAGATTGAGAATGGGGAATTTGGAGGGCAAGTCAACACCTTGAACTCTTTGCCATGTTCCTGAAACCATTCCTGAACAATTATTTCAGTGTGGCAGGGCATATTATCCTGCTGAAAGAGGCTATTGCCATTAGTGAATACCGTTGCCATGGAGGTGTGTACTTGGTCTGCAGCAACGTTTAGGTAGGTGGTACGTGTCAAAGTAATATCCACATGAATGCTAGCTCCCAAGGTTTCCCAGCAGAAAGCATCACTCTGTTTCCACCAGCTTGCCCAGGTAAGCGACACACACACATACACACCCCCGATCGTCCACGTGATGTAAAAGAAAACGTGATTCATCATACCAGGCCACCTTCTTCCATTGCTCCATGGTCCAGTTCTGATAGTCACATGTCCATTGTAGGTGCTTTCGGCGGTGAACAGGGGTCAGCATGGCCACTCTGACTGGTCTGCAGTTACACAGCCCCGTACGCAGCAAGGTGTGAAGCACTGTGTGTTTTGACACTTTTCTATCTTCTGTGGGATCGGACCAGATGAGCTCACCTTCGCTCCCCATGTGCGTCAAAAAGCTCAGGTCACCAGTCCACCCTTTGTCCTTCCTTGGACCACTTTTGTAGGTACCTGTACTAACCACTGCATACCAGGAACACCCCATAAGACCTGCCAATTTGGAGAAGTTCTGACTAAGTCTTCAAGCAATCACATTTTGCCCCTTGCCCAAGTTGCTCAGATCCTTATGCTTGCCAGTTTTTCCTGCTTTCAACACACCAACTCCGAAAACTGACTGGTCACTTGCTGCCTAATATATCCCAGCCCTTCACAGGTGCCACTGTAACAAGATAATCAAATGCTATTCACTTCACCTCTCAGTGGTGGTTTTAATGTTATGGTTGATCATATATTAAATTGACCTTCCATTATTCATTCATTAACTACTGATTACTGATACTCAGTAATATTACGATTTATTTTTGCCTTATTCATTATTGTTACTTTTATGTCTTTTGTTAACTGTTCTTGAGGCACCTTCAGATAAAGGAAAAAAAAAAAAAGTTACGCGCACACAGAAAATTATTCCACTAACAAATGAGTACAAGTAAGAATGCCTGATATAAGAATAACTAATAACCGTCACTAGTGTTTGTATCATCACATGCAGGTGAAATTATTTTCAATTAATATTTCAAGGAATGACTGACTACCTAAGCATCAGTCTCATTACAGCACAAACGTTGCCAGATGGAGTCTCTGCAATTCATAAGGTTAATTCATTATGCAACTCCAAACTGTTATTTGCTTTGAACACAGCAAAACACTCGCATTTGAGCAGAGTAAAGAGAGCAGAGTAGAAAATTAATGAGCGAATAGAATTAAACAGAGGAGAAAGAAGCTGAATGTCGCAAAAATAAATATAAACAAACATATTTGCAACATTTAATGATAAGAAGCATTAAATCAGGTTTATTGTTTCAAAACTCTTCTTATTATTTCTGCTATGACCTTTCACAGTCAGCACTGATTTACAATGAAGTGGTTGCCTCTTTGAGCAGAATACATGTGCCCAATGCCCAATCCTCTGTGCTGATTAAATTGGAAAAAAAAGAGCCTGAACTTTCTCTGCTCATCTCAATGATCCATGGACAGGAGCTTTTGACTGAAATGAGGATTGATTTTCAGGACTACACATTTTCAGCACAACACATCCTTTAGAAGGATCAATTATCTGAATGTTTCGAGGCACACATAATTGCAGCTTGAAGACAGAGATGTCTGCAATGAGAAAGTGAGAGAGTATATGAATTTCTTCCCATGAGCTAGTGGAAGAGCTGCAATTTGTTAGTGCTACCGTTTCTAATTGCTTGCTGTAACGTATACCACATCCCACGGATTAGAAGGAGGTCATGCCAGTGTCCCAGAATGAGGGACGTATAAAGAGATAGGAGAGACGGGCAAGGTCCGAATGAAATCAAGAACCAAGAAGTTAAGGACTGTGCATTCGAGAGTTCTTTAAAGAGGTTCAAAGTAGTGCACTTACTTTGATCATATAATGCGTATGATTAGTATGAAAGCAAAGCTGAGGACGACTGATCTCTGATAAACATGAAGCAATTCAGCCAACAGGCATCCCTTCTAAGCTGCCATTCTGACTTCCATATATAATGTGAGAGTGTGCAAAATCCAGACCCTTCAGAGCCATCATCCTGCTGTCTAAGTCCTGTTTCAAACAGGATATGGAACAGAACAAGCCGGCTTACTACCCCGGGGTATTTTCATATAACAGCATGGTACAAAGTGTGTTATTTCAGCAATATCACAGCACTTTGCCAACTATTATAATTTTGATTCATTACTGAACATGGCATTAATTTAAACAAACACTAATTAATACATACGTCAACTTACTTTGTTAACATTTCTCACTGATTATTAATGCCGAAGGTCATAGGATAGTAAATGCTCACTACTGCGGCAAAAATTTTAAAGCAATACAGATATTTTTTTTGTCATTTTATTCTAGATGATAATACAGACCGGCATTACTTTGCATTTATGTAACTATTAGACACTGGGTGTATTTTTGTGTATGTTATGCTTGCGTTTATGAAAGGTGATGATGGTTTACCGTCATGCCTACTAGCTATAGATGTTTAAGCACACTGCCGAGATCTATCTTTCCCTCAGACTCAGCCTGAGCTTAAGGGCAAAAATGACAATAAAACACATTATTACTGCATTCTGGGGACTCACCTGTGCCTTTGGTGGGAAAAGGCTGCTTGAAGAAGGTCACCACGCCATACACATTCACTATTCTGCTGGGTTTCAGTTCATTTAAAGGGACATATGTGTACCTGGACTGAATATAGAGGAAAAAAGTGATGCAGAGGAATAGTGATGCATGTGAATAATAATAAACAATCACAGGAGCGTATTGTCAGCTTCTCCTGAATGTTATCTGGTAGCATCAGGGCGTAAAAACTTTTTCAGTCAAACAGTACCTGTGGAAAGTTTGAACACACCTACACAAATAAGGCTTTTCTGTCACTTTTTATATATATGTTCAATTTTATATATATATATATATATATATATATATATATATATATATATATATATATATATATATATATATTTATTCAATTTTATATATATAAATAAATTTTTTCAACATTTTGTAAACTATTTTTCTATGAAAAGAATTATGCAGTGACCAAAGTCTTAATAACAGCTTGGCCCACTGCTGGCATTCTGTCAGGAGCTTTATGAGGGGACCAGCTGGGATAGTTTCCCGACAGTCTTGCTGATGTTCCCACATATGCTCAGAACTTGCTGGCTGCTCTTCCTAAGCTCTAAATAAATTTTAATGAATTAATAACCCTATTTGCTGGGGGGTATTTATATGGACACAAAATGGAAGAGTGCTACATAAATAAAGATTATATGTTTAAAGACTTATGTTAAAGACTAAGTATTTATATTCGCTTTTGGAACAAATTTGAAGCATAAGCCTTTAAAATTTCTCAATGATTATGAAAAAAAAAAACCCATATTGGATCATTTTCAAACTTTTGACTGGTACCACAAGCAGGGTGATGGCAATTGCACAGGATTAGACAAACAAGCATACAATATACACATGCATAAATGACTGCGTTTACATGGACAACAATAATCCACTCTTAATCTAATTAAGACCATACTTTGATTAAGAAACTACCATGTAAACACCAACCTTAATCTAATTAAGGTCATAATCCAAGTAAGCTCTAATCGAATTAAGACAGGTGGAGTACTCCTGTTTTAATCGTTTTATGGACGTGCATTACAGACATGTAAACACCTTAATCACATTATGAACGTTGTGCGAGTTTTCACCGCATTTTGCAACATGACACGTTCACACACAGCAGTTTTACGGCGAACAAGAGAGTTCGGCTGTGTCCCAAACTGCATACTTGCCTACTATAGTCCTGTAGTGGGGAAAAATACATGCATCTCGGCTACTATACAGTAGGTAAATATGCGATTTGAGATGCACCCCACGGCTTCACGCAGTCGTCTATTAGCATGTACATCATGACAAATAATTAACTGCACTTAAAGCGTTCGTTAACATAACGAACTGGGCTTCCAAATGGGCCATGTGAAAATCAAGGACGAAAAAATGGGAGCTTTTTGTAATATGCAAAACATTTTTATTATTTACAAGCAACTGGTCGTTTGGCAAGGAGTGGAAATGGCCACGTTGCCTTAAGAAGAGCAGCTAGATGGAAATCGGTTGCAATGCCTCCAGCTATAGCAGATGATTACAGTTGTTATTTAAATTAAACTAAAGCATTTTACAAAACACAATTTATGGATTGTGAAATTCTACTTGTAATAAGAGTGATCCATGCATAAACACAAATATTTGCCAATACATTGTGGTAATATATTTTATCTGCATAATTACTACTTAACAAAAAGGTCCAGTCAAGAAGTAATACTACCTCTACTGCTACAGAGTGCATACAGTAAGGAATTTAAGCTAAAATATACTGAAACAACTTCCATATAAATATGCAACCAAATGCAATTATGGATTTTTATATTGAAAGATCCATTAGTAGCACAGAAACCAAGCAAAGAGTTGGAAAGGATGCGATTGGGATTAGTCAGCTCCCTATTAAATGAAACTGCAATCTGTTTTATATAAAAAGGAATAAATGGCACAGACGAGGATGTGCCTGTCTTCTCAGACTAGCTTCTCTTTATATGCAATCAGCTTATTCTTTGCCAAGAAATGTAAAAATGCATAATTGTGTAAGCACATTTGAACTGTATTAGCCATATTTCTTCTTTGAAATGCAGTATCAGACTTACTGCCTGCATGTAGGTACATATACAAGCAAACACAGTACCTCTGAGCTGACAACAGCAGGCAGACTGGAGACAACAACATTAGATGAATACACCTGTGAAACACACGGCATGAAATCAATCATATGCAAATACTGCAAACCGTACATGCACTGTTGTATCTTCTTCTTGTTAAAAAACCACAACAAGCGATTCAAAGATTGCGGATTTCAAACAGAAACGCCCGTCATTATTAGCATTAGATACTCACATACACACAGGCATCAGTGCTACTCATCTCCAAAAGACACGGATGCAGTCCGTCAGTCTGTTCAGTAGGTGACTTGCTGATGGTGAAGCCAGACAATAAGACAATGTCCTAGAGTGATACGCAGTGGAACAGACAAAAAGATCATCAACAACAGGACAATGCCATTAAATTGATCTTGAGCTTGGGGATCTTGAGCTCAAGGAATCCAGTCATGCCTGGATTTGTGGACTTGAGCGAAGCGTCTAAAGCAGGGGTCTTCAAATCTTATTTATAAAAGAATTTCATTCCAGTCGAACAGGAGATAAATCTCATTGTTGTTTGAAGATCAAGATTAATTGATTAAATTGGTAAAAATTTGGACAAAATGAAAGTTTTGAAACACATAGCTGTGTTTAAAGTCCCCACAAAATCGATTTTTAGCTGTGATTTGATTTCGTATGTCGAAGTATTTCCATCTGAAACGTGAAGTCAGAGTGAGGACATGCTGTACTGCTTGAGTGACTTACACAACAGCGACAAAGCTAATCAAACATGACCGAGGCAGCCAGCTAGCTAAATATAGAGAACAGCGAAGAGATTAACGAGAGCCTTTTATTTACTCTTACTGATGGACAAACCATAATGCTGTATAAAGATAGAATCGTGTTCTTATTCTGTCTGAGGGAGTGACATATTCCAGCACTGAACAGCCCCAGATATACTATAGTATTGATATCCATAACACTAAGGGACAGAGATAAAAAGATCTGAAACAGAAATTATGCTTCAAGGTTTTATACATAGCTCACACTACTCAATCTGAATTTTCCACCTGCTGAACTACACAAAATGGCCGATGCACAGTCTGGTTGATTTTTACTAGGTGCATACTAGGTGCACACAGGAAAAAAATTAACATATACCATGAAAAACCGGAAGAACATGCAAACTCCACTCAAACAGGGCAGAGGCGAGAATCAAACCCTCAACCCAAAACAGTGAGGAAACATTCCTAACCACTAAGCCACTGTGCCCTCTCAGTTAAACAAACATAATAAATAGGCAGGCCTACTAATCGTAGGGGGTTCAATTCCCGGCCCGGATGACTCCACATGCCGAAGTATCCTTGGGCAAGACACTGAACCCCAAGTTGCTCTGCTACCATTGGTGTGTGAGTGTGAGTGTGAATGGGTGAATGAGACACAGTGTAAAGCGCTTTGGATAAAAACGCTATATAAGTGCACCATTTACCATTTAAATAAAGATGCTAGATCTTTCACATGTGATGTGAGGACAAACCAAAATTTTTGTTGGGGATGCAAACATATGCTACACAACACACTCATCAATTTCCCTTATTCCCCTTAGCCTGTATTAAAGTAACTAATTAAAGCTAAACTTTTAAACTTTTTTGGTTAAAAATGAACAAAAATCAATTATTGCACAAGTATGTAAAAATAAAAATCAGTCTTCAAAACTGTCGGCTCTACTATATTTACTATATTCTAAAATATTGGCACTTTCCTATCCACATGTTATTTCAGATCAAACACTTGTGTGTTTAAAGAACCAGATTAGTACATTCGGTATGATCATCTGTCTGATCATCAAGTTCATCCTCTCTCTATATCTACAACATCTGCTGTAAAACTTTTTACAGAAGCTCCAAGTTGGCTAGCTTCTTTGCCACACCTGAGCATTTATATATATATATATATATATATATATATAGCTAGCTCTATTCAAATGTCTGCATCCATAATATAACAGAGCAGCGTGGCTCTTTCTCTAAATTAAACATAAAAGCATTTGAAGTGGATGCCTCCTTTTTCTGGACGTTTATTCCTTCTTTATAAATGCAACAAAGCAAACTGACAAAGCGGAGCACGATGCACTTATAAAAGCTGCCACGTGTCTACTGTAATCACATACAGGGCTTTAGCATCAGCTCACATTACAAAAGAAGTGCTCATTCCACAGGCTATCTGGGAGCTTAGCCCACTCCACAAACAAGAAGCCAGAGAGTCACGCTCAGCATAACACTAACAATAACACTGAGGATAAGCCACAGTGGAGGGCTCCTGATGAAAAAGCAGCTCTTGGACTAATGAACAAAACGAGTGATAAGGCAGTCACAAGGGCTTGAAGGGATAGAAGGAGAGGATCCAGAGAGCAAAAAAGCAACATTTCATAAAGCAAAGCAGCAAGGCTCAGATTAAACACGTCTCTCAGGGAGGATTTTTCTGTCATGCAGCCAGAAGGGAGGCAAGCCAAACTACGATGGTTGTGTTATGGTTTTATTTTCAGTGCTACTACCTTGTTTTTAACATCATATTCACACAAATTTTTACTTCAGAACACTATTAGTTTGTAACTTGTTGACATTAGGATTTAATTACATGTAAACAATGTTCAGAACAACAACAACAACTCTTCAGAATGATAATAAATACAGCATTTCTTTTTAAATAGGTTTAAAAACACCTTTTTAATGCATACGAAGAGTGGAACTCCCATTGAGTAAAAGTATTAAATATAATCCTATTATATTTTAATACTATTCCTGCAGAGCTCTCTCTTTACTAATGGTATTAAATTTAACTAAGTCAAGCTTAGGGCTCATCCCAACAGGAGACTCATCAACATTAACACAGGTTTTTTAAAAGGTAGTTATAATACGTTAATGCAGAGGCTTACCCCTTGACTGACGGTCTCTGAAAAGTCCTTCGCCAACGTACCAAAAAAAATTACCCCGATTGCGGTGTTTTGTGAAGCGTCTGAACTCTGCGTGTCTTTATCTAGGAAAGAGAGCGAAAAGAAAGAAAGGGACAATAAACATGCATAATTTACAAAAATCTAAGTAGCTAGGTTCAATTACTCCTCTCTCACGCTACATTCACAAGCAGAGCTATGAAACATGGAGAGAATGCTTTAACCATACCTAGCACTTAGGTTAAGGCTACACAAACAATTACATTGAAATTGCGATCTCAATTTGTTACTCGATGCAATTCAGTTCAAGAAAAGAAGTTGATTCTGCAGCAACTGCACTCAGGTAACCTTTACATGAAAGAAGAAGCAGAGGTGTACCACATTATCTCATGCACGCTCCTGAAGTGCAGCGAGTGTACAGAAGAAAAAGAAAAGACACGCCATCAGGAAGCGAAGCTGTAAGTGGTAATGAGAAGGAACAAATTGATCCTAATCAAATGTTTATTATGATGTACTAAATATTACATTTCCAGTTACTAAACAAATTCTGACAAAATGTATGAAATGAGCAGCTGGGGTGAGTAAGGGTGTGTCTCAATCAGCTCTCTAGCACCCTGGGTGGTTATTCAGTATATCGTGTACACGGGTTCGGGGCACTGCTAAGGACCCTGGCTCACTACACATTAGGACACTGAAGACTCGATTTCTGGCGTTGTAAAACGTCACCGTTGATTTTTAAAAACATTAAACACTTAAAATTCGTTAAACTCAAACAAACCGTATATATATTGTCAAACAAAGTTAAAAATCGCTAATGTAAGTAATCATTTGAGAGCTACAACAACGATAACAAGCTGCTGATATTTGTAGACGAAGTTGGCTGAGAGTTCGTCCGGCATTTTTGTTCCCCCAGCGGAGAGGCTTCAGAAAACATGACATCATTTCCAGTGAGGGAACATAGTGAGCATCGATTCTCGCTGGTTTTTGAGGGAACGTAGTGAGCATCGATTCTCCCTAGTTTTAGTGGTGCACTGTGGGATTTCTTTTTCAAGAGAGCGAATGTTCCAGTGCACTGGACACCCTGATCAGTGCCCTGACTACTTAACCAGGGAGCTGATTGCGACGCATCTTAAGTGATGGCTGCGCGTGCCATCTTGCTCAAAACTAGCCAGGGACACATTACACACTCACAGGGCATGCTAATCAAGAGCAATTTTCAGCCACAATTGCCCATTAACAGAAAATCAGAAACGTCTAATAATTTAACACGCTTCTTAATATTTCTATAAACTTTTGGAGGACACACCATTCTCTTGGGAGCCTAACGTGAACAGCAGTTACTTTTGGTCAGCACAAAAGGGTCAGTATGTTTATAATACAAGATGCAGACTGTAAGAATGCATTATATTCAGACCTGCCCTTACTGGGGAGGACAAAGGAGATTGCTCTTCTGGAATATTTTTAAGCGATAACTCGTGCGAAATGCGTGAAGGTTGGCAGGTCCGCAATATTGTTCCTATTGTCCCAAAAAATTGATCAACGTGTCAGTCATTTAGTGAGAACTGTGAACTGAACTCTAAGGAAATGTAAATTCCCATTACATCAAGAATTGTGCAGCCCTGGTTTATGTTCAAATCCTCTTAAACCAAATGCAGGAGAACAATACAGAGGGCATGCAGGGCAAACAGCATAGACTGCATGTTTAAGATCATTCGCATAATAATCTGCTAGCCTGCCTCTGAGGATCAAGGAGTTCCTTGATTTCCTCTAGCTCTCAATCTGAAGTTTCGCTCAGGGAGTAAAAATGATTTGTGCTGTCTATCATAAACCTGCTAGTGCCTACTATAACCTCGGAATCAAGGCCACAGTTCCAATATAACTACCCGCTTCACAGCAGTCTGCATTAAACAGGATTTTGGGGCATTTTAATCAGAAGCTCACCTTGGATAACTGCCTTTAGCAGGTGGTCGGTCTGTCTGCAAGACACTACAGGGCCCTTCTGAACCACTTCACCCTATTTAAAAGAACAAAGAGAAACACAGTGCAGTCAGGCAGCCAAGGCTTTGCTTTGTTTTTCTAAGCTGATTAGTTTTATTTTAGGAGAATTGGAAGAGGCGTGACATTAAGGGCACTAATTTACAACCTTAACACTTCTGTGCACGCAGTCAGATGTGAGTTTGAGGTTCGATATGGAGATCCGCTGGACGTGTGGAGGGACTCTAGTGTCCAGGTCAGAAGCGCGTTTCACCACGTGGACACGCATCACTCTTACTATCTGTTATGAGAACAATGAGAAAGAAAACGGAAAATACGGTAAATTACTGGCAAGCAGAGACGCCACCCACGCAGAGGTGACGATAATAACCTGTTATATTGATGACCAATTCACAATAAAGCACTCGGAGTCTAGAGCTGTACAATATGGACAAAAATAGCAAGTAACAATTTCAGCAGCGGGCGTCACATACTGGGGCAAGAGTGCATGAGCGGGGTTGTTTTTTTTTTTTTTAATTGTAGCTTGTGCACTTTGGTACAGACGACACAGTAACGTGAAACACAATGAAAACAAAATTGCAGCTTTTCAGCACATTCGCTAATTCTTCTGCTTGGCTTCGGTGCTCTTCTGCTCGTGGCGACAGACACACACACACACACACACACACACACACCGGGGTTAACTTATCCTGAGGACGATGTTCCCACCACTTTTTAATATATGCCTGGTGTTGTCCCCACCACAAAGTTGAAAGTGCAGTTCATTAAAAATCTTCTATATAATAGCTCATGACAGAAACGGATGCGAGTTATATAATTTTAGCCATATTCACAGTGTTTATTTCTCAAAGAGGCATCTGTAATAAAACTCCTCCTCTATGATACAACTAGAAAACTTTCACAGCATAAACCAGTTCCTTTCCTGCAAAGTCGGGATGTCTTCTTCACACACAGTGATATGATCACATTACTATGTTATTCTTCTATTTATAGAAGAATACAACCATGAAAAAGGTGGCATATGAGAAAAGGTTCCAAGCTGACAGTAGCTGTCATTATAATGGGCAATTTAATCAGCTCCCGGGATTGCACTCTTTGGTTTGCTTTCCTAGTTGAATGCACAATGTAGGTGAAATTTTTTAAGATTTCCAACACATCCACCATTCTGTGATTGCTGTAATTTGTGATATCAAAAGTGAACGTGAACGTAAAATAGAATCCTTGTCATGGTATTTTCTCTGGGGGACGATTTTGATACAGGAAACTAAACACACTTCAGGAAAGCTTCAGAAATTGGCCTGGACACTCATCATGCAAGGTTCTTGATTCTTATTATTTTTTTCTCCTTTCTTTGGTTTTGTTGCCTGATCATTTCAGAACACTAGTACATTGCAATATATTCAACCTAATTGGTGAACCTGCAATGTGTCACGATAAAATATTGCCAGCATTAGTTTGTCTGAAATCAGAAACTTTTTTTTTTTTTTTGATCACAACAGGGCCGTAAACAGACCTGGGCATTGGGCACTGTAGCCCTGAAGAGTTTTTCTTTAAACCCAAATATTTCCCCACTTGGGACGGTTTGTTACTACATAACTGAGCAAGAAGACGGCAGTGTAGTAATTTTGTATCTTCAGTGAACGAGCGTTGTGTTTTAACTTCAGTGAGCGGAGGTAAGACCACCATCGATCAGTGTGAAGGGAAAATGGATATAATCCGTTTCTTTTTTTTTTTTTAACCTGTTAAGGGGTTCAAACTGAATCAGTAACATCCTCTCATGCTGAGCCAGTAAAACCTGTAGATCTGTGCTTTGTTCTGAAACAGGGACTTCTTGTATAAATACAATACAATGTTGTATTTTCTCTTTGGCTCGGTTCAGGCGACAATTCAACGTTTACCAAAACGTGTTTATGCAAGTCACATGTGACTAAACTGCACTGGTCAGAGCAAGCCTGTTTATGTTCCCGGGTTCCGCTCATCGCGGTCGTCCATCCAGATGGATAGACAGCAGCTCGGCGAGCTTATTGTGGTTCTCTTTTTAGCTGTAGTTATTATAATTGATCTAATTTGAATGTTCCACAGAATAATTAAAGCCTCTCTCGTTGAGATGCTCGCTAAACACTTTGCTTTTATGCGTTTTTCAAGGTTATTCAGAAATATGTTCTTCAGACTAAATTTCAACGAGGTATTTTACCTTGTCTTTGGTCCAAGTTAAACCGCGATTCATGTTGTGAGTCATTAGCAAGACTAAAGTTTTTTTTATGTAATGTGGTTCCCATTAAGCATTGCTACACAGGTTGGTTTGTTGGTCCGTCGGGTCAGATTGCTTTCTCACCACAAGTGAACTGCTCAAGTTCGTTTGCAATCAGGCCTGATTGTTTTGGTGCAGATCCGACCGCAATTGCCGTGTGCATACATGTCTAAACGAACTGAACTATGGGAGACAACACACCAGGTTCTGAAACAAATGCTCCAAACAAGCCATGTGTAAAAACGCCATCAATGTCTGAGTTCCAAGTTATGTGAACAGGGTATAAGGACAGATATTGTACTCTGCATGGCACTGTAGCAGCTAAACCCATACAGTGATAGCTTAGTTGTGCCTCCCCTTGGCTAGCGACACCAAACTAGCCTAGTGTTAGATAACCAAAAAAATTTATATCTTATCAGTCTGGTAGTCCTGCAAAGAGTGAGAACACCCCAGGCAGGTTTTATGATAAATCATAAACAAAACTTTGTCCAATTCTCAATATTTTTTTTTTAGCAATTAGCACTTATAAACAAGAAAAATATAAATGCATGCAGACAGTCTATTTAGAAGTACTTTAAAAAGCAAAAGTATTTTAAAAACATTTTTGATGGAGAAGAATCAGGGCTCAGCCTCGAATGATTAACAGTCCAACTAATGCCCCTGGATCACACCAATGCAACTACTGATCAAACCATTATCAGAACACTCAGAGAGCAGATACTATAATAAAATACAATAATAAAATACTCTGTAGAGAGCTCATTTACATTGTGTGAAGTTTCTGATATATCAGTACTATTATAATATTTAACCAACAATATACTGTGCAGCTCTAGTATTTGTTTTTTTGCTTTTTTTTTTTTTTAGTACACAGATTTTTCCACCACCTCGACAAAGTACCTTGAGGAGAAAAGAAAGGCTGAGGACGTGAGATTTGAGCCTTGTAATGAATTCCAATCTCGCCTGCCAGCTTCACACCTCTCAGCACTCTCTCATATTGCTTCACGGTTGAAATCATAATGCTGTGCATTTTGCATAGCATAATCAGAGCCCAATTAGCTAGGAGTTAGCAATTTATTCCAGCTATATTAAAAGCACAAACATTCAGCTTGGTCACAGACCACACAAAAAATTCTTCCTAACAAGTTCCCTGCGAGGCTGATAATTCACTGCCCTACCAAAAGCCACTTAGTTACAGCAGTATTCTCCAATGTTATGCGATAATCAATGCTGATTAATTGAAAAGGTAATCTAGATACAGCTTTTGTTTCCACAAAGTCGAATTAATCATAAAGGACAAAGCCACATCTCACTACTGAATGAACTTCTTTTACTAAAGTAGAAATCCCTCAACGGTCATTTTAGAGATGTCCTGGTCTGTGTTAATTGTAGGGCTGGATAAAAAATATCGATTCCTCCATTTTAATCGATCTTCAATTTAATTAAACGATATAGAGTTGAGGAAATCGGTTATTAATGTGTGTACTTTACTTGAATATTACCTGTAGTTCGCCTCTCGTCCTGAACATGTCGCCACCTTTCATGTTTTGAATTTTGAAAACGTTTTTATTTCTTAAACATGTTTCAAGTTGTTAATGAATTTCATTGTTGCACATTTACAATGTTTTTATTTTTATTACAGTAATGTGCAGTTTCTGCTTACCTTGTGTGTACTGTATACACATATTTAAGATTTCGGTACAGTGTTTGTTACTTAAAGTAAAAAAGGAATTAAACATAATTGTGTGTGCCCTATTGTTAATGCAAATGTGTATTTAAGCGATATAGCCAAGTAGGAGGGGTTCAGTTACCAGCATTTATATTAAAACATGGATTCCTCATCTGTAAAACTTACATTTTAAATGAAATATTGATAATTGATATTGAATTGAATTAAAATCAAATAGAAACCATATAAATAAGCATTGAATCGCCAAATTGCTCGCAATATCCAGTCCTAGTAAACAGGCCTTAAATTCTGTATAAAAAGCATCTGTCAGCTGACCAGAGACCTCTTCTATTGCCCCAGGCATCTATTGCACCGGTATCACTAGCAGGCAGAAAACACAAACAGAGCCAACTAGGGTAAATACATGATTACCTCGAATACCTCTATGAGAACCTCTGATGTTGAAGTTTGGGCCTAAAGTCCAACACAATAGTCTTTAAATACTTGATTTTTTAAAATTTATTTCTTACACGTACAAAGATAATAATAGATAAAACTTATTACTGGTGAAGGGGATAAAGCTGGACATAGAATTAGCATTGCTCCTGGACAGATATGTAAACACAACCTGTATAAAGATTTGTATTGTTTGAATAGCGGCTTAAGCCAGAGCTTAAAGCTCTTGAAACATCATTACAAAGAACAAAAGGAAAGCATGCTGAAGGCACTGTTGATCATTCTCATAAATCAGTAGGAGTCAAATTTTTGTGTTGAGATCATTATAACCTCGTCTTCAAGCAGTTGAACGCTGGGCATGCTTGAAAGTGATGAGCTGTAAGTCCTAAGCTGTGTGTCAAATGATGCACTACACACTAATGCACTATGTATTTATGTCATTATAGAAAGGTAGTATCGTCTCAAATGGAACTTTAGTGGTTCTTTACTAACCAGAAGTAGAAACCGTTTCCCAGTCGATGGCAAATGACGTCAAACGCACGTAACGCGCCGCCGCTAGTTTTAGGAGAATACCCTACAGAGTCAACGAAAATGAATTACTTCAGTTTACGGTTCATGTCAATTTTTCCGTTTATGCCCAACATGACCTTTTAGGATTCTGAGAAAATTTGAGCCAGTGTCCGCGCCGGGTAGCTCTTCCCCTCTTCCGCTATGCAAGTTGCGAACGTTGAGTGCATGAAGTGTCAAACATTCCACAATTTTTTTGGGGTGAGTAAATGCAACATCCAGGTATAAAAAGTTCAATAAGCCTTAAATCATCCTCAACTTAATTTCAGTCCCTCCAGGATTTCACAATTTTGTGGTCTGAGAAATGAACAAAATCAAACAAATTCCGCAGAATTAGGAGGAGCGTGCAATTTTTCAAAATTACAGCAGATTTTCTGCAGATTTGGGCCAATAAGCATCATGTGACATCACAACGTGCATTCAACCAAAGCTCTCTTCGGTTCACGTGAGAAGAAACAAGAAACATCACTGCAAGAGACCGTGCAAAACAATTGTGTGCAACTGCAATTTCACCAACGCAAGTAGTTTTCCTCACAAAGAATTTTGAAAAAAGTTGCTGCAAAATCGAGCATTTTGAGAAAAGAAAAAAAAAAAAACACTGTGCGAAATCCTGTAAAGACTGCAATTTAAACTCATCTTTAAAAGACACACTTAAAGATTCTAAAAGTGTCAAATTAGAGATTCTGGAAATTCCAACAGAGTTCACTTGAAGAGACTCAAACAAAAGCTCATTTGTTTAGTTGTGAAAAACAAGCCATTAGAGCCCGCTCCTAACATAAACTGAGCAAAAAAGTAACGGGTAATTAAAGGTCGGAAACGTAACAACAATTTAGATAACACATCTTCCTCTGTAATTTGTCTATGAGAGGAGAACGTTACATGATGTTAGATGAATTAACTGAAATGGTTGAGCCTATGAATATTCCTCTGCCCCTCTCGTCAGCTAGTAATTGAAGCCTTCAGAACGGAACACAAAAGGAAACGGACCAGCTCAGGCTGAATAAGATGTAATTGTTCAGCATGCACAATCATTTTTTTTTCTTCAAAAACAGAAGAAAAATCTAATCATAATGAATTCCCAACTGGAAATCTTCACGCCAAACAAAAATCAATTTGCCCAAGCAACAGACTAGATTAAAGATTTTATTAAAAAATAAACATGGCGCATCTAAAAATAACAGACTCGTAAGCAAGCAACAGAATATTGTACTGTGAAGCGCAGTCTGGTTTGGACGAGCAGCAGAGATGCACAGTGTAAAATGTTTAAAGCTGCAGTGTGTATAATATGAGCAGGTTTTTGGGGGGGCTGGAAATACATGACTATATTTAGCACTGTGCAAGGTGTTCACTCAACACCACAGCAGCTCTGAAACTCCACAACACTAACATTCGCTAATTAGTTAAAAGGCAAGCTGATGAACACAAAGAGAAAAATACACATCAGATAACAACAGCACACAACTGAAACACAGATCCGAGAGTAAAAATTTACACACCACAAACAGGATCGTGCATTTCTTTCTTCCCTTTGCCTTTAAGCTAGTTAGGTAAATGTTCTCAGAGCCATTAAAAACAAACAAACAAAGAGCTTGTGCTTGAGCTAGCTGTCTACTTTTAATCCACCTAGTACAAATCATTCTCTCATCAGCCAGACAGTGTCTAGATATAGACAGCTTAGCTATAGGTGCATCATAAAACCATGTAGTTCATGAAGTTTAAACCTTGCTACATGCTAGCGGTTGACCGATAACACACCGATAGTTTTTCCCGGGGGCGTCCGTTGTGGGAGCGGCTGAGAAGGGTCTGCTATCATTATACAGTACGAGTGCTGCCTCTAGAGGCAAAATAAAAATCATCATTGACAAATTTTTTTGTCATTTGTAGTGATTTTTGATTCATATGGGTCGTCTCTATTTTTATTTGTTATTTGGAGAGTTACTTTTTCGTTCCATTTGGATGTATCTTTTATTACCTTAATATGTAAATGATATTTATTTCATTTTTTTTAAAGTACCGATTGTTTTCATGATATAGTCACTTGTTAAATTTTATTATAAAGTTCAGCAATATTTTACTTTGTGTGTTATGTTTACATTCAGTACCCATTTAAAAAAGTACAGGTTGATTAATCGATTATCAGGAAATGCCCAACTTAGTTATCAGTATCGCTAAAAATCCATCTGTAGACCTCTACTATACACCTAATGAAAACTCTGGCTTGCAAACAGCTCCGAAGAAATTGGTGATGTTGTCATATCTGGCTGTTGAAACTACTTGTCCCCTGGGCAACTCCGGGGGGCATTGGGGGGGAAGCGAATAACCCACACACAAATTCTGATTCTCTCATGCGCCTGGGCTACTGAGTTGTCCAAATCTGGTACACCAATAGTGTCATTACAATTGTCACATAAGTATTTGATGCACAGTATGCGGTTTGGGTCTCTCCTGACTTGCCACGGTCATAATTTCTTGAAATGTATTTTGACATGCCATTAATCCATGCAGAGGAGAAAGGCTCTGCACAACCCACATCACAAGGTAAAGAAAACCCTATTTGCAAAAATCCAATTTTATGGTATGCAACTTTTAGTCATTTAGGAACCTCTCTATACAGAAAGTTCTACTGCAAGGTACTCAGAAGAACATTAAGTAATGTAGCTCATGCTGCACACTTTAGATTGGACTGTGTTCCAATCTACAAAACATTCACTCAACAGAGTGGCAGGGCTGCGTGACATCTGACATTGTAGGCCATACGAGCAGTTAACTCCGAGAAGGTACTGTAACTGCAGCAAGTTAGAGGAGTAGAAAAAAGGCGTACCAGAAACTGTCCTAGAACAGTGGTTAGCTAGTGTGTGCAAACAATAACAATAATAAATCAAACTCGAATTCACATATGTTAATAGATCAGGACTTTTTACCCACAGGTATCTGATCAAGAACACTCTAACAACTTGCAGGCTCATCTGAACCACTGTAGCCAGTCAGTACAAGCCAGGTAAACCAACCAGTCAGAAATAATGGCAAAGTTCGCATATAAAAAAAAAAAAGACTAAATTGAGCTCTGCATTATTAAGTGTAGACCTTTCTACCAGCTCTGTGAATTTATATGTACCATGATGGCTGAAGTCTATGTCTGTCTGGGTTAGTAATGCCACATTAGCCATAAAAGAATTTGGTGTGACTATTAGCAATTACTGATACTGGTGATTTAAAATCCTGACATATTGAGAACTGCACTCCCCATATTTCATCAGAAAGAGGAGACAATACATTGGATCATGTTTACCCCAATGTTACAGAAGCTTTTCCCCCCCCCCCCCCAAAATCCTCCGAAAAATTTTTGGCTAGGAGCACACTTCTTCATCTATAGCACCAAATCCAGCACATAGGCTGGAATATGTTTGCTTCTAAGGCCACCCCGGACCCGAGATCTACACCAACTCAGTGATTTCATGTACTGCATGAATGTTTGTGTTGATGAAGTCACTACCTCAAAAATCATTAAAACTTTCTCCAATCAGAAGTCATGGATGAATAGGTCATGGATGTCTGCCTCTTACTATGAGCACAAGATGCTGAGAAGGAGAATCATGAAATCCAAATAAGAGCAAAGTACATATAGAGGCCAAATATAACTATGACCTTTGAAGTATATGGAAGGGTATCCAAGCCCTCACTTACTACAAACCAATCAACAGCATTTCTTTAATCAGTTATGCCACCCTACCTGATGAGCTCCACATCTATGCTCAGCTAGTTTATGGAAACACAGAACATTAAATCAAAGTTGAGCTCTCACACTCAACAATGATGTGTGCTCCACCCTTAGCAGATTGAATGCGCACAAGGCTGCCGTGATGGCACTGCAGGCCAGGTGCTCAGGGCCTATGTAGAGCAGTTTGCCAGGGCATTCATGGACAGTTCAAAGCTGTCCCTAGCCCAAACAGTGCTCCAAACCTTCTCCAAAACTGCAATCATTGTGCCTGTGCCAAAACACACTGCTGCCATGGTATTTTCTGACTTCTGTCCTGTCACAATCATCCCCATCATCACCAAGTGTTTTGAGAGGTTGAGCCTTTCCTGTCTGAAATCCTTTCTGCCATCAACACAGGATCACTGTCAGTTTGCCTACTGCCCTTTGCACTCTCCTTTACACTCATGACTGTGTACCTACTCATGGCTACAGCTTCGTCATTTTGCAGATGACCATTTTGCAGATGACCTCATGGCGGACTTTGGCCTATGGCAGAGGTGCAGTGTTTACTGGGAATTTGGGCAAACGTGAGTATACAGGAACAACTGGATACAACACACAAGAACTCACACAAGAAAAAAAAAATCACAACTATTTACGTGCTCGTGGGTATCAAGAACCACTGAGAAGTAAATGCACTCCGTAAATCTGGCAGCTCGTCAGACATGAAGGATACGATGCTCTTGACAAAATAACTGGATGGAAACCAAGCAGCCAACTTAATGATTTGGAGTCGCATTCGGGGAGAGCCCATTGAGCGGTGAATAACATTAGCCTATGCTAGCTTTTATTTGAAGACTATGCTGAAACAGTCAATGCATGCTACGCATCAGATTTTGCCAAGAGGGCTTTCTGTGTTTGTGCAGATGACAAAAAATATATGCTACTTGTCAGAACGTACTACCAAAACGATATTCGCAGTTTAAGGTTAGGATTAGGGTGGACTAGGAGTTAGTAGCCACCCACTATATCATGATATATATGAGATATATGATAGTTATGTTCCTATTACATTCTCATGGGTATTATCTGCCTACGTACATTTTTAACATATTTTACGTGGTGGTAGTACATGGTGACTGGTTCTTCTGTGCCTCATGACAAGTGATACTCGTTTTAACTTAAGATATGACTGTTTGGCGCTACGGGAGGAAAATCTGACAAGGTAGGACAAATCGACAGAACACTAGCATAGTCTTTGCCTATGATCATGAGCAAATATTTTTATTTGTGTTTATTGTTTTTATTTTCACCGTCACAACACATCAGTCACACACTGGTGATGAAACACGAGACCTCTGATAGTAGTACTATACCTGATACACCCTCAGAACAGGGCAAGAAAAGGAAGATGAAGACAGATATGAGTGACATGATGGTGGCCTTTATGGACATGCAAAAGAAACAGCATGATGAATTCATGAGAAGGGAGCTGCAGCATCACCAGCAAGAGCAGGAGATGCTTGATAACTGGCTGAAGGCAAAAATGGAGAAGGAGGAACGTTGGCAACAGGTACAGAGGGAGAAACGCCAAGAAGCAAACCGGATGTTCCAGCAAATGATGAACAGACAGTTTGAGGTCATGATGCATTCATTCCAGCGGCACACACACACATTTACAACGTAATCATTCCCTTCCTCTGCATTATTCACACCCTCCCCATGAGGAGACACCACCAGCCAATGTTGATCAATGTTCACAGGTCTATCACAACCTTTAATCATAAGGCCTAGTTCATTTGCATACAATCATTATTATGAAATTGCTGCTGTTGTTCTGTATTGTAAACCTTTTATACTTGCGCTTACATTTATACTGTTCTTTACTTTGCACAGCATTGTGTATAGTGCCAATAGTACCTTGGCATAGTTACGCTTGTGTGGGCTATATATTTCAGTTTGTATGTGAACACATTTGTTTATTGAAAATTTTATTATTTATTTTTTTACATATTACCACTTCAGTGGTTCTGTTCTGTGAAGTGCTGACTTTTGACCGTTGAAAGTACTTCAAGATTATGCTTTGAATAAAACATTTTGATGATGTCTGTTATAAACAAATAAAGGTCCACACTGTTCTTGGAAGGAACAATATGACTTCATTGCCAACATCAGCCAAAAATAGCTCTACAGATTGGAGAAATATGAAAAGTGCATCTCTTGAGATGTTTGACATGGTGTTTTCATGAAGAGGATTCCATTCATGAGTCACATTTCCTTCATCAACATTAACACCAATATCATCATAGTCCCACCATTAACTTCACAAAAATTGTGAAGCACACAATAGGCTGTGATGAGTGTTGATGTTGTCGATGTGGCAATCAAACCTCTTCATTAGCCACCTCCATCTTCCCTTAAGAAGGCCAAATGCAATCACCACAGTCATCTGTGCCTTGCTAAGCCGGTTGTTAAAGGTGATCTGTGCAGGGACTTTGTTGGTTTTCAGGTTATGGTTTCATCAACCATGGCAGTAGTGGATATTCTGCATCCCCCAACATCACCACTGGCACATCTACTATTAAAAAACAGCCCACCACTCTGACCCCACTTGCACAAGGATGAATTGCCGAACACTCTGCCATCATGGACTTTGCCTCGCCAACCTATAGTGATGTCCCAGAACAGAAGATGATGGTCAAGCACACCTTGCAGGATGACAGAATAGAAATCTTTACCGTTGTAATAGTCTGCAGGACTGTCATGTGGAGCTAAAATCACAATACGAGTCCAATCATTAGCCCCTCCACATTGTAGGAAACCCCACCAGCCTCGGAAAAATTGAATTATGACCTTGATTTCCTGTTCAGAGGGTGTTCTGATGTAGTGGGAAAACAAATTGTATCCGCAGTAGACTGGCCAATCCCAAATAAATGGGGGATGGTTCAGAACTGCACATTTAAGGCCAGTCTCCAGATACATATTGCTATACATTGCTCAATAGGCACTGGTTTCCTGAATGTGGTCATCTCTCTTTGAAGGTGTGGCCAGAGGAGATCGCATAGCTGCAAGTATGTCGTCTCTCTCATTCTACAATTTAGCTTCCATACACATCTGTCCAGCTGGTGAAAACATGCTCCCGCCACACACCACATCTCTGCCGAATCCAGGTACTCCAGAGGCAAAATGGAGAAGTAATGTTCATTGCAATGTTCAGTGCTTACAGCACTTTGAAATGTAATAAAATAAACAGTAGACAATTTCAGTCATTATTCTAAGGGACAGACCAATATTTTGTGTCAGACGCCAGTAGCCTAATCACAATAATGTTAGCTAATGTTAACCAGTAAGGGCTACAACTTGTGAGTGCTCCATCATTACCACAACAAACATCTATCACTACTTGTATAGTACACTTTTCAGTTCAATCCAGAATATTTGGCTTTTACAACGGGTCTGGTTCTTACCTTACAGATGAACGGGAATGGTAGTCGGCAAGTGAAGCTGCAAATTCCTCCCTCAGCATTAGCTGCCTCCGTAATAATCTTCTGATACGACTAGCTTGATTAAGTGAAAATCGTTGCGCTGCATGAGCAATAAACCGGTTCGGCATGCGAGAAGGTCGTGTGTCATCACGCCACAAACAACTCCTAATAAGCAACAAAGTAAGCATTGCAGTGATGGACTTCATTGTGCTGTCCGGTGTTCTTCAAACCAAAAAA
This sequence comes from Ameiurus melas, assembly GCA_012411365.1. NCBI lineage: Eukaryota > Metazoa > Chordata > Actinopteri > Siluriformes > Ictaluridae > Ameiurus > Ameiurus melas. Next base: position 16,855,295 of record CM022764.1, on the reverse strand, counting down.
ATCGCATACTAATGGCACAAAGGTGCTCTGGCCCTGAATGTTTTACTGCAGTGTGAGTGCAGGCCAGCAGAGGAGTGGGGATAATCATGCTCGGGCACGGCTCAAGGCAACTGGGCCAAGTGTGAGTATGCCCAAAGCCCCCCCTAATTACTGGAAAACTAATTGAAAATTGTGATTACACTAAACTGTTTTGCATGGTCTTTCACAGTGATGTTTGTTGGTAAATGAGGGCTTTGACTGAATGCGCGTTGTAATGATGACAAATGACGTGTCTTGGCCCAAAATTTGTGGTAATATTTTAAAAACTCACAAGCTCCTGGGAATATTGCGGAGTTTTCTTGATTTTGTATTAATTGCCGTGATCGCAAAATCCTGGAGGGAGTGCATAACACTTGAACATTACGTTTAACTGTACTATAAAGTCTTGGGATGCCATCTATTAACCTCACTGGACAGGTTTACATCTACTCATGTATCAAGCCATTTCCACTGTATCGTCACCTGCACTTTACTGCCATCCAACCCGATTAGTCTCTTTACGTGCACTGTACTACTCAGTGCTGCTTACACTTCTGGTTAAATACTTACAGCATTTCATTGGCTTTGTGTCTGTATTCTGCATAATGACAAATTTGAATCCGATCTAATCTAATGTAATACACAATCTAAAGTTCCATCCCCTTTGGGTGTCCTACAGAAACTCTGCTGTTTTGTGGCTCACTTTGGGGCATTTAATAAGTTGCATGTGTTTTCTGTGTTTGCATCATGCCTATGAATTTTCAGTGTTTCTGAAAACTAGTGCATGTGTTGTCATTTTGATTCAAATGTTTAGTGATCCTGCACTGCTAGAGGATAAAATCTTCGTCATGCCAAGCATACATTTCTGAGCATTGTATAAACATCATTTCTAGTTTTATTCTCAGAAATTGCTTTGGTAAATAACATTGTTTTTCTTTCAAAGCACCAGCATCTCTACTATTTAAAAAAAAAAAAAAAAAAATAATAGGGTTGTTCCCTTTTAAAATATTTAATACATCTGAATCAATCCGTGTATGATAGATTTTGTGTATACAAAGAGAGAGCAAACTGAACGTCTTTAGTATATCCATGATGCCATTTCCTCGTCCTGTGCTGCATTATTCAGTTCATGTCATCCCAGATGCACTCTCTGATTTGAGTGCACATAATAAACAAGGCTAAAAACAGTAAAAAGCTTGAGGGAGTGAGTGCAATGCTCCAGCAGTTTTGTGGCAGAGTCACAACAGTTCATGTCAGAGGAGACTCTCTTTAGGCTGAGCAGCTCGTCTCATCACATGCCTGAACGAGCTCTCTGATATGGAGACGAGATCATGGCAGCTGTCCTGCTTTTGCGCCAGCCAAAATGATTTGTTAAGGGGCATGTTAAAGAGATATTGTGGTTGCAGAGATGAGTGCACCCACGCTGCCCTACCAACATTACATGCTTTCAACAACAATTTATCCAGAGAGGCAGGCATGCAAATAGGTTCCAGGCATGAATGAACTGCAAGTTAAACTTCCGGTCTACTTCCTCAGACACAACATGCAGGTTGGTAGTATGGAATTAACCAAATGCGAACACATTATTCTGATTGAACACATAATACATTCTAAATAAATATAAATACGGATACAAATACGACGTGTGCTATCTTTCTTCATCTTCTGTGTTTCATCGACTAGCCCCTCCATCCCCCACTCAACTCAGCCCAGCTAATTTACCTGTACCTCTCTTCCTTTCTATTGTGCTTGAACTCCCCAGCCAGAATCTTTCCGTCTCAACCACAGCCAGTTGCTTCTCCTCTCTGCTGCTTCAGATAAATTATATAAACTACATATTTGTTTGAAGCAGCTGCATTTTGTCCGTGAGACCAGCTAACGTTATGCTCCTCGTAATGTTAGCGATAGCCTGTTATTTGTTAACGATGCTAACGCATTGTAATGTAATAAACTACCTCCTAATGGGCCACCATGCATCTCCATTCATCCCGTGTCCTGTCAGCTAAATGTAGCCTAATGTCACTAGATGAAATAATTAATTTAATTTTAATAAATCTTTTCGGATTCAGACCATGTCAGTGAATTTAAACTAATGCTTGCATTCAGTGTATAAGGGGTGTGCTTAGGAGTGCACCATAGCACCTGTAGTCATTGTCAGACAGTGTTTGATAACTTAAATCTCACTCTCTCTCCAGTATCAGCCAGAGGAGGATGTCCACCAGGAGAGTGAGGAGCAAAGTCAGCAAACATTAACACAGCCAACCTTAAGAGAAACTTATAAAAGGCACAGAAAATATAACAAAAACTCAAACGAAGAAAGGAAACTGGACAGGGCAGTTACTGAATGCATATGCATGGATCAAGTTAGAAAAAGCATGGATTCCAGCAAATGCTTGAGCAGTTCAACCCCAGATACCAGCTGCCATGCAGAACTTACTTCATGTACAGTATACAGAGATCCCCAAACTATTCACCAAAACCACAGACCTTATTTCAGAACATCTCAAAGATAAACCATTTTATGCCTACATATTTATTATATATCTATTTTGTAATTGCTTTATTATTATTATTATTATTATGTGACTGTTGCCACTAGTGTTTTTTTCATAATGCTCAAATGTTTAAATAAAGGAAGTAATGTTTGAGTATTATTTATTTTTACACACCATGGTATCGACTTTGGTATCGAGTATCGTGTACTTTTGCTGGTATTGGTGCCAGCTAATAGATTTTTGGTATCGTGAGATCGTGCTTATGGAATGCGCAGCTTGCACATCTGGAAAGGCACCATGAATGCTGAAAGGTATATACAGGTTTTAGAGCAACATATGCTTCCCTCCAGATTCCATCCCCTCTTTACTTCTGAGAGACTCTGCCTCTCTAAAATACACTTTTTATACCCAATCATGTTACTGACCTGTTGCCAATTCACCTCCAGCTGTTTCTTTTTATGAACACTTACTCTTCCAGCCTTTTCTTGCCCCGTCCCAACTTTTGAGACGTGTTGCCGCTATGAAATTCAAAATGACCTTATTTCTTTCCTTTAAATGGTACACTTGCTCAGATTAACCATTTGATATGTTTTCCATGTTCTATTGTGAACAGCATACGGGTTTACGAGATTTGCAAATCATTGCATTCTGTTCTTATTTACGTTTTACACCGCGTCTGTTTGGGAATTGGGATTGTAATATTCAAGCTTCTGCACTGTTTCTAGGCCTAACCGTAAGCAAATGGGTGATGTTGACCATGGTAACTGATCTCTTCTACTCAAGCACGTGTTCAGACGAAACTCTGATGGATCTGATCTCAAATGGACCATAAAAAGGTTTTACACACACTTGTTGGGTCCCTCTTCAACTCATGTCAATATCCTACTTTTCACTCAAGTGGTCAATAATCTCCTTTTCTACTGAAAACTGCTGCTCTAAATGAGAAAAGCATGCACAATAGGAGCAGCTGAGCTGGTGCTCTTGCACTCTGCACACAGTAACACGAGTGTAATGACAGCACTGGTGAGGTTAATCCAGGCCGCTGAAGAGCTGCACACAGAACAAGCTAGCAAAACATTCCCCTGTTAACTCTCGGAACCTCCGCTAAACACAGCACAGCCCCGCTAAACAAACACAGCAGAACCATTCAGAACAAATAAAAGTCAACATTTTCAGCTGCAGTATCCGGGACTCTGGGAGGAAAGAGGCGCTTATTCCGGGGAGTTACTCACATTAGCGAGCCGCTGTGAAGGGAAACCTCCTGGAGTTTGATATGTGCGCGCGCGAGGAGGAGGAAGTGAAACGTCACGCGGAGGAGGCGGAGCTTCTTCAAGTGTGCGTTACTGCACTGGACCTCGTGCATAAGCGCACTTTGTTTCTTTTTGACAAAGTACATCTTGCTTTGTTTTGGGATTCATTCATAATGCATTCGAGCTTTATTTAGAAAATATAATTTGAGTTTACTATGAAAGGGAACTGGTCAGTAAATATTATATTTGCAAAGTTTTTTATTTTACGAGCAAAATATGATATACATGTATTTATGGTGCTAAATACAAAAGAACCTTTTGTGTCTTATTGAAAGAAAGTTGTTAAAACATGGAATCTGTGTTCCATTAAAAAAAAAAAATCTTATTAAGCATTTTTATGTATGTGGATGTGTTTTATGTATTTACAATTTTGAATTATTTCTTTATTTTTGTTTGCTAGCCTGTATTTGTAACCTTCCTTTGTCTTTATTATTATTATTATTATTATTATTATTATTATTATTATTATTATTATTGTTATATTAAAAATCAGTCACCCTTATTAATGGTTCTTTGGTTTGTCTCTGAGGGAACACTTGAAGTTTCTCTGTATAGAAAGTATCCAATCATTCATAGCTTCTTGCTTGGAACAGTATAGTTTCTTAGTCATAAAAAACAAATATATATATATATATATATATATATATATATATATATATATATATATATATATATATATATATATATATATATATAATCTGATTAGTTAGCACCTTTAGAAGAGTGAAAGAGTGAATCTACTATGTAATGATAAGAATTATGGCTTTTTGTTTGGTTGTCTTTTTCTGTTTCTACTATAATAATAATAATTATTACTATTTTAATTTTTCATTTTTTTATCCATCCATCCATTTTCTGTGCCACTTAAGTGGGTCATGGGAAGCCTTGAACCTATCCCAGGGTCTTGGGGCACAGGGTTGGGGACACCCTGGATGGGGTGCCAATCCATCACAGGGCAGAATCACACACACACTCACACACACATTCACACACTACAGACAATTTAGAAATGCTAATCAGAAAACAATGCATGACTTTGGACTGGGGGAGGAAACCGGAACACCCAGGGGAAAACCCTGAAGCATGGGAAGAATATGCAAACTCCATGCACACAGGGTGGAGGCGGGAATCAAACCCCAAACCATGGAGGTGCAAAGCAAATGTGCTACGCACTAAGCCACCTATTGTTATTATTATTATTAATATTATTATTATTATTATTATTATTAGTTATTATTATAGGTAGTACAATGGGTAGCATTGCTGCCTCACAGCTCCAGGGTCCCTGAGCATGGGTTTCCTCCAGGTTCTCCAATCTCCAACTATATGATTGGCAATGCTAAATGAGTGTGAATGAGTGTGTGCATGGTGCCCAGTGATGGAATGGCATCCTCATCCCATCCAGGGTGTATCCCCCCTCACACCCAGTGTTCCCGGTAGAGGCTCCAGATCCACTGCAACCCTGAGGTAGTTAGAGTAGTTACTGAAGAATAACTAAATGAATATCATTAAAGGCTGAGCAGTATATGTGTGTGTGTATATATATATATATATATATATATATATATATATATATATATATATATATATATATATATATATATATATATATATATATATATATATATATATATATATATATATATATATATATATATATATATATGTATGTCTGTGTGTGTCTGTGTGTGTGTGCCCCGCCCCCCCACACACAGATATTTGGCATAGCCATTCCACCAAGCGATATATTTTTGGAAAGAGACGCTGGAGCTGATAGGTGACAGCCTCATTTAGTTCAGTTATTCCAAGTACAGCTTGGCTGGGGTTAATATTACGCAGCTTTATATCATAAAGGGTGCCAATAGTCCTATGCATGATGGTATGCATTTAGCACTCTCTGTGCTAAATGCATGTGCTAATCCAACATGTCTCTTTGGGCTTTGACTTGTTTCCTGGCAATAGTCAGTGACAGAAATGAAGGTGGCAGCTTCGCTAAATCATCTCTCACCTCTTTTTCTCACTCACTGTCCCTTTTATCACACACTGGCAGTGACTCACTGTGTTACTGCATCACCTCTCTCTCTGCATAACATTCAATGTGCTGCTCTTTTCTCTGTCACCTTGAGTTTGCCACCAGATTTGCCATAATGCGAGGTCAGTGTTATTTTTAGGTCAGAGAGTTTGCAATCTGTTAATGGCAATATGCAAAGTACTTAATAGGTATTGCTTCGGTGCACATTGTTCATTCATTTTCAGTTGATCCACTTTTGGATTTGTTACTAAAGATCATGCTTATTTGCGTGTGCATAGACATAGTTAAGTTAAAAATCACTTGCACGATAGCACTAGCTTTTTGGTCTGTAGTGTAATTTCTAATATCACCATTGAAACTGAATAAAGATTGCCCATTGTGCAGGCCAAGGAAGCTGAAAATAAATTAACCTTCACAAAATCCAGGTTCACAGCTCTCTCAGGTCACTATCTGCTTATCTGCTGGACTGCACTGGACTGATAATTTGTTGGAATTGTGTTCGTAATGTGAAGTAATCCCATTAGGCAGCCTCTGGAGAGGGCAAAGCAGATTAGCAATGTCAGACTAATCAGAATCAGCTAGCCGTGACGCTTTGTCTACAAATCCCAATAGTCAGATTTGTTGCGACAGACACAAAGAGTAAGACCGTAATATACACAGTGAGAAGCTTTATTAAAAGATGGAATCTCAGGTGTGGTAAACAAAACCAGTTCAGTGAATTTACTTTTCAATAATAATTGCACTGTTTAAGTGGTTATGCAATTGATCAGCAAATGTTCTACTTATAAAGTATTTCATCAAATATTGGAATATGAGACAGGAATAAAAACTATGGGGAAAATGTTTTTGGAAAATCGAGGAATATATTAAAAGTGAAAGAGTAAAATAATAATAATAAAAAAACAATACTAATAATGACAAATTTTCAAAATATTATGTAAAAATGAAATAAAAATATGTGAAATTAGAACATATTGGATAAAACAGCATATTACAAGGCATTACTTTTAACAGGATTTAATAACAGTACTTAAGTACCTAATTCATGCATATTAGATATGAGCTTGTAGTGTTCTTAATATTCAAACCCATTAACTGACATCAGATGTTCGGCAGAAGCATTTTAGATACTGCTTTAATTTTCAGAGCTGCTTGATACGTTAGGCTAATTTCGAGTGTCTTGAGCAATAAATATAGTAATTATTAATACTGCAATATATATTTGCTTTCAGCACATCCATACACATTCAGTATATGGTCAAACGAACTGTTCCTTTTGTTGGTGCTGTGACATGACCACTGTGGCAGACGTGACAGCTTCTTGAGGCATAAACACAAGAGCATTAGAGACCTATTATAAACTTGCTCTTGTTGGGACCTCGCTTAAGTCACTTTTCTGATGAAATGTCACATGTTTATGGGCGGTAACTCAACTCAGATAGGGTCACAATGAGACCATTGAGTACAGGCACATTGTTTTGCACACTCATGCCAATATGTTTGGAAGAGCCTTGTTTCTGAAGCCTGTAAGTGTACCTGTGAGCCCAAGCCATAAGACTCAGAGAAGATACTGAGCTGTAAAATCGGTGCACATGACCACTGACACAGACATCAGCCTTTTTATGGGGTGATCATTTTAAAGACAACACAGGCAATAAATTCTACACATTCCATTTGAAAGTCCATATGCAAGAAGATTTACAAGACAAGGAGTATATTTCACCCTACTGAGAGAACTAGAGGAATTCTAGTTGCATCAAAAAGGGCCAGAATAAGTTGTGAGTCATCATGCTATTCCACACTTTTATGTATTATTAGTATGAGGCTACATCATAATTCCACACATCGACCTCCCATTTTCAGGCCCCCAGTGGAACTCCAGGTCCCCCTGCTGAACTGAGAGCTGAGATAGGACACTCTCTTCATCATTCAACAACTCACAGCTCTGACAGGATCAGAACGCACCATAATAATCTGACATCTAAAAATGATTTCCTAGTCATAATAAAAGTCACATCAGGAAATATTTGTTTAGTCATACAGTCAAATATTTGGACAGAGACACAATTTTCATAATTTTGCCTCTATACCAATATCTTGATTTGGCCACTTCTAAAGTGAGATTCAGTCGAATGCTGCAAAACTGATATTATAACGCTTCAGAATACAGATGAGCCAAATAATAATAATAATAATAATAATAATAATAATAATAATAATAATAATAATAATAATAATAATGATGATGATGATGATGACCCAAAATATACAGTGAAAATTGTACTGCAAAGCATTTGCATTAGAGCATGATTATGTTTATGATTATGTTAGTTTGTCCAGTTATTTTTGAGCTGGTAAAAATAGAGTGACTCTGTAAAAAAAAGGCTGTAATTTCTAAACAGTTAATGCAATATTTTGTTAAAACCCTTGAATTAAAGTTGAAAGTCTATACTTCAATCAGATCTTGATTGCTTCATTTCAACTCCGTTGTGGTGGTGTACAGAAGCAAAATTACATGACTGTATGTGACATGTAATTTCCTAAACAAATTCACATTCTTCTTGTTCTGCCTGTTAACTGTTATTTCCTAATGATAACTAACTAAGCATGTGATTATGCTTGATTACCCAGGAATGGTTTCTCTGCTTTATTTGATTTCTCCACCACCAGTGCAAAATAGGAGACATTAAGGAGTTGTATATCACTGTCACTGAAAACCCATTCACCTCAACCAGAACATTATTTCGATTCTGTAATTAAAAAGTCTAAAAATCTGAGTGAGCGTTGAACATTCAGATATCTCAGTTTCCTATTTACAAGTACATCAATCAGATTTGGAGTTCCTACTACAGTATTTCTGCAAAAAAACAAAAAACAACCTGTGTAGCACTGTGTAACAGCACCTTTTCTTTTAAAAACACTTATTAAGCATTTGGGAACTGAAGACACCAGTTAGTTAAGTTTAGCAAGTGGAATTTCCCCCCATTCATCCATTATGCAGAGACAGGGCAGGACTGCAGTAGGCCATGCTAGCACCCGCACTCTCTGCTTACACAACCATGTGCTTGTAATCCGGGCAGAATGTGGTTTTTCGTTGTCCAGCTCTGGGTGGCAGCATATGTTGCTCCAAAATGTGTAAAAATCTTTCTGCATTAATGTTGCCCTCACAGATGTGCAAGTTATTCATGCCATGGGCACTGACACACCCCCATACAATGACAGATGCTGGCTTTTGGATCTGACACTGATAATAGTTTGGAAAGTCCTTTTCCTCTTTGGCTCGGAAAACACGACGACTGTTTAGTCCAAAAACAATTTGAAATGTTGACTCGTCGGACCAGAAAACACGATTCCACTGTCCTATTGTCCATCTCAGGTGAGACCGGGCCCAGAGAAGTCGGCAGACATCGGATGATCCTGGACAGTGTTGATGTATGGCTTCTGCTTTGCATAGTAAAGTCTTAACTTGCATCTGTGGATGCAGCTGCAAATTTTGTTGAATGACAAAGATTTACCAAAGTATTCCTGCACCCATGTCAGGATCTTCATTACATACAGTATTTTCGGCCTTGCCCTTTATGCACTGAGATTGGACCGGATTCCTTGAATCTTTTAATTATATTGTGCACTGTAGAAGGTGAAATCCCCAAAACCCTACCGATTTGTCTTTGGGGAATGTTGTTCTCAAAGTGTTGGATTATTGACACATCTGTTGGCAGATTGGCGAGCCTCGACCCATCCTTGCTCTTGCAGGACTAGGCCTTTTTGAGAGGCTCCTTGTATACTATGATTAGATGATCACCTTCTTATTTCAACTTGTCACATCATTATTACTCTTAAATTGCCCCTGTCCCAACTTTTTTGGAACGTCTTGCATGCATGGATTTTAAAATAAACATTTACCTTAAAAAACTATGTAGTTGTTTAGGTTTTGTTTTGTTTAAATACAAGTCAAAGTACATTTACATTGTCTATTTTAGCATTTTCCATACTGTCCCAACTTTTCCAGAATTGGTGTTATAGTAATAAATTACAGTGCATTTTATAAACAGTGGAAGCACTTAAGGTGCAGAAAAAAACCCATATGATTAAAATTAAATATAATTTGAATTGCCACTGTATGAGAATATTGAGAAGATTTTATCAGATGAGAATCTGCAATACTCTGCACCCTTTTTTTCTCAATAAAATCTACTTGATGCTTATTATTATTCGGTGGCGAACAATAATAATGGGGAAATGTACAGTACATTAATTCCATTTTCACTGAAATAGCTATGCAGCATCTTGTAACTTATTTACACTTATGCAGGTCAATATTAAAGTTCAATATTACAAATAAAATATTTTCAGATTTCCTACGGTTTTTACGGTTGAAGACCTTCATGAAGAATAACAATAATGAACAATAATGAAGGGAAATGTATTTAACAGAAAATCACACAAAGAACTTCAACAATAATTAAAAAAACCCAGTATGAAATATTTTATGTGTAATTTTAAACTTTAATATTGAACTGTATAATTAAGTACTGCATTTCGACTGAAATGGAATTAATATATTGTACATTTCCACATCCTTATTGTTTTCCACCACATAATTAACAATAAGTACTCAAAGGCCATTTTAGTATGACACAGTACTGTATATGATAGCCCCTTTGTTTCCATACACCATTTATTCTCAAAGCAGGACATACAGGATTCCGCTGAGTTTTTTGTGATTGTTGCGGCCAAAAATTATTGATTTTTCTGTGGATTTTTTTCAAAATTTTCAATGCAACTTGCCAAAATATTTTGCTTTTTTCAGAAAACTACTTACATTGGCAAAATTGCAATTGCACGAAATTGTTTTGCATGGTCTTTCACAGCGTGGTTTGTTGGTAAATGAGACCTTTTAGCCGTACTCGTGTTCAACGCATGTCACTCGTAGCAGTCTCTGGCTGAATGCGTGTCGTGATGATGTCACATAACATGTCTTGGCAAGTTCCTCTGAATTTTGCAGAGTTTGCAATATTCTTGGAGCGACTGTCAAAGTGGCATCTGGGGACCTCAAGGGGTCCCTGAAGCATAGCTTAGGAGGTATATTTAAAATTTTTTTTTTAAATTGTTACAGAGGTGAAAATCACATCTCACCATCATCAAAGTTATTATATTTATTTATATTGAGTTATTGTATTTAATAGACTGTATATAATTTTGACTGGCGACTTGAATTAAACATATTTAGTCCATATCTAAGTATCTCCAAAGACAATTAGGCTGATATATAATGCCTACCTCAACCTAATGAGTACTGTGAGAGGAAAATATGACATGGCTCCAATAAATAGACAAAATATTATTACAGACATTTAAATAATTTTTATGAAAAAAAAATCTGTCCCGAGGGAGGCAGTTGAATTTACTTTGATAGTTAAAGGGGTCTCTGACTACAAACAGTTTGAGAAACACTTATATATACACACAATGTCAGCTCCCCTTTATATTATCCATAAATAAGACATCATATGTCCACCCCGATCAGATAGTGTATTATATGGTTCGTGGTTCATTATAAGCGCAGCAGTAACACTGACATACTCTTGTGTGATGCTCTGATATGAGTTTGTCAAGCACTGCTGAGTTGATGAGGTTTCTAAGCAATGTGTTAACTTACTATACAGTTTTTTTTATTAGATAATTCTACATTATTAGTGCACTGCCTTTATCCCCAGTTATAGTCTATACCAAATCTTTTTCCCTGCACAGTTTATATTAATTATCAATCCATTTATCAGTGGCAGTTTCTGACCACAGAACCACCACTGACTGAAGATCTTTAGTCAGATTTTTCTCAATAGTAGATGTTTAGATGTTTAAGAGTCCCAGTAACACTGCTGCACTGATACACTTATAGCAGCACTTATATCAATAATGATATCAATAATATCTGTACAGCAGCTCCAGCGATGCATAGATGGGGGTAATGTCTGTAATGGTATACCTACAAAATGGCCTATATTGCAGGTTTACCTAATAAAGTAGCTAATATGTATAGCTACAAGGTAGGCAAAATAAAGAGACAACTCAGCATATCTGAGAATTAGAATTTATGAGACAGAGATGAAACAGAGTGAAATTTTTGATAATGCTCCCAAACCCAAACACCTACTTCTTCAAAAAAAAAAGGTATAGCCTGTAATTTCTTATGCATGTAATTTTAAGCTGATAATGTGCAATTACACAAGCATAATGAAAGTGATTATCTGCAATACAATGAGCAACAATACCCAAATCAAGAAACTGCTTGATTATGATAATTACAGGAATAATTTCAAGGTGAGCTCACCTTGTAACACTTGGAAATTGCACCCGAGGTAAGACAGACAACAACAAACTCACACAAGAAGAACTATTAGTATACTGTTAGTATGAATTGTATGTAAATCCACTGTACTTCCTCAAATAAAATAAAAAAATTAATTGGGTGTGCATTATAAACTTTGAACTATGAATCAGCCAGTATTACCGTTCAGCTAATTTTAGCTTCATATAGGACAATGATCCAAAATCAAAATCAACACAAAAATGCTTTACTGACCACAAAATCAAGGTCCTGACATGGCCATCCCAGTCCCATGACTTGAAACCCATATAAAACCTGTGGGGTGAACTGAAGAGGAGCGTCCACCAGCATGGACCTCGAAATTTGAATTATCTGGAGAAATTCTGTATGGAGGAATGGTCTCAGATCCCTTGCCATGTATCTCCAACCTCATCAGGCATTATAGGAGAAGTCTCATAGTTGTTATCATGGCAAAGGGAGGTAGCACAGTATATTGACTAAAAGGGTGCCAATAATTGTTGAAAATCGACATTTAGCAAATACTTTTTTTGATAAACCTGTGTTGTGTTTGCAATTGTTTGATATCCATGAGGGCAGAGTATTTTTGTGAATTATTTTGAACAAAGATCAAAAGGTTAAACAATGAAGACAATTTTTCTCAACCTTCTTTGTTCATATTTGCCCAAGGGTGCCAAAATTAGTGGAGGACACTGTCAAAAAGGTGCAAGTGAATGACTCATAAATTGTACTGATTGCGGAGTTACAAAATAATTCTCTTTTTTCTTAAAATCTCATAGGAAGAATGTGGACAATCAATTTAGATTTTCCTTGCTAAAAGAAGCTTAGCCAATAAAATACATTTAAATGAAATTTAAATGAAAAATATGTGTACATCAAAAAGAACATTTTATATTTTCATTTTGAACATATTTCCAAATGATATCTTCTAAAATTATAATTAAAATATTTAATTTAATATCCTACTAAGAGCAAGCCAATATTAGGGTGCCAAAATTAGTGGAGGGCACTGTATATTCTGAAGGTAAAACTAGGCAACACTATGTAATGTTGGCTTATGTTTGCTAGCTAGTCTTATGTTGTAAACACAATAGATGACTCATATAGTTCACTTTCATTTTTATTTCTGTGGTGCAATATCTTTTATATGTGTTTGTGAAGTATACACATAACTGAATATCTGATATCTGAAGTAATTAGTTTAATAAACACGTTTTCATCAGATTCTTCATTTAGGATCCCCACTCCCTTTTTTAGACTTAAATTATGGGAATTATTCACCATACTAATGTCTGTATGCTAGCTGTTATCTTATGTAGAGAAACGATAAGATATTAGAACAAATGCTTTAATACAAACTTGTCAGAGCTGCTGTTATAGAAAATGACATCTTCTGGTAGAAAATGTTTTAACATAAAGCAATATTGTGAGCAGCTTTGTTAGTGTCTTTGCACTATTGCAAGTGAAGGTGTATATATAATTCACAGTTTCCGCTGAGTCATATTTGTCTGGCACTTTGGTTCAGGGTGTCTTTTATAACACTCCTGAAACAACACTGTAAAGCTACAGCTAAAGCTTTCAGCCTTCTGTTCACCAAGCAATCAACATTTGTGTAAGGTAGGGATGTTGGGCATAGATACATCTTATAGCAAATAAATGTGTAGCAGTGGAACATTAGAGAAACTTCAGAACTGTCCATAAATGCTCAGGTTTATGAATCATCAGAGACTCATGTTGAGCACACAACAGCACAAATTGTTACCCTTTGTCATTTCATTCATTAAATGAAAGAGCTGTGACCAAGCTTGTGTTAAATTATTGTCAAAAGAATGACTTACCGCTTTTAACTATAAACCTTGACATCAGTACATTTGTGTGGTTGACTACTTTCTCTGTACAATTTTGACTCCAACAGTTATTTGTTATTATGTGTCTCTGCAGTGAATGTGCTGTGGTTTGTACTTGTGCTTTACTAAGTGGATTTGGCTGGTCTTGGTTCTATGGCCTCCAGAATAATAATAATAAAAAATCAATCTTAGCATTATTTAAAAAAGCAAACAAAGAAAGGAATCACATAGGAGAAACCACACTGGTTCATGGTATTACAAAGGACTGAAATAATGTGACCTTGGCAGTTCTTCAATCGGTTTTCAATAATAAACTCATCATGCCTGCATGAAGGTTTTTGGTATCTTACAGTAAGATAGCCACCAATTAAATACAAATATGCCACTATATTCAGTCCTGAAATATAACAGAATTGTTCCTCTTCTGTTGTCAGGAAGCAGACAGATGGATACAAGTGAAGTTTTTTTTTTTATGTAGCAACCACAAAACATGAGGCAGACAAATAGTCTGCCAATGTGCAAACAGGAATAAATTAGACAAGATTAAATCAGTAAACGTGAAGCAGGCTATGGTCAAAACAGTTATCGACCCAGTCAGATAACACCAGCTGGGAACCATCACAGGCACAACGCTGAGGCTAGACATTACAAATTAACACACAGAATCTGGCTTATTAAATTAAGGGGATTGTGAATGCAAACGAGTACAATAAATATGATTATTAATCAGGAGACTGTCTGACGTGGATAGGAGCTGGACTGGAGGTCATGTGATGGGGTCATGGGCTAAGTATCATGGGAGTTGTAGTCTGCAAGTTACAGATGTGAATCCTGTACCCTTGTGCATCAACACAACTCATGAATACAAGTGCAGAAATAATGCAGACATGATTTTGTTGTTATGGGCAGTGGGGTCTGATATACATTATTACAAAATGAATGACTTTGTTATGCAAGACTAGCCATTAAGTACATTGTGAGCATGTTTTTGTATGCAGAAATGCAAAAAATCAGGCATGATATTACAGTGTATGTGTATGTGAAAGAAATATTCTTGGAATTTTTGTGACCGTTACTGCCGGCAGCAGAGCAGCGCAAAATGGGTTTGGTTAGAAAAATGCATTATAAAGAGGCATGATTAGACATGCTGCTACAGTCGTGTGCAGTGCAGCGATATTTTGATGCACAGCTAGATTTTTCATGGATTCCCTTCCACATTTTTAGCAGTAGAAATCATCAGCTGGAAACAAACGTGTACAAAAAGACTATAATGTAAACAAATTGGCTGAATCTTGAATTAAAATGTTATTGATACTGTTACTGTAATAACGATTCACCAACTGTAATTCTGTGTTCACATTTATAGAAAAACACCGATCAGCCATAACATTAAAACCACTGGCAGGTGACGTGAAGAACATTGATAATCTCGTTACAGTGGCACAGAGGAAGGGGTGGGATATATTAGGCAGCAAGTGAACAATCAGTTCTCAGAGTTGATGTGCTGGTAACAGGAAAAATTATCAAGCATAAGGATTTGAGCGACTTTGACAAAGGCCAGATTGTGATGGCTAGACAACTGGGTCAGAGCATCTCCAAAATGGCAGGTCTTGTGGGGTGTTCCCTGTGTGCTGATTGATACATAGTGGGAATAAAGACTAGCCCATCTGGTCTGATCCCACAGAAGAGCTACTGTAGCACAAACTGGTGAAAAAGTTCATGCTGGATATGATAGAAAGGTGTCAGAACAGACAGTGCATCGTAGCTTTCTGCGTACAGGGCTGTGTAACTGCAGACCAGTCAGAGTGGCCATGATGACCCCTATTCACCTCCAAAAGCACCTGCAATGGGCACGTGAGCATCAGAACTGGAAAATGGAGCAATGAAAGAAGGTGGCCTGGTCTGATGAATCACATTTTCTTTTACATCAGTGGGTGGCCAGGTGCTTGTGTGTCACTTATCTGGGGAAAAGATGGCACCAGGATGTCCTAGACGAAGAAGGTGAGCCGACAGAGGCTTTTGTTACATACCACCTACCTAAACATTGTTGCAGAACAAGTACACTCCTTCATGGCAACGGTATTCACTAATGGCAGTGGTCTCTTTCAGCAGGATAATGCACCCTGCCACACTGCTACATTTGTTCAGGAACGGTTTGAGGAACAGGACAAAAAGTTCAAGGTGTTGACTTGGCCTTCAAATTCCCCATCTCAATCTGACTGAGCATCTGTGTGATGTGCTGGACAAACAAGTCCGATCCATGGAGGACCCACCTCACAACTTACAGGACTTAAAGGATCTGCTGCTAATGTCTTGGTGCCAGAGACCACAGCACACCTTCAGAGGCCCCATTGAGTCCATGCCTTGATGGGTCATATATAATTTTGGTGGAACAGAGGGGTCCTACACAAATTCAAGCAGGTGGTGTAAATGCTTAATTGTATGGCTGATCAGTGTACTTGGTTTACACCCAGCTAAAGTAGCTGGTGTCCTACCATTAAGTTACTCTTGCACAATAAATATCAGGCTTCGAATCAACACTTCTTGACATTATAACATCCTCATCACATTCTCATCAACGGTAAATGCCTGATCTGTCTACAAATTCTAAAACAAAACTCTACTTATTACTTTTACCAAATCTATAATGTGACCATTTGGCTTCTGTTGTATGATGTACTCTTCATAAGTGTGCTGTCAAGTGCTTTTGAGAACAGTAGTTTTAGTAAGGAGGACATGTTTAATAAGGAGAAGATGTTATTGAAAGCTGTTTTTTTTTCTTCGTTTACAATTTATGTTTATTGACTCTAGAGGCAGATGCCAAATACAAGCACTTAGTACACAGTAGTCTTTTTTGCCCCACTTTCTCTGTATGTTTTCAGAACAGTGTGTGTTTATATGATGCCACCAATGAAGAGCAAAAACAGAAAAGGACAAAAACAAATCAGCAATAATTGAGGCATACATAAAAGTATAATAGAAAAACTCATCTAAAGTGCAATTTCTACAGTTTAGTATGAACATTGGAGATGATAATGTGTCTTTCCTAGTAACAATCAGCATTGTTACTAAATGCCTCATGGAATTGGGTTCCATTCAACTGTAAATGATTATGCAAAACTTATCTAAGTTCTCCCTCTCTCTCTTCTCTCTCTCTCTCTGGGCATGCTAGGAGTGTTTGAGGTGTCTGTGATGGTACTCACAGGGAGAGCGTTTCCGGTTCGTAAATCTATTATTTCTGATTTCAACCACACATTAATAACACTTTAGTAATAGAGAAGTACTTTCGATGAATGAACAAAGCTTTTGTTCACTTTGGAGACTTTTGTGATGGCATTTAGATGGCGTCTCACCCCATGAGAACTGTTTTCATAATGGAAAGAGAGGTTGATGAACCTGTGAACTGGGTTCCAGAGGAAGCATTCTTTTTTAATCCAATGACTCAAACAAGGCTTTTGTCTACTGTAAGTGTAAGTGCATGCTCACAAAGAAATGAAATTGTAAAGCTGGGAACCACTTGTGTAGAGATCGATGGAGATCAGTGGATGTCCTTAAAAGGATGATGGGTTTAAGGTCTTCACACCTGACAGTGAAGTTGATGGAGGAGATTTTTAATGCCTTACCAAGTAGTTACAGAAAGTACATACGGGAGAGGGCCTTTGTCGGACATGAGAAATGAGCAGGAATTCCCAGGAATTAAAATCTCTCCGCTCATAAATATGAAACATGAAGATTAAGGTGTGGGGTCAATCCTATCTTTTGAAACCCTGCTGTTAGAATATTTGAAATCTGCATGAAGAAAGCAATATATTATTCTGTCATCAGAGTTTTACTTCAGGATTCCCTCAGAAGACAAATTTGGAAGACGAGAAATAATTTAGCACTGATGCTGAATTAATGTTCAATCTAGTAGCTGGAAGGTTAAATATAGCATTTGTATATTATAATCTTAGTTTAAAAAATGAGGGATGTTTTAATGATATTTGGTGTGTCAATAATGTTTTATGTGCAATTAGTAAGGGTCAGTTTGTTCTGAATTTTTTATTTTATTTTATCAATGAGTATTTGATGATGTTGTTGTGACGAATGTTTTTATTTTGTAAATAGTAGTTTTGTTATACTTCTCTCTCTCTCTCTCTCTCTCTCACTCTCTCTCTCCCTCCCACTCATATACACACACCCTCACATAACCTGTAGATTCATTTTTCCTCATATTACACTTTTTCATCAGATGCCCATGTCCTTTATAAGAAAAGTCTCAGAACTTTGAGAAAATATCTATACAATTCAAGTTCGAATTACATTTATTCATCTAGACAACTGCAATGGACTGGCATCTCATCTTCCAATTCTCCCACCTTAGTGTTCCCGTGATAGGGTCCAGATCTGCCATGACCCAGACCAGGAAAAGGGGTTGCTGAAAAGCAATAAAAGAAGCAATGATCTAGACAACTGTATAGACTGATAATAGAATCTGAATAATGTTCAAAATTACTCTGAATCTTGCTTTAATTGATGAATAAAATCAAAGCAGGTAATATAAATTTACAATCTAATACATTACACTGTGAAACATTGTGTTGTTTCTATAGAAATATGATATGTGTAAGTAAAGACAGAACCCACATTGTGTGTGTGTGTGTGTGTGTGTGTGTGTGTGTCTGTGTGTGTGTGTGTGTGTGTGTGGGTGTGGGTGTTTGTGTGTGTGTGTGTGGGGGGGTATGGGTGTGTTTGTGTGTGTGTGTGTGTGTGTGTGTGTGGGTGGGTGGGGGGTGTTCTTTTGTGTGTGCGTGTGCGTGCGCGTGTGCGTGTGTGTGTGTGTGTGTGTGTGTGTGTGTTGGGGGTGTAAGGTCATGTTTTAGCCCTTTTTGAGGAACAACTATCTCCATAACAATAATAATAAAATGCATCTTTTATCTGAAAAACTAAAACAGCTAAAACATTTCCTTTATGGTTACTGGGGTTAAGGTCAGGGTTAGATATAGGTGTGAGCATAGAATTAATTAGCTGCTGTAATAATTACATCAGGGTGGCATGGTGGCACAGAGGGTAGCGTTGTCACCTTACAACTCAAGGGTCCTGGGTTTGATCTTGAGCTCGGGCTATTCAGGAGGCTATTCCTTCTCTCCCTGTGTCCACATGCTTTTCCTCCAGGTTTCCTCCCAAAATCAGTAGGTGGATTGGCTAAGATAAATTGTCCCAAAGTGTGAATGACTGTATGAATGTGTGTGCTTGGCTCCCTGTGATGGACTAGCATCCCATCCAGGGTGGATTCCTGCCTCATGTTCTGTGTTCCTGGCACAGAACCACTGCTACCAGAACCACTGCGAGCCTGACTCTTACAAGAGGTGAGTGAGCAAATAATTGCTTAGATAAATTGTTAATTTTGAAAAAATATCGGGAGCATAACTAAAATATTTCTGCTGCACTATTTGGATATCAGTGGCTTTCATCCTTGGTCTCTGTCCTGTACTTTTGAGATAACCAACCTGTCATTTCTTTATGGAATGAATAACTTTTTCTTATCTCCTCCATAAAATGGATCATTAATTCTCAGGCATGATTTTTGGTCTGTGTGAGCTCTAAATTGTCACTAGAAAGTTTTTGAGCAGCCGACCCCTGCTTTGAGATTAATGATCGAGGGTTACGTATAACAGTACATGCTCTACTTTTTCATTTACTGTATATATGGGAATAAAGGCTGATTTACTCTGCACTATGCTGTTGGGATTCATGGATTTATTGAAGGTACTGCATGCTGTGTGAGAATGAATGTGAGCCGAGGGGTATAAAATGAATATAAATTAAGGGACTACTCTAGCTCTTATAGATCTCTATTCTGAGACCACTTGAAACAGAGTTTTGCTATTAGATCAGAGCTAACATATTACAAACATCCGTCACTCTGCCCATGTGTTTGTCCACTGTGTTGGCTTTTTTGTCCACTTGCATGACTGGAAATGAACCCAAGACATCCTGCCAGATTAGATACAATGTTAAGAGAAACACACTGGTAAAATCAGTGCTAGAAATCTTATTAGTTATGACAACTGGCTGCACTAATGTTTATTCAACCAACCCCCAACAAACCATCGATTTATGTTGAAGCTGAGAGTGGAAAGGGACTGAACAGCTTCTGCTTAACCACTGTGCCAGTTGTGTGGTAATTATCAATGCATCACTAAATGCATCCCTTAAGCAGCTTCATTATCAAACAGGGCAAGTGGAAACAAGAAAAAAGAGGTGGCAGAGAGGTAATATTACCTCTGTGCTGTGAATCACCATTCAAAATGATCCCTCAAACTATTTCCTTACCCAAGAGAACCAAAAAGTTCTCATCAGTGCCATATGAAGAATTTTGTGCCTACTGTCAATTGTGTAACAAAATAGCACATGTGAATATCAAGCACATTCACCAAAATCATTACTTTACAGGCAATCCCCAAATGAGATAAACACCAGATGGTCATGTTTGCCACATTGTTGTGCACTGCTTACTTTATTTACCATTGAACACAGCCTCAATCATCAGGTTTGTCTCCATGAAGTATTTACTGACTCCTGAGCAGTAGAGATGCATAACAAATTGCCCTGCAGTGACTCGAGGTTGATGGGTGGGCCTCGTTTAACAACCCATCTGTTTGTGTCTGGGATTTATTACAATTTTTACTACAGTGCTGTTAAATTCTCAAATCAGATTGGTCAGAAAGTGTTGATTAATTTTCTTGAACAGCAAGACTCATGATAGCATTTCAGTAGTTTCAGTCTCAAGGCAAATCACAGGTTTACAGGAATGTGCCCTTCTCATACGTTATTGTTTCTATAGTAACAGCTGTCGTGAAGAGCAGTTGAGATGGCATTCCAGGAACCAATTTATAACAGGACCCCTCTCTAGCTACCAGGTAGAGAAAGGTTTGCCACATTGTGATTGGATCTTAGTGAACAAACATAAACAAATGCCTGGTATCAGCAGATAAGCTGCAAAGACAACTGTCAGGCACCACTTACAGGACAGGGAAGGAGACCCCCTTCCCCCACATCCGCATGAGGAAGGACTTATCATTGGACCACAGGATAACCCCAAGCACTAAACTCATTCTTAAGGTTTAGGTCAGCACTGCCATAAGAATTTTTTAATACTTCTGGATGGAGCAGCTGTGGCTGAAACAAAAAAAGGCCATAAAGACCCATCCAAATCCATTCATATATATGTTTTGAATCCTTAAAGTTGACATAAACTGTGACACATCCACTTCACAGTCATGTAAATTACAGTTTATGTTAATGGAAAATGTTGTTGACACAACAGTTTATATGAGCTGGCCTATTAAGACACAAATGAATGCATGTGTGATAGTTCAACCATTTCTTTTCATGGTTGGACTCTACACTGCTGTGAAAAAGTATTTGCCTTATTTCTTCTGTTTTTGTGTATATCTCATAATAAATAGTTTTAGATCTTCAAATGAAATACAAAACAAAAGCAACCTGAGTAAACACATTATAAAAATTGTATTTATTTGTTTATTTTTATTAAAGCAAAAAAAAAAAAATCAAAGTTATCTAACACCTATCCCTTAAAATCCAGTTGTGCCATCTTTAGCAGCAATAACTGCAACCAGACATTTTATGATAACTGGAGATCAGTCTTTCACTTAATTCTGGGACTAGGATTTACTCCTATGCTTTGGATCATTGTCTTGCTGCATAATCTAGTTGCATTTGCGGATTGAAGACCGGACATTCTCCTGTAGGACTTTCTGGTATAGAGCAGAAAATTCATGTTTCCCACAATTGTTGTAAGTTGCCCAGGCCCTGAAGCAGCAAAGCATCCCCACATCATCACACTTCCACCACCATGCTTGACTGTAGGTATAATGCTCTTTTTGTGGAATTCTGTGTTTAGTTTACACTAGATGTAACCGGACCCCTGTCTTCCAAACAGTTCCACTTTCAATTGATCAATCCACAGAACATTCTTCCAAAAGGTTTGATGATCATCAAGGTGTGTTTTGGTAAAATTCAGACGATCCTTAATGTTCTTCTGGGTTAGCAGTGGTTTTCACCTCCCCACTCTTCCATGGATGCCATTTTTGCCCAGTGTCTTTCTGATAGTTGAGTCATGAACAGTGATCTTTATTGATGCGAGAGAGGCCTGTAGGTCCTTTGATGTTGTCATTGGCTCTTTTGTGACTTCCTGGATGAGTAGTTTCTGTGCACTTGGAGGATTTTTGGAAGGTCAGCCACTTCTGGGAAGGTTCACTACTGTGCACAGTTTTTCCATTTGGAGATAATGGCTCTCTCTGTGGTTCTGTGGAATCCCAGAGCCTTTTAAATAGCTTTGTAACCCTTCCCAGACTGATGTATTTCAATCACCTTTTTCCTCATCATTTCTGGAATTTCTTTAAACCTTTGCATAGTGTGTTACTGGGTAAGACATTTTATTCAACTTCATGCTGTTGAAAAAGTTCTATTTAAGTGTTGATTTGATTGAACAGGGTTTGCAGTAATCAGGTCTGGTTATGTCTAGTCCAGCTGAACCCCATTTTGAATGCAGTTTCATAGATTTGTGGAATTAGTAACTACAGGGGCAAATATATTTTCACGCAGTTGGCATTGGATAACATTTTTGCTTCAATAAATAACATTATCATTTAAAAAACTGTATTTTTTTTACTCAGGTTGCATTTATTATATTTTAGATTTTGTTTAAATTTCTGAAACAATTTAGTATAAGACAAACACAAAAACAGAAGAAATCAGGATATACTTTTTCACAGCACTGTATGTGTTTAGCACAATGCCTGTAATATTTTGAAAGAGGTTTGGAAAATAAATAATACATAAGCAAAACTTTAAAGATACTTCTCCAACTGTGTACTTTACCCTAAGCAAATGAGTTGCACACTAGTGTGGGCTACACTGTGGCCACTTCTGGCATCAATAGACAATCACATTGCTGGAATGGAAAGGCACCAGATTACAATCTCCTCCTTAGCAGAAACAGATAAAGGTATCTCCTGATTGGCACTTCCTTGTTCTTAGTTTCTAACCTGACAAGGATACAGACATGAACAGAAACACCACGTTCTGAGTCTTCAGCCCATGTAGTAGAAGACATTAACAGAAATGACCATCCTGAAACTTTGTCATGAAGAGGCCAAAACAGTACGATTAAGGTTAAGCCTCCCTTCAAGGCTCCTTCAGCTGAGTGTTCCAGACTTTAATTAATTAATTAGAAATTGCAATTTTTTTTGTAATTGTAAGAAATTGTAATTGTTGTTGTTGCTGTGTTATGAGAGGAATTAAAAAAATTTCAGGACTTCCTGTTGCTGGAAAATAATCAACCATGGAGTGGTTACGCATCACACCTCCCTATTGTTGATCAGTTTCCCATAACAAAATGCCAGCCATGGAAGCTGGTACTGAAACTTTGAAACTTTTTTATTCTTTACATAAGACACTAGTATATCTGTAAGAATGTAACTAATGTATACACATACAAATTTGCTTATCATGAACTATTAGCCAGTAGGTAATCCCACCTTAAAACCTTAAAAATAACAATAATCAATAAATAAAAAAATCTTAAGTTACTATAAATCAGACAATTTCTTAAGAAAATTGCAAGCCCTTTCTCTGTGTGTACAGAAAAACTTTCCCTCTAAACTTCCCTCTAAAATCAGTCGTACACTGCACAAATCTGGCCTTTATGGAAGAGTGGCAAAAAGAATGCCATTTCTCAAAGATAGGCTTTCTTCTTGCCACTCTTCCATAAAGGCCAGATTTGTGCAGTGTACGACTGATTGTTGTCCTATGGACAGACTCTCCCACCTCAGCTGTAGTTCTCTGCAGTTCATCCAGAGTGATCATGGGCCTCTTGGCTGCATCTCTGATCAGTCTTCTCCTTGTCTGAGCTGAAAGTTGAGGGACGGCCAGGTCTTGGTAGATTTGCAGTGGTCTGATACTCCTTCCATTTCAAAATGATCGCTTACACAGTGCTCCTTGGGATGTTTAAAGCTTGGGAAATCTTTTTGTATCCAAATCCGGCTTTAAACTTCTCCACAACAGTATTACGGACCTGCCTGGTCTTCATGATGCTCTCTGCGCTTTCAACAGAACCCTGAGACTATCACAGAGCAGGTGCATTTATACAGAGACTTGATTACACACAGGTGGATTCTATTTATCACCATCAGTCATTTAGGACAACACTGGATCATTCAGAGATCCTCGCTGAACTTCTGGAGTGAGTTTGCTGCACTGAAAGTAAAGGAGCCGAATAATTTTGCACGCACCACTTTTCAGTTTTTTATTTGCTAAAAAAGTTTAAAATATCCAATAGACTTCGTTCCACTTCACAATTGTGTCCCACTTGTTGGTGATTCTTCACAAAAAATTAAAATTGTATATCTTTATGTTTAAAGCCTGAAATGTGGCAAAAGGTTGAAAAGTTCAAGGGGGCCGAATACTTTCGCAAGGCAGTGTATGAATGTGTGAGTAGTTAAACAGGAAATACTGAGAATCTGCTGATGTCTATCCACGCATTGAAAGCAAACAAATTTAAACCTATTATAGTGCACAATTATGAAATGGGTGAATAGAAAGCCTGGGCCAGATCCAAGAATCTCCTTTGTGTATTGCAGGAAAATGCTATTGATGAAAAATTGGAAGCGTTTTATTGCTATTGTTTCAGATTAAATTTATATTTACAATATGTCGATTGTTAAATTTAGAAAATGGCAAACTTTCACAATTTCTAGGTTCATTTTACTGATAAAATGAGTTTAGAATGTTGAAGAACAACAGCAGCAGCAACAACAACAACAACAATAATAATAATAGTGATAATAATCTTTCTATTATTTTTTAATGAGCGTGTAAATGTGTGATGAATAAATGATAAAGTGATTGTTGAATTAATATTATTTCACTCACATTCTGTACAGGGCAAAAAGAGATCAAATTAATCAAAAGATAATATCAGTCAATTGTATACAAAATAAATTATACCTTATAATGTCAATGCCTCCTTTTAAAATTGCACATAGAGGCTGGCTGCTTGATAAACATATTGTCTTGGTGCATAGAAACATTGGTGGTACATACAACATTATACGTTTCTGCATTTTACTAATTGTTTTGGAGCAATGTCATTATTCAGAACTTTAAAGATGATACAGTAATCAAGCAGCAATAAAATATTTAAATTGCTCATATGAAATATTCATCGTTCCTGTTAAAGTGTGAATGTGGCTATTATTGAATTAATTAAGTACATTTAAAATTAGGAGCAGAACTTCTTCTTTAACCCTGTGTTTGATGGTGAATTCAACCAAAATTAGCTAGTGAATGTGGTGTAATATGACATACTTTGATATTTCACTCACAGCATTGGACTGCTGCCATAAAGAAAACATGCTATGACCAACATTGCGGCACTAGAGTCAGCCCTACACAAAGGCTCTGAAAATATCCAGCTTGCACGCAGAGTGACTCATTTGCATTATGTTAAGAGCATGAACTCGTGTGTATGCCACAAGGAACACAGAATCCCAACATTCACACTGACAACATCCCTGAATAATCCCAGAATCCCCTTAAGTGTTTTGTTTTCACTGCTTTTCTCACACACTTGTAGATCGCTGTAGGGTTTGGAGTGTCTCTGAGACTCAGGTGTGACTCTTAAGAGCTGGTACCAAATGTCCAACACTTTGCTGTCACTCAGATATGGTCCGTTTCCTACGCAGCCCTCTGAGTACCTGATACAAGCCTGTGGATGACTCCTGCCTCACTGTGTGCAATTGTTGTACCTATACTGAAAAAGCACACACATTTCACATGTGATTCTGTAAATAACATGTGATCACTTTTGAAAAACATGCAGGCACAGTTGAATATGTTATGCACTGAATCTGCATGTAAGCTCAAAGAACAGCAGGGCTGGCTCTAGCTCCAAGTTGTAGGTGGAAATGGGGGATAACAATGTTAACGATGTTATGCTGCATTCGTGGTATCTTGTAAGTGTTAATTTGCAAGTTGTAATAATGTCATTTCCCACCTTGGCCCGGATGCCCCCAGGAAAGCGTGTCTTTTTTGCTCTTTCAGAGTATGTAAAGCTCATAAAAAGCTACTTTAACTACACTTTTACAGTTAAAGGCCTCAGTGGCTGTTGGTTCTGTTCTACTCTAGCGCACTTAAAACATCATGCAACATTTTGGTCTGAATTTGCAGCGCACCAACAACAGCGGACAATACCGAGTAGCTTAACAACAACTAGCCAGTTAGTGTTAGTGATACCTCTGATACTGATAAATACCTCCTCAAAACAGTGTTGTTAACAGTATGGTTAATTTATTAGATATAACCAAGTACTGTGTCTGTGTAATAATTGATCTAAAACCTATTTCTGCTACAGTTTAAACTCAATTAAAAGTTGAGACAGGGAACTTTATACTGTTCACAGATTTGACCTCACTCTATAAACAAAGAAGGAACTGGTAGTTGAGATAATGCCAAGATTATGAGTTGAAATTTCAAGTTGAGCGGGGCATTTTTCTGTGATTTTTACTGGTTATAAGTGGGGAATTACAAGTTATAACATCACCTCAAATGCAGCATAAGAGTTAAAAGAAAAGGCCCTTTCTGCATTACTTACTCCATGCATTTAGAACATTAAAAACTCCTTAATAACTGGTTTTATTTATTTATTTATTTATTTATATAAATAAATTTGTATAAGATAGGTGGGGAGGGCCTGGGTTAGTGGGTGCTCTCCGGGTGGGCCAATCTTGTGATTGGTTGGGCCAACCCTCCTGTGGCACAGTGCCCAGTGAAAAAACCCCACATGTGATCACATTTGAATATACATTTTTTTGTGTGAGAAAATAACATTAGAAAAATGAAACCAACCTGAATATGCAAAATAATTATGTGGAAAGTAAAATAAATAAATAAAAAAAATTGTGCTAAATGTATATGAAGATCATGTGACTTTTATATAAGTTTTGTTCATATCCGTAAGTGTATGTCTGCACTGGAAGTATATTTATTTATTTATTTTATGTTAACCCTACCTTGACCATAGGCCATAGAAAAACAGGAAAACTCTGAAAAAAGCAGTAATTTCTCATTTACACATTAGCAATTAGCAGAAGAGAATGAAAATGCGATGGACCCTTTGAGGGCAATTTGATTAGAGTGAATGTTTCTAAAAAATCATGTGTAAATTTCACATGTAAAAATCATGTGGCTGTCACAAACTAAAGTTAGTTAGTTTTAAATAATAAGTGCTAAAATATTATGTGCGTTATGTCTTTCTGCATTCATTCTAAAACCCTAGTACTGAATAAGAAATTCAGTACTTGTGAAAAAGAATTGTGAAATAGCTGTGTGATTTCATTAGTGGAAGGTATTATAATAAAGCAGAGGGGAGAGATTTAAAAAATGTAATGACATCCCGGGTGTGATTTAGATACACTGTTCACTGAGGTTGTAGAAGATATTCAACTAAGCAGATTAGACTCCATACTTACTTTTTAATCCTATTGTATTATATGCAGCAAAATGAAGCTATACCATTTTACTTGCTTAAGGGGTCAGTGAACCTTTTTTTTTTGACATACCATATCATCATCAGAACCTTTTGCTAGTGGTTTCACGTCACTGAGAGACTGTCTTTCTCAGTAAGTTATCTTTGTTCCACACAGTGACCTTTGGTTCCTCCGAGGGGGTGGTTATTTGATGAGAAGATTCAATTGTCACTTTGGGAAAAGTATATTTCATGTTCTCTTTAGTTTATTTTCTCTACCACAAGCAATCTTCAAGCTCCTTCAGGTCAGATCAATGTGAGCATGGCTGCTTTTGTACAACAGAGGCATTTTTAAGAGATCAGCCAAGGTCATCTTCATCAATAAATTACCTCCACATTCCAGGCCTTGATCTTTAGGTAGCGTTTCCCACCCAAATCAATGGACATTTGGTCACCGTGTCAACAGGTATGCTCTAAAACATCCTTTAGAAGGTTATAATTAGACCATTGTTCATTCAATGCATTAATGATTGAAAATCTTAATGAAGAAGGCACCAAACAGCAAAACACTAATTAACCTATTGGCATTTTGATGTACCAGTTTAATTTAATTTTATTATTACAGTCTATGGAGTGAATTAACATTTCACTGCAGTAAAAATCAATAAATTGCACAAAAGTCTCAAACTGGATAATTGATTTTTTCATTTCTAGAGAGGAAAGCCAGTAGCAGCTGCTTATGCTGTGTTATAGTTGTAAAATCAATAGTAATAACAACTTACCTTTGAGGGACATTTTTCACCACAGAAGCAGACATGCCATCAGCAAACTCAGCAAATCAAGTCCCACTTTCTGCATGGACACAGACAGAAGCGTAATGATTTTGTAATAGCTGACTGGAGCCGTTTTAAGGTTGTAGTCCAGAGGATTAGGCTTAGCCTGGTGCTAAAGTGTTTATTCAATTACCACAGAAATGTCAGTGTACATAGCCACTTTATTTATACTACTTTCTTTACTTCTTTCAGGTTGTTTAGTACTCCACATTCATGGCTACAATGGTAAGAGACAATGACTATGTTTACACGCACATCAAATTCAGTTTACATTTGGGTTGCAGCCATATTCTGAATACGATGTTTATATGCGTACAGGCATCAGAATATTACTGTATACATGATTGGTGTAAGTATGCCTGAGTTGAGATTCCTAAATACCTAGCCTACAGCTAAACATCTGTTAGGACCAACAATTCCTTGTGGACTGAGAATGCGCGTATATCTCCTTTCAGTGGATTTTCTGAATGAGATGTTTACATGCAACAAATTCCTGATTAAAACAGGCATATTCCAGGGGTGGGAATCAAAATTTGGGTAATCAGAATATTGTCTTAATCTGAATTGGGCAATTGGATTGCGGAGTTTACACATGACTCAATACTAATGAGAATATTGCCAAAACCGGATTAATATCGGAATATTAATGTGCATTTAAAAGTAGTCACTGATTCTTTAGAACACTTCGTAGACTGTCCTCATTGCTTCCTGTTTTATTCCAGCTGCTGTCTATATATAATTTTCTTGTATGTTGTTTGTTGAGTGATATCATGAAGCTCATTAAAATAAATAAATAAATTATATATACAGCTCCAGGGTCCCAGTATCAGTTTGATACAGCTTGAGTAAATGTCTGTGTGGAATTTCAAACCTTCCATGTTCTCTGCCTCTTCATGTGGGTTTTATGTTGGTTTCCCAGTTTCCTCCCACTTCCCACATCCATGCCGAGAGGTGAACTGGTGGTTCTAAATTGACTTACGTAAGGGGGAATGATTGTACAATCATGTCTGAATATGTGCACATGGTGGCTCATTCAGTGCATATTATACATAAAATTCATTGTTATATAATTATAACTATAACTATATGATGGTTTAAACACACTGCCATAATCTGTAAATGTTAAGTGCTCAAAATATTCGTATCTGGACCATGGTCTGTAACTGAAGTTAAACCTATTTATTTGCTTCCATTTAGGATGCATTATCTGTTCATTCCAAATAATGTATATATATATATATATATATATATATATATATATATATATATATATATATTTTTTTTTTTTTTTTTTATTATTATTATTTTTTTTGGTTAATACCTAATATGTATTGTATATATACATAACTTTGTTATCATGTTAAATAAGCTCAAGTTGGAAGAATGGAAGAACAGAGGGAGCAGTAAATAAACAAAACAACTTTGAATAAGTGCTATTATACAGGAGATCTGCAAATTTAGCAACAAATCCATCAAACTACAAAGAGCACATACAGAGATACTGCATTAGAAATACACTCAATAATAGTACAACAATAATACAACGATATGATCAGTACACTTGTAGTACAAAACAAATCCATCACCTCAACAGACATCTACACACTCAGGAGAAGGATTCTGAGGGTAGATTTCTATCAGTGTTTAGATACATGCCGAAGACCTGAGTCTTCAAATGTCAAAGTGTATAGCTCTTCTTGTACATGCTCTAATATAGCTGCTGATTTTCCCCTCTTGTCTGGATTGCTTAGCAAATAAAGAGCATATTGAAAGGGCACCATGTTGTTTCTGATATGACAAGAAAGAAAATGTAGCCTACAAATGAACAAATCCCACTGAAATCAAAAACAAAGAAAGAGAAGAAGAAGAAGAAGAAGAAGAAGAAGAAGAAGAAAAAGAAGAGAAGAAGAAAAAGAAATGTTAAATAATATTTTTGACAACGCTTTGGGGTTACAAACAGCAGCCAAGTTTCAGCACATTAAACTAAGTCTAGGTCTAGACTGAGATTTCTTGATGCCTGTAGTATCAGGTCACGCTAAAGCTATGTTAAAAATAGATATTGGAGTATGACAGCACATTGTGAATCATCAGTTCTTGCTCTGACATTTCGCTGCACGTTGTGTTCAGTGTGCTTCCCCAGGGAAAGAGACTAATTAGAGTTCTGACTCAAACAGAAGGACTCAGGGCAGACTGTTTATGGTTCACAGTGTGTTGCGGTAATAGCTTTTGTGTGTGTGTGTGTGTGTGTGTGTGTGTGCACTGCAGATGTGGAAGTCATACATATGCTAGTTGCAAGCGATTTTAAATGCGCAGCCTGTGAATACTATTTCATATTTCACGTGAATAAACTATGAATAGATCTGACTTCTCAAACATTAAACTTCTGATCAATATTAAATTTTTCCTATTCATTTGTTTTATTATCAGTCAGTTATGGTATTTAAGTATGTAATAATCTTCATGGAGGCTTAGGCATCAGGCTAATATTTAATTCATACAGGGCACAGAGAAATGATTATGGCCAGAAAATGTTAAAAAAGTGTTTAATAAGGATTTCATTTCATCTCTTTAGAGATACTGTATAAGTGACTAAATATTAGGGGTGCTCCGATTGATCGGTCGCCAATCGTTATCGGCCGATAATTGCTTTAGATAGTTTGATCGGCGGTCTCTATAAAGGCCCGATCCAGAAGAGCCAATCAGATGATCAGATGCAAAACTCGCGAGACAATTTTTTACGTGCTGATAAAACAGCACACATTACACACAGCAGAGACTCCTACTGCTACATTCACCCACACTTTCATTTCATTCAAACACGGGGAATCCTGAAGGAAACTGTGCATGTTATTCTAAGGGATAATGCAAAGAACATGGAAAAGGTCATGAGGAATGCCAATCGACCCAGCCTGTCGTGCATGGCCCAGATGTTATACCATGCATCAGAGCTTTAATTTATCTTCTTGAGAAACTTCAGAGACTGAACATGGTGTAAAGTAAAAACTTAAAATGCCATGGTGTTGGAAGCAGTCCAGAAAAGAGTCCATGACACTGAATCTGAGCGCCTGCATACACCCCTACAATCCTCGATCCGCGGTGAGAAAACTTAATTTAACTACACTTTCATGTGTGTGTGTGTGTGTGTGTGTGTGTGTGTGTGTGTGTGTGTGTGTGTGTGTGTGTGTGTGTGTGTGTGTGTGTGTGTTTTGCTGTCAGAGCGAATTAAAGAGCAGGCAAAAAAGCAGGGAAATGAGTATTGTTGTAGTTTTTAGTCTAAAGTTAAAATAGTCTAGCTAAAGTTAAAGACTCTGTTTGTTCTGTCATATATTTATTTATTTATTTATTTATTTATTATATTTATCCTATAGGAAAGTTATAATCAGTATCGGACGATACAGTTTCCACCGATCGGGGATCAGTGATCAGCCCCAAAAATCCTGATCGGAACACCCCTACTATATACGATCCCATAATCATTGGAAAACGCAGCCTTTAGATGTACTGTATACTGCCTTTCACAAGGTAATTGGTCATTGAAAAGTCTACATCCTCTTTTGTGCCCTATGTCTGTGACTTATAGGCCAATTAGTCCATGTGTTGACAGCAAAGAATACTGAAGCTGAGACAAAAAAATGCCTGGGGAGAAAACTAACCAAGCTCTGTGAGAACGGTAAAAAAGTTATTGCCTTATTGGTAGACAAATAGAAGAGCGATCGTCACTACAAGTTCACTAAGTATGCCCCATGTACAGTCATCAACACAGAAAATACTAGCCAGTGTTATCAAGCTATTAAAGCCATAAGAAATGATTGTTTTAAAGAGAATTTTAAAGAGATGTGGACCGGTCTCACAAGACCCATTAACGTCTGGACAGGCTTCATTGCCTTTCAGTGGAGTTTGTTAATGGCTCAGTTCACTGTATTTCCACTGAGAATAGGCAACGCTCTCAAGTGCATATTGTAGACTGCTAAGTAAATGTTAAGAATTAGCTCTGTTTACTCGCAAGTAGGCAAAATATAGAAGACCTGTCCCCATTGGACATCCCATCAGAGGTAAAGTCTAGGAAAAAACAACTGTTACAAGCATGTGACTATCTAACACCTGTTTGAAATATTATTTTAATTCAGAAATGCTTGCTTCACTGTACTTTCATGTTGAAATGTTTTTCTTGCATACAACCAGTAAATGGAAGTAAAAAAAAAAAAAAAAATAAAAATAACACAAACAAACGCTGGGCTCTTTTTTTTTTATTTTTTTTTTAATGATTGAATAAAAAAAAAAAATTTTTGAACAGAGGGTGGGCCTCAAAAGGGGTTTTTAAAAAAATTATTTGAAATTTACTTCATTCAAATGCCTAGCTCTAAGCGGAGTGAGTACACAGGTGAACTACAAGAAGCTATCAGAAGAATTGGAGCACATATATATTTGGGCTGGAGTAAACCACAAAATCTTTGAAAACTGAGCTTGAGGCTTTAAGTGAAAGTGCACTGACCTAGAAAACTTTTTACAGAATGTCCGCTTTTTATTTAGTTATTGTTTGTTGAATTTATGTTAAATTAAGAATAAGACAGGTTAAGAAAAATAAGAATGTGGATTTCTGCATTCTTTCATCAGAAGGACAGATATATATTACAATCTGTAATGATGGAGTTACTGACACTTCCCACTTAAATTTTTGTGCCTGTTCTTGCTGTTCCAGCGACAGTTATTAAGTAGCCGTGATGAGACGGGGAGGGCGGGAGGTGGGTACTTTTCATTTTGTTTTCCTTTGTTTGTTTTTTTGTTTGTTTTTTTTCTTCTCAGTGAAATATTTGGGAAAGGGAAGGGAGGAGACAAAAGGTAAATGAATCACATGTAAATAAATCACATGTAAATGAATAACATGTAAATGAATCATATGAAAATGAATAAATAAATTAAAATGTAAACACTAGATATAAGAAAACTGATGCTGAAATAATTAGCGTAATATTATTTGTAGTCCAACAGTCTTTCTTAACTTTTACATTTGGTACCAGTTTCTATTTCTGACAACAATCCTGCTTCTGATCTTTCAAAGTTTTGATCTTGTACTGCTTGTGAATAAGCTACATTAATATTTTCCTTCATTTATTCATCTTCAGTAAGCACTTTATCCTGATCAGGGTCACAGTAAGCTCAGGATTGAACCAGGGACCCCAGAGCTGTGAAGCCAGAACACCACCCATTGCTCCACTATGCCCTGCCAGCTACATTATTGATACTAATACTATGAATACTAAGAATCTAGAATAAGCATACTGTTTTCAAGTCTCGCCCTTTAGGCGGGACAGCTCCGGGCAGTAAATCAATTGCGCAGTCGTAACTCCGATGTGGGGGTAACCCACTTGCCTTATTCTTACTGAACACCTCTCTCAAGTCCTTGTACATGCTGGGGATCGAGAGATGAACCGGAATGTCTGGACTTTCGATGGAGGTGGAGGAGAGACCGTGATCGTGGGGCAGGGAAGGCAGTGCTGGAAACAGTGAGGGGACCACCGAGTGATTTCCTTCTCCCTCCATGTGATGTGTGGGTTGTGCAGGGCTAGCCAAGGGAATCCGAGAACTAGGGGATATTTGACTTTCTGAATTACTCATGATGCAGAACACTGGCGCGCATTAGGAGGGTTTTCGTGACCTGGGTGATGAGACCATCACCGATAGGAGCTCCGTCGATGGCCTGAACATGCCGAGGACGAGTGAGATTCTGAACGGGGATATTATGATGGATGGCCTCCTCCTGGTCAAGAAAATTCCCTGCTGCTCCTGAGTCAATTAAGGCATCTAGAACACAAGAACCAGAGGAATGTTCTAGTACCACACGTATCACAAACGTCCCATGATAGGTACTTAGCGGGGAGGCGGAGGCTGGACTCACCTTAACAGGGGCAGCCTTGTCAGAGTGATAGCATAAGCGTTGCCCTCGGGATCTTCTTGGACAGTTGGGAATAAAGTGGCCCTTCTCCCCACAGTATAAGCAGAGTTGTTCTCTACGGCGACGCCCCAGTTTGTCCCAGTCGCATGGGTTCTTCCGGGGTTTCTGAGGAGAGTCGCTCTGCCTCCCTCAATACAGGTCGGCGTTGGCGCAGCAAATGATCTAAACGACTCACCATGGTAATGAGCTCATCCAGTGATGCTGTGTCATCGCGACACGCAAGCTCCTGAGTTACGTCAGCGTTCAAGCCTCTGCGAAACATAGCTTTCAGAGCTGTGTTGTTCCATCCACTGCGAACAGCCACTGTGAGAAAATCCAGTGCATACTCCCCCACACTACGTGAACCTTGCCTTATGGTCATTAATTCTTCTCCAGTCTCTCGTTTATCAGGGTAGTAGTCGAACACGGTGCGAAAGCGTGTGATTAGTTGGTCATATGTGATGCCGTTATTGGCCTCCCACTCAGCGGTGGCCCAGAGCTGAGCTCTCCCAGTGAGTAATTCCATAAATACAACCACTTTATGCGCATCCGACATTTCCGGGTAAGTAGAAAAGTATAACGAGCACTGGAGTAGAAATCCGCGACACCACGGGATCCCCATCATATTTCTCAGGCTGCGGAATGGGAGGTAAGCGAGGTTGTGGGGTCGTGGCGTGAACGGGAGTTTGAGTGAGTCTAGCAAACTGGGCACGTAACTCAGCGAGACACTGACCTTGTTCACTGATCATCCGTCCGTGTCCCTCGATGGCTTGTGCCAAACGAGAATCTCCCGCTGTGTCCATCAGTCGGCGAAGTATTCTGTCACAGGGGTGGAGGAGGACGCAAGCGCAGGAGCTGAGACGTGAGGGCAGGAACAGTCCGAGTTAGACAATAATACACGATGTGAAGGGTATCCAGAGATGCAGGCGTGAACAGATACTGAATCTCAAAAATGGTGTTCCCGAGACGTAGAGGTAATAACGCAGATAGTCGGGTGGGAACAGGTAATGTTCAGAAATGCGGGTTTTCCAGAGACGTGGTCATAAACAGGCAGATGGTCAAGACGAAACAACTAATGTTCAGCAACGCGGGTTTTCCAGAGACGTGGTCGTAAACAGGCAGATTGTCGAGATAAACCAGGTAATACAGAATACAGAAAGCTTGGTATCACAGCTAACATACGTTATGGAGTGTATTCTTCGCAACCTGAAATGGGAATGTGACTACTTAAATACAAGTGGATGTCGAAGGCTAGTCACAGGTGTTGCGAACTCCGGTGATCTTGAACGCATGCGTGTTTGTGTTGGATTCTGGGAACTGGAGTCCAGGTCGGACGGGGTTGAGCACATGCGCGCTAGTCTTGGATTCTGGGAACCGGAGTCCAGGTCGGACAGGGTTGAGCGCATGCGCGCTCGGGTTGGATTCTGGGAACCAGAGTCCCGGTCGGACTAAGCTGTACCAGTATCCTTCTTCTTCTGCTTCTTTTGAAGATGCTAATCCACCCCTACATAAACTATATGGCCAAAGTATGTGGAAACCTTGTTCAAAGTATTGAACATCCCATTCCAAAACCATGGACATTAATATTGAGTTATCTCACCTTTGTTGTTACTGGGAAGGTATTCCACTAGATTGTGGAACATGGCTATGGGGATTTGTGTACATACTGCCACAAGATCTCAGCAGGATGGGCATTCATGTTGTAGAAAAGACGCCTGGTGCACATCCATCATTCCAATTTATCCCAAAGGTGTTCGGTGGGGTTGAGGTCAGAGCAGCTTTGTACAGGCCACTCAATTTCCTCCACACCAACCTAGGCAAACTATGTCTTTATACATTACATTTACATTTATTCACTTGGCAGACGCTTTTATCCAAAGCGACTTACAGAATTTTTTATGGAGCTTGCTTTGCGCACAGGGGAATTGTCATGCTGGAACTTGTTTGGGCCTCTTAGTTCCAGTGAAGGAAAATATTACTGCTACAGCATCCAAAGCCATTCTAGACAACTGTTTTGCTTATCAAACACAGATCAACAGAGCTGTATTTCTAAAACCATTTGGAACAAGATGCTAGACTGCTGCTGGATGGCTGTACAGTATGTTCTTGACTCTCAACTGACTATTATGGGGATTCACTTGATCGTGGCCTGTAGCATAAATCTAGTGTGAAAACTTCTCAACTTAATTTAGTTTGAGGCATTGATGATGTCTTCATAACATCAGCCTGTGAAAGCAAAATCTATGGTCATGAGCCGGTGCTGGATAAAACTACTGCTACAAACTACAGTATACAGAGTAGACTGAATCTGATTGAAGACTTGGTTCAATCAATGTTGTACTTGGACATTGACAATAAAGGTATTCGTATTAGTATACTAAAAGTCTACAGTAAATGCATAAATATAAAGTTAATTAAACAACCGATATATTGATGCTCCACAATAGACACGATGGACTTCCCTAGTAAATACACAGGTTAGTTTTATTCTCACTTGCACCTTTTTCTTCCCTATGCTCGTGGTGGCTTAGTTGTTAGCACGTTCGCCTCACACCTCCAGGATTGGGGTTCAATTACCACCATGGCCCTGTGTGCGCAGAGTTTGCATGTCCTCCTGTGCTTCGGGGGTTTCCTCTGGGTACTCTGGTTGTCTCTCACAGGTCAAAGACATGCATGGTAGGCTGATTGGCGTGTCTAAAGTGTCCATAGTGTATGAATGGGTGTGTGAGTGTGTATGTGATTGTGCCCTGTGATGGACTGGCACCCTGTCCAGGGTGTACCCCGCCTTGTGCCCGATGTTCCCTGGGATAGGTTCCAGGTTCCCAGTGACCCTGAAAAGGATAAGCGGTATAGAAGATGGACGGATGAATGGATGGATGGATGGATGTTGCTCAGTAAAAAAGAATAAAAAAGCATGCTGTGTATCCCAGACAAACATGTTCAGTTTAGGTTTTGAGAACCACTTACTCAGTTTATTAACCTTTTAAAATTGAATAGGTTCTATTATTACATGGCATTCATTTGAAAAACAAAACACGTCCTTTGCTTTTGTGTTGTTCTTTGTGTACTGATGAAATGTTGTTAATATAAAGTAAATGAGAATGATAAAGGTCATGTATCCATACTGTATGTTAATTAAATAACCCACATTGTGCAAGTTGTGCATTGCATTACCATTTTGTGACTAAGGGAATGTGAAAGGTTTATTGCTTGAATATTCAGTTAAAACATCTTATATCTGACTTCACAGGCTTTTTAGTTGATCATACATACCTTGGCTCATTAGCAGACCAGCATAAAACTTATATATATATATATATATATATATATATATATATATATATATATATATATATATATATATATATATATTATTCTGATTGTAGTTTTACTCTAACCCTGTCCAGGGTGTACCCTACCTTGTGCCCAATGCACCCTGGGATAGGCTCCAGGTTCTCCGTGATCCTGAAAAGGAGTAAGCAGTAGAAGATGGATGGATGGATGTATGGATGGAACTTCTTAATTATTACCCTGATGGTGGAAATGGGCATTTTCAATGCTTGTGCTATTTTCTTAAAGCCACTTCCCATTTTGTGAAGCTCAACAACCTTTTGCCACACATCACAGCTATATTCCCTGGTCTTACCCATTGTTATGTGTCACAATCTCCCCTGCAGATGGCACTGCAGCGCGACTTGAACGGAGAGCCGGAGGGCACCCATGTGCAAGTGCGGTGAGTGCACATGGACGATGATGACTGTATTTAGAACCACTTGCACTTGTTTGATTTCTGTTCTGTCTCCTCCTTGTTTAGTCATTGGTTAATTTTCGAGGGTATGTATTAATTGTTCCAGCAGTTTACGTTCAGGTTTGATTATGGGTGTTACTTAAGCCCCTCAGGTTGCTGCACACTTCACCCAGTATTAAATGTGTAGACCCCAAGTATATGTGAGCTACCTGGATGCTAGCGGTCGTGTTTTCGTGCCATGTGTTTGTTCTATGCCTTGAACCTAGTCTTATGTTTAGTACCTCAATAATAGCTGTTCCAGTTTAGACCAACATTATGAATGACTAAGGGAATTTGGCCTATGTGTTATCACATATTTATACCACTGTGAAACAGGAAGTCATGGTTTAACAATTTCCTGTTCCTAGTCAACCAGGTGTACTAAAAAAAATCAATGGGAATATACTTCAAATATATTTTTCTTATATGAATTCATAGGGCTGCCAATAATTGTTACATGCCTATTTTTAGCAAAGACATCTTTATATACCTGTGTTGTGTTTGATGTCTATGAGAGCAGATCATTTATGTGAATTGTTTGAACAAAATATTAAAAATATAAATAAGAATATTTTTGAAGAATAACATCCTTCTTTGCTCATATTTACAAAGTGTGCCAATATTAGTGGAGGGCATTGTATATATGTAATTTTTTTGTGAAAAAAATTCCTCTTTTGGAAGAGGACAATTCCATCCATACATACATTTTACATACCACTTATCCTACACAGGGGAGCCTGGAGCCTATCACGGGGTGCCAACCCGTCACTGGGCACAATCACACACTCATTCACACACTACAAACAATCTGGAGATGACAATCAGCCTACAACGCATGTTTCCGGACTGGGGGAGGAAACCAGAGTTCCCAGAGGAAAACCCGAAGCATGGGGAGAACATGCAAACTCCTCACACACAGGGTAGAGGCTGGATCCCTAGGATTCCTAAGGAAAATGTGCTGACCACTAAGCTACTGTGCCTCCAAAAATTGATTTGCTTAACGGTTTCTCTCTGCTATACCAAGAGATGTATTACTGATTTATAGTGATTCTCACTTGTATTATTCAGCTATCATTTTTGTTTAAACATTTCTGATTCCTGAAATTCCTAAGGAGAACTAGAACAAGACTTGAGATTTTCCTCAAGTTTAAAAAGAGGTAAAACAGAGAGAAAATGCCATACTTGGCACTGAGGGGATTCAAACAGGATAAACACATTTCTGCAACACCACCTGGAAACTTGTTAAAACAAATATTTTTCTTTTTATTGTACTGGTTAGTTTATTGAGTTATTTTTTTTCAAGTGTTTGCCAAAGAGCTGCAGACATAGATTGAAGATTAAAATGATATTTGAGTAAAAAGAAAGTGAAATCTCTTCTCCTAACACAATTTTAAATGCTTAATGTATTCTGTGAAAAATATATTCTGAACACAACCACATTCTAGATCAAAACTTATGGTTATGAAAAGTTTTGTGGTTATAAAAACCTTTTATATCATTTAACGTGGACAATAAATAAGTAGACCTGAGCACAATCTCTTCAGATTTACTTAGACAAGGTAGTAAATCAGAAGTAAACTGTACACCTCTCTAAACATACAGTAGTATGATTGTAGTAAACCTGTTTAAGTAAACTTGTACTGTGTATTTGAATGAACTTGACATATCATTAAGATCTGAGCTTAATCTATGACTGTTGAGATGTCTACTGAAATACAAGAGGACACACATGCTGATTACTGGGATCTTTTGTCTCAGGAGGAAAAAATCTGAGCGTTAGAAAACGTTTATATATAAGAAATAAAATGATACAGAATAGCTATTAAAGAAGGAAATCTAAATCTTTGTGGAATGTATTACCTTGTCACTCTCAGATCATAATGTTAAATGAGTATTAATAAAGGCATATGAATTTGGAGGATTAAACCTGTTAAGCCTATAGATAAAAGACTCATGGAGAGTATTACCTGTAAAACATTTCTGGTGTGCTACAAGTAACTAATTAGAGTCATAAAGTTTTATCCTTTACCAATAAGAATATATCTGTTCCAATAGAATTTTTTTTTTTTAATTCTTGACTCACTTATACCTATTTCTTAGATTAGATTTACAATTATCTAATGTATAACTGTTGAAAATGTAGAGTAAAATGAGGTAATTTAAACACAAATATTTAAATCTTTGGCTGACAGTGTGTATTTAAGTACTTATACTATAGCTGTTCAACAAACCAACATCCTTTCAAGACATCTATGTCTAAATCAGTAATCAGCAGATTCAATGAAACGTGCAATTAAAAGATACAGTCTCATCAAAAAATAACAGAGCTGTCATTAGATGTAACGCATCCCTGTTTTGCAATATTATAGTGTATAATTTATTCATGGTGCTATATTCTTTACTGCATTAATCAAGCTGTCAGACCAAGAATGACATGTGACACATAAATACAAATTCACAGCTTACTGAATGTTCAACTTCTCAGGGCAAAAAGGTTGCTTATGTTGATGTATAATACGATTAATTTACATGGCCAGTCTGTGACTAATGTAACATATATCCTAGTGGAGGTTGGGATTTATCTCATAGTTTTACCTGAGTGTTTTTTTACTGTTAAAAAATGTATGCTAGCTTCATTAATACTAGCTGGATGTTTAATCTCTGTCCCTAAGAGCTGAGTTAGCCATTAAAGTATCCCCCTACTGCACAACATTGATTATAGCAAAACATACTGATATTTTTTTCTTTTTTTTCCAGTTTAATCAAGTAGGGCCCAAAGCAGGAAAAGTCATCTAACAAGCAGAGTGCTGCCAGAAGATCTGAAGTGGCAAAAATATTTGGTGGGATTTTAACTACAATCACTTGAGCCATAAATGGAGAAATAGTCATTAGCGAGCTGTGGCTATGAGGAGAGATAATTGGCTGCTGTCCACTGCTAGACAAATATAAAGATGGTTCTTTGTGCAGTCTCATATCTCTCAGCGAGCCAATTAAGTGTGGTGGATTGAGTGCAAGACACCTCACAAGTATTGAAGGTCTCTTAAATGTCTTTTGTGACAACTAGTCAAAGTGTTAGACCAGGTGAATGCATACACAGTTGTGAGCATGGAAGCTGTCTGCCTCAGCGTGATCAGATCTCTAACAGATTTAAACTGCAATCTATACAGTGTGTTTACACTAGGGAGAGGGTTGCCCACAGCACAGCAACATTATTCAATTATTCCAAAGAAGTTTGCAAAATTCTGCTAGGAAAGCAAAAATGGTCCAGAATTGTGGAGTGATATGATTAAGGATCTGGGAGCAATGCCAAAAAATATTAAAACAATTTCATGTGGCTTATCACAAAGCACTAAAGAGAACTATTATAACAGGCAGTCAAACACAGATGTTCAGTTCTTTACTAGCTTTGAAACATACTCTGAATTTAAATAAACTCATAACTACCAGAGTTTATTTAAGATTTAGTTGCTAGTTAACTTGAATACATAGCCTGGAGAACTTAGATGTTGATATTCCATCCATCCATTTTCTGTACCGTTTATCCTACACAGGGCCTATCCCAGGGAACTTGAAGTACAAGGCAGGAGACACCCTGGATGTAGTGCCAACCCATTGCAGGGCACAATCACACTGGAAACTGGAGTACCTGGAGGAAACCCCCAAAGCATAAGGAGAACATGCAAACTGTGTGCACACAGGGCAGAGGTAGTAATTCAACCCCCAACCCTGGAGGTGCAAGGCAAACATGCTAACATTCCACCGTGCCACCAATAGCTAATATGCTCTTGTATTTTTAACTTCATTATAAATACTTAGACAAACAGCTAACAAGGTGATTCCATGATTAGGGTTCAATGTGTGTCCCACTGTAATTTAAAAAACATATAAATAACCATGGAAAGTAAAGGTAAAAAAACCAAACATTTTAAACATGGGTAGAGTGTCCTTCAAAAGAATAAACATACATATATCAGATAAATAACTGAATGAATGAAACATTCATAAAACCCTTAAAACACAGCATTTCTGATTGCCCACTGTAACTACACATTACCTTGAAATATAACCAACTTTAAAAAAACTGTTTGCATTAATGTTTGAATCCATTTAACATCTCATGCTTGAAGCATCCTTTTCCATGGGTCATTTACTATAGGTTATGAAAAATGGAAAAATCATTTCAGCTCTCAAGCCTGTTAACTGAACACATTCCCTGCTATAAAATATCTGGAAAATTCCACATCAAAAGGAAATTGCATAAACAGAACTTCCTTTTTTTCTCAAATAGATAGTGTTTTTGAAAGACAAGCTGAAAATATAAACATGATACCGTAAATTATATAATGAAAGTAAATCCACCCACCACCATGCATGGATGCTAGTTTGAATTTATTATATGATAAAATCTCAACCTTATTGCATTGTCAGCAACGTAAATTTGTAAAAAAAAAAAATTATTATTATCTGAGATGGATTAGCACAATTTTAAATGCATTAGTTGACAAACCACTTAACATGTCTTAACAATAGCATAGTTAATGTGACTGGCTAAATCATTAATTAGACCTTACTATTAGATACCATTTATACCTGAGACATTGACTGACATTGGTAAGCTACCCAAAAGCAAAATAAGCTAATGTTACACATTCAGAATATATGAAGCATGTCTTTATTGATTAGACGATGCTGGACACAGAGAGCTGGGTACTTGATAGTCTAGAAGGAACTGGCTATGGTATTGGCCTAAGCTGCCCTTCTATTTAGCCTGGAGATTTGTGTATCGAGGGTGAAAATGAGATCTGGTTCCATAGTGAAAAGAAACAAAACCAGGAGTTAAACACAAGTACGTGATCAGATTATTTGTTATTCATGTACATAAATTACAGCTTAATGCTCATATAAAGTCTATGGTTGTGTCTATACTTACCGTTTAAACTGAAGTGTTTAAGTTAACACATTTGCTGAAGAACAAAAGGCTTTCATTTTGTCAGATTATCTCATTACTTGACTTTCGCCCAAAGATCAACTGTTTACAGCCTTCTCGATTGGTTCCACTAGTTATTTAATTGAGTTTTTTAAATCTTCTGGATGCAGGGCATTTTCGTATTTCAAGCTGCATACATAAAACTGCAATGAAAAGTGCTGTATACTCATGGCATATAGCAAAACTGAAAAACTGAGTATTTGCTATATTTAGAATACAGTACTGCAGCTCATAAATAATATCTTGCCAGCAATGCTTTTTGCCTATGTCTAGGCTCACCTGCTAAGAAAGATAGTTCTGTAAAGTAAAACCCGACTAATTCATCTTATTTCTGGGCTTCAATTACTTATTTTTGTCCTGAGCCTCATTAAGCCATGGATGTGTAGAGCTTCTAATGATTCCAGTGGATAAATAATTGTCTTTGTATAAGATTCAAAGTTAAAGTGTAGTTTGTGTATTTTGGCCCTCTAAATTGAGTACATATTTGACTTCCACTAATTGTGTAGCTGTAGTCCGAAAAGTACAACATGTGACTGCTCATCCAAGATCTCTAGACATTTCAAAAACATTCCTTTATTATAAATAAATTATTTGTATAAAAATCAGGCATGCTTCAACCATGGCATATACACACTTAACAAACCAGCGCTAATTGACCAGAGTAGCCGATACAAGAGACAAAGGCATTTTTCAACGCAGATCTCACACCGTGGGACAAGAATGAAAAATCTGAATAACCACAAAATACTTACAATTAGAATAACAACTAACATGGTTGACTCCAACATTTCCTTTGATTTTTATTTTAATTTTTTTTTTAAATATGTATATATGTATATATATATATATTCCCCCTTTCTGCTTCAATGAAGTCCAATTTCCATGTGTTGCTATGTCAGCAGTGAGTGCTGTCCCAGTCATTCTGTTGTATGGCCAATATGTTTAACTGTTAGAAAAAAAACAGGCAAGATTTGTCTCAGTACAACAAACACTCTCTTTATCATGAACAACATTAAAGTCTCATGCTTTAGTTCCAGTCAGTGCCAGTAATCCTTCCCAGAATCCTCTACTCAGGATGCATATTCACATGGCATGATTGGTATAGCTGACATATGTTGTTTTGGTGGGTAATGCTGCAA
The DNA here is from genome assembly GCA_012411365.1 of Ameiurus melas. Taxonomy (NCBI): domain Eukaryota; kingdom Metazoa; phylum Chordata; class Actinopteri; order Siluriformes; family Ictaluridae; genus Ameiurus; species Ameiurus melas. The sequence goes on along the minus strand of CM022764.1, from coordinate 16,811,038 downwards.
AAGAGAAGAGGAGAACAGGTTTTTATCCTGTGTAGAAAAACAGTGAGATGATGCTTCGTAAGGAGTGAGAGAAATATGGCTGCTATTTTTAACACAGACTTGTGGCATCACTTTCTGAAAGTGTGACTTTGAACCTCCAATATCACACTTCTCTATACCAAATTAGATTAACTCAAGGCTCAGTATGCTTTGTGCTCATTTGAGCTGTATGAAGACAAAGGAATTCCTACTCTTCATTCCTCACATTGTTCCTTTGAGAATTGAGTTGATAAGATTGAATCAGTCAATTTCTTAGTCAAGTGAAAGTAATTAAGAAATGATGAAAAGGCATGGGTCATAAATATAAGCTCACTGTGTGCCTATTGATTTGTAGCTCACATAGTATATAAACTTATGATCACATACAGTGAAATATGGTTCTTCAAAGTTTAATTTATGTTTCTTAACAGTGCGTACGCTTTGGCTCACTATCAGAGTCTCTTCTGGCATAGGAGGAAGAGCCTGAACATTTGCATTTACTCTAATCAGATGATGTAGGAAAGACACAATGCATATTGTAATGATCACAACTCTAACCATATATAAAGGAATATCTTCCTGTATTGATGGGAAGATCCACATACCCTGCCCTGGTTTCTTGAACAAACCAAATAGGCATTCAAGAGAACATCAAGTGAATTAAGAATGATTCCTCTTCAACTGTATTGGATCACAGTAGAGCCAAGGTTCACACTATAAATATATCAAAAGCTGAGTGAATTAGACCATCATCAGTTCAAATCTAAATGAAAAAAATATTTGAATAATAATAATTATTATAATAATAATAATAATAAAACAAACCTGAACGGTTAGTAAAAAGTAGATTTGGTCCCGTAATGGGAAGTAAGTGTTATACGATATAAGTTGAACTGATTTTATACTGAAACATCTTTCACAAAAGCGTGAGAAAGAAATGTGCACTATACTCACTGCTGTTGTCCACACTCTCACAGAGCTCGGTCTTCACCTCTCCGTTTGGCCTTTCACTGGCCAGTTGACTGAGCTTGCTGGACATGGTGGCAGCTGTGACAATAGCCTTAAAGCTGCGCTTGCGTTTGGGCACGTTTTGCTCAGGGTGAAATATAATTATATAGACTTTGGGCATGTAGAGCATTCCCAGTGACACAGATGCACTCAGGCTCAGAGACATGGTCAGAGTAGTTGTCTGGATGTACATCTACAATAGAGAAAAGAAGAATATTAGCATATCTGGCTACTCTTTGAATTAAAACATTCTGATGTCTGGATGCCTGCTTAGGATAACTCCCAATTTCATATCAGTTGGTTTGAAAGATGTACCTTTATTTCCTAAACTGTATTTTGTTTATTAATACTATAATCAAAAGCATTGTAGTTTTGCCCCAAGCTGTAGATTAATACAGATCTCTACATCTACATTAATTAGTCAAATTAAACCTTAACACATTGGAGGTGGATTGTGCTTTGGCTTTTAGGTCCATTAGAAGAATCTTGGATGCTAGAGAATAAATAGCACATCTGATAAAGTACGCATGTTACAAAACCCTGATGGTAAAAAAACAACAACAAAACAACACTTCAACTTTAGAAGCAGCTGTTATAACCCAAAAAATAGTAACTGTTACTTATAGCTGTTATTTTTGACACATTTCAGCACACAGAAAAAAGGTTTTCACAATGGCTCTTCGGATTGTTAATTGGTCCTGGCGGCTCTTTAAAATGAGCTCCAGATGCAACCTTTGCTGAAACGAAGTTGACATCTACACAGAACCTTTAAGCGTTCCTGCAAAAGGAGGGACAAACCAAACCAACTCAGTCCTGAATAATATTGTTCTTAAATTTACTCAAATCTGTTCATCTAGATATTAGCTTCCATTATTTTATTCGAATGTGCAAGTCCAGAATTAACCAGAAGTTGGGATCTTATAACAATAAAGAGCTGAATTCACCTGAATAGACTTTTTTAGTTTTAATTATGGTTCAGTCAATCCTGACACCATGCACAGGATTAAATTATTACATACATTACATGTTCTTATTAATATTTTTGTTGTTTCGTGTTTTTAAAAGACAAATCTACATTTGATAACATTACAAACAATTCCCCTTTTTTGTTATATTAGGATTGCTTCTACATTGCATTTTAGTGTGCTTAAACAACTTCCTGCCACATGTTTAGAATAAGTTGCAAACACACCTAATTAAACAGTGAGAGAGTACAGAACAAAGACTATAAAACCTACAGTTTTGGTCTGTAGGTCCTGTGATCTTAGTATTTTGGTATCACACATACTACTCCACTGAGCAGAGAATAACTCAGAAGTTACAGCAATTTTTTATGTTAAAATGTATGGCTGATTCTTTTGCCACATCAAGACAAGGATTGCAGAAAATTTATCACACGAAAAGTAATTTGGCCTTATTAATAAAACGCTTCAATATGTTCACTAGCTATACTGAAACTCTTCAGTTCAGTATCTTTATAATGCTCCACAGTTCAGGCCAGGTTTTGATTTTTTTTTGTAGGCAAGTAATAGATGTACTGTATTAAAAGAACATATTTTTCAGCACTCACAGCCAGTATGACAGAAATCATTACCAGTGAAAAATATTCACAGCAAAAATCAGCCTGTGTTATCAGAAATTAGATTTGCATTAAATATAATCCTTTATCATACGCTGAAAGAATTCCAAGAAATCAGATGGTGTTGGAGCTCATTTTCTTTACAGTATTTGATATTACGGTAATATAATGCTTAGACATTTTAATAGAACATCTGAGGCTAGACACAGAGACAAACGCAATGAGGAATGAACAAGTAAAGATGGCATTTTTTAAAAGTCGGTCAGCTTAGTATGCAGATGATCATACCTTTAATATTTAATTGAATACATAAGAAAGCATGTCTTACACTAGCTATGAGAAACCTTTCAATGTGTCAGTGAATACAGATGATCCAACAACTCCCTAGAAGATTTCTTTTCCCTCTGTATATAAAATATATCATGTAATGTACACTGAGTAGTCCAAAGCATTACTATTGCACACCTAATTAGTTCCTATTGAGCCTTGCGTATAATATACATTTATTTTATATATATATATATATATATATATATATATATATATATATATATATATATATATATATATATATACATATAAAATTATTATTATTATTATTATTTTTTTTTCATGCTCTCCCTAAAAGGCAAATAGTGACACATTGCCCTGCAGTTCTGTATGTACTAGAACACAGAGAGATGGAGAGAAGCTACATATAGCCACACTGCATTGCCTCATTGCATCGCTTAATCTTCCGAAGAAGAAAAATAAAGGAAGGATAAATCACAAAAGATTTCATGGACATTTTATTTTATTCCAAGGAAATTCAAAAGAAACTTCAAGGACAATCAAAACGTGGGCCAAAATGTGAAACCAATTTTATATATATATATATATATATATATATATATATATATATATATATATATATATATATATATATATATATATATACACATATATGTATATATATTTATGTGATGCTAATAGTGTGTCTTTGTCAGTGCATTAAAGTTTGCACTCACAGTAACACTGTTTTGAACGCAATTAACCCCATGAACATGACACTTGAATCAGAGTGTCAGAGAGAATCTGTACAAGTTCATCCAGACAGAAAAAAGGCCAAACAGTATTTTGGTTGACGAAAGCAACGATATCATGTGCGAGTTAATAGATGGGGGGTGGGGGATGGTGAAGCAGTAGCCGTTGAAGCCACCTCCCTGAAATGAGTTTTGGCAGGATGGGATGTCTGAAAAAGGTTTCCTCTTTTTGGAAAACCAGAACATAGTCACCAAACCCACTGTATCTCAGGGTATTGTCATTTTGTAGAAATTCACAAAAAGTTACAGATGTAAAGGAAATGATTTTCTCCCTTATATAACTTTATAAAATAATTTATTACAGTCTGCAGAGTATAAGGTGCTTCTCAAGTTATTCGTTTCCTTTGAGCCCTCTGAGGAGAACGATACACAAGTTCTGGCTGTTATCTCGTATTGATTTCTGACTGTTTCTGACCTGTTTTGCAAAGCCGGTTCATTTGCTCACTAAAGTAGTTTCCTAATAGAATATTGGTGAATTAAACAAGACATGAAATGTAATCAATAATAATAAAATGTAAAAAACTGCTGAATGGCCTACATTAATTTAGTATTTAGAAAAAGTGAAGTGATGTTGGCTCCATTTATATTACATACAAAAATAGATGACACACAGATGACACATTCTGCTTTTGTCATGTCGCTGCAAACTAGAGATTCCATTTCCCAGAAAGCACAGCAAACTACAAACATTGCCGATGACTACAACTACCAATGGAATACACAGACACGTCATCTTCTCCTGAGAACTAATCACACACACCTGTTCTTAATCACACTGGCAATAACACCACAATATATAAGAGCCTGCTCATTCACAATGTCTTTGTGAAGTTAATGATCAGTTGATATTTTCCTCTGTTGTTTACCAAGCCTTAATCTCCTGTTGTTATTGTTTCTTGTTTCATGCTTTGCCTTGCCTACTTCATGCCTGTTTGACTATGCAGTTGATTCCTGTTTAGGATTTGTCTGCATATCTCGTCTCTAATAAAGCTCTTATTTGCACTTGCATCTGTCCTAACCTGTGTTATCTACATATTCGCTTTCGTGGTTACCATCTGCACACCCTCCCAAAATAATGGAATGTGAGGTGACCGAATTCATTCATTCAACTTCTGTATCTACACTATATGGCCAAAAGGTTGTGAATACCTGACCATCACACCCATATGTAAGCCACAAATGGTTGCCACAAAGTTCAAAACACACTTGTACTGGATGCCTCTGTATGCTGTAGCATGAAGATTTCCCTTCACCGGAACTAAGTGGTCAAACTCAAAGCTATTCCACCTGTTCACAAACTGAGGTCCATAAAGACATGGTTTGCCAAGGTTGATGTGGAAGAATTTGAGTGGCCTGTACAGATCACACATTTAGAATGACCAGAAATGTCTACTGCATGTCAGGCCTCCTCACCCAACATTGGTACACAACCTCACTTATGTTCTGGTGGCTAAATGGGCACAGACTCCTACAGCAACGCTCCAAAAGCTAGTGAAAAGCCTTCCCAGAGGAGCAAAGGAAACTCAAAATTACTGCCCATTGCTTTGGAACAGGATGCTTAACCAGTATATACACAGCAAAATCACCAGTGTTGATTTAACACCCACAGTGTTGAATTCACACCGTTCAGTGTTTATATAAGTCCATTGGACTCACATAAACAGTCTGGGTGTTAATTCAACACTAGGTATTTTACTGTCTATGGGTGTGATGGTCAGATGTCCACATACTTTTGGCAATATAACACACATTACTCTGCTCAGGGAGATTCCAGAGCCTATCCTTGGAATACTCCCTGAAATGGATGCCAACCAATAACAGGGCACCATGCGCACATTCACAACAAAGAGCAAGTTAGTGCAGTCCATCCTCCTACTGGCATGGTTTTAGGTGGTGAGGAGAAACCATAAAACTCTGAGGAAACCCTCCACAGACATAGCAAGAACATGTGAAGCACAGTAACCCGAGCTCAGGATCAAACCCGGCACCATGGACCTGATGAATCACCATGCTGGCCGTAAACAAGACTGGTCTATACCCTACCAAGCTACACTACAACTAATAATCTCTTACACATGACATTCATCCAATTAAACTCACACAGGGATCAAGTGTACCTTTGTGTAAGGTCTGTGTTAAAATGTCCTGTCCTTCCAGGTCCGGCCTGTCTAACCTACCAGTATACAGTATATCAGAAAGCAAAGTAAAATCCAGAGATGCTGTGTTCATGTTCGTAGACTAATATCCTTTTGTGTGAACTGTATTACGTTAGCCACTGGTTTTTTGTTGTTGTCCCTTTATCTCTGATATCAGTAACGAGATAACTCTCCTCCAGCAGAAGACAGCACATGTATCGAGCAACTGGAATTGTCTAAGGGAGAAAATAAACAATCAGCATGAATATTACTCAAGCAGAGACTGTGTAATGATGCTACTGGGTTATTCACAGACACAAAACAACTGCACTAATGAGTAGTAGGATGAAATATTGTGTGAGGAAAAAAAAAACCCTTCCACTCATCAGCTGTAAAGACTCATCAGCTATAAAGTACTGTGGTAACATCTGACCAGGGAACAGTTTTAATCCATCCCAGATTTGTCAGTTTATATGGTTATAACACAGTAGTTAGCTAATATGACAATTTGAAATTGAACTCTTATATTCAGTAGAAGTATGTATAGAATAAGACACAAAAGTATGTGCTGTCATCAGGCTTCCACATGATACCATTTTGATACTTGAGGCAACGGTTCAATAGTTGATGATTTAGTAGCTTCTTATCGTTATGTGATCAACTTTGAACAGAATCTGGGGTGGACCTACGTTAATTTGTGCATGATGATGACATATGGAAGGACTACTTACTGGCCATTTTACACATACATTTTAAATCTGAATTATTTTTACACAAGAGTTGCCTGTACAGTTCTTGGCTTGATTTATTTGTTCAAATTGGTGCCTTTTCAACCAATTCAATGATCCAAATTGTTACACCTCTAACTGGTTTGATCTCCCAAAGGTGAGTTGGTGTGATGTAGCCAGGCGCAATGACAGAGCAGTGTTACCACCCCAAAGTTAGTGTTAAATTCCTTTTATAGCATAGCAATTTGCCAATGATTTCAAATGTTAATTAATTAAAGAATGACACGTCGTAATTTCCAGTTATCACTCACATTATAGCAGTTATAACCAGTCATTCCCTCACCAGCCTCTATTCTTTGTCTTTTTTCAAGTTAATAAAACAAAAATGCAGTTTGTCATGTTATCAAGAACCCACAACGTTCTCTTACCTAAAGACTCTCCAGTGGCAGAAAACTTACTGGCCATTACAAAGTGTTGACACCTGAGACGACTTACATAAATCTCCTTACAGAACACTTCTTACATAACATTTTAAAAAAATCTGTTTTCTAGCCTCAGATTAGAAGGAGCCATACAAGTTTTTGTGTACGAGTTGTTACTGTAGGAATGATATATCAGTACGAGTACACTAATATAAACCTGTGATTTGAATTACAGCTGAAAATGCTGCAATTACTCAACACATCCAAACCATTCAGATTCAAGAATTCTGTGGTAAAAATGGATTTTCTTTCTATGATGCAAGGATTGAATATGTATAAATGTGATGAATACATTTGATTCTGACAATATGACATTGATGCTATATTGTATATGTTGTATACTCTCAACCTTCACTAGCTGGGTATTCTGTTCATGTTTTAAAGCAAATTTCATTTGAACTAAGGAAGATGGTTGGAAGTGTTTTGTGTTGTTGTACACAGCATAGTATATGCATTTTGCATATATTAGAGCTAGTTGTTAGGTGGTCTGCTCTTATACGTGCCCCTGCTGGTCACATTCACAAAATTAGTTTTGTGCATTACTGTGTCAGTGACTAATTTAATGAGTTATACTTTATTTATGGCAGTATAGTGTATGTAACAATGCATTTTGACAGAACATCCTATCTGGTTTTATTACTACTTATCCATTGGATTAGTTTTGGGGCTGTTTGTTTAGTCAGTAATGCTGGCCAGGCTCTAATTTGATCTGAAAAAAAAAACAAACAAAAAAAACTCTATAGGTATGTCTAGCCTATACATATGTGTTTAAAACAGATCAAAACAGGACACACTTTAACTCACCCGTTCTGCAGATTGTGCCGTCCCAAAGAAGATTGGTATGAAGGCAAGCCAAATGATGCAGGTGGTGTACATAGTAAATCCAATGGGCTTTGCCTCATTGAAGGTCTCTGGTACTCCTCTGGTTTTGATGGCATAAACAGTACATGTGACCATTAGGAGAATGCTATAGCCTAAGGAACAGATGAGCGAGAGATCCGATATGTCACATTTGAGCACGCCACGGGCGTTTTCAGGGTCCTGTGTGCGCTGCTCACCATAATCCACAAAAGTGTGTGGGGGGTCGGCAACGAACCACACCAGCACACCCATGAGCTGAACTGAGATTAAGCTGAAGGTGATGAACAGCTGGGAGGCAGGGCTGATGAAACGCGGCGCCGCCACAGAGCGCTTGCCCTGCTCAAAAATGCGGTGAATGCGATTGGTCTTGGTGAGCAGTGCGGCATAACTGAAGCACATGCCCAGGCCGAGGAAGAGCCTGCGGAAGGAGCACACAGCCACTTCGGGTGCTGCAATCATAGGAAACGTTGTGATGTAGCAGAGGAATATTCCTGTAAGCAACACATAGCTCATCTCCCTGCCTGAGGCACGTACAATTGGTGTGTCATTGTAGCGTATGAAGGTGATTATCACAAATGTGGTGGCTATGATACCCAGAATGGCGATGAAAACAGGTACCACGGCCCAGGCAGAGTGCCACTCCAGCTTAATGATAGGGATGGGCTGGCAGCCAGTGCGGTTGTGGTCAGGCCTCTGCTCATATGGACACAGCTGGCACATGAATTCATTGGCCTGGTAGTGGTATCCCTCACAGCGCTCACAGTGCCAACAGCATGGCACGCCCTTCACCACCTTCTTTCGCTCCCCGGTCTGACAGGGCATGCTGCACACTGAGGCGGGCACAGATGAGTCCCCACTCACCCATTGCATGACACCCATCTGGAGAGGTACACAAGTGTAATTATGGCTATCCATTCTAAATTAGGATGTGCTTTTATTATGATATTTTTTTTCAAGATTTAATTAAATGGAATAAATTGGAATTAAATGGAACTGTATGAGTCTCGTCATCCACACACTGACTGTGAATACAGTTAAATTCTCCCAAATCCTCATCATTCATGGTCATAAACATGTACTCTCATTGACCTTTCACTTAAATCAACCAAACATATTAAAATGCAGTAGCACAAATGCCATTCCTCACATTTAAATGCAGCTGATCCGTCCAGTGCCCGATGACTTTGTACTCAGCGGAATCGTTAGTAATTTGATACTGGAAGATGTCGTATCGTCCAGGAGCATCTCCGATTCTCGTTGAATGTTACAGGGGTTTTCGCACTACCTGTTAAAAAGAGTTGAAAAAAAAAGTCTATTAAAATTATTATGCCAATCCTCGATTAATACAGAATTTGATATCCTTGTCTCCAGTGTAGAAGTGCAGCTTCACTTCTGGTATTAAGGCTAGCCTTAGAACAATCATTATCTTTCCCTCATGACAATTAAGATCTATTTTTCTAAAGCAGACTATATGATTATAATCACAGTGGAATTGGTGTCCAGGGTTAAACTGTACATGATATGCAGTTCACTAATCCTTCATATAGCCCCAGCAAATGTTTAATCATTGTTATTTATTATAACCCCATCACTGTGAGCCATACTTGACTTTCTCCCAGGCCTTTTAGAATTTCAGATCAAGCATTTTAGGAGACAACAGCATGATTAGCGAGGACAGTAATACAAATGAGGCTCTCAGGAGACCAGGATGTGATGCATCATTAAAACACCTGCAGAGAGGCAGCTTGCACAGGACGCATGGGTCTGCAGGACTCAAAGTCTACAAAAATACAGTCCAGCCGGATTCAGTCATCTGTAAAAGCTCATGAGTAAATGAAAACATTCGCACATACATTATGTCTAAAGCACTTTATTGCACCATAACACCAGGCAACACAATTTACTGCTGAATCCCATTAAAACCTCCATATGTCTCTTCATCCTAGCACATGGCTGTGCCCATTTCTCAATTAGCCACATGATTTGCCTGCCTCGAACTAAGACTATTCAGTGATTGAATGACTACCAGACTACCAGAAGATGTTGTGACTAAACAAGGCCATGCTTAATCACAGGTTAGAGCCACTTTGTGAACTCAATTAGAAAGCTGCTATTCAGAATGGGCTGCATAAAACCTGACAAGATAAAATGGATGTTTCAGTAATTATAAAATCAATCTATTAAAGATGGCAATTAAAGGCTCAACCTTTTGTAATTTAGGTTTAATGTATGTACACAAGTGTATCCAATTACTGCTTATGTTTCACCATAAGAACAGCTGCATAGTAAATCTTCTCCACAGGTAATGAACCACTAATCATCTAATTAATTTAAAAAAAAAGTTCAACTGCTTTACACAGAATGAAGTCACAATTCTCTATAACTAAATTGACTTAATATTATTGAGCAAGTAAAAGAGCACCACAGCAAATAGCACACAAACACACAAATACAAAGTACACAGCAGATCTTTAGTACTGTGCAGAAAGGATTTAACTTAATTCTAATGAATCATCCCCAACACTAGTCTGTCTTGATCATAAACAGTTGCATTCCATTAAACTCACTAAGCACGACCTGATATTGTGTAGAGAACAGCTTCAAAAACATATGGTCTAACACAGGAATTAGCATAGCTCATGTGCTATAATCAACTAAGACACTGCTGTTTAGAGCCATGCTCCTTTCTCAGCATGTCATAAAAATAAACGTGTGTATGAAGGCAATGGAGCGCCTGTGACTGCAGATGAGTTGGCAATTGCCAACAGGCAGCTGTAGTTTGCGGAGACTCAGAGCTGCATGCTTTTCTGGATTCATTTATTAGCTGCTTATTTACACTGTCCTCTTGTCAGTTAGGACAGAACAATGAAAGCAAATTGTTTATAAAAGTTCAATCAAGCAGTGCTGAACACTGAAATGTACTCTAAGGCATCTACTAAAGATGTGTGATGCATGCACATCCTACACGACATATAATTACATACACATACAAGGTTTACCTGCTTGTTATATGTAAAAATGTGTGCTGGCCCTTGAATCGATTGCTTTTTAGTGAAGCAATGTTTTGCACCTTACCTTTTAGGTTCTTGTCACAGATAAAGAGAATGTATACTGCATATAAGCCGAGCTGTAGCAGGTCTATTTATGTCAACAGGCCTGCCGGCAAATTCTGTTATTATGCTTCAATTGGAACATACATCTGATTTAATAGTTATGTTTTCCTTCAACAATATAGCAATTTGTATCAGTATGCTTTTTCACTGGCAATATTCTCAAGTGGAATGATTATCAGCTTTTCTTCGGTAAATATTCACCTATCTACACAAATACATGTTTCAGACACATGCGGGAGCTACCGGATTACAGGATAAATGGGTTTCAAGGAATAGGGGGTGATTTCACAATTGGAGTGCCATGTGGGCCTTGTAACACTTTACAATGAAACTTTAAAAAATCATTTTCTACAAAGAAGCTGAGAAAACACGCATTATAGATTCAAAAATACACAAACCCAGCTCAGCTCAGGCAATGATATCATTTTCTATAAGGTTGTTTGACTGACAATTTGGCTGCCTATTTCCTGTTGAGTAACAGCATTGAAAGTAACAGGGTAGTGTTTTTTTATCCCCTCCGTAGACTTGGTAAATATTCCACGTGTTAAATACCATCCATACTGATGGTATAAAGATACTGTATTAAGGACATTCTACTCTTTTACATACTGTATATATTTTGAATATATTTTAAATGAATAATTTGCTTCTATAAGTTATATTAAAGCCTTATTATCTAGCAATATTATATCGAGTCTATAATTTGGGGTTAAACTTTTATAGAGACCTTGCCAATCAATATCACAATATAATTTAAATAAGAAGAAATATATTTTGAGAGAGCATACTTCTTCCAATTATCTTAAGGAAATTCAACTTCCTTTTCTGGAAGATTCCAAATATTTCATACAGGTGTATGCGTTTCGGTAACAAGGTTGCGTGAATGTTATGAAAATATAATGTACAATTTAACTGAAAATAGATGTCAGAAATATATATATATATATATATATATATATATATATATATATATATATATATATATTTATTTTTTTAAGTATACCTATTTTTATACCTATAAAATGTAATAATTTTTTTTATTAATGTTTTAAGTTAGTTACCTAAAACATGCATATGTTGTATGGGGGTGTTTGTAAAGAAAAAAAACAAAAACAAAAAAAAACACTTTTCCTATGTTTAAAATATATTTTACCCTTATATATTTGTAAATATAATTTCAGTGGTACACAAATAGCACCACAATCATGGAAACATCCAAAGAAAGGAAAAGGAATTTACAGATGCTGCAGGGTGTCCCGTCCTCTACCCTATATCTCATTGGGGACATCGTCTCCTCACCAACACTGTGGTTTCTTTCCCAGTATTAAACTAGTTTATTGAATTGGTTTTGCAGTATTCTATCCTGCCTTTGAAAAGGTTATCCTCATAGGAAATGTGGCGAACCTCTCTGAGGCATGACCTTCGACCTCATAAAGTCATCCATAGTCTGGCAGTAATCCCTCACTCTGACAGGAGTTGATATTGGATGATTTTGTCCTCAGAAATGAGGAAAGTATGACCAATAAAAAATGCAGGGAAACATATGATTATGTCATGCTTACAGAGTCTCAAAAGAGCTCATGGTAATACATTTTTTTAAATCTGATGTGTGCACAAAATGGCTGTACCTTAAAGCTACAACAAATATGTCAACCAGAAGCTCTGCATTGTTATGTCGAACTGATTAAGCATTTCACTCTTGCACTATGGCCTCTGTTGTGACTTGTCACACATAATTTTTTGCCTTTTAGCCCTGAAGTTAAACATAAAATACTGGGTCTAGTTGGGGAAAAAATGTATATCAGACCTAGTGCCTGCAGCATGCCTCACAGTTCCTTGGAGCGACTTAGAGATATAGGCATTGCATTCTTGCAGTGAACGCTCATTACAAGGCAATATTGCTGGCATGCTACATTACTGCAATCATTCATCATAATAACAGACTCGAGGACAAAATAAAGAAGGTTTCGATAATCCTAGACTAGCAACAAAAAAAGTTTCAATTCTTGATCCTTGTCTATGTAGAATTAACCTTGGAAAGCTTTATTTCTTATGGTGTTTACATCAAGCGTAAATGTATATAAAGTTGTGTTATGAACTTACTATTGCACAGTATTTCTGACTAAACATGACAATGTCAGAGGTCTCATCAGCACGGCCTCATCAGCAGTGGAATGTTTCTTTCCAAAATGCTCCCAAAGGGTTAATTGTCATGCCGCTGGTTATGTGTGTGTGTGTGTGTGTGTGTGTGTGTGTGTGTGTGTGTGTGAGAGAGAGAGAGAGAAAATATGGACTTGTAAGAGTTAGGATTAATGCCCTTTAATAAAGGTCACTGGACCCAGCATAGCTGAATATCCTGGATGTAATTTTCATTCTTGAAATGAAAACAGCTGAAATGTCTTAAGATACGATCCGAAAATGACACAAACAAAAATTTACACAAATAATGTAGGACACAAATCACACACACGAAAAAAAGCCCCCACATTTCAAAGTGACACTCAGGCCAATAGCTCATAGACCTAAGCACAATGAAGGACCCTGATTTGAATATGGAGTCAAAAGGAGATTCTGGACTGGGTTAACTGCAATACCAGTCGACACTAGATAGCTATTAGCCACCATTATATACTGTATTTGTCACTAGTTTTGAAACGGCAAAAACGCGGGAGCGGACGGCAGGTAAACAACGCGGAAATGTGTATCTTTAGACAGCGTAGGTCGTGAAACAGGCAAGGGTCAGGCGATCGAACGAGCAGGACAAACAGGACTAGACAGGGACGTAATCGGTAACGTAAGCAAAGGTCGATATAAACTTGGACGTAGATTCAGATCAAAACGGCTTGGTCAGATCAAACCGGCTTGGAAACAAGTTCGCTAAGCGTATACTTAGCAATGAACCCAAGGCGAGTGATTCCTTAAATACTAGTGGAGGGTGTGTGTGTGTGTGTGATTGGCAACAGGTGTCTCAGATCAGAACTCCGGGGATGTTCCTGCGTGCGTGCGAGGTGCGTGTTGCATTCTGGGATCTGGAGTTCTGATCTGACGGAGCTGTGACAATATTGGATAGGTGCATTGGCTAGTACAACTGGATAGCTATTAGCCACCATTAACTAATATATGTAAGGAATAATTGACTCTTATTTTCCTAATAATTCAATTAACCGGAGTCATTTGTTTCACTTATACCACAGTTACCACACCTCAAGCTAACACTTCAATTGTTCAGGTTTATTTCAAGATATTTGTCAGGCTTTTGTCCGTAAAACGCTCTTGTATATGGAACTAATTTATTACGCGTCCCATCTAAAGCCTCCATTGCACCATTGAGAGACAGAGAGTGAGAGAGAGAGTGAGAGAGAGAGAAAGAGAGAGGGAGGGAGTTCACAGGGTTTTTTTCATTTCATGCTGATAATATAAAAATAAAACAATAAATATCAAAAGGCCTACTCAGGAGCGTAACCTGGCCTGGGTTTTTGGGGAGAACATTTTTCTTTAGGACTGAATAATTCTCCAATTGGAGCAGTTTGTCACTACGTATCTGAACGTCAGTAAAGGAAGACGGGTGTGTTGTGATTTTCTATCTTCAGTGAATGGGGAACAACCTCCTGGAAAACCAAGCAGTCTGGCTTCAAAAGCAGTCACTCCAAGGAGACTGCTCTGCTTTCCATCACTGAAGCCTTACGATTAGCAAGATCAAGCTCAAGATCATCTGTCCTTATCCTACTCGACCTCTCTGCTGCTTTCGACACTGTGAATCATCAGATCCTCCTGTCAACTCTCTCCAGCCTAAGCATCACCGGAACGGCTCTGCACTGTTTGGAATCATATCTTACAGGCAGATCCATCAAGGTATTGTGGAAAAGAGGGGCTTCTAAAATTCAGCAACTCACAACTGGGGTTCCCCAGGGGTAAGTTCTGGGTCCACTGCTCTTTTCTATTTATACTACATCTCTCGGGTCTGTGATTGAGTGTCATGGCTTCTCATATTATTGCTATGCTGATGACACCCAGCTCTATTTGTCCTTCCAGTCTGATGATCCACCTCTCTCTGCATGAATCTCTGCTTGCCTGTCTGTCATCTCACACTGGATGAGGGAACAACACCTTAAGCTTAACTTGGCAAAAACTGAGCTTCTCGTCATCGCTCCCTGCCCCTCAGTCAACCACAACCTCACTGTACAGCGCGCTCAAGCCACACTCAACCACACTCAAGCCAACCAGGACAGCCAGGAACATTGGGGTAACTTTTGATGACAGCTTGACCTTTACAGATCACATTTCAACAACTGTATGGTCCTGTAGGTTCATCCTGTACAACATCAAGAAAATCAGATCCTACCTCACCGAACAGATTACACAAGTACTAGTCCTGGCACTTGTCATATCAAAACTGGACCACTGCCATGCAGTACCCAGATCTCTGAGCCAACTCCATTAAAACCCCTTCAGATAATTTAGCACATCTCGTCTTCAACCAGCCAAAAAGGACCCATGTCACACCCCTCTTCATCTCCCTCCACTGGCTTCCAGTAGATGAAGTATCAAATTCAAGGCCTTGATGCTCATGTACAAGACCTTGTCTGGAACAGCACCCTCCTACCTCAACGCTTTCCTGAAGGCTTACGTTCCCTCATGCAATCTGCAATCGATTAATGACCGATGCTTAGAAGTACCTACTCAGCGTGGCTCAAGGTCCCTTTCCAGAACCTTCATACTAACTGTCCCTCAGTGGTGGAACAAACTTCCAACCTCAATCCAGACCACATAATCTGTCACTATCTTCAAAAAACAGCTAAAGAACCACCTCTTATATGAACACCTAACTAACCCCTAACCTGCCAACCCCACATTATCCTTAAAAAAACAACCAAAAACATACTCTGGCTCTTACACCTATACTCTGCGCACTTTGCTTTTCCAAAACTCAAATATAAATCTCTTATGGTAGCACTACTTGTATTATTCTCAGCTTGATATATAGCTTTGCTTGTATTTCCTCATTTGTAAGTTGCTTTGGATAAAAGCATCTGCTAAATGAATAAATGTAAATGAATAAATGCATTTTATCTTCAGTGAATACAGGAAAGGCCAATCAGACACGTTTTACAGGAAAACACATGGAAATACTCATGCCTTATTGGCTGACAGGTCTGGGGTTTTTTTTAACAGTAAATGGGTCGAAGTTGAAACACTAACATCCTCTCGTGCGAGTATAAAAACAAGGTGTGTAAATGTCTATATGAGTTCCAGGTTTTATGATAAATCCAACTTTTTGTCCAAATTTCACATTTTAGACAATTATCCCTCACATGCAAAAAAAAAATTGTGTGAAAACATGTATTTAAAAGAATGTTATTAAAAGCTTTTTGATGAAGAAGAATCTGGGCTCAGTCCCGGATGATTAACAGTCCAGTTAACGCCTGTGGGCCTACTTGTTCACAGGGTTTTTAATTTTTTTATTACTGCAGAAAATACAAGGAATAAATAAATAAATATTGATACTTATTTATCCACTTTTCTGTCTCATTACTGTGATCACATGTGCGCTCTCTCTCTCTCTCTCTCGCTCGCTCTCTCTCTCTCTCTTGCTCGCTCCCCAATAACTGCATATCAATCAATGGTTTAAGCCTCTGCTTCACCTTGTGACCTCATTACCACCTCGAGGGCCCATTATTTTTCTAATAATTCAATTATTTATGTCTGGAAAATAGACATTACCTGTCATTTTGTTTGTTGTTAATGTGTGTGCTGTGGTGGACAGTAGGCTAACTTTTCCGTTATTTCGTTTAACTTGGCGAAGTGATGTGTAGTTCTGTGAAGCACTCAAGGCTTGACTGGAACTACTTTAGCCATGCATTTACTGAAAAATTATAATAAAGTCAGCCAATCAGTATCAAGAATTCAACAGCGCTGTAGTATAAATATCATTAAGCACTGTTTGATGTTTAAGACTAGTTCCAAACTGTTCTTTTTAATATCAGGTGCAAATCTTTGACCCCGTGAACACTTTGAAGCTTTGAATATTTGGCTGAGAATGAAATTTATACAATTTCCATACCAGCCCAAATGTTCTTGATCAGCTAGGACATGCTTGGTGCCTGAAGTTTGCTTCACTGAAGCTACACAGGTAATGATGCTAACAAAGAGACACTGAGACAAAAAGGCTTAGACAGACAGGAGACAATTCAGCAGAAAAAAAACAACAACCCAAAAACAGTCCTCTATCCTGAAGACACACTTGTGGCAGAAAACGTACTGACTTTAAAAGAGTGCTGACACCCAAGAGTCCTTCTATAAATGACAAATAAATGCATCCTAACAGAAAGCGTCACCATATCTACAGGTCTTTGTCCTTGTTAAATAGCATAGATTTAACATCTGATCTGTTGATTAGATTATTCGGTGCATAAACCAAACAAGTGAAGAGTTGTTACTATTGAAACCATAACATAGAACAACTATAACGTATTAATCAACTCCTTCTGACAAATCAGAGTCGAAGAATTCAACAACGCTTTTGGCACAATACAAATTAATAAATTAAACACATGCACATGAGCTTGAGGTAGTACCGGAAACAGTCAAATGAAACAAGTAATTGTTGACAGAGATCATGTGAAAGCTGTGTAAAGATGATGTGTTGGTGGTAACGTTATATAGAGTTCTTAATGAGTTGGGAAAGCGCTGCAGGCGTTTAGAGATCTTGTGAGAAGAAGGGTTGAGAGTGTGGTGGTGGGGGAGGGGGTCTTTCTGAGGCACGCTAGGAGGTTGTTACATATGCTTACAGTTTAGCATTCTGCAAACTCCATATCTAAATCATCACACTTGCCAAACAATGCTGAAGTATTCAATGTGGTTTTTGATATTTTATGACCCTGGTATCTATAAAAACAAGAATAAAACAATATCACTTTGCAAAAAACAGTATGCCGTAGAGAATCAAGTCAGTGCAACTCCAGGAGTGCTAACCTGTTTTCCTCTCTAAATTTAAACACATGCAGCTCATTTACCTTATTTATTTAAAGGAACACTCCAGCCTGAAACATATTTAATATGTTTATACTAAAAAAATTGTGATGTGCTTGGAGATTCTGTGGCAAATTTATTGGTTTATTGCTGTGTTTTCGTTATTCAGGTTACAAGTTATCGGCCGTCTGCCATGCCGACATCACAGAGGGACGTTACTAGTGCAGTTACAATGATTTTTATAGGAGAATAAAAAGTACGTTTTCAAACACGAGTGATAATGAAAACAAAAGAGCAAGCACTTCTTTTCTCACTTGACATTGTCCAATTAATTCAGTGCATTCCACTGAATCAGCCCGAGACAGTGATGGTGCTTACTGAAATACAGACAGACAGCAGTAATTAGTGCTGAGACCTAGCTGTCCGAGATCTTTACTTTATTGAATGAATCACCGGGTATTGATCGCGCACTTCTTTTAAAGCTAATCAGTACCCTACACACATGCTGCAAGAGCGGAGAGGATATTTGATCTAACTAGAATATATTCCGGGATTTTTCCACTTACTTAATCAATTACTTATGTCTTATCCGATGGGTAACTGAGAGAATATCGATAGTGGGGAAGATAATGGAATGAAATGTTTCTGGGTCAGTGTTGGGATCACAGCTGTGATCTGTGTGACACAAATTTTGTCCTTAAAGATTGAATAAAGAGGTCTTTTCTATATAACATCTTGTTCATCAGGGATGTGTAACACTGTTCTAATGAAAGCATAAACAATTTATCCCATTAATTCTTAGAACATACCAGGAAAGGACTGTTCTTTAAACCATAAAATCTCACTGATAGGGAAACATGCTGTTGTAGATTCTATATACAAGAAAACCTTTAAAGGTTCCCCACAGAAGCTTTATCTTTATACTATGCTGACATGTACAGCTTTGGCTTTCAAACTTTTAATGAACTGAGTTCTAATGAAACATCTCTGGCACTTGCCTGTATTTATTATAAACAATTTCTTTAAATTTAACGCACTGAACAGGACCTGATAATATGTAAGGAATCCTCTTGAAAACATATGGCGTAACACAGGAATTAGCATAGCTCAAGTGCTATAATCAACAAAGACACTGCTAGTTAGAGTCTTTTTTCCCCCAGCATCTCAACCTACATATAAAAATAAACCTATGTATTAATGTATATATGTACGTATTTATAAACATCCTCTCTTGTCCTACTGTCATAAAATACAGAACAGTGAAACCAAATTGCTGCTAATCCTCAAACATGAAGTTCAATCGAGCAACTCTGTAGACTGGTACAGAATAAACACTATGATCAAAAACCAAAGTTGTTTGATATATAATGAAATGTTGACTATGCAAGCAGTGCTTTATGCACACATTAATCAAGACTATATAATCAAAACTTTCAGCAAACTAGTTGAGGGATATTAATTCACCACTGTGAGAAAATATTAAGCAATCACTAATTACATTTGGCAAAACCATCAACAATTTGCTTAGATTTGTTGGAAGACAGATTGTAGCATTAGCCCTGTGGTTACATCCGTGCTTGATGGATGTATCTTCTGTTTTCAGTGCCACAAACCTTTCATATTGCATTTTCACATTTTGTTAAGCTGAGCAGTGTCATCAAGCCCTGCTTTGAAAAGTCTGCAGAATCCTTCTTCCTATTTCGCTCTCACACCCTCCAAGGTGAGATAGGCATTCTAATCTTACTCTCAGATGTTGTTATGTGTGGGGAATAGGAGAGAAACGGCATAATGAATCTGAGATGTGCAAATTTGCTCTAACATAGCAGTGCAAAACAGAACATAAGCAGTGGATGTGGAAAGCCTTCCATGAAACCTTTGAAATTTTTCTGCATGAATTTCTCACAATAGGTTTCAGTGAATAAACATTCATATCATTCAATAGCTTTACAGTCAAGGTCACTGATGGAATATATATACGTGAACCGTAGTGAGGGGGTGGATTTCGGGTTTGAACCCCCTGCTTCCTGAAATATTTTATGGTAGGTCCAAATTCTTATTCAGGGGTGGTGAACATAAAACACACACACACACACACACACACACACGCACGCATACAGCACATCTGATTATATACATATATATCAAATAACACTGTTTTGCACAATAATTGTGCTATACTGATGCTCATGAAAGGTCATTAAAGTCATCATTATGATTCTATATTCTGTGCCAAACATCAAATGAACACATCCCTTAGTCTGTTTAATCAGACTTGTAGGTGTGCATTTCTCTCGTTTCTGTTTGAAAGCTGGCTAGCTGCACTCAGAGCTCAGGGTTATCAAAGTTAAGCTAGTGAAGTACTAGAGGTCTAATGCATGGAAAGGAAGATCTTTTACGATCATTTTAAATAAAGAGATTAAATGTCATTTACCCCTATTGCTTGCATGTTATTTGAATCATGTTCAGTGTACCTGTCCTAATGGTATTCCATGGTAATGCTATTACAGTAATATAGCAAGACTGGTTTATTCTAAATCATCCCTTAAATGGTTAAATAACAAATCTGTCAAATCCCAGCTCCTACTGACTAGCATTCACCCAACATGCAGGAGCACATCATACTTCTCAATTTAATTTTACAGATCAGATGATGATTTCATTTTGTATTTTTTCCCATCAGACTAAACTTAATTCCTGCTACGCCACAGTCGTTAGACAATTTTTGTAACGGTGTTCAGAAATACAAATTTGTAAGTATTAAAAATGGAAGATACCATAGCTTAGTAAAAAAGTGATTAGCCGTTAAAAAGTGTACTAAAGCTGTTATGTACTAAATCTTGAAATGGTAATATCACTTGCTGGCAAGGCAACATTGGCTCATGTAGTGTTAGTGAGAGCCAAGGCCAAAGCTGAGACACGTATAGTAAAATTGTTGAGAATGCTTTGGATTTCTTTCATGTGGAAATTTGTCATAAAAATCAAATGCTGTCTAGGCACAAAAACACGTTGGTGATGAGTATAAACAAAATACAAATCTTGGGACCATGCTCATTTGGTCCCAATACCGACAACCGATACCATTTGATGTTATGTGACAGAAGCCTAGTGTATGTTGCTACGCTAATGAACAGACAACGTGAAATTACAGTGATCTGGACATATGTCACTATTAATGGTGGCAATCAAAGCAAAGCAGAAAATACCAAAAGATGGAATTAAAGCATCTTCCTACAATACAACTAACCTGATAAAACATCTTAAACACAGGAGGAGCTCTCTGTGCAGCACATGACAGCAAACAATGCAGGCAATCTGAGAAAAAATGTCCACAGGCCACCCGTAGTGAGGGAACACAACTTTTACGCAGCATAATGTTCGGTCACTGACAACAAGGGATCTGACACAATGTAAACAAAAACATACTTTATTTTAAAAAATGCTTTTCCGAAGTGAAAAACCTGCCTCTCTCCCCTGAAGTGCTACTCGATCCAAGGTAACTAGTGTAGCTAGCTAATAAAATTAATGTAAAATCAGTTAACAAGAAATTAGTCTTGTACTGCATGTGCACTGACTCGTGTGCAACCATAACAAATAAGCAAATAATATGCATTTAAATGTTTAGTGATGCCCTCAATGAATACTAAAGACCTATTCACACCACGTGTCAATGAAAACAGCATTCAATTCCATTTTATTTATTTAGTTTTTTAGTTTTTCCCTCATGCCTAGCTCTCAAATTAGGCTTATTCCATTAATTATTCAACATAAAACAGCCCATAGCTCCCTCAAAACAAATGAAACCACAATAAAATGCAAATTCACCTACTCATAACTTATAACTGAATGGTAGAGTTGCCAAAAGAGATTAAAATCGAAGTGTGTTGTCGCTCTATCTCCTGCCAGTAGCTCATATGGAACGCAGCAGACACACATCCAGTATCAGTACGAAAAAACATGTACGCGATCTCATACCCAGTCTAAATGAATAAAAATGAATAAAATATAAATATCCTGGCATACAGTCTATCTCAAGAATGAAAAACATTTTTTTAGAAACATGACTTCATGCATATAGACACAGCATATCAACATAAATATCAAAACCTAGATTGCTTTGAAATGTAAGAACAATATCACGACAGGGTGTCCCAAAAGTCTCCATACATAGGGGAGATGAAGACTTTTAAGCAAAATGTCTTAGTTTATAACTTTTTTAATTTATAAAAAATTTATAAAAAATGTATCAAAAATGTAAAAAAATACTCTGCACTCATGGATATCAAACAGTTACAGACAAAACATAGGTTTATCAAAAACATCTTTGTTAAATATGTGTGTGCAACAATTATTGGCACCCTTTAGTCAATACTTTGTACTACCTCGCTTTGCCAAGATAACGGCTCTGAGTCTTCTCCTATAATGCCTGATGAGGTTGGAGGATGCATGGCAAGGGACCTGAGACCATTCCTCCAAACAGAATCTCTCCAGATCCTTCAAATTTTGAAGCACATGCTGGTGGACTCTCCTCTTTTGTTCACCCCAAAGGTTTTCTATAGTTTTAAGGGGACTGGGATGGCCATGACAGAACCTTGAATTTGTGGTCAGTAAACCATTTTTATGTTGATTTTGATGTATGTTTTGGATCATGGTCCTGCTGGAAGATCCAACTACGGCCCATTTTAAGCTATGTGGCAGAGGCAGTCGGGTTTTCATTTGAAATCTGTTGATATTAGTCCATGATATCATGTATCCTCACAAAATGTCCAAGTCCTCTGGCAGAAAGGTTAAAGAGCCACCACCATATTTAGCCATGGACATGATGTACTTTTCCATATGGCTACCTCTCTGTGTGCAGCAAAACCACTTCTGGTGTTTATTGCCAAAAAGCTCCTTTTTGGTTTCATCTGACCATAGAACCCAATCTCACTTGAAGTTCCAGTAGTGTCTGGCAAAGGTTGCTTCAGAATGCAGTTTTGGAGACTTTCTGACCCCAAGATGCAACTAACTTCTGCAATTCTCCAGCTGTGATCCTTGGAGATTTTTTGGCCACTCGAACCATCCTCTTCACTGTGCATTGAGACAATATAGACACACGTCCTCTTCCAGGTTGATTCATAACATTTCCAGTTGACTGGAACTTCTTAATTATTGCCTGATGGTGGAAATGGGAATTTTCAATGCTTATGATATTTTCTTAAAGCCACTTCCAATTTTGTGAAGCTCAACAACCTTTTGCTGCACATCACAGCTATATTCCTTGGTCTTACCCATTGTTAACCAATGAGTAAGGGAATTTGCCCTATATTTATCTCCTTTAAAACAGGAAGTCATGGTTGAACAATTTCCTTAAAATGTAAAATATCAATGGGAATATACTTCAAATATATGTTTCTCATATGAATTCATAAGGGTACATATTTTTTCAGATAGCCTTTAAGAAAGTCTTTCACAATAAAGAAGGTATTGAAATCATTCTCATGGCTGGATCGGGAAGCTTTCTCAAGGTCGCGATAAAGTTCAACAGGAAACATGGCAAACACATCACACACATAACACTATTGCCAAACTTATTAACAAATTCAAAAATACTGGAAGTGTTGCGGACCAACCAAGAAGTGGAACTCCATCATTATCCACTGACGAAGGCACCACTGACTTGGTGCCTGCAAACATAGTCCCCTCTGTATGGAGACTTTTGGGACACCCTGTAGAATATATCAAGGAAAGGAAGAAAAATGTACAGTTAAAGGAGCAAAGTGAGTTTGAATGTTGCCCCCAGTGAACTCACTACCAACATATTAGTCAAGACCTATTTAGAAATCACATCTTAAAAAGTTTGTAGATGTATATCTCTGCTAACACTGCAAGAGCTAATCGTGAAGAAGGTCTGAAATGAATGTTTCCAGGATGCGAGGAGTCCACAGAATACACATGAATGAAATAGATGAAGAAAATAAGCAGGCAGAGCTAAAAAGCAGCAAATATGAAGGAGGAAATGAAAAGGGAAAAAAGGAAAAAGTGCAAGACCCTCTTTTGCAGTAGTTTAAGTATGATCCACAGTAAAGGAAGATGAAATGGAGCAATGATGACTGCCAAGGAATTAAGTCATTACAAACAATTCACTTCTATAGAGCGCAAAAAGAAGACTGTGTCGACTGATTAGAATTTGTTGATAACCATTAGAGAGGAATCAACCGTTAAAAAGAAGTTGTTAGGTGCCAGTGCAAATGAATGGAACTGAAATGAAGGGTGTTTTTTTAAAATACTTTACATCATCTCCTCTCTCATCACAAGAGATGGGGAAATAGTTTGTTCGCAAGAAAGGAAGAAACTCACCGTTAAAACTGACATTGCGGATGTAACCCAGCAGTTCCTTGCCGTCAATGTTGCTCATGCGGGAGCAGAGTCCTGGGCTTCCGGAGCACAGGTCTCTGTGCATGCGGTGAAGAGCATGAGCCATGGCCTAAAAAAAAACAAAAACCACCAACCCCATTTTTTTTTTTTTCCCCCCCCCCCGCGCCCCCCCCTTTTTCCCCCCCCAACACAACACAAAATATACAGTTAGTTAAAACAAAGATAAAAACACAGAGAAACAAAAGTCAAGGCAGAACTATAATGATGTAGCAGTAAAAAGTGCAGAGAGGTACAGACTGGTACTGTAGAAAGAAGACTTGGCTGAAGAAATGAACAACAAGAAATGTTTTTAGCTCTGTACCTGTACGCTAGGACATTTTCTTATGGAATATACTGTATAACAAAATATAGTGCATAGACAGTCCTTCTCAAGTCTGAGAATATTTACCTGATAATTCATTCATTAATTAATTTTCCTAAGTTCGCACCTCCTGCATGTATTGTTGAGGATAGAAAGGAAAAATTCCTACAACCAAATCCACAACAAGAAAAAGTCTAGCACTAATCTGCTGTATATTTGCAATTGTTTAGCCTGTCTCTTGTTTCATTTCCAAACTGATTCTATTCTCATTATGTTTAATGATGAATTTCAGAAAATATTTGTGTGTGTGTGTGTGTGTGTGTGTGTGTGTGTGTGCGCGTGTGTTGATCTGTCTTGTGAAGTAGAAATATTTTCTTGTATGCTATTAAGCTGATTTAATTTTATAAGGAGATTAGGCAAAACTTGCTTGTCAATCATCTTGATTATTTTTTGCTGTGTCTTGCATAGAACCAGTGTGTTGTTATGCAGACGTATTTTGATTTATTTATTATTCAGAGCATCTTTGAAATGACATAAAACACTTGAGTTTAAGCGTTAGACTGAGCCTAATTAAATGTGTTAGCTGTGGATTCCTCTGAAGTTGATGAAATGGTGTTGGTTGCTTGTAATGGCGGCTCCTCAGACTACTCATAAGCAATATCGCATTGTATTGGTATGAATGAATCAACAAATATACACTAAGGAATAGCACCATTATTCATCCAGGGTCTCTCTTTCAGCTTGTGTTGTTAACAGATAACAGAAACATCACTGTAACTATACTCTATGAACACAGAAGCTTAATGGAGAGACATACATAAAAACCTGTCTAAAATTAATCATCAAATCGCACATTGCCCTAAACAAGAGAATGAAACAATTTTATTGAGAGTATATTGAAGAATTGAAGAGTGTATTTTGTAATGTTCAGGAGAATAAAAATTTATAATATTTTTCTTTCTTTCTTTTTCTTTTTTAACTGTAATAACATTACCCATCTGCTTTGTTCATTGCTGACCTTTAGACAAGACCGACTGGTCACAAGGTGTTTCATTTTGTCTAACAGCATGGCACTGACATATTATATTTATATTAATGCGCTTGTTCTAATACGTCATTATTTCTATAGTAACGAGACTTGAATGGCAGATGCTCAGTTTAATCTAAGACTAATAATACACAGTTTAATAATTAAAAAAAAAAAATTTTGTATTTAACAAAGAAAACATCTAATTGACGAAGCCTCAGGAGTAACTTTTCTGCCTTGGGAAAGTTTTCCAGACAGAAGAGTTTGCGCTTTGTGCAATTTTTATTTGTCTTATTAACTTCAAGAGAGGGCTAGAGAGGGAAGGACTGTTTAAAGCTGTTATAACGTAAGTGATAACAGAACTCCTTTGTCTCATGGATATTTCACAATATTAAACATAACTATAAAGGATTAAATGCATGACATTTGACATGACAATGTCATTCTTCAATATATAAAAAATAATTGATGGCAAATTGCTATGGCATAAGAGGAATAGAACTCTTTAGGACATCCTGTTATAGGAAAATTATTACATTTCCATAACAGCACATCCCAAAGTGTTTTATTCCTTATTTATCCAAGCCGAGTTTTTTTTTCACTCTTGCTTTATTTTACCCATAATCCTCATGATTGAAAGAAAAAAGAGACTTTGTTGAACCCTTCATTGTGTGAAAAATCAAACAAATTAGGAGTGTGAATAGGAACAAAGCCTATAGATTGAGGAATTTAATGGGAATGCCATTCTTAACACAATTAACATAACATTCTCCCATTCTCTCCTCTTCAAAAGAAATATGTAAATGATAACACTCCAATAGGATGTAAGAGATACAAGATTTTTTCATTATCTTAGTGATGAGTGATATAATGCATGACCGGCAGCTTAATCAGTGAAACTTGGAGCTCAATTAGCCTTCACTTAGAGAGCTAAACTCAATTTGCCCTCACTGCTTTGTCTCTCACTGCTTCTTTTGTGGCAGAGCAGATGGACATTGCTCTGTTGCAATTTGATTAGAAAATTAGATACATGACAAATTAATTAAAGAGATAATACTTTATGATCAGATTAATAAAGGAAAATTGGTCTGCTTTAGAGAAAAGGGGTTAATATATATATATGTATATATACATATATATATATATATATATATATATATATATATATATATATATATATATATATATATATATATATATATATATATATATATGCGCACCTGAATATAAGCCGCACCCGCTAATTTTAAGAAGAAAAACTATTTTGTACATATATAGGCCGCACTTCTCTATAAGCCGCAGGTGTCCACGTTGTAACTGTCATGATTCGTGACGTAAACGAAGCAGGACGGATGCAAGTGCAGTTAGGACGAGAGCTTTTATTGAAACAGAGGAGAGCAGACTCAAGAGAAACAAGAAACACAAAACATGACCAACTCAATGAACTAAGCTAAATAAACCAACTAACCTAAACATTAACTATGACATGAAACAAAGACTCCATATCTATACTCTATAAACCACTTCTACATCTATATTCTAAACTAAGTCTATACAACTCTAAGCTATACTATCCGCTACTAGGCTATAAGCTATGCTACAAGCTACTAGGCTATAAGCTACTAGGCTACAGGCTAAGCTATAAGCTATGCTATAAGTTAGCCTTGACATGAACTCAGACATGGCTAGGAAACATGAACAAGAACTAAGACACATGGCATGAACAAAGACTCTTAACTATATTCGCTATCTAATTCTAACTCTATATCTAATTACCCGCGTTGTGTGTCATGGCTCCCGGTATATATACACACCAGCCAAACTGCTAACAGCTGCAGGCGATACCAAAACACACGTGACTCGACAACACATGACACGAAGCGCAAAACGACTGATCTGAAGAATGTAGTGTGAGCGCGTTAGATTTAATTCGAACAGTTATATTGGTTCACTGTGACCTGTTGGGTAATTTCATTTGTTCATGTGACGAGGCTAAATGTTTTGGTGGCATGAAACTTGTTAGCCCGTAAAAATCCATAAATTAGCCGCATCATTGTTTAAGCCGCAGTGTTCAAAGCGTGTGAAAAAAGTAGTCGCTTATAGTCCAGAAATTACGATATATATATATATATCCTTTAATGATGCCCCAATTTCACAAACGTTGAAAAGCTTGTCAGCATAATGGCAGCAGAACATCGACCAATAACAGCCAATTGCCTAAGTTGAGTTTGCTGATTTGTTTTAAGATTAATACAGTGTGGTTTTTGAAGGTTCTTTTGGAAATAATATTTCACTGAAAAGCACTGATTTATTAATTAATGCTTTATAACTTCTACTACATCAACACTGTTATTGCAAAAACTAAGTAAACTAAAAGACAAAATTCAGTTGATGTTATGCATTCCCTTATACACTGGATGTGGAGAGGAATATAAAATCAAGTAAATTCCATGCATTGCTTTTCACAAACTGTCAGATTTTCAAAAATCTCCAATAACCATTAAATTAGTCATTCAATAAATTGTTTGCTAAAAGCTTTGAAACTGTCATATGAATCATAGTGCAGAAGGGTGTCAAGTACCCAAGTCCATGCATCTGCATTCAGCAAGATCTGTGGAGTACAGTCATTCTGAAATGACACAAAGCCTCTGCCATTATCATGCAGCAGAATAAGCAGACACAATGACCCACTCAAAATGTTCAAGAAAAAATATTCTCTTACTGATCTTAGGAACACTTTAAAGAGCACATATGAACAGAAAAAGAAAAGCCATCATTGTTACACAGCACATCACTTCTGAGGAATTACTGCCGTTACATTGAGTCAATACAATCTTAAGCCGTTTACAAATCCAAATCATGCAACAGAATAGTAGACAGAGTATCAAATCAAAACCAACAGCAAAAAGCTAATGCAAGCAACGTAGATAAACAAAGCAGAGATCAATACCACAACAGCCAACAAAATAATTTGGCTAAAAAAAGCACAAAGGGATACATGATGGCAATGGCAAAACTTCATGAAGTGATATGGTGAGAGTGATCGTATTTGATGGGTGTCTTGGAAAAAATTTAGACAGTTTCTACTATAAATAGATATATATATTTCTGAAAATGTCAGGCTTTACTGAACTGAATTAGGTGTTGCATTTGCTCCTCTCTTGCATTTTAAAGCCTGTTTAAATCAAGTGCGAGAATGTAGGATATCGTTGAAAAAAACAATATTATTGCCAAACTACAAAGAATTATAAGTTCACAGTGGGAAATGAGATTTCACTTTGATTAGCTACATCAGGAACCTTCACGCTTGTCCACACAGGGCAGGTTTAGTTACAGGCTTTTATTCCAACCAGGTAGGAGTCACACCTATTTCCACTTGTTTAATCAGTTTATCTTGGGCTCCAATCAACTATCGAGTGTGTCTCCTATTCGGCCGGAATGAAAGCCTGCAGCCAGCCCTTTGCGGATAAGATTGAAGACCCCTGATCTACATCATCCACATCAGTCTCTGTCTCATCACAGTAGATAAAAGTCAGTCACTGCATTTAAACACAAGTCTCATCATCGTCCATTCAATCGACTGATCTCTGTTCACACTACTCTAGGTGGGGAAATAATCACTGATTAATGCACGTAGATCTGTTGACTGACTTTCTTCTTTTATTAGGTCATTTAAACAGTTAGAAATGTGTTTGGTGTGTAATATGATGATTTGATGAAGCAGGAGCATTGCAGACATTTTTCAGAGATGGCATCTAACAAACTCATGCTGATTGTGTTTTTTAGCTTGGTGCCTGGAAGCATTGGACGTGACAGTTACATCTGTCAACTTATCTGTCAATAAGACTTGGACAGGGAGCATTTCAACAGTTTGGTATAAGAAAACAGGTGTGTATATGTGTGTGCAAAAGGGCATTGTATAATAGACTGCTGATGTGCTGCTGTGTTGACAGAACCAATGTTAATCAGGGAAAACTGGTTGACATATTGTGTTTACTGCCTGTTTGGCACCAGTTTATGGATCCTAACAATATCTGTCAACCCAGAGAATCTTTTCATGGTCTCTTGAGTATGTTACTGATTCATTTGGGCCGACTTAGTTTTGTTAGCTTGATCTTTTGCCAATGCTGATCATGATGCCTCTCACTCAGGCAGCCTTAACTTACTTGGGAATGCAGTAACTGACAATTTCTCTGAGCTCTCTTAATGACTTCTTCATTGCCTGCATTAATAAATTAAACATTTATGGTTTCCATAAACAAAGAAGTGCTCAATTATGAGAAAGAGTGGCTAGTGAAGCCGTGTGTTTAGAAGTGTTTCTGTGGTGTCTATAGCACAGGATACAGGCGGACGATGCTGTATTTCGTTCCTCCATGTGTGTTTTCTTCATATTAACAGGCAATGTAAATTAGGCCTCAGATTTGAACCTGATGATAATATTACCCTGTTTTCTAGCAGTATAGCGAGTCACTTAAAGGAAAAGTAAGAGGACAGGGAAATATTTCTGGGGTAAGATGCGTGACACAGCAGCCTTTTGTTTGACATTGCTTGAAGGCAGGCATACTCTCTCATCAAGACTTCATTGTACGGAGGTTCTGATAAAATGATACATGATATTACTGTAGCGTGATTGTATCAGTCTGGAATATCACATATCATTCTAGTGGAAAATGCAGGGTATGAATGTAATGATTATACATGAGTAATGTTTCTCGGGTTGGTAAACAGGGAAAATGGTAAACATTTTGCTCATTTCTCTTTCTATATTGAATCATTCCTGCAGGACAGGAGAGTTAGAAGAACAGGTGTTTTAGTCATTGTTTCACTTGACAGCATACATCCATTTCTGCATGGCTCAGTGTCTTGCGGTAATATTAGGCGAGAGAGAAAGTAGAGAGTGAGCCATCAAATTCAGCTGAAACGGAGAGAAGGCACTGAACAAAAGATCATGCAATATTTATAGCAATTTTGTTATTTCCCCAAAAAGCATGGCTAGCGGTGTGCTTGACGAAATGCCTTAGAGTGCCCTCCACTTAGCAGTCATCTTTGGCTCACTAACAGTCCTTCCCTTGACACCCATTTTGCTCTCAAATAAAGGGCACAGAGCCATTAGAGGAAAGGCTAGTGGCCAGGACCAGAGTGAAAAAAACCCGCACTAACAATAGGCATTTTTGTTTAGATGCCTATTGATATGGAAATCAGACTCACGCTAGCAAAAGAAAAAAATAGGGGGGCACTAAATGGGTCACATATGCCAACAGTCAATGCAAACTTTCATGTGAATGTAATAACTTTTCAGAGAATGTGTACAAATATTTCTGGCCATTAGCCTCAATTTGAAAACACTGAGTTAATAGCTTTTGAATAAAATGCTACTATGCAGTGGAATAATAATGCTCAACGATGCATAAATCTCCAATCAAATATTTATAAACCCTGTCCAACTGTGCCTCTAGTGTATTGTCTCTCAGATATTGAATATGAATAGATATGGCCATTTGTCCACTGTTTTATGAAGCAAGGCCATAGCCTCTGGCATTTTCCAAGTCTAGGTGTGTTGTATGCTCAATTACTGTGATGCATAAACAGTACAGGTCACTATTATAAAATATCCTCTCAACTGATTTAATGGAATTCTACTTTCTGACCTCACCTAACAGCAGTGCTTGCAGTTCTGCTGGACAAGGCAGATGCAAATATCCAATTTTTCAATTCTGTGAGGGCAGGAAGCGCACATTATTATGCATATGGTATTTTACATTACTATATTTCTTTTTTCCTTAATTTTTCCTAGTCATATGCTCATTCTCTGTGCAAAGTCTGCCTGATTTAATGTCAGACTGAATGGTAAAAATCGATAAAAGCAAGGAGGCTTGTTTTCTTTCTTATTTGGGTTTAAAGCAAAACATTTTGTAGTCAGATGTTACCAGAACTATAGATATGCGTATGAATCCAAACCACTCGTCTGTCAGTAAGTACTGTATCTACTGATCAGGACATTTTCCTTTCTCTGTCATTTTATTTGTATTGACAGAGTCTGATACTTGTTCTAAATTAAGTTATGTACACACATGGGGACACTGAGGCACATTTTCCACCACACGTGTGGAAACATTGAAACACAAGAGGATGAGCAATATTCGTTCATAATCATTATTTGCTTGTGACCTCACTCGACATATTTTTGCTCAAGTGTAAGTTCGCCTTAAGCCTATAGTTGACACATGACTCACTGAAACTCTAGAAACCAAGTTCTTCCCTTTCACTATTTACTGAAAGGATTACAAACTGTACGAAACAAAATAAAGACAAGGTCAAAGACTAGTGTGCTCCCTCAGGTCTATATCTTCATCAAATACCAAAGCGGAAGTGAAAGTTATGGTCCTTTATTAAAGTGTTACCTAATCAGAGGGGAGCAAGTGCTTGAGGCAATCACCCAACACATCTATAATATTCTACATGGGAGACACGTATATAACAAACAAAGG
The DNA here is from genome assembly GCA_012411365.1 of Ameiurus melas. Taxonomy (NCBI): domain Eukaryota; kingdom Metazoa; phylum Chordata; class Actinopteri; order Siluriformes; family Ictaluridae; genus Ameiurus; species Ameiurus melas. Next base: position 16,778,833 of record CM022764.1, on the reverse strand, counting down.
CGCAAAAAAATCACCAACACACAGCAACAACATGTATTGACAAAATACTTGATTAATTTTCCTTTAAAATATGATGCGTTAAACAATGAGACAAATGTGTAATACTATATTTCAGGCTTTTCCTCATAAAGTCCACATAGTACTGTGATGCACATATTTTGCCCATTGTCATGGATTTTAGGCCGAATTGCCTGCTCAATCTAGATATCAAATTCTCTGACACTGACCTTCAGTGGGAATTCTTAGCTGGTAATTTATTCTAGGTAGGCCTTTAATATTTATATATCAAACAGCACCAACATGACCTATCCATTTTCTACACTATTTATGTTTTCATCTTAAGTTTGCATTTCAAACTTGCACTAAATAAAGCCTAATTAATTTATGTAATCTACAAACACTGCAGCTGACACTGAGGTTTTGCAGGACTTCTGCTGTACGGTTTCTCCATTCAGGAGGACCTGCTGTGCTGCAAGCCCCAGGCTTCCCATATTGCTGCTGTGTTATTAACTTTGTGTCATGGGGTTATACCTGCTCCTGAATGCAAACCATATCACTGCTCCCTATTATTGGGAACATCTTATATAATGTGCATACCAGTATCTCAGTCCATTAGCCTTAAATGCTTTACCTAACAAATGATTTTCACTCAAAATAATAATAATCATAATAATAATAATAATGATAATAATAATAATGTTCCAGTTTCTGAACTACTTATCCTACATAGGGTTGTGGGGAGCCAGGGGCCCTTCCCAGGGGACTTGGGGCACAAGGCAGGGGGCACCCTGGACAGGGTGCCAACTCTTTGCTGGGTACAATCACGCATACACACACACACACACACACACACACACACAACACACACACTCACACACTACAGTCAATTTAGAGATGCCAATCAGCCTACAATGCATGTCTTTGGACTGGGGGAGAAAACCGATGACACCCACACAGCACAGAACTCCGTGCACACATGGCTGAGGTGGGAAATGAAACGCTCAACCCCCGGAGGTGTGACGCAAACATGCTAACCACTAAGCCACCGCGCCCCAGTTAACAAAGTCTCTTTCAGTACAAGAAGAATACTTTTATAACAGTGACGGTAAAAATCAAATAAAGCTAAATATAATCAATAAGTCATTCTGAGCTAATCGAAGTAGAAATTTGGAGCCTAACGTAACACAGCTGTATACAGCACATTTATTACTGAATGTCAGGCAGCAAATAAAGCTTAAGTGAACGAATAACAGATGTTTATGCTCTGTGCACACCCAGGTATATTCCATATGACAGTTAATTTGTGAGATTTTTCTCTCATCATTAGACTGACACATCTTATAAGATTTGCCCTATTTGCAGACATCTGGCATATACAATATACAATATGTGATGTAAAGTGCTGAGTGCAATATAATGAATGCAGCACCAAAGCAAAATTGCACTTCCTGCTCCCTGTCAGCTCGGTGGTTCTGCTCTGAAAACACGTACCAGCATCTGGCATTCCAATAACATAAATTTTCATATATTTGGGGTACTTGGATTGATAACTGGCACAGATGCACACAAATTTATATTCAACACACCTACACATACACAGTGCTGTAAACCCAAGCACAAGCAAGTCACAAGTGCTGAACAGATGTTCAGAGGCTTTCTTTCTCTAATCTCTCTCTCTCTCTCTCATCCTCGATCTCTCTATCTCTCTCAGGTGCTGATCAACCAGAGGTCTCGATGAATCAGCTCTCTGTTCTGCTGTATGATTACTCCACAGACCTAGACAGGCTCTGATAAAAATGAATTTACCCAGTTCTCCCGAAACTCAATCTCAACCTGATAATACAATCAGTTCGATCCACCGCTGCCTTCATTTTGCAGAGGTTTAGAGAAGTGTTCAAAAAAATCTTTCTTACTAGTTAAATGTAAGAAGTTGACCATGTCATTTCAGTTTGGCTCACTATATATATATATATATGAAATGGAATAATGAATCCCTGAACAAAGGGGGGGTCGGGGTTTCAATATTAAAAGTAACAGTCTGTATCTGGTGGCCTCCAGCTGCTTTAAGTACTACAGTGCGTCTCAAATTGAGTGCGTCTCAGTTCTTGCTGTGAGATGTTACTCCACTCTTCCACCAAGGTATTTGCAAGTTCTTCATCATGTCTTGGGAGGGTACACGCACGGTTACACTTCATTTTCCACTGCAAGGACGATCAGCTATCCTTCCTGTCTCCCTGTAGCACTGTCTTAGGTGTCTTACATTACAGACATTGCAGTTTATTGCTCTGGACACATCTGCAGTCCTCATGCCTCCCTGCAGCAGGCCAATAGCATGTTCACGCAGGTGAGCAGGAACCCTAGGCATTTTTCTTCTGGTGTTTTTCAGAGTCAGTAGAAAGGTCTCTTTAGTGTCCTACGTTATTGTAACTGTGACCTTAATTGCCTACCGCCTGTAAACTGTTAGTGTCTCAAAGACTGTTCCACAGGTGCATGAGCAATAATTGTTTATGGTTCTATGAACAAGCATGGGAAATATCGTTTAAACCCTTTCCAATAAAGATATTTAAAGCTTATTTGGATTTAACAAAATTATCTTTAAAATACAATCTCGTGATAACATTTCTTTTTTTTTGCGGAATGTATATACTTTTTTAAATCTAGTTGCTTAACATGTCTGGAGGATTTGCTAAAAGTAGCTGTGTCCTGAAAAAAAAAATCCCAGAATCAGCTAGGATTATTTTCTTTTGTACACTCGAGAACTCTGTAGTCAGCACATTATAGCACTCTGCAGACAACTGCTCAATGTATCGAAGTCTTCACTCTGTGTGTGTGTGTGTGTGTGTGTCTGTCTCTGCTATATAGACTTAACCAGACTGAATTTCTCACTGTCCGTTTGTGTTACATGACAAAAAAAAACATTTTTTCCACGCTTTAATGATATCCTGTTCTGAACAGCTACATGTAGTTTGGAGAGAGAAACAGCGATAGAGAAATGAAAGAGAGAGAGAGAAACAGAGACAGCTGGGGACTGGTGTGCTGCATCCACAGCTATGTAATTATTCTTGTTATGTCAAATAACCATGCCAGAACAATAACCACACAATCACAAAAGAGGCCCGGACGTTCATTGCTCTCTGCAGCGCTACTGATGCAAAAAGAAGAACAAGGGGGAGCGTGAAAGCAAGCAATTCATGATTATAAAGAGGGAGAGCTCATTTCTCTGCCTGGTGTGTAAACTGAGCTGCAGTATTTCCCCATTTAAACAAGAAGAACTGAACAATGATGTTCTTTCCTTTCAAAGCTTTTGTTTGTGCAAAACATACATGGATGGCTTCTATATATGTGACCTGTTTCTGTGTTTTCTGAAGGTTTAATGTTAATTTCTAATATTCTGCTGCCTAAATAAATATAAAATACAGATAAAATTCTGTTCCTGAGTAATCATCCTGAGTATGACTGAACACTGAAATGAACAGTGATGAAGTACAGACTCATCTATAGAGACCCAGACAATCTTAGCTGGCTAAATAGCAGAGAATATGCCAACAGTGCAAAGAAAAAAACATACGCACACTTCCTTATAGAATGTCCAATATTCAATGAAATATAACAGCTTTACAAAAAGTAAAGAACATCTCGATTCTAGATAAATTACACCTGTTAGGAGAACACAAAGAGTGCTTTATACTATCAGCACAGTACATCCTCACCTGCTACCCTCAGAGGGAGAGACCTCACACACACACACACACACACACACACACAACACACCTGTCTTACTATCCCTGACATAATCATTAATGCAGCTAATTAATACTATGCCTACACGTAAATCTAACCTTAACCTCAGCAACCAAATAAATCTTTTTGGCCTTGTTTCTTTTAGCTGTCATACATAAGTTTTTTCAAACCATATGCAGACCCTTTAGATACATATTTTTTTATTACTTTCTCTGTCATTTGAATTTGTACTTGTTCTAAATATGTAAATATTAAAATGAGTAATAAGTAAATAAGTAAATGGCTTGTCAAGCTGTAAGAATACACCTGGGGGGAATACACCTTTCAGTTCTAAAACATTTTCTGTTGATGACCAAAATTATAGAAATTATTATTTTTTAAACAATATATAGCCATATATTTTGACTGTTGCACATTGCAGATGATTTCAGAGGTTAAACAATAGCTTTCAAAATAGGCTTTTAAAAAGATAAGATATATCTTATACAAAAATATATTTCATTTTAATTTGGGATGTAGAAGGTTCGTAAAGAAACGCATTCCATTGAAAATGGCAAATAGTCCAGAAGGCAACGACAATCACTATAATGATTTAATAATGATTTTTATTAAATTACAGTAAAGGTCTCAACCAATTTAAACAGCCTTAAATTGATTGTACATGCATGTGAACACTGTGCAAGAAAGGGTTAAATAAAAAGCTGCAGCTACTGTAAATAAATAATTAAATAAATAAATACATAAATAAATAACAGTTCCCAGTCAAAACATTTGAGGTGACATTTGCTCCCCACCAAAATAAACACATACCCCACCCCGTGATACTGACAGACACATACACACTATCCGCCATCCTTATTGTTTTGTCGACCTATATATCTATTTATTCTTCTTCTTTTTTCTTCCTTATTAGCATTGCAATTTTTTTAGTTTTTTAGTTTAGTTCTTTGTTTTTGTGTAAGTGCTTCCTTTTATGTTCATTTTCATTTGTTCACACACTCCGTAATACGGCTGGCCATCAATTTTCTTTGGTGGAGTCTCCAAGGCAGGGGCAGGGGACACCCTGGACAGGGTGCCAAAGTCTCTCAAACTCTCTCTCACACACACTGAACAATTTAGAAATACAAATAAGCCTACAATGCATGTACTGTATTGGAGGGAAACTGGAGTACCTGGAGGAAGCCCCTGAAGCACGTGGAGAACATTAAAACTCCGCACACACAGGGTGGAGGCAGGAATCGAACCCCCACACCATCACAGTGTGGAAAAAAAATAGCTACAAAATAGTGTAAGGTAGACAGACTGCATTCAGCAGCTTAATACAAGACAGAAAACTGATGTAGGCAGATATAAACTGGAATTAGGGAATAAACCTGAAAGCAAAGAGAGAAGGCTATGGCTGATCACACACACTCCTCCATACCTCCTCTATACTACAGACAGACCCATTAACAGGAGCAAACATGCTAACCACTAAGCCAGCCTGTCCCCTTGCTGTAATACAAGTTTAGACAATACCAATGTGACAAGGTGTAAAAGGAATGCATTTGAACTTGAGATAAACTCAGAGAACACAACTGCGCTAAAGATAAATATTTCGAGATGCTCCTGTTAATGGGTCTGTCTGTAGTATAGAGGAGGTATGGAGGAGTGTGTGTGATCAGCCATAGCCTTCTCTCTTTGCTTTCAGGTTTATTCCCTAATTCCAGATTATATCTGCCTACATCAGTTTTCTGTCTTGTATTAAGCTGCTGAATGCAGTCTGTCTACCTTACACTATTTTGTAGCTATTTTTTTTCCACACTGTGATAATAGATGAAAGGAATGGACACCAACAATGGCTTATCAACTCATTGATAAGACAGATTGCAAATAGGTGTGCAAAACTCTGCTGGCAACTTGAGATGCATAAAGTGAAAACAGTTCGATTTGAGTTTGACAGATTCCTGCTCTAACCCCACTCCCTGTTTGCTGTGAACTATTGAGCCATCCCCACATACAGCTATTAGACTAAGGATATTGACATATTCAGACAGCATCCGTGATTCGGAAGACTTTTTGTTGTGTTGAGGCTATGCAGCGGTTTTCAGGGGAAGGCTATGAGAAGATATTTTCTGAACAGTGCTGTACACTTTTTAATGATGGCTGAAATTGAACTCCTGCCACTCAAACAAATAGTTTCATAAATCTGTAGCAGATCGAATTTCTTGTATAACGTAAGATGGAAAAACGATGCAGACAAAACCTGCAATTACAGAGTGACTAAGGCTGCAAATAAAGAAATAATTATTTATGTACTCATTAGAGCCACTAGAGCAGTGCTTAGTCTAATTCAGTCAGTTCTCAGTGTGATGAATCTTCCTACACTGAAGGATTCGCACAAAGAGGAAGAAAAACTTCCAATCAATATTCGCTTTTATAAGACAGAAGGAAAAGGTAAGAGTCTACTCGTACCTGTGCACTTCTTGGGGCTGCCAGGGCGCTTGCCATGCATTCCCAACTTGCATCCAAAGTTCTCCTCCCAGAATTCAGCAAACCACACATTCCTCCTGTTGTTAGACAAGCTGCGACTTCTGAAATACCTATCAAAAGCTGGGAGCACATAAGGGATAATGGAAAATGTTAAAAAGGCCCAACAACCATTTTTAACAATACTATGTTTACAGTATTCTGAGAGAAATTAACAGAAATACTGCCCATTAAAAAATAACATTCATCATGTTACATTACATGCAAAAATATGACATTCATTTCTCCTCTTGTAACCATGAAACATGTTTCCTAAACTAGTTAAAATCACAAAATAAAGATTTATAAAAGTTTTAGTCATAATCTATGAAGGTCATAATTTCTCTGATTGATCCAAAATCATTGTACCTTCCACTGAAGCTCTTTTAGGCAGAATAGTAATGGCCCCCTCAGCCACTTTCTCCTGCTGATGCACAGGGGAGATCTTCGAGCCCCAGCTGTCTGAGCCCACCCAAAGAAAGTGATTTGTCTGATTGTTGCGCTTAGCAGCATCGAGAACACGCCTAAAAAGTAGACAACACAGGACTAATGTTTGCTATAGTTTAAGCAACTTTCAACATTTTTCTAAAAACACATTAAGAGTCCAAAAAGAACACTAAAGAAATGCATTTGTTGCACCATTGATCTAATATACTGTATTAATTTATTGGAAAACCAAACTGGATATGAGGGAGGAATACAACCTGTATGAGATGTCAGTCTATTTCTGGGTACGGACATGTACACACACATAAACTCTAGGGGAAATTTAGAGTCACCAGTTCAACTACCAGCATGTTTTTTCAGAGTTAAGAGGAAACCGGAGAACCAAAGGAGATCATACCTAGGACTGTGGAGCTGTGATGTGGCAATCATATCCACTGCACTACCATGCTGCCTGATGCTTTATTCAATCAGTACTGATTATTCAATATTATTTAAAATTCAGACAAGTATACATTTTTGCTCAGTTAAAAAAAAAATTATATTCAGTTTTTAAAAAGTATATATCAATCAGCCACATTAAAACCACTGGTGATTTGAAGAACATTGATTATCTCATTACAATTGGCACCTGTCAAGGGGTGGGATATATTAGGGAGCAAGTGAACAGTCATTTCCTAAATTTGATCTTTTGGAAAAATGGGCAAGTATAAGGATCTGGCCGACTTTAACAAGGGTCAAAACGTGATGGACAACTAGACCACTGGGAGAGCGCATCTTCAGAGCAGAAGGTCTTGTGGGCTGTTCCCAGTATGCAGTGGTTAGTACCTACCCAAAGTAGTCCAAGGAAGGAAAACTGGTGAACTGGCAAAAGGGTCATGGGTGCTCAATGCATACTGATGCGCATGGATAACGAAGACTAGCCTGTCTGATCTGATCCCACAGTGAAACTTGCTGCGTATGGGGCTGTGTAGCTGCAGACCAGTCAAAGTGCCCATGCTGACCCCACAATGGAACTGCCACAATGGAAATGTATCATCAGAACTGGACCATGGAGCAATGGAAGAAGGTGGCCTGGTCTGATGAATCATGTTTTCTTTTACAACATGTGGATGGCTGGGTGCCTGTGGAAGAGATGGCACCAGGATGCACTATGTGAAGAAGGCAAGCTGGCAGAAAGAGAGTGATGCTCTGGGCAATGTTCTGCTTGGAAAACTTGGGTTCTGGCTTTTATGTGGATGCGACTTTGACACGTACCACCTACCTTAACATTGTTGCAGACCAAGTGCACTCCTTCATGGCAACAGTATTCCATAATGGCAGTGGTCTCTTTCAGCAGAGAATAGGGAATACTGTTGGAGTACAGGTGCACCTGCCACACGGCAATAATTTTTCAGGAATGGTTTGAGAAACATGACAAAGAGTTAGAAGCTGTTGACTTCCAATTGAGCATCTGTGTGATGTGCTGGACGAACAAGTCCAAACTATGGAGGCACCAGCACACAACTTACAGGATTTAGAGGATCTGCTGCTAACGTCTTTGATGCCAGATACCACAGCACACCTTCAGAGGTATTGAGAAGTCCTTGCCTCGAAGGGTTAGAGCTGATTTGGTGGCACAATTTTAGGTAGCTGCTTTTAATATTTCTGTCATGTATCAAGAAACTCTGGACTCCATTTCCCATCAGCCACTGCACTGCACCACCAGTCATATGACCACCTGCACCTGATTCATGAACACTCATGTGTATATCTAGTCTTTGTCTGCACTGGTTTCTTGTCTTTCGTTGTCGTAGACTCTCGTCATTTATGTCTCAGTGTTTTGTCTCATGCCACAGTGTTTTGCCAAGATGTCTTAGTGTCTTTGTTTTTGTAGTCTGTTTGTTTATATTAAATGTTATATTCTGCACTTGCTTCTGCCTCAACCTCGAATTCGTGACAATTACGATTAACTCTCAAATTAATATTAAGTGTTGGACTCAATTCTTGATAATTATTTTTGTTTGTAATTGTTTGTAAACATCTTATGTTTCTCCACACATATCCCTCTCTGGGCCATGTGAATCATTATTATTAAGATTTCAAATATTGAGCCCACATTATTAACCATGTCTGCAGTGGATTGCTGCCCAATAACTGAAGCCAGATTTAAGGAAGGGGAATACTATAACTGAGAGGTGTACCTGATGTCATCCTCATTTGCGAACATGATAATGGCCCGAGCATTGGGAGTCTCAAGCAGTCGTGAGATGATCTTGTCGAACTCTCCAGGTCTAGGTTCTCTGGGGATCTTCAGAGATTGTGCAATGCACACACCACCTGAGGGAGAACGAGACAGAGGAGATAGGAAGAGAAAGAGAGAGAGAGAGAAAGAGAGAGAAGAGAGAGAGAGAGAGAGAGAGAGAGAGAGAGAGAGAGAGAGAGAGAGAGAGAGAATAGAACAGAAAGAGTGGGTAAATGAGAGAGAGCGATGTGCATAGGAAAGTGAGGGTGAAGGCAGACAGAAGGTTGTGAGGGAGTGTAGGAGGAAGAGAGAAGGGGAGATAATGGAATGTTGAGAATGAAATTGTGTAAGATGAGAGGCATAGAGAGTGACAGCCACAGACAGAAAGAAAGGATGAAAGAGACATAGAAACAGAGACAGAGAAAGACAAAGAGACAGGAAGGAGACGTGAGATGAGAACGAGAAGGAGAAAAAGGAACAGAGACAACCTCAAAGTCTGATTCCATCATGACAAGGACACCAGGCAATCCAAATTTGATACAGAGAAAGAAGAACAAACATATATGTTGTTATCTTTGCTATCCAGAAAAAATGTGTTTAGATTCAAATAACATCTGATAACGCTACCTTGCCCAAGGTGTTTGGGAACATAACTCTCCCAATTTACACAAAATAATGCAATTCTGACAGACTGAAACTCTACTATAAAACATTTTAACATACAGAGAACATTCTCAGATATCCATCACAACATTTAAATGCAGCATATCCATATTTATAAGAGTGCGACAAATATCCCAGTTACTATACTTTTTGTTTCAAACAAACAAACTATATGGATGTTTATATAAGGAAATTGTAATGTATCTCACAAAAGTTAGGAAAGTAGCACTGCTATATCACTTTCCAATGACACGATATATGTATAAGTTTGCACTGCCGTTTGTAAATATTTTTAGATATTAATTTACATATATGATGCCATGTCCACCATGGAAAGTCGACCACCATGTCACTAAAGGGAACCCTTACAAATAATTTTTAACTTCTTCCTTTTTTTGTCCCACTTGTTTCCTGCATTTGTGCACATCTGTCTTGTGTTTGCTGATGAGTTCCCCCATAAAAACCTGCATCCCAATAGGCAAACTATATACTAAAAGTGTGTCCTCTTTTTGTGAAGAAAAAGCACATACTTTTGAGTGTGTAGTAAAAGAGTATGTAAGTACTGGGATGTACTAACAGGTCATGTAATATTATAAAGTCCTCAATCACAATTCCATACATTTTAATCTCCACTGAATAATTAAATAGTAATTACCTCTTTTGAGTGGCCAATTATTATTATTTTTTAAATGTTGCTATTTGATAGATAGAAACCATTCATTTTTGCCTTTCTTGATGTTGTGCAAGCATTCAATCCACAGAGTTTTTTATTATGTGGTGCACCTTCTGGCCCACTGAGGCAGGGGAGCTCAGTGGAGCAACTGGGGAAAGAACTGCTAATCCAGAATAAACAAATTAAACTAGGCTTAAATAAATTCCATGGCCACTTAGATCTTGTAATCAGAACTAAATCTAAGAAATTTCTTCCAAACAAAGGCAAAGTATAAGTATATACAGTTTGTCTATGATGTACAGAAGCATTTCTATTGCATGATATATTTAATAGACTATGGAGCGGATATTGTCCACACACAAAGGTTGAGAAAAAAACAAGCAAATAGATTTTTATATATATATATATATATATATATATATATATATATATATATATATATATATATATATATATATATATATATATATAGTGAGCCAAACTAAAATGACATGGTCAACTTCTTAGATTTAACTAGTAAGAAAGATTTTTTGAACACTTCTCTAAACCTCTATATATATAGTTTCAGGTCTTTTGTGTGGTTTTTAAGATGAAGTTGGGGTGGAAATTTTGTCGAAACCTGGCAACACTGATTAATGTCACTGGATACACTCCTACTGTGTTGAACAGTGCCGAACAAAGGTATGTCTAAAAATGTTCATAATGAACTGCTAGACTGTATGCTGTCAACTCTCAACTGCCTGTTATGGTGTCAATTTAAAAATTAACGTAGCCTATAGCAATAGTCAAGTGTGATAGTCTCTTGCTGTTATGTTGTTAATAATGTTATCCTGACACAACAACATCTATGGTCACAAACTTCTCCTGAGTAGAGCTTAAGCTTTACACATATTATTTTATTATGACAAATACCTTTTGCTAGGTATACTGTACAACTTATTTGGCAGTTGTTTAATCGGTTATACTTTGCTGTTATGCTCTGTATGATTTTAGGTCCTGTTACCTGATGTGTTGGTGTGTGTGTGTGTGTGTGTGTGTGTGTGCTTGTGCTTGTGCTTCTGACCGTCTGTTCTGTGGAATACACTGCAGCGAAGCCATGTGCATACACACCAGGTGGGGTGGCAAACCTCTTGCCTAGAGCAGCAAAATGTCTGTGGCGAGGCTGTTCATGCTCATACTTAGAGCCTTTTGTTTCCTGTTATATTCCCATTTAAACTGTAGGCATTTACAAGAGATAATGGTCATTTGGAAATGTATTTATGCAAGATTTTAAAGACAAAATTAATCAGAACCAGAACAATTAAAACTTAAACAGCTGTAGCTGTGAAATAAGACGAGTGGGATGTTGCAAATCTAACCCTATGCACCAATGCATAGGGGCAATGTGTTTGAAAATAAGATGGGCATGATGACAATAAGTCGCCGTATTGTGTCAGTAGCAGCATATTATAGCCTGTTATTATAGCCGATTATTAGTGTGCCAAAAAATAAATAAATAGTGCTTGCAAATTGCATTTTGTAATGAAAAATATTTCCCACTTAAAGCTTTTGCTTGTATTTTTCTCATTTGTAAGTCGCTTTGGATAAAAGCGTCTGCTAAGTGAATAAATGTAAATGTAATGTAAAGCAAAAAAAAAAGAAAGCAAGAAAACGAAATTAAAAAAACAAACCAGAGAAATAATTAACAGCTATAAAATATAGATACTGTCTGGAATATAAAACATAGTTAGTCCTTATATTTCTATTACTAATGGAAACACTCTCTTGCTCTATTTTCTTCAGAAACTTGCTCCTATTTATTTAATTTTTTCTTTATTCCTTCCCTGATATGGAGACAGGGCAAAGTGTTAAACAAGAGGCCACAGTAACTCTCCATCATCTCCCTAACACTCGATTACACCATTAGCTTTGCGCTGTCTGCTTTAAACACTCATCTCACAACTGAAGCCTATCTTTGCTTGTTACAAGTTCATTTAATGAACAGCTGTGAGCGCTTCATTCTTCCAGTGCAATTTTACTGCACATTTAGTGGTTGCTTTTTCTCAGCCAGTGATTACGCTGAATAGATAGCCACCTTTCAAGGATAACAGCCAATCTGTGTGTCTGTGCATGCTCATCTGCCAGTGTAATTCATCTTTGTTTTTTTGTCTTGGTCATCATTAAGCAAGAGGGTTGCTATTACAGTTGTAATGTTTGGTGAGCATAAACCCAGCTAAGATGTGTGATATGGTCTATTGGGATTTTTGCAAAAAAGAATTTGTATAATCTAGTTTGTATGAATGGACTGCTTGTGGTCCAGTCCTCAGCTGCTCTTGGTAAGCTACTGCTACATGTCTCGCCCACTTATTTTAACATGAAAGACACATCCCTAAGCCTGACTGTCACTCATCACTGCTGTTATAGCTGTTTATGTAACTCAAATGTGCACATGTAGCTGTAAGGCTCCAACACAATGCCATATGTCAGAGCAATATCAGTGTCACAACATGTACAGCAGTGCTGGAGGCATATTGTTTTTTATGAGCATGCATGCCACAGCCAACTATCTACAAACATAGAGCCTACCAAGAACCTACTTAAAAATAGAACCAATTGTGGCGTCCACAAGTCAAGCATGTTTCCCCTAATTTCCCATGAGCCTGAACGAGCTGACAATGTCCACACTTGAGCACACAGTCGCAAGCTTTACAATTCAATGAGTTATGATTAATTCTAAATTTGATTAAGGGTCACGCAATTAGGAAACATGACTCATTCAAGGTAGGCAAATAATTGTGCTTTGTTTGAGAGTCAGGGCTGAAAAATACTTTAACTGATTACTCACGCCCACGCGTTCAGTGACCACGTTATCCTGGTCAGGATCAAAGTGGAGCTGAAGCCAATCCCAGGAAAACTGGGTGAAGGCAGGAGGGACACCAGTTCATCACTGAGCATCATGCACACCTATATTCAGACACTCATTCACACCTACGGGGCAATTTATCGTAGACAATCTGTCCACCAGTGAGGAAACCCATGTGAACACAGAAGAACATGCACAGAAACTCCATACAGACAGTAACCCAAGATCAGAAGCAAAACCAGGACCTGGGAGCTTTTTTGATTAATATGCTGATATAAACATATTTTTATTATATCCTTGATTATTTATTCAGCAAGCATTCTTTATGTACACATAACCTAATATCCATCCATCCATTTTCTTCACCGCATATCCTACACAGGGTCACGAGGAGCCTGAAGCCTATCCCAGGGACCCGGAGCACAAGGCAGGAGACAACCTGGGCTGAGTGGCAAAACATCGAAGGGCAAAAATGCACTCACATTCACACACTACGGACAATTTGGAAATGCCAATCAGCCTACACTGCATGTCTTTGGACTAGGGGAGGAAACTGGAGTACCTGGACAAAGCCCCCGAAGCACGTGGAGAACATGCAAACTCTGCACACACAGGGTGGAGGCAGGATTCGAATCCCCAACCCAGGCGGTGTGAGGAATTACCCAATATATAACAAGAAAACTGATAATCAAACAACAATAACACATAAAGAGGCAAAGATGAGGAAAGCCATACTGATTTTTTTTGCTATAAGAACATAGTAATATGTGTTTGCGAAGGTGAAGGTCGTCAGATAAGAAGCAAAATATTTCAACACTATCAACCAAAACCACACATCAATACATGTCACGGTGGCAAACATCCGCCAGTTATTCTGTTTCTCCAAGCATGTTGTTTGCTTGGTACAGTGTGGCAGAAACAAGACTCGTTTCTGAAAAAGAAAGAAATGTGCTACAAGATGATCTCTTGTCTTTCTCAGGCTCACACAAAATAGCCATCTTGCAAAAGCTTGTTAGGCAGCGTGGGAGACCAGGGCTTTGTGTTTAGCATGTAAACCACAGCAACCATTCACTTCCATAACCTGCATAAGCCAGCGCATAAACACGCTTACCACATCATAAATGAAACATTTAAAAAAAATCAAACGATTACACAAACATTCCTGTGTTTAGTAGAACCATGTTCCATATTGTAGGACGCGCCCACGCAATGTGTTAAATCCAAATACAGCACACAAGATGTATGCAGTTACCATTTCCAAGAAACAGGAGATTTTTAACTTCTTGTAAATTGCTAAATGATAACCAAAAGAACCGTCATATATGTGTGGGTATATATATATATATATATATATATATATATATATATATATATATATATATATGTATAAATCAGTAATCCAATACAGAACTTAAGTAGTCTACTATTTATTTTCTCACTCAGAACACTGAGCTATGCTTACAGTGGCAGTGAAAAGCTTTTCCAGCAAGGAATTGATTTGCCATCATAAATCGCAACATTAGCTGAGGAAGACTGGCATCTTTGAAGTGGAGAGACAGAAAGTTAATGCCACGGTGAAGCCGAACCTCTGCCTGCTTCTGCCTCAGATTAACCATGCACACATAATTGCTGTGGTGAAAATGCTTTTCTGTGATGGAATTTATCATTTAGTTATTTAAATGGGACCAGTATTCAACAAGGAGCCAGTGAAATATGCAGAATAAATTCTTCATATCCCACATTTGTATTCAGACCTCAGGCATAAATACAGGCACAAGCGTTATTCAGAGTGTTGTGCAAAGTTACACACTCAGGGTGGAGGGAGTAAAAGGGAACCATCTCTCAGTTACACCTGATTCTAACTTTGAACTTAAGTCTATTTTCTTATGTGACATCAGCTCAAGCGCTTAGTATTAAATCCAGTGCTACTGTCAGATAGTTTGATGTAACCACAATATGTCCACTGAAATGTATGTTTTGGGATCCATATACACTTAAAAATAATTATGTAATGCCATTCGAGATCTGTATATTATAAACCTGTCACTATTTATTAGTTAATAAGTAGTCATCATAATCATCCGTTAAAGTCAACAAAAAGATTTTTGCACAAAATACATTAGAGGAGACAGCATCTTAATCAGAGACATTGCTTTTCTCCAGGACTACATTTTTATTGGATAAGATGATTAACTATCCTTACGCAATGTGAGCCGTAAGTGTAGCAGATGAGTGCTCGGTCAGATCATCCTTTAAATCATGGGCATATTTTATTTACAAGAGAGTGGATCAAATTAACATCACCATTTAAAAAAAAATCTCTAAATAGCGAATTTAGTATTATAGTCTACATCCTATAATTTCATGAGCTCTATTTAATGGCTTCATTATGTTGTGCACACAAGTAAATGTCTGAGCACGTTATAAACAAAACTAAACCCAAATAATACAAATAACGAGGATGGAAGACATATTGTTAAGTTAAACCATTTAAAATTCTTATTGTGAGAACTATTCTATTCATGTCTATTCATGCATCTGTGATTAAAGTCCAAAACATGTCAATATTTATGTGGAGAATGTTACACATGTAGTTCAAGCTTCTGTGTTTGCAAGATTTGTCTTTGAGTAGATGTCTCAGAGAAAGGGGGCGACATGACCTTCTTCAGTACATGTTGTCAATCCGGATTGGGGTTTTTTCAGGCTTAAAAGAAAAAGGTAGGTGTTTAAAGGCAGTGCTAGACACTATTAAGAAACCCTGTCTCTGGCACTTCTATTTAAGAAAAATCTGCCAACCTTGAAGAAATGAACTACATGCAGGCAATCAGCACATTCTGAATGGATTGTCCAGAAAATGGAGTTAAGTAGCTGTATAACAGAAGTTTAAATATGTTTAACGTTCCTCAGTTAAATGATGTAAATATAGATTTTGAATCACAGACTCTGAATATGGTGCATAGAATTCTTCTCATGAAAATATCAAACTAAACTAACTACATTAAACTAAGTTAAATTAAACTAAGATCTGCATAACATTACATCGTATTTACATTTAAAATCTACTGTACTGTATATAAATCTACAGCATGAAAACCTGTGAGGCTTTTTTGTCCATGTTGCTCAGAAATGAGATGCTAGAATATCTTATTCCAACCACTTTCTAGTGTCAAACCTGTGATTTAAAGTGTAGGATCAGAAAATGAGAGCTTTTGCTCTCATCTTCCGCAAGCAAGCCACAAGCTACCCTCTCCACATGTTTGGAAAAAAAAAAAGCTAGCGATGTAATTGATCTCCATTACACATGCCCAGAAAATGTTGGAGTGGGTGTAGAGGCAATTTTCACACAGGATGGACTGCTTTCATAGCCTCAAAATGACAGAACATGCATTCATATCGCTAATGCAAAAATGGATGGCATTAATGTCTTGCCACATATTCATCATCTTTTTGTGTCCCTTATTTAGAATAACAGCATGCATTAAATATTGACGTTCTAAAAAGCAGAATTTTGCCTACTCCACATGCCTCTATTTGCATTCAAAAGAGAGTGCATCACTCTCAAATCACAAAAACAGGTGGCTTGATTAAATCTGGTTAAAACAGAAGTATTTCCTTAGAGTCCTTATTTAACATGACTGAAATCAAACATTGTTGAGTTCCATCATGACAGGAATGTCATATATTCTGTAAGTTTTATTTTCACAGGGTCAGGAGAGATTAATAACTTCTGTCAAAACTACAATGCAATTCTCGCAATGCAACAATACCTACCCATTTGTCACCATGAAAATGTTATCATTATATTAATTATCTCTTATGTCTTTAGGTAATGTCCATCTTTTTTCCATTTTTTTTACTGTTAATAGCAAAATAAAAAGAAGCATATTGGATACATTCATTTTGCTCTCTCGTTCTTTATCTTTTACTTCTCTTAAAATTAAGTCGGTTATAAATTGTATCATGCTTTACTTATCCCACCATACGAGATGATCCCAATAGAACCTAGGCCTGAATTCTCTAACAGAATGTGTGATAACATGTTTTCTCCATGTCAGAATTTACAATGAAGATCCCCTTATGGTAAACAATTACTATGCTGTGCTTATATCACAGCAGAAACATTCTTAAAACATTCTTTTTTTTTCCTGTCTATTAGTGTTTTGTTTATGTTTCACCATTGCCACTACCATATTTGTAACTGTACCATTCCTTCTGAAAAAAAACCTAATAGAAACCCTAATAGAATTTGTAATGATTATAATGGAAATTGTAGTGGTTGTAATGGAAACTGTATTTGTGAGTCTCTACTGGTAATTTGTTGCATGTCATGTCTAGTGAATACCATCAAGGACCTATTTCCTTAATTCATCATATTAGGTAATGGAAACCATTTGGTAATGGTTTTAACAGCTGATGGTTTGTAAACGTATTTGTAGTGGAAACACACTTTTTGTCAGCAGGGATGAGTTTTGTGTCATCTTATGCCATCTTCCTGTTGATCTGCATTGTAGCAGCGGCTACATTGACAGAACTTTGTCGTCTTTGACTGTCTCTGGGTGATATCACAAAATTTTGCCGAGGATAAGTATGTCATATTAGGAGTTCTAAGACTTAACTCATGACTAAAGAATTCTTTTGCATTTTTTCTCCGTCAAAAAAAACTAGGTCGAAAATCACAGAATATAATCAAGGCTTTACTGTATGCACAAGCTGACAGATTCCAAATGTGCGTAAGGTGATTTGATAAAATCCTCAAGGTTTGAATGCTTTCTTGCCTTTGATGCATTGCTCTACTGTTCTTGGAATTCACTCAAATATTAAATACTGTCACCATTTTTTCTAAATGATCAGTGAAATGAAATCAAACTGAAATAAGTTTGCTGTCTGTGTAATTAAACTGTAATTAAACTTCTTCATTTATTGTTTCGTAGCACAGTGTAAATCTGTTAATATGCAGTGTGCTGCTATACTTTGTTTGCTTGATTGGCTCCAGTGATGCACAGCACATTTTATCTATTCGACTCACCCAGGTGCAACAAATTAGTGGCATAATGAAACCGGCATTCAGCCTGAAACAACAGCATGCCACCTGGTCATTCACATTTCAACTTATCATTTAAATTATCTTGGTTCCCAGATGTTTGCCAGACCAAAGCAGAAGAACATCACAAAGATTGGGTACGGAGAAGACAACAAGCCTGCTTTGCATACTGCACCAGTTCAAGTGCTTAACTTTTGTAGAAGATCTTGTTTGAAAATTTTCCTTATGCTTAATGAATTTGTTTGGTACTCAAGCAGCTGCTCAGTGGTCTCACTGCTTTCACACTTTAAGTAAACAATCTTTAAGTACCAAATAAAATAAAGAAAGTCCTTGCTGTGGGTTGTATATGACTGCCACTTTGCTTTCAGGCCAAATAGTCCATGAAGTATATTAGAAATTTCCCCTCACCCACACACCACTGGGTCTGCTAGTCATTAATGAAACTGCACAAAGACTTATCATCTTGATTAAACATGTCAGCCCAGAACAATGATACAGAGTCATATATGCTGCCAGAGGGGTTTGTGAAGTGAGACAGGTAGACATTTCATACACACAGAAACCATTAGCTCTGGATCTTTATTAGTTGAACGGACATACCATTCCTGAATGAGTACAGCTCTTGACAAGCATACTGTTCAGATATACCAGAGTACTGATGTCTTATTATTGTTTCCCATCTCCTATGTGTTCTGACTACCTAACAAGTATATCACAGATCAATATGCATAAAGAATAAGGTGTAAAAGGTTAGCCATTCAAAATATTGATTTAGTTTAAACCTGCATGGTTATTTTAGATCGATTACCTTCATTATTATATCACACACAATGCCAGCATCTCACCATTCATGCCATGTAATGTTTAGTCTTCTTAAATGAAGGCTGAGAGCCAAGTTTGCATATTCATGTCAGGAATTAATAGTTGAGGCGGATGAAAGTGCGTTTATTTCTAGTGAAAGTAAGGAAACACAAGGACTATGAAACATGAACAAGAAACAGTGAGGCTAAACAACATAAGCATGATAGGCATAGTGAGACAATGGCTAAAGACAGACAACGTGTGCTAGACAATGCATGACTTAAATACTAGTGCAGAATAACATTGTGAATCAGGTGCAGGGTAGTCATGTGATGTGAGGGTCATGATCATGTGAGGTGCAGTGGCTCATGGGACTCAGACATGACAATACAAAATAGGTAATAAAATAATTAAATGTAATATAAATATATAAATAAATGTAGATTATAACTAAAAGCAATAACTATTTTTTTTAAAAAACAGGTTCAAATCACTGAATCATATAGTTTTAGTTTAATGAATTGAATATTTTAATTGTCAAAATTCTCTGTGGAAATGAATAAATCATAATGAGATTAAATGAATCAAATTCATTCACGGCATCCAAAAGATTCACACCTCATCTTATATCTTCATAATTATTCAAATGACAATAAAACAGCTTTAAACAGCATTGCATGACAGATACATTTTTGAAATTATGAAAGACTTTCTTTTAAAACAGTACAAGGATTGAAAACACCATATTTCCCCTTTTCTGGACTAAACTTGTGCTTTTTTAGATGTATAAATACATCTCTGAGAGCAATATCAACAATATTTAACATTATAACATTATAACATTATAACATTTTGACACCAGGATAATGTGATTTTTCTTGGCTTCAACAAGCCTGATATCTCTGGTCACACTGTGTCTACAGGAAAAAACCCTCACATTTTCTTCACCACCGAAATTAAAGTGTCTTCAATAAACTCCAGCAGAGGTATTGAGCCTTTCCAGCATGCCACCCAAGACATCATTACTTGGCCGAATGTGCAACACTTTCACATTAAGCAGTTTCACTACGGTAAAACAGAAATACTGCAGTAAAAATGACCAAAGAACATGTTTCATTTATCTTCAATAACTGATTTATCCTGGTCAGGGTCATGTAGGATCCAGAGCCAATCCTGGGAATTCCTGGGCATGAGGCAGTAATACATCCTGAATAGGATGCCAATTCTTCACAGGACACCATGCTCACACACACATTCAGACACTTATTCACGTCTCAGCATGTTTTTGAGCAGTGAGAGTAAAGCAGGAGAACTCCGAGGAAACCCCCGAGAACACAGGGAGAACATACAAACTCCACACAGACAGTAACCCAAGCTCAGTATTGAAGTACAGACACACTGCGCCCCCATGCCATCCAAAGGAACAATAAGCTCAATTTCCTTTATTTATTTCATGATCTGATGGAAAAGTTGGAAAAATCTGTCAAGTAAATTCGTGCCAAATGCATACCAAACCATGCACTTTTTAATTTCATATGCTGGCAAAGTTTAGACTATTTGGAATAAAGTATTATATTTGCCATGTAAATTAACGGAGTAGAAACACTTTATTACTACATTGAAGTGGATTTTGCAGAAATTTCTACTTGACTCAAGCATAAATGTGGGTGTGAAACTTTTACTTTCATACATTTTCAAAAGCAAATGACTATTTGCATTCAAAAATATCCTCAGACACCTATGTTACGTACTGCACCTGTTTCCTGCCAAACCATTCAAATAAATTTTGGGAAAAAATATAAAAACACTACTTGATTTTGTTTGTGAACATAATGTAACATATAATTTAAAAAAGTTTGGTAATTGGTTGAGGGAAGAATAATAATTGAAAATAACTGGAATTGTATTCAAAACTTGTTGAACCCATACGAAACAGAAGAGAACTTTAAGGGGATGAGCTTGGGTACATAAGTTGTTAGTTATTTGTTATTACTTTGAGACACCGCTTTATCCTGACCAGGGTCGTGGTAGACCTAAATCATATGGACACTATTTTCAGGGTACCATGCACTCACTTCCGACTTGAGTTTAGTCTATTTGGGCCTTCCCCAAAATGTTCTAGCACAGAATTGTACAAACTGTGGTCCATAAAGACATGGTTTGTCAAGGCTGGTGTGGAAGAACTCGAGTGGCCTGCACAGAGCCATGACCTCAACCCCATAGAACACCTGATAGCCTGACATCAGTGCCTGACCTCATTAATGCTCTTGTGGCTCAATGGGCAAATCACCACAGAAGAGTAGATGCTATTCTAACAGCAAAGAAGTGGCTTAATTTGGAATGAAATGTTTAACAAACACATTTGGATGTGATGTGGACAGGTACTCACATACATTTGACCATATAGTGTATCTAGATGAGGAAACAGGTTAGATGTACTAACAGGCTATGTTTGAAAAGATTAACATCAGACATTTGAACAACACTGCTGGCTAAACATCTTTATTGGCGGAAAAAAATAGCAGCCAAGTTAATTAGCTTACTGCTACCAGGAACTTAGCAAAATCATCAATGTTGAAGGATACTGTGTAAAACATTATCCCACTGGGGGTTGTGTTAAATTGGATAATTGAATTAGATCTACTGTCGTAAAATTGTAATCTGTAGAGTGTAGTTCATGTTAGCAAACTGCATAGCATAAGATGCAACTGATGAGTGCAGTTGGTGAGACTGAAGTGAATAAGCTACTAGTGCACCCACCCACAAGTGAACTTTGTTAATGTTACCTCCCTTACATATGATCAGCTTGTACTGCATTAACTGAATGATTATTCCCCAGTCCATTTCAGAACAAATATACAGAAAATGTTTTTGGCAGAATATTTTTGACACAAAAAAACAACACCAACATGTCATTTCTTTTGCTACAGTCTCCATGATTATATATGAACAATTTTTTTGAATGTTCAATCAGTGAACTGATTGTGAATAAGAACTGATTCTTATTCTTATGACCCATTGTAGCACAGGAGACAGGAACTGTTACAATATGTCTGGGAAAACGAACTACAACACAACACTTTGGCAGTTATGATGCTGCATTAATGCCACAGTTTAGCTCACTACCTTGGTTTTAAAAAATAATAACAATTAATAAATAAATAAAATAAAGACTTCTAATTTTCATGTCGATGTTGAGTATATTAGGATCAGGCATTACCTAGCTGACCAGTTAGTTACAATAGTTGCAGTTCAGCATCTCAGTTTCACTTTTTAACCAAACATTTTTCCAACAACACCCAATATTTTCTTCAGTGACTTTAGCTTGTATGTGTCACAGGTTTTGCCTCAGTTAGTTATTAGCAATAGTGGAAAGAGTACAAAACACACAGACTGAGTAAAAGTACTGCTGTTTTAGTAATAATTCCCTTGATTAAAAGTAAAAGATAAGACAATTACTCAAATGAGAGTAAGTCCTCTTGTGGAAAACTACTTGAACTACTTTAATTAATTTACAAATGACACCTTATGTCATGTCTACATTCAACACACCTACTCTGAAAATGTTCTATATCTGAGGAATGCACTTTTGATGAAGAATGATGTTAACTAACCAAGTGAGCTTTGCACAAGTGAACACGGTACATACAGTACAGTATCAGTGGTATATAAAGAAAGTTAATGTTAGCAAACATCGAAGAGACATCTTAAGTTTAATGCAGACCTTTCATAATGTAAGACATCAAATGACCTGGCTAGCAAGTCTAACTCACTTAGCTAGCAAATGGTGAACCTGTACATGTATAATGCCTATATCTCAACAAGTTTTGTTCACATAATTTGCAGATCATTATCATGGTGTTTGCTTTGAAGCATTTAAAATTGAAGACAATTTGAGATATGATGTAGAAGTGTAGACGTATGTCAGAAATCTGCTTTATTTTGATTGGGTCTCAAATTGAATTGTTTTAACCCTTTCATGTATGAATTATGAAATTGTAATCAAAGACTTTTCAAACGATTAAACATGATTTTACCTTAATTTTAATTTTACATGCTGCAGTTTACTGAATGCGTTCAAACAAAGAATTAGTGTTCACTCTATTCGCTGTTATGCAGTAATTTTATTGAAATCTGTGCAATAACCAGTAAATGGCTTTTGAATAGCTGTCCACTGTAGTGACCACTTTTAACAGTCATTAAAAGTTAAATGCATTTTTACTCTATAAATATGAATGTTGCAAAGTTGAATATTTTGTTTTTAAAAAAACTCAATTAAAATGTACACGTTCTACGATTTAATTATACTCAAAAAAGCACCATTACAGTAAGCCCTGTTCTCAAGTACTGCAAAAAAGAGTACATGTAGTTCATTACTTTCCACCCTTGTTTATCAGTGATTTCTGTAACAGTAGTTAATCTAAATGTACCACACCAGTTCAAGCTATTTGTTATTTAACTATTTATCAAACTATCATTATCAACAATATCAACACGTTTTATCTATAATATACCTAATAAATAATGCATAATAATATATAACAATATAATAATAATATATATATTATACATTGCCAGAAAAGATTCTTTAGAGTTAAAGCTCCATCACTCAGAATATAAAGTATTACTCCAAATAACTTTTCCTGTCAGCAATTTTTTTTGAAAGTGTATTTAACTAATGTAGCAAGCAAATTCAGACTGAAGATACAACATCATCCTCTAATGTTGAACGTGACTGGTCCAAAGCCATAGGGCTTACTTAGCAACATTAATTGATTCATCTTCGGTAGGCACTTTATCCTTGTCAGAGTCACAGTGGATTTGGAGTCTTTACCAGGAACACCAGGTGTAAGCCAGGAATACACCTTTGATGGCAGGTAAGTCCCATTGCATAGCTTATTTAGTAACATCACAAACTGAATTAAGATGTCATTTTCAACATATTGTTTTATAGAAACACTAAGAAAGTCTCTTTTTAAAGATGCCACAATCTTAGAATCACATTTTTATTGTTCAGCTGCACTTAAAGCCTGCTAGTTAAGTGGACTAGTTGCCTTTCCTTTTTATCAGGTAACTTTAACTTTTACTTTATACTTTATACAATCTTGCTGCATTGTTTCTGTAAAACTACACAGCATATTTTGCTCTTTTCCTGAGATAAACTCAAGGTCAGGTTCAGATAAATAGCTTGTGTTAGCACATGTTTGAGTCACCTTGCATGCTGATGGTGGTTGCTGAGCAACAATACAAGAGCGCGGTTGTAAGTTTGATGTTCCAATTGTGCCAAACCAAAGTGTTATGAATGTGGCATTTATAGTCAAAAGCTGCAAGTGAATGACTCATAAATTGTACTGATTGTGCAGTTACAAAATAATTCTATTTTGTCTTAAAATCTCACAGGAAAAATGTGGACAATCAATTTAGTTTTTCTTTGCTAAAAGAAGCTTAGCCAATAAAATACATTTAAATGAAACTAAATGAAAAATATTTGTACATCAGAAAGAATAATATACACATGATGAATGATGATTTGGACATATTTCCAAATTATGTCTTCTGAAAGTATAATTAAAATATTAAAGTAATTAAACAAAATTATTATAGTTGGCACCACCCTATTCATTGTTTTCACATTTAAAATTTTTGCTTGTAATATTTCTTTTTTATGTTTTTGTAGGCCAAACTGAACTAAAAATTCCTGACTGGATTTACAAAAAATTCAGTAATATTCTTTTTTCATATACTCATGCATGTTGATGAATATATATTACCTTTAATGTGTAAAGTGTGTGCATGCCACAGCTCATTTGCATTTAGTGACAGCAACAAAACTACATAAAAGAAAAGTTCACAGAGAGCTAAAAGGGCATATTAAGGATAAAATGCTGAAAGAGCAGGAACTTCAGTAGTGGTAGAAGTGGAAGTTTATTTTGATCCACATCTATGCCAATAAAATGTATTATTTAACAGAGTAACAGCACCTGAAGAGGCCAAAAACTGCAGACAAATTACAGATGTGAATTAAGTGAGGTGAAAAGAAATTGGTTTGACAAAAAAAAACTTTTTTTGAAAACTGAGGAAATTTATGACTAAATTTATGAATGATCATTTATGACACAGATGATCATTCAGCACCTCACACACTGTGTTATTCTTTTAAGTGTCTTGGTGACCAAGAAGTCTCTCAATCCACAAAACACTCTTCAGCCTCTCAAAACCCAATACACCATTGCCATGTTGGAAAAGCAGGTTGTCATGTGTTGCAAGGAACCCTGATGTATTCTGGATGCCCGATGATGGCACACAGCACAATAGGGCAGTGTTTCTCAAACTGCAGGTTTACCAGATTTCACCAAGGGAGCCACATAGAAATTCTAGAACTTTTTAAAAAAATAAATTTTACCTGTTGTTGGGATTGTCAACATTTGGACTATGATGTACATAAAAATGAGAAATATGAATAAATTAAATCAATTATACACAGCACACTAAGACACATATCAAACAGAGACATACATTGATATACTAATGTATTGTTAGCCACATGCTGATGATAAAACCTAAGACTATTTAAAATAAAATTTAGATAGAGGACATAGTCTCTTAGCTGAGAAAGTTAATACAGAAGCACTTAGCGTGAAAAAAATGAGGAGGTCACAATCGATGCATCCTACAGAAGGGGCGGTTGTGGCTCAGGTTGTCCACTAATTGTAGGGTTGGGGGATCGATCCCCGGCCCACATGCTCCACATCCCGACGTGTCCTTCTACAAAACACTGAACCCCAAGTTTCTCCTGATGGTAGGCTAGCACCTTGAGTGGCAGCTCTGCTGTCATCGGTGTGTGAATGGGTGAATGAGAAACAGTATAACGCATTTAACCGCTAATGTTAAAAAGGCGCTATATATGTGCAGACCATTTACAAGGAAGGGGGGCCTCACGCTGAAAAGGTTTGAGAACCACTGCACTAGGGAGTATACAGCACATTGCAGATTCAGACATACCAGATCGATCACTTATGGGTCACTTAGTGCTGGCTCCAATGTGTTGAGCAGCATTAAAAAATTATGCTGGGGCAAATGGAAGCAATTTATATGCTTGCTTTGATTATTAATATATTTCTTGCATATTTTATATTTCTTTAATTAATGCTGTTAATATGAAGTGACTGGTTTTCATAAAAAGTATTACATTTACATATGTAATTGAAATTAATTACCTATATAACAGTGTATTCAAAATTGCAGTAATTAATGACCAATTATAGGATTTGAAGCCTATCAGTTGAGATTTACAACAGTAAAAGTCTCCTTAATTTATACTAATTCAAGAGCTCTCACAGGATACAAAATATTTTCTGAACATACAGGATTTTCATTAACCCTCATCCTACTAACATATTTAACATACAAGGACTACCAATTGGTGTCCCTGGGGACCCCAAGAATTAACTACTGTAATAAACATCTTTTTTAAAACTTCTTATTAGTTACGTAATTAATGTTGTCTGGGGGGAAAAAATCAGATTATTATTATTATTTTAGGAAAGTTACAGTTAATTTGTATATTGTGTAAAATGAAAATATATACTTTTCTTTAATACAAATTGCAGCTTTTATACCAAGCACAATCTACTTTAGTACTTAAAAGTTTATTCAACATCTTTTGATTCTGGTATTGTTCAGTTTTCAGTAAGTTCAAGTAAACATTATTTGTATTATATTTATATGGTAAAACCAACCCGGGTCATTTTGAGCCCAGTATAAAATAAGTGAAATAAACCCACAGTCATTCAAACTTCAATAGTTTTTTATTTTAATTATTTTATATCAACTTTCAATACAAAAGTAGATAGAGACCTTGGTCTCAGTATGACCCCCTGTCAAAATAAAGGTTAAGTGAATGTAATTCAAATTTAGACTTTTCAATTTTTACATAATGTAAAATCAATGTTGTTTACATTTAACTATGAATACCACATGCTACAGGCAGTTATAGCACAAGATTTGGCTCATACTATGCTCAGGGCATACTGGCATGTGACAAGAGGAGTGAATATTTGCTACCTTCGTCTCTATGCTTTTTCCCACATTCGGACCAAGACCTGATCATGCTCTGACTGATGTCAATCATATGCATGACACACTATTTCACAGTCTTTGTACAATAGAACATAAACATTTAATTTGATAGTCATAAAACATTTTATAATGAAATTACCCCCGAATCCCCTCAATAGTTTGTGATACTTGAAATTATGACCCATGGGAAACATTAACTCAATAAATAGATCAATTTATTACAAACGCATAGGCATAATTGAGTACTTTTGACTGGGGTCCCTCAGGACCCCAATACATTGGTATTTTTAAAAAGCACTAATTAAAACAGAAACTGAAAATCACATCAGTTTTTGCTGATAAACATTGTGTTGTGCACCAGACCCAGTCCTAAAGCTTTTCATAGGGGCCCAAGGATAACCTATTACACTTGTGTACTAGTACACAATATATACTTCGGTTCTGAAGACTTTCATGCATGAATTATGAAATCCTAATCAAGGATTTTTTTTCTCTTTGTGTTTTTACTCTTCTTTAGGCATGAAAAAAATAATTTGACCTTCATTTTACTTTTACATACATTTATCAAAAAGTTATTGAAGTCTCCACTCCAGTGGACTGCATGAGTTCAAATGAATTAGTGTCCACTCTAGTGGCTGTAATGTAGTTATTCTATTGAAATCCTTGTAATAGCCAGATAAAGGCTTTTGAATAGCTGTTCACTGTAGTGAGCACTGTGTATGAAAGGGTTAAAGGTATGTATTTCTTGCCAGTTAGTTGAAGCACAATGCCTCCTTGATAGTGGTCTGTTAAAAAGCAATCTGGGCTAGAGATGAGTGTTTTCTCTCTATTCTGTGATAAGAATGCAACTGAATAATTTTGTCTTTAATAGTATGCAGTGTGTTTAAGTGGGTGTTAAATAACATTGCATAATTGTGGTGTGGTGTTCACAATTCAGGTTTTCTCATCATAACCACACACACATTTGTTATGTTAATTTGGAGGGAGACCATTTAATCATTTACTCTGATCACTTTTTCTCTTTCAGGACTGATTAAGCACCTGTTCACACTGGGATGTTTTTTGCAGCTTGTTAAACGGGCGTTAAACTCAGGCAACGCTTTGAATGAAAGTATAAATTCACTCCCTGACAGTAAATGCCGCTTATTGAAAAGCAGAAATACCCCGGTACACAAGGTGGCGATGCACAACTTTCCGTTTCCGACACCCGCTAAAACCATGCACTTGTGTGAAATGTAAAGTATTTGGTGATTTGGCCACTGCAACAAATACTTCATTAAAGCTAAATCCTTAAAGTTCTCATTTTAAACAGTATACTCTTTTTAAATAAGCAATGTAAAAGTCACAGAAATAGCATTCACATACTTATAGGAAGACCCGGATTATTAAAATGTATTAAAAAAAAAAAAAAATTAGGGGGGGGGGGGTATTTAGTATGACTAGTCTTTTTTTGTGGTCAGTATGATAATAGAATGACTCAATAATGGGGCACTTAGCTATTTGAATAAGAGGTCAAGAATACACACACATACACACACACACACACACACACATATATACATACATATATATATATGTTTTGTGTATGTGTTTGTGTGTGTGTGTGTCAGGTGCAAAATAAATACAATGGACTATGAATCAGCGGATTATCATTTGTAGGGAAGAGACAAAGTAACGAACGATGCTATTTAGTGTAGAAGACAACACAGAAAATTAAATGGATCATTTAGAATATATGCTTGCATTTCAGTGTCATCAAAAAATAGCAACATAATAAATACACTTATATAGTATTTATTGTGTAATTTTGAAACTGGTGCTTTCAAAGGACACATTGTTTATTATATGTGTAGGCAGAAGGATTTATTAGCAGTGAGTATTTTATTTCAGGGATGTCACTTATGCACACTAACTAAAATGTTGGGTTCTTGCATCTTCTTCGGCTTCTTCGTCGGTAAGACAGTTCTGTGCTTGAACACCATCAAGTCGTACTTTTATGTAACTTGAGAGGCTCCGGGCAAAAACGCAACTCTGAACAAACGCACAAATCTCATTGGTCAGCCGTTTAGTTTTTCTGTTGCGACGCTTTGACACTACCCATTTTACGCCTGGGTGTGAACACTTCCATTGCCATTGGGGGGTAAACGCTGCGAAAATTGTCCTGGTGTGAACAGGGCTTTACAGTGACAACTGGCAATTTTTTTTATGAATGTTCTGTAATTTATATGAAAGACATAGTTTTTTGCCCAACTTTTAAATGGTTATTGTTATTAGCAAGATGTGACATCAGTATCCGAAATAGCTACTGTCATGTTAAACTCCTATTGCCATTTATCTTGTCATAGAGCTTTGAGATGGGCTGCTTTTTTAAACCCCATGCCCTCATCCTCCCACAGAAACTTTATAGTACAGAGTTACACATGAGTAGTACATATGTTGCTGAAAAACGCTACCTAGTAATTCCTACAACTTGTTTGTATGTCAGAATTAATGGGGTGGCTGTGGCGCAGGTAGAGCGGGTTGTCCACTAATCGTAGGGTTGGCGGTTCGATTCCTGGCCCGGGTGACTCCACATGCCGAAGTGTCCTTGGGCAAGACACTGAACCCCAAATTGCTCCCGATGGCAGCTCTGCTACCATTGGTATGTGTGTGTGTGTGAATGGGTGAATGAGAGCGCTTTGGATAAAAGCACTATATAAATGTGCCGAATTATAGCTATAAAGATCTGAAAACATTCTTGAGTTAAATACTTGATGGAGTTAAATACTTGATATGATTTCAGCCTTATCACAGAAAAATAAAGTTGTAAAGTAAAAATCATTCTCATAATATATATACAAAAATATTGTTATATAGCCTTTTAAAAATAAATGAAATTATATTAGGCCTACATACAATACAAACAATTCATATTCATATTTAGTATAATTGTAATCAAATGGTAATAAACAGTATATTTTTAATTGCTATTTTTGTCCAAGTAGGAGATTAAACACATGTAATTATAGTAATTAAACACATGAAAAACCAGACACATGTGATCACTAAAAATTACACTTTTTTTCCAAATCAGTATATTTAGTGTAAATAGGATACTATTATTTTGATTTAAGTTTATTTAAATCATCTAAATTATTTAAAAATAACTTCTGATAAAGATTAAGTGGATTCAACATCACCTTCCAAGAATACCACGCATCATCTCTAGATGAAGCAGATGTCCAATGGTGACATTCTTGCCTAATTTTTTTTTCACACCTAGAAGATTTTTTCACACCTAGAAAATGTTGCCACAGTGTAGCAATCGCTGAATTCACATCTTGTACAGTTAACACAGCAATTTCAACAGGTTTTCTGCAGGTCCCTTCCAACCTGGCAATGTTCTAAGTGTAAATTATTTGACAGCATGAACTGAGGATCACACAGTATAAGACATAAGCATTTACTATTTACAAGGCCATGGTTCCACTGCAATAATGGTTTATGAACCATGACTGCTACAACACTTTAGTCTAGACAGATCATGGGTCCCTCCTGCAACTGTAGTATATGTGCACTGTATCTGACTGGTGTATGAATATGCCAGTGGCAGATCTAAAGTAATTTAAGGAAATAATTTATTTAATGGTTGTATCATGTCATTAATACAGAGTACAAAGTGTCATTCATTCAAGAATATCAATTTTGCAATCCACAAGTATAAACTCACAAAGACAAAAATGACTCGAATAGAAGGAATACAGCTGGAGCTGTAGAAATGTAGCAGCAGGGGCATGATTAAGCATCAGCTACAGAACAAGAGGTAGAGAAACTGAGCAATTAACAAGGAATGGTTAACACCAATGCATTGTTAACAGTGGCCTACTAAGGGTGCTTTCACACTTAGTGTTTTCTCTACAGAAAACCTGCTAGCCTGAGAACCTTTTGTGCAACTAATCTGTTGTCTTTAGTTACAGTGCAAGGGTAAAATATTGAAAATATCTCAAATTTAACACATTGGGAACCTTGTATTTTATTTACCATTTAAAAATTCCCAGCTGTGTCACTCTTTGTCATGCCCTTATTCCCTCACAAGTGAGCTAGAGTGTTATATAATCGAAATGAATGCTATAGCCTTATTGTATTGTCAAGGTTGTCTAATTTAGCTGCTTTACTTGAAGCAAGCAGGGTGAATCAAGCTTGGAAGCAGACATCGATGTTGGTACAAAAGCTTGATCAATAGTAACCATTTTATTTCTTAGGAAAAGAATGAGTTAAATTTGAAGCATTTCCTCTTTTACCCAAATTGCAGACAAGACTAATGGCAGAGCAGATTTGCCTGATTAATGGTCTTTTTAAAAATAAGAATGATTTTGGGACTGACAGGAAATGATCAACTATGCACCCAATGCATGTGAATGAAAAGGAACAGAAACAACAGCAAACTGTAGTGAAAATAATTAGTGGCAGCTTGTTCGTTCAGTTTTTATACATCCTGATAAATGCCAGAAAAGGCCTAGATTCCTGTCACAGTATTTTGCTACAGGCTACACGGTCCACCCGTTTCAATTATCCTTTTCAATCATTTAACATAGTATACAAGCACACACAACTTTTGCTATTATACAGTAATGCCTATAGAGCGTGCAGATATTTAACTTAGATATGTATCCATACGTATGCCGTTTATATACAGATGCAGCAGGTCAAGTAGGCCTACTGCTATCTTTTCTAATAGTAATATTTAAAAGTTCTCCATTTGTTCACTGCATTCACCCAAACCGATTGTGATGGATGCGGTCCCTCATAATGTCACCATCTACTGAATATTTCAAGTAATGCGTGATGGAAATGCACAGCAGTGGCTATAAGCGAGGACAGAACAGTGGTCTGTTTATGAGTTTTGAGGACTGCGTCCATGATCCGTTATGCTTGAACCTGACACATGACTCATGTGTGTAAGACAAGACTGCTGAGCGTTTGCTGTCCTGATCAGGTTGGCGGTGTATATGTGTTGAATGCACAGCAAAGTCATGTTGCAAGATGAGATACCTTTCCCTTCTTATAAAAATGGTAATGCTGAAATCCTCATCATTGTCTCCGGTTCATTTTAAATGCATGCACAATAACACAAATGCAGTATTCATGAGACGGTTCGGCTAAGAGATGACTATTGTTGCACTTCTGGTGAGATAAGCAGGATGGAAATAGCAAAAGCTTTGATAAAATTTGCCTTGTAGCAGAAAAAAGATAAGCATGTATAATGATGTTGTCTCTTCTATCCACAGTTGTGATAGGCCTTAAGTTCTATAGGAATTAATTTGTGCAGTTATATCTAGAACAAATTCATTCTCGCTGACACACTATGTGCACCTAACACTCACAATCCCAAGAAAACAAAGCAGGAGACATAGAGATGCTGACACCTCCTATCAAAAGTAGCAGATTGACTCAGCAACATTTAAACTTTTAGTCTAAATAATTCAGTTGATGTGTAGAAGGAATGTTTTTTTTTTTTTTTAATGTAAATTGCTTTCTTGACAAAAAAATATAAAATTAGTTATGAGACCTTTCAGCCCTACACTGGAAAATAATCAATGTTTAATTTCTCCACCAAAATGTATTGACACTGAGATGCTTTGGAGCAGTTCCAGTGAAATGAGATTGTATTCTGTGTGAACAGATGTTTTCATTAGTGCTTTGTTTTTAACCTATTCATTTAAATTGATTTTCCACAGTATTGGTAGATGTTGTGAACATACTAATGTAATATGACAAATTGCTGAGGATATTTGATTATTATGGAATTGAAAGCAAAAAATATCTGGAGCAGTTTATATTAGTTCTTATCACCCTCAATGACAAACTCACTGTAATGCATGCCCTCAATTGGTTTATAAAATGCTTACAAAAGAAATATGATCAAATCCATTGTTTCTTCACAACAAATTAAATTCTTCCACCACACAATGTAGTGTTTTAACAATAAGCTTTGGTTGCTAGGCAACATAATGGACAAAGATTATGGTATTCTGTGAACAGAACAATGGTTTACATAGAACATTTTCACTGGTTTAAAACCTGGTGCATTAATACAGAATTCAATAATTGTGAAGCAGTCACAGGTGTGTGTGTGTGTGTTTATTGGGGGTGTTATAATGGCATTGACTGTGGCTTATCCAATCAGATTTTAGAACTGAAACTTTTAGATAATTTTTAGACACAGATTTTCTTCAGAATCTTTTATTATTCTATTATCATCTTACTAGTATTTAAACACAAAATATACAGTGGTGTGAAAAAGTGTTTGCCCCTTCCTCATTTCCTGTTCCTTTGCATGTTTGTCACACTTAAGTGTTTCGGAACATCAAACCAATTTAAACAATAGTCAAGGACAACACAAGTAAACACAAAATGCAATTTGTAAATGAAGGTGTTTATTATTAAAGGTGAAAAAAAATCCAAACCATCATGACCCTGTGTATTGAAAAAGGTGTTTGCCCCTAAACCTAATAACTGGTTGGGCCACCCTTGTACGCAACAACTGCAACCAAGCGTTTGTGGATAACGCGTGCAATGAGGCTTTTACAGCGTCCTGGAGGAATTTTGGCCCACTACATCTTTGCAGAATTGTCCTAATTCAGTTACATTAGAGGGTTTTCGAGCATGAACGGCCTTTTTAAGGTCATACCACAACATCTCAATAGGATTCAGGTCAGGACTTTGGCTAGGCCACTCCAAAGTCTTCATTTTGTTTTTCTTCAGCCATTCGGTAGTGGACTTGCTGGTGTGTTTAGGATCATTGTCCTGCTGCAGAACCCAAGTTCATTTCAGCTTGAGTACATGAACAGATGGTCGGACATTCTCCTTCAGGATCTCTTGGTAGACAGCAGAATTCATAGTTCCTTTTATCACGGCAAGTCTTCCAGGTCCTGAAGCAGCAAAATAGCCCCAGACCATCACACTACCACCACCATATTTTACTGTTGGTATAATGTTCTTTTTATGAAATGCAGTGTTCCTTCTACGCCAGATATACTTGGACACACACCTTCCAAAGAGTTCCACTTTTGTCTCATCGGTCCACAGAATGTTGTCCCAAAAGTCTTGGGGATCATCAAGATGTGTTGTGGAGAAATTGAGACGAGCTTTGATGTTCTTTTTGCTCAGCAGTGGTTTTCTCCTTGGAACTCTGCCATGCAGGCCATTTTTGCCCAGTCTTTTCCTGATGGTGGAGGCATGAACGCTGACCTTAACTGAGGCAAGTGAGGCCTGCAGTTCTTTGGACGTGGTTGTGGGCTCTTTTGTGACCTCTTGGATGAGTCGTCGCTGCGCTCTTGGGGTAATTTTGGGCGGCCGGCCACTCCTGGGAAGGTTCACCACTGTTCCATGTCTTCGCCATTTGTGGATAATGGCTCTCACTGTGGTTCGCTGGATTCCCAAAGCTTTGGAAATGGCTTTATAACCCTTTCCAGACTGATAGATCTCAATTACTTTCTTTCTCAATTGTTCCTGAATTTCTTTGGGTCTCGGCATGATGTGTAACTTTTAAGGATCTTCTGGTGGACCTTACTGTGTCAAGCAGCTCCTATTTAAGTGATGCCTTGATTGTGAACAGGTGTGGCAATAATCAGGCCTGGGTGTGGCTAGAGAAATTGAACTCAGGTGTGGACAACCACAGTTATAGTATGTTTTAACAAGGGGGGCAATCACTTTTTCACACAGGGCCATGATGGTTTGGATTTTTTTTTCACCTTTAATAATAAACACCTTCATTTACAAATTGCATTTTGTGTTTACTTGTGTTGTCCTTGACTATTGTTTAAATTGGTTTGATGTTCCGAAACACTTAAGTGTGACAAACATGCAAAGGAACAGGAAATGAGGAAGGGGGCAAACACTTTTTCACACCACTGTATACACGGATTCTAATAGGAGTTTCCTTTCTATCAGAAGGTTAAGGTGTGTTCCCCCACACACACATTTTAACTGACCATATGTCACACTCTGCTCCTTTATGAAAATATTACCCATGTTTATAATTGCTTTCCAAAAGTTTACTATTCAGCAATAGCTTGTCCCTAAAGTGCTTATTGGTAACTAACAGGGTAAAACATAATTTCTGGGAACAATTTCTGACCTCATTGTCTTCAACCCACCCTTGCTATGTGAGTCTATATTGCTTTACCACAAGCTGGGGTTGTATCCATGCACCAAACACATAACAAAATGGGAGTGTATTGAAATTCTTGGCCGTCTTATTCTTTTATAGTGCTATTTCTCCAGCTCGCTGTGCCTCATAAAAAGATGAGTCCTCATTGAAAAAAAGCACTGCTCTGGTTGTGTGCTGCCCGCAACGGTATAACAATGGCAGTTGTTCTGTTTATGTGCACAGTTATAACCAAGCAGTCATTATCAAGCCTAAACTGAAACTGCAAGAACATCATGAAAGCCAAATTTCATGATTTGAACTAATAGAAAAGAAGATAGAAATGTTTCCGACATCAAATGTGATTCAATTAACATCACAGCATAAGCAGAGCAAACATTCTGTTCAAAGTAGAGAGTTGGCTGCTAGCCATAGCTGAATAAATGAGTAGTTGTGTCGAGGATAAAAAGCCCTTTGAAAGACTGACTGATGATCTCTCTAGAGAGTAAAGGTTAAGAGGGTTTAAGTGTTGAATGCGGATGGTTTGCCTATTAAGTTGTTTAACAACTCTTTCCATAGTAATCCAAATGCAGATGAGCTTGTGGTCAAATGTTCTAATAACATGATGGACTAAAGTGGACAAAAGACTGTCTTACTCAGAGCTGCAGAGCTGCTTGCATTCAATTACTGAGATCTATTTTTGATTCTGATCATATTAGTGTATATTTACAATATATCTTTCAACAGTTCCTTAGTTTGCTCCAGTCGTGTGTTCAGGTTTGATTAAATCTAGTTTTATAACAGGCAAAAAGGCAGATGATGTAACGTGATGCAGTGTGAAGTTCCTGTGCATGTTCTCATCTTGTCTGCAGGGGTTTCCTTCAGGTTCTTACTGAAGACGAATGAATGAACAAGCAAAAGTGATTTTTATGATCATAAAACAAAGTCAATATATATATATATATAATTTTTTTAATAGGATAGCTAATGTACTTGTTCTAAATACCTAATTATCTAAGTACTGCTTCACTTTTTTGTGCAAGTTTGCTTGTCCAAATTTCTACAAATTACGACAGCATGACATTTTAATTATTTGCATCACCTTTCATTTAGTCATAAATTTGTTTGTCTTATTTTGAATCATAGCACTACAATTTATAAAATAATGATGTAAGATGTAAGAACATATTATAGATATGGAAAAATGGAAACAACTCAGATAACATTATACTTCAATGACTTATGGGGCAATGGAGCACAAGATAAGCCTTTCATTCAAAAATTGTTGTTTTTTTTTACTTTTCACCACTTTTCTCCTGAAGATAGAAACAAGAAAATATTATTTTAGAAGAAGAAGAAGAAGAAGTCAGTCAATTGAAATTGCTACTGCAGGTTAATACATTTTAAGGGTATTTCCCAAATAATTCTTGGTTTTAAGAAATAAAAAAAACAAAATAGAAAAAACAAATACATCTCTGTTGATTACAGATATGTAGAGAAAACCTCAGCTAATTAATTCATTGTTGAGGCTTTGCAGCCATTGTGTTCTGAACGTCTTGCATCATCTATGAGTTTATTACCACTGACCAGTAGGTAACCTCCAGAATTTCACTATTTTGTGTTCATAGAAATGACAAAAAATTTTTGTCAAAAATGCCGCTGCAAAATCAAGCATTTTTGGCCACAACAATCACATATAAAAAATCTACAAAATTCTCTACAAACTGATACACAATTTTGTGGTTATTAAGCTATTTTCCACTCTAAAGATAGACTGAGCCTCCAAATAAATCTAATAATCTGCTACTGAAGTGCTTTACTCTGAAGCATATCTCTCTGTGAGTAACATCCTCTGGAGAGACCTCACACTTCTGACATGTCTGGACCGTTTCATCCAATAAGAACATTCCTGATTATATCTATTTGCTCAACATCGCTACTTCTCTTGCTCTAAAAGAGTTCTGGGTCATCCACGGTTAAGAAAACAAGTGCAAATGCAGGACATGCAGAGTGATTGGAATTTTTTTTTTTTTAAAGTGCCCCGATTCCAAGACATTTTGCATTGATGCTGTTTGTTGCTTGATTTTGACTGTTAGTGTGCTGTGCATACTTCAAGTGTAAATGTGGCACAATTGGGACATGTCTGAGACCAATATGACATCAAATTTGAAAGAGCCATGCTTTATCTAGACATTTATTCATTTTATTATGAAGATGCAAGAGAAATTAACTGAGTTTAAAAGTGCAAGTAGCTAATAAAGCAGCTAATCCATCTACTAGAATGGGTATTGAGAGGAACCCAGAGGAAATGCACACAGACACAGGGAGCACATGCATAGAAACTGCACTAGAGCTCAGGATAGAACTAGTTACCCTGGAGCCATGAGACAACAATGCACTGCACCACCGTGCTGCCCTGTGCTGCCACTCAAATGTACAGCTGCTCATTTACCATATCAACCAAGGGAGAACTGACATTTGATATAAAGCATGTATTTTCCCTTGCGACACAAATAACTAAATAAATCACAGCCGGATAGACCCTACACACCACGAAATCCAATATTACGGTCTTCCGAGGTTAGTTTGAACAAGAAGAGTGCCTTGTGCACATGTTATTATACTATTACATTTTCAAGCTGGTTATTAGAATACAATTTTGTAACTGATAATAATATTCTCTATTGCTCTGTGCTCACTATACTGTTTGTCTCATTAAATCTGCAACAACCCTAATCTCCGTTCCCTTTACTGACCCTCTGGTTAAAAACAAAATGTGTCAATAAGACTGTCTAATGCTTGCATAGTAAAAAGGAAAGTTTAATCTTTAGTTACACAATTAATGTATTTGTAATTGTGGTGTTGGGCAAAACAAACAAACAAACAAACAAACAAACAAATAAATAGCAGTTACACTGTTAATGCTGCATTCCAGTGTGTTAATATCTAGATGAGTAGATGTTATCCCATAAAATAACTCAAGATTTTGGATAATTGTTTAATCATAAACAGAAAGGTTCTTTTTATGTTTATATACAGCAGTGATGTACAGTAAAAACAACATGAAGATCTCGATATATTGCAAAAAAATGAGTCTTTATTAGTTTTTACAGTTGTGTCTTGTAGCATCTTAAAATGAAAGCATACTCAGCAGTCAATGAAATTTGTTAAGCGAATGCACCTTTAAAATTCTGGATAAAGAATTAAGAGCTAACGTTGGAAAGCAGTTAAATCGTTTAACATTCTATTCACAGTCAACCATTCTGTTTACCTTCACATTCAACAAATCTCTTAATTAAACCAAGAATGAGTCTTTTTATGTTTAAGCTTTTTAAGTGTGAGATACAGTGTAAACTGAGGAAATTAGCTGCTGTTTTTCAGTACTCTGTGTGTTATCCTTATTGAATATTGACAACCTCTCATGGCTCTGGGCAGTGGCTATGTTAAAGCAAATTAATTAGTCTTTTAAAATGGAAGCAGACACATGAAGTAGAAAAGAGAATATGCCACCTTCAAACCAAAGACCAAGTTAAAGGAACACAACAATAAACCACACTTTTCTGTATGTACAAAAACTCTTGTATAAAAGCCCTTTCATGTGTATTAATTTTTCTATCATATATTATTGAGTTTATGGTTTTATATATGCACAACCCTTCAAGTGCTCCTTAATGTTCTTTCAGCACATTTAGTTTTACAGTGATGTCTTTTACTTCCCCAGTCTACCAAATAAATGACACCATCTTCAGGCTGATTCCGATATCCCTTGAAATGAAACAGGATTTTCACAGAGTGAGAAACTTGGCTGAGAATGGAAGAAGATTTTTCCCTTAAGCTTGCCCCAGATTTGCTGTTGCTTACTGCATTCTTTTTGAACAGCATCCAAGGAGGCATGCACTAGCGATCAATTAGGGCAGAGCAATACTTCAGTGCATGAGCCCATGGACGCATTAATTCTGCTGGCTGGCAGACAAAGCTTAAGACCATAAAAAATTTAGTACAATCAGGATGCAATAAGATTGGGGAGTATTCCGTCTCATCGAAAGGCATCCACAATATAACCTATCAGGATTAATGGGTAGGTATGACCATATAGAAAAAAAGCCAAAGAGTGTATTTTAAATGGCTGTAATGCTCAGAGCAAATGCTGAAAATTACCAGGTGTCTGGTATAACAGGCAGAATGTTAAACATAATTAATAAATAACTACTTAGAGGATATTTTGCCACAAGCAAGTTAGCTCCCCAGCCCTGCTCTCTTCATTCTTTTGCTTACCATATAGTTTTTTTTGTTTTTTTTTTTTTTACAATTTTAAAATGCACATGCACAGTCAACAGTGGTGTACTTAAAAGCAAAATGGCAAACAGCAAAAGATTTTTTTAAACACCTTTTACAGCCAAACTACAAAAGCACGTCGTCTTTGCAATAAAGGCTTGTGCAGTTACTTTTATATATGTTATCGCTACCACAATGTTGGACTGTTATGTTCCTCTTACTGTTATGTTACGTAATGTTGCTCATGATGCATGTAGATCTTACACATGACATTATAGATTTGGAAAATGTGCATATGTGGGTCATTTGAGGACAGAGGTCTTTTCACACTAATGGCACACATGGTTCACTGACCAACACAAAGGTGAACCATCAACACAGATATATGAGATCTGAGCAATTGGGAATTGACCATTAAGGCCTGCAATGTGAAGAAGCCTTATATTCATTCATGCATTCATTCATCTTCAGTAACTGTGTTTAGCCTGATCAGGATTGTGGTGGACCCCCTCCCCAGATGTCATATCAGTCCATTGCAGGGCACCACTCACACATTCACAATTTAGTTGAACCAGTCTGGCTAGCTGAATGTTTTTGGACAGTGGGAGAAAACTGGAGAGAGCTGAAGGACACCCACAGAGATAGTAACTTGAGCTCAGGATTGAACCAGGGACCCTGGAGCTGTTAGGCAGCAATCTACCTCCTATGCCATCGTGCTACCTTTATTTATGTAATGGTGACATATTCACCTTCATTACTGAGTGTAGTCTGAGTGTATTCAGACTAACTTCAGAATAATACCAGGATAGTAGAAACAGGGACATGTAACTCCAAGTCAGAAACATCTTTTATAGAGCTTTGATCACCTTTTTACTTCAAGGAGAATTGCTCTGCTGACACCTGAAATGTTCCGTTATCTATATTGTTATACACTATGTCGTGGCAATATGTAAATGGCTATGAAAATTGCAAATACTTTTATTCAAAACTATTTCTAATAACTGTGCCACCAAATTACAGAAATCAGAGATCTGGCCAATCCTATACTGACAGTCTCTTCATCTGTGTTCTTTAACACTGCTATCTGCATGTCAGTTCAAAAAGCCCACCTTTTGGATTAACTTTCCACACTGAACTTTAATCAGCCGATCAGAAATGCTGACATCCACAAAGTCACGAAAAGCACAGCAGGAAGTTGAGCCTTCGAGTGCAGTAGCATGGAGAAGTGGATTAAACTCTACTGGAAGGAAGTGTTTCTAAGGAGGGATAAATGTGTCAGGTTTCAGGAAAGCTCTATAATATCCAATATCCAGTGGTATAGCTCCCTAAATCGTGTAATTATTTCTGACAAAGCTTTGTGTGTGGGGTTATTGTAGTAATGTACATCGAAGTCTGATGAAGCTGTAACCTGGGATTATAGTAGTACTGAAGTATTGCAATGAAGATGAGAAATACTATAAAATATGACTAAATTTGTTGTTTTATTGTCTCTGTGCAACTTAAAAGAATTGGCATTGCAAAAAAAAAAATCTTTTTTTCATGACCAAAATTAAAAAGATGACTATGCAAATCTACTGTTGTTGGACTGCAGTCTGCTCATCAAGTATCAGACTTGTTGACATGATCACAGTAACTAATGTGGACTAATATGAAAATGGCTGACTGATGCCAAATAGTGATTCTGATTGCATTACATTTGTAGGTACACCAATACAAAAACAGCTCAGACACACACACACACACACAAGCACATGTGTGGTTTATGGTTGATACAAGCACAACATAAATATCTTTAACTCCTTAACTAAATACCCAACATAAATTCTTATGAATAATAAACCACTGGGTAAAACAAAATGTATTTTTGCATTATTTTATAGCACTTATTCAATGTCACACATTGTTTCAAGGGAATTCATTTGAATGAGCAGATTGGGCAAAGTGACAATATGCTTACATGAGGTTTTGCCACATTCTTTACATAAATGGGGAGCTGACATAATTGGACATGTGACACACAGGGGTTATTGTGTCATAAAATATCAGAGCCTATCGGGTTCAGTATGCAAATACAGATCAAGCCAATTACATAAGTGTAAACAGAACCTCTACAAGTAGGAAGCTGAGTAATTCTGAGAAACTACAAAGCACAGCAGCAAGTGGGATTAAACCGGTAAATCTTTATTTTACTGAAAAGACTGAAAGGATTTATCTGAAAGCACAACTTTTACAAAAAGTCCCCTAGCTGGCTTCTAGAAATAGCTGCTATTTCCATTTTAAAGCATACGTCAATAGTGGAAAGGTTTTGCTATAACTACCTTCTGTAGGTCGTATATAGCTGAATGCTGAGGCTAATATAGTTATATAATCAGACACTGAGTTGTATGGAGAAAAAAAAGTCATTGTTCATTCACTTCTTCAAGGGTATAGCATCAACTCAGGAATTTCTACAGTAAAATTATTACAGTCAGAGCTGAGCATTGCTGTTCTTTAGCATTCCATATTTGTGATATTTGTAGGCATGCCTATGACAAAGCGTTAGCAGTAGCTAGCTTGTGCAAGTTAACTGACACAAAATTTACAATGCCCCGCAGATGGCAACTAACTCTCTATAATATTGGACTGCATGGAATAGAAAACACTGTATTTTACACAAAAAAAAGACAAATAAAGAGTGACAACGCACCAAAGAATTAGCTCTTTGTTTGTTTATATGTAATTATTCTGCACATGTTGCAAAACTTGCATGTTGTGCACAGAACTGGTAAACAAGTATAATTGCCCAAGTAAACAAACTGCACTTCCTCCTCACAATATGATGTATTTGAGGTAGGATCAATAAAAAGTTTGACATCAATGCAGCAAAAGGGTGGTGAAATGGAAATTGCTGTGACTGAGAAAGAGAGTGTGTGTGCGATTGTGCCCTGTGATGGGCTGGCACCACAGCCCGGGTTTCACCCACCTTGTGCCCCATGTCTCCTGGGATTGGCTCCCCTCACACCGTGATAAGTGGTACAGAAAATGGATGGATGAATGCATGTCAGTGGCCATGCTGCATGTTATAAACATTACACTGCACAAAGTCATTCCAAGATCCTTATGTAGGAAGGACTGATCATACAAGTTGATGTTATGTCATTATACCAGTTTAGCAGGGAATTGGTATGTGTAGGCTTGGGGCCAATTCCATTCTGGATATACAGAGCATCTGGGTTTTTTGATGATGTTAGGCAAACTTGTGTGTGACTACTTTTGTGTGAATTAAAATGCCTTACTTGACTCAGGTTCCCCAGTTCCAGTGCTCTATATGCTCACCATTCAGCCACCAGCAGTATGCTTTTACATGCTAAAACCCACTGACCGAAGTCAATCTGCAGGTGTGAAATGTTTAATGGACTTAATTAAACTGGTCTCAATTTATTCTTTTTTAAAATGCTGTAATCATGCATGGTGCACTGAAACTTTATATTTCCTCATATAAAATAAAACAGGAAGCCAGGCTTCCTAGAACAAGCACATTACTTATCCTGATCATGTGACTTGTGAAAGATTTATGACCAACACATAGTGCCAACTCCCAGTGGCAAGCCATTCTTCTCATTATTGTGAACGTAGAGGTGGACCTACAATGGCCTGCTGACAGTCTCTTCAAATTCATTATATAGTTCTCATATTTTTCATGCTCCAGCAGACATACTGTATAACAACTAAAGGAAAGCAGTTGCAGGTGTAGCAGGCTCGATGTACCATCTACCTCTCTAGTTCCTCGAGCATATATACACAGTTCAGTGCAGAATTCTCATACTGTGCAAGAGTCAACAGTGCCTATTATAATCTGGACCTAAATAAAATGATAAATAGTCTTCACTTATATAGCGCTTTTTAACTTTAGAGGTTCTACAAAGCACTTTACACTGTTTCTCATTCACCCATTCACACACCAATAACATCAGAGATGGCATGCAATGTGGTAGCCTGCCAATGAGAGCAACTTGGTGTTCAGCGTCTTGTCCAAGGACACTTCGGCATGTGGAGTCATGTGGGTCGGGAATCGAACTGCCAACCCTACGATTAGTGGACCACCCGTTCTAGCAGCTGAGCCACAGCAGTCCCAATTAATGGCTTGTTTCAGTAAAACAGCCAGCAAGTCCTCTTTATTCATGCTGCTTGAGTTACTCCATTGTGCAAAATGTAAGTGTGCGAGCACTTACAAATGTAAGATTGATGAGCAAGTCAATTTCAGCTCTGCAGACGTTATCATACTATGTGAAACATGTTACTTTTTCATCACACAAGGAATATTGTCAGAAGATCTGCTGAGAATGGGTGAGCTTTCAGTTTTCCCCCTCATACATTACTCCTTCTTTTGCCCTCCTTCTTATTTCTTTCCTTTTATCTGATGTTGACTAAACAAATGCAGACAGAGGATGAAAGGAAATGAGAGGAATATGAATGTGCTTTGAGGGTAGATATCCCCATGAATGTATCTGAAGAGATGCCATAACATGAGTTGTACATGTAGTTATGATAGTGTGAGATAAGTAGTGAAA
The DNA here is from genome assembly GCA_012411365.1 of Ameiurus melas. Lineage (NCBI taxonomy): Eukaryota > Metazoa > Chordata > Actinopteri > Siluriformes > Ictaluridae > Ameiurus > Ameiurus melas. Next base: position 16,734,864 of record CM022764.1, on the reverse strand, counting down.
CATTTCAGTACCGGCTTATTATATTGTTTTTATATATCAGAATGCACTTGTAATGAAGTATTCAATCAGAAATTATTGCAGCTGACAGAACAGTTTTTAATACTGACATAAGAGGCTTCAGAATCTCAACAATCAAAGCATCACACAAGGCATATGCATCATGATAATACAAACTTGATAGAAAGCATTTGCTCTGACATACTGGCTCAATTACAGAACATCACACAAGCATTCTTTATGCAACTGCAATTTTATATGACAAAATTATCATTGTTTTATTTGCGGTTTTCAGGGAAGTATTTAAGAACTTGTCAAAGGCCTCAAGGCCACACTTCCCTTAACAGCCAGAGAAAAGTATAAAGGTAGCAACGCTGTCTGATGAATACTTAATGTTATAGCAATGCAAAACCTTTCCAATTTAGAGGTTTACACAAGAAGTCATTGTTCTCATTAACAAGCATACAGAAAAACAATTTAGGCTGTGGGAGGTATTGGTTGTTTCAAAAAGTTAGCATATATAGTCTAAAGTAACTAAATGGTCTATTAGGAAAAGCTGTAGCCCCCTTATTCTGGGGAATATATTTCAATGATTCGGTCAAACATCTCATAACTCATTTTATCTTCTCCGGTTTCAGGTGAAGAGGATCAGGTTACATGTGAACTTTAACTTATGCCTGGCCCAAATTACAAGATTTATACAATACTAATCATGACATCAAGAATCATGACTCTTGCAAACTTGGATATATTGTAGAATTTCTTGTGAACTAGCTTTCCGTTTTTTACAGGATTGCTACTCTGTCTACACAGGTAACATTATATGTTGCAGGCTTTCCTATGGTCAGGTCTTTTCCCCCAACCCCTTGATCTAAACAAAGAGACTGAAGTTGCAGAAGGGAATCAACAAGGATATCACTGAGCATGATACAACTAAATTCTCACCTACAGACCTGGCTCAGTAGACACAAAGGCTGACTCTTTGTCAATGCCCCACTCAAAATGTAATAGGTGAAACTCACAATTCCACATGGTCCTGTAGGGAACATATGTCCCTAATGCAGTGAGTGCATACCTCATTTAGCTTCTTTGGATTCAATGCATTTTTAGAAAAAAGGGTTCCTGAAGGGTTCGTTAGAGGTTTACTGGTTCTATTTAAAGTGGTTCTATTTAGAACCTTTTTTCCCTTTTTTTTTTTTTTTTTTTTTTAAAAGTACATATTTATTGTAGAGCTCTGTGTAGAATCCCAAGAGGAGGGGATAAATAATATGATATATATATATATATATATATATATATATATATATATATATATATATATATATATATATATATATATATATTTTTTTTTTTTTTTTTTTTTTGCTAAGAGTGTAGCCATCCTAGCTGTTGGGCATCCCTTGAGATATAGAAATAAATAGTAAATATGATACTATATTATTAAACATATTTTTATAAAAATGTTTAATTGAGAACAGTAAGGGGTTTCTTTAGGTTGTCCTTCCAGGGGAACCTTTAGTTACGTCACAGAAACCAGTGACTCCATTTCCCAGAATGCACCATGAACTACAAACATGGCAGATGACTACAACTCCCAAAGCTACACACTGTCACCTTCTCTTGAGAACTAATTAGACAAACCTGTACCCAATTATAATCTCAATGACACCACACTACTTAAGAGACACTCACACACAGCCATTACGTAATATATGTTCAGATGCATTTGTCTTGACTTGTTTGGCTTGCCTGATCGCTTGACCTCTGACTGTCTATGTTTATTGATTTCTGCCTGATCCCTTGGACTTATTTTATTAAACTGTAATACATGCACTTGCTTCCATCTCAGCCTCCATTACTTGATGCTTAGAGGTTCAGAGTAGAACCCTACATTAACTAGGTATACTATGCTAACTTCAAATGATTTGTCACACATATGTTGTGCAACAGTAAATCTTTGCTAATTGAAAGCAAGGAAAATGATATAGTATTGTGAGTGAATAAAATGAAGAGTGAATACAAGGTTTCAAATCGAAATTTTATCATGCAACTACAGAAAACCCATCAGTTTCCAGTCTTACAAAATTATTTGGACTCAATCTTGTATAGGTCTCAACCCCATTTTACACCTGGGGTCTCATTTATCAAACCATGCATAGAACAAGTTCTAAATTAATGGTAGGAACCATCAGTATGCACAAGAAAATATTTATCACATGTGCATAGAAGCTGAGAAATCCCCCACATTCTAAATTGATGTGCTTGTGCACGTCCAAATATGGTAAACAACTTTCCTTTAAAAAGCCCAGTAACCTGCTCATGGCACTGATTGATATGAACCATATGGATCATGTCAAAATATCTAAGATGAACTTCACTGACATTAAAGTAATGATACTACTGCACAGAGTAGAGCAAGACAAAAATTTTTTATTTTGTACGTTTTCAAGTGGTTTGTCTATTATTTATTCAAAATTATGTTTCGAAACCCTGTAGTGGCATAAAAATTCCTAATTTTTGCTGTCTTTTCTGTTGCCAGTTTTGGAAATATAATGTATTGCAGTGTGAGCAATATGCATTAAGATAAATTTGTCATTATTCGACTTGTAGTTGGTTGGGAAATGCCTGTCTCAGATTTCTCTTTGAAATATGCCATGGCTAAAAACTCTCCTTAAAAATACATTCCTCAGTGTGCAAAGCTGCATAAGCCAAATCTGTGAGCAATGAAATCAGTAATTACTCTTTCAAATCTTCTGATATGATCAACATTAAGTGGGATGTAAGCTCTTTATAATCAGTTTACCCACTATTAATTTACCTTCTAGGAGTCCCAATGTACACATGGTCAGGAGCATGCGTAACGATATGCACATGCTCGTGCACAAAAAAATAAATAAAAACAACAAATGTGTGCATGCATGGTTTACACACAAAACTATGCATCTGCACAGTTGATAAACGAGACCCCTGGTTCTGACTCATAAGGATGAATGTCTTGAACTCAATAAAGGTGATTGTATAAATAGTCCTACTGTAATCTAGCATGTGACATTAGAATTTCATATTCCGTATGGCCAAAATGCTCTTTCACACATAAAATGAAATGTAAAGCAGGACTTCCAAGAAAAAGTGTCTTAATGTCACTTGTGGAAGATTTATGTCCAACATGTAGATCCAACCCCCAGTGCCAAGCCCCTCTTCTCACTACGGAAAGGTAGTATAGTTCTCATACAGTGGGGGAAATAAAGTATTGAACGTGTCAACATCTATTTCAGTAAATATATTTAAAATGAGGCTATTCACATGAAAGCATAAGCATACAACAAAAGAAACTGAATTGGTTTCAGAGTAAAAAAAATCAAGGTATTAGAATGGCCCAGTCAATTACCTGACTTGAATCCAATTGAACAAGATTTAAAGACAATATGTTTAGAAGAATGGGCCAAAATTACACCTGAATACTGCGGCCGATTAATTTCTTCATACAGGAAGCATCTTGAAGCTGTCATTACAAACAAAGGCTTCTCCACTAAGTATTAAATACATTTCAGTTAGCATGTTCAATACTTTTTTCCTGTGTCATTCCACTTTATTACACATACCGTAATTCTCGGACTATTGAGCGCACCTGAATATAATTTTAAAACATAACTTAGTACTTTGTAATGACTTAGTAATTACTCTCATCTGACCACAACACTTTCACCCAGTTGTCTTCTGGTGGTCAGATGAGACTGGAGCTCTTTGGTATCAACTCAACTCGCCATGTTTGGAGGAGAAGGAATGCTGCCAATGACCCAAGAACACCATCCCCACCATCAAACATGGAGGTGGAAACTGTATGCTTTGGGGGTGTTTTTCTGCTAAGGGGACAGGACAACTTCACCGCATCAAAGGGACGACGGACGGGGCCATGTACCGTCAAATCTTGGGTGAGAACCTCCCTCAGCCAGGGCATTGAAAATTAAAAGTAATTACTAAGTCATTACCAAGTTCTAAGTCATGTTTTGCAGAGGGGTCAAATACATATTTCCCTCATTAAAATGCAAATAAATTTATAACATTTTTGACATGCGTTTTTCTGGATTTTTGTTGTTGTCATTCTTTCTCTCACTGTTCAAATAAACCTACCATTAAAATTATAGACTGATCATTTCTTTGTTAGTGGGCAAACGTACAAAATCAGCAGGGGATCAAATACTTTTTTCCCCACTGTATACTATCCGCTACTAGGCTATAAGCTATGCTATAAGCTACTAGACTATAAGCTGTGCTATAAGCTACTAGGCTATAAGCTATGCTATAAGCTAACTAGCCTTGACATGAACTCAGACATGGACTAGAACTAAGACTCTAACTATATTCACTATCTAATTCTAACTCTATATCTAATTACCTGTGTTGTGTGTGTCATGGCTCCTGGTATATATACACACCGGCCAAACTGCTAACAGCTGCAGGCAATATCAAAACACACGTGACCACACATGACAAGACGGGGCGGAGACATGACGTCACCAATATGCATTTCTTCATGTGTTTTCCCTGATGAGGGGGTGTGCACGAAGCGCAAAACAACTGATCTGAAGAATGTAGTGTGAGCGCTTTAGATTTAATTCAAACAGTTTCATTGGTCCACTGTGACCTGTTGGGTAATTTCATTTGTCCAATGTGACGAGGCTAAATGTTTTGGCGGCATGAAACTCGTTAGCCCGTAAAAATCCACTAAATTAGCCGCATCATTGTTTAAGCCGCGGTGTTCAAAGCATGTGAAAAAAGTAGCAGCTTATAATCCGGAAATTACGGTAACTTTATTTATGGACTTTAATGTTTGGATTTCTTTATATTTGCGGATTTCTTGAGTTAATACCAGAGTCTGGTGAAAATTTCATGTGAATAGCCTCATTGGAAATATATTTACTGAAAAAAGGTTGATACTTATTTCCCCCACTGTATGCATTGCCACATGTTGTTTTTATGTATAAAAATACCTTCATCAGGAAATATGTCAACTGACAGATTAGATCAAACTCTGTAGCAAGACTCTTATACAGGATCAGCAGATGAACAGAAGAATTTTCAGCATAGATGGTTCTATGCACCACCATTACTCTTGCTACACAGAATATTTGTCTTCATGTTAATGCATAGAATCCAGACTGTTGAACTGTCAAGAGTCTCTACTATAATCTGGACCTAATTAAAGGCTTGTTTCAGTAAAGCAGTCACTGTGTCCTCTTTATTCTTGCTGCAGTGCAGCTGCAGTGATATTGCACCCGATAGTGGTAGTGGAAGCTTTCACCACATCTTCCTTTATCAGCTTGAGTTAATCCGTTGTGCAGAATGTAAGTGTGGGAGGCCCTGATTGCTTAGCGAGTCGATTTCAGCTCTGCATACATTATCAAACTATGAGAAACATGTTGCTTTTTCATCACCGCAGGCATATTGTCAGTAGATCTGCTGAGAAATTAATGGGCGAGCTTTCAGTTTTTCCTTTCAGACACTTTCCTTTTTTCCACCTCCTTTTTTATCTATTTCCTTTTCTCTGATGTTGACTAAACAAATACAGGCAGTGTATAAAAAGAAAAGGAAGGAATATGAAAGAACTTTGAGGGCGCATCACTCCATGAAATTGTTTGGGACGATATCACCACATGAGTTGTTCAAGCAGTGTTGATAATGAGTTGTGATGAATATATATTTAAATTGGTCAGAGTCATCAAAGGCAGATACATTTACTGAAAGAGACAAGAAGAGCAGGTGTTTATTTCTGTTGCTTTAGCAAAAGAGACAAATAAATTGGACATATTTCATGTATAATTAGGGATATCGACTGCAAATCATACTCATAAATTGGTGGTGAATATGGAGTACTTTAACAATACATAAACAGCTACTATAGTGTGGGATAAGCGGGGAACTTTTAGTACCTGCTTCTTAAATTGTTTTCATGTAAGAATGCACTTGTTAAAGTTGCTGTACTTAACGTTTGCCTTTGTTTGAAACATAAAACTGCAAGTTACTTTCAGAGTTATTTTTTTAAGTGGGTTGTGCATCCTTTGCGTGGATGAATCTGATGGTTTGAAGTGTTCATATCAGTCATATATTAGCTCCAATACTTGTTTTGTTGGAGTAGAGGTGAGTTGCTCTTTCTCAAAGCTAGCAGAAAATATGTGCAGTTTACCACATTGACCATAGCAAAAATAAACAACATATATATATATATATATATATGAGAATCTGCCTTAGTTTGAAAAAAAAAGTTTTCAGATCTCTGAGTTGTCACCTCTCAGAAGTCATGCTGATATTTATTCTCGTTTCAGAACGGCCTCTGTCACTTTCCCTTTTTGACTGCAGGCTCTCCGCAGTTCATTGTTTCTTGGTTTTGGCAACAGTTGAGTCCCCAGATGTCAATGATGATTGCGCTTAGAACTATCCAGATTAAAAATAGCCATCTAGATGACAAGTTTAAATTCTAAGCAACTCTTGTAAGGTCAAGCTACGCACCCCACCATCCTCAGCCCCCACACATGCAATATAGTAGCCAGTGCGTCTTCTTTCTCTTTACGGCTGTTAGGTCAAATGATGTCAAACTGCTGTTTCCCCACAAAATCTAACCTAACAGCTCAAATTATAAATTATTATTATAAGCATACCATTGTGAATCGGGAATTGGTAAGGAGACAGTTTTGAACTGTGATTTTTATGTACCTGCTCAATAATAGATTTTTGTTAATTTTTACCCAAAAAATTTTTTATACTTCAGCTTTAAATACTTACTTGCAACTGCTCAAGACTCCAAAATAAAGGTCCTGTCAAGGGCATTTCACAGTCAGAGCCATTAATCGAGGCGAATGTATGATGTGATGATTATCTTGAATCGAAACAATTGATCTCTATGGAGCTGTTCACACCAGGTGCAATCAATCGCGACACGACAAAGCGAGATTTATTTCTTTCTGACCAATGTGGATATTTTTTTTCTCCGTCGCCCCGCGATGAAACGGGCCATCCAATTAAATTTTATCTTTAGATCACGTACCCAGAGCTGCTACTGTTGCACAAAAGGGCAAGATTGGGGGCACTATAGCAAAGAAAGCTACTTTGAAAACCAGTGTAAACACTGAAGAAGAGTATTCCGGAAGAGAGAAGAGAATGTATGTTGAGTTCTTGTTATGTTGAAAACTTTTTGTTAAACGTCACATTGACTACAAAATCATCAACAAAAAAGAAGTTCTGTGGAAAGGAATTGCAGAGAAAATGTGAATCAATGATGAGTTTAATATCTTATTAATGTCGTAAGCATTATAGATAGTTTGTGTTTCTGGTGTAGTTCCAAGCTTTATTTATCTTAATTTACTGTTGTATGTTGTGCAGCGGACAAGGATAAAGCCAAATGGAAAAACCTACAATATACACACACTAGGAAAAAAGAGAAGATCAGGATGAGTGTCATAGTTGCCAGGTTGCCAAAAAGAAGAAACTGTGGAAATGTATGAAGATGATGGAGTTCCTTGCTGCCTTTACAGAAAAACCGAAGGTATAACCAATGGTATTTATGTACAATATGCATTAATTGTATAACATTGACATGTTTGGCATTGAGCAACGAATGCATGTAGTACTACAATGAAACCTGTATAGACACATGCACTCAGGAGCACGCATAGCTACAGTGGCAATCAAAATTATTCAACCCCCATGGCAAATCAGGTTTATTTTCAAAATTTACACACGTTCAGCTGTTTGCAATAAACAAATCAAACAAAAGCAACTGAATTAGTTCAAGGCAATTGAATGCAAGTGGTTTTCCCAAATTCAACTGAAAATGCAACTTCTTCAGTTTCTAAATTATTCAACCCCTTTATGGTAAGCATCTTTAGTACTTAGTAAAGCACTCTTTTGCTGTTATGACCTGCTGCAAACAAGATGCTTAGCCAGACAGGCTTGTGAAATACAGGTTAGCAAATGAGGAACAGCAAGGAAGACAAATGAATAATGATAAAAGTCAAGTTTAAGTTTATTTTAAAAATCTAACCAACAGTCATGATACAACTTTAACTACGTAGAAACTATATGGTTCTGTACTCATATACTTTGAGGTCTTGCCAAAGCTTAAAGGTTAAAAATAGATATTTGAGGAGACTAACACTTCCCTTAACAACAAGGGAGGTACAAAGTAATCCATCTTCATCTAAAATTTATCGGCAACTACTCTCACCAACATAGTCTGATAAATACTTTATGTCATAGCAATTCCAAACCATTCCAATTCAGAGGTTTACACAAGAGGTCCTGGTTCTCATTAATAGTGTATAGAAATAGAATTCCTGCTTTTTAGTTGGATTTACAAACATATTGGCCTTAACGCATCCAAGCAATTTTTCTGTGTACAAAATTGCATATGAATAAATCTGCATCTGTCGTACATGAAAACAAATGAATCGACACAAGCATAGACACAAGCTCCCACACACTAGTGCCTTTTACATAAACCGTCCCCTCTGAAACTATTGGAACAGCAAGGCCAATTCAGCTGTTTTTGCTGTAGACTGAAGACATTTTTGGGTTTGAGATCAAAAGAGGAATATGAGAAGAGAGTTTGGAATTTCAGATTTATTTCCTGGTATTTATATGTAGATGTGTTAAACGACATAGAACATATTACATTTTGTAAAAGACCACCCAATCTGTAGGCGGGCAAAAATAATGGAATATGTGACTGACAGGTTTATTGGTACACAGGTGTGTCCTGACAGATTGATTGTTTAAACAATAAATAGCTCTAAAAATCTACTCTTGGTTTAAGCCTTCAGATTCACCTGTGAAGACTGCATTTGTTGGTAAAACAGATAAGCCAACATGAAGATCAGAGCGCTGTCTATAGGAGAAAAACAAGCTATTTTGAAGCTTAGAAAAGAAGGAAAATCAATCGGAGACATTGCATAAGCACTGAGCATGGCAAATACAACAATTTAGAATCTCCTGAAAAAGAAAGAAACCACTGGGTGTACTGAGCAATAGACACCGAATGGATCAGCCAAGGAAAACAACAACAGCTGATGACAGAAACACTGTGAGAGCTGTGAAGAAAAAAACAAAAAACAACAGTCAGTGACATCACCAACAACCTTCACAGGGCAGGGGTAAAGGTATGACAATCCACAGTTTGAAGAAGAATTTGAGAGCAGGAATATAGAGGCCATACTACAAGATGCAAACCACTCGTCAGCAGTAAGAATCAGAAAGTCAGATTGGAATTCGCAAAGAAATTCAGAGATGAGCCACAAAAGTTATGGAATCCAGATTAACTTCTACCAAAGTGTGGAGAAAGAAAGGAGCTGCTCATGATCCAAAACATGCAAGCACATCATTGAAACATGGTGGCGGTAGTGTCATGCCTTGGGTTTGCATGGCTGCTTCTTGAACAGGCTCACTATTCTTTATTGATGATGCACAGTAGCCCATGGTGGAAGCAAAAGAATGAATTCAGAAGTTTATAGAAACATTTTGTCTTCCAATTTACAGAGAAATGCATCCAAATTAAACAGAAGGAACTTTATCATGCAGCAAGACAATGATACAAAACACACTGCCAACTCAACAAAGGACAGGGGGGAAAGTGGAAGGCCAAGTCAATCACCAGACCTTAACCCAGTTGATCATGGATTTCACCTAATGAAGAGGAGACTGAAGGGAGAAACCCCCTGAAACAAACAAGTGAAAGAGGCTGCAGTAAAAGCCTGGAAAAGCATCACAAAAGAAGACACCAACAATTTAGTGATGTCAGTGAGTCACAGGCTTGATGCAATAGATTTGCAAGCAAATATTAAATGTTATTTTTTAAAATTTACTTCAAAACATATCTGTTCCTATATATTTGTTCACCTAAAATTTGGGTGGTCTGATACGAAAGGTTTTATGTTTTATGTTATTGAACATCTACATCTACTTTTACATCTACATCTAGATGTAAATAGCCAGAAGCAAAAGCTGAAATCCTAAACTCTTATATCCATGTTTTGATCTCAAAATCTAATGTATTCGGTGTATAGCACAAATTAATGAATTAGCCTTGCTGTTCCAATGGTTTTGGAGTGAACTACACATGTAAAACATTTGCATCAGAGTATATGTATATGACACGCCTCAATTCCCCCTTATATACAACTAATCTGCATGAAACATGCCCTAATTAATACACTTTTTTTTTTTTAACTGAGCACTGTGTCAGTGACACAATAATTGGAAAGCTTTCAGCAGATAGTTAACCAAGATCAGAGGGAAGAAGTATATCAAGCAGGGGGAAAATTTCAGTGCAGCTGAATTAGAGGTGCTTGTGTCTGTGGTTCCTGAAAAAAACGTAATAAATAAATAAATAAATAAATAAATAAATATACATATTATTAATTTTACTAAAATGAATTAGGTTTTTATTCATTTGTCAGATGTGAATAGGTAAGGCAGAAGCATTATTCATAAATATTCCACCAAAGAATTTTGATTATTAATGTTGTTATTCTTATTGTTATTACTTACACGATAAAGCAATACTGATTTTGATAATGAAACTGCAAATAAATCCTTGTTCAGGTTATTAAAATGGTATGCACAAATGTAGAAATTTCATCATACAGATAGAGAAAAGAAGAAACTGGTGAATAAGGAAATTGTAGAATTGGCATATACTCACTACGATCAGATTTGACCTTAAACCACTTTGATGAATGAAGGCCAAAGTGCATGCACTAGCCAAGAATACTTCTCTTAAAAAAATATTCTGTCTGTGGTAAAAAACTATTTTGGAGCCATAGTGCTCTCATCCCTATAACGTGATTTTAGAGATACACAATCCTTACTGGATATGTCTGTGTTGCTCTTCTTCAAGTGGTTTTACTCAAAGACAAGCAGGTGACAAGAAAACCTGGTGAGCAACTTCAGTCAGTGTAATCTGGAGCACATTTGCAGCCAACTCACCAAACTGGCCTTTCACTTTTTTTTTATATTATCACATGCTGATCGCTTATCAGAATGACACAGTGGAACATGAATCAGTCTGAATGTATTCAAATGCAATTCAATTGCAAATGACAGAATTAGCTTAAGTGTCATTTTATTTAAAAATATGTATATCAAGCTTTTCCTTCTAATTAACTTCTAGTGTTATACTGTGGCATTTTTGAGAAGCACTGAAAAAGCTACTGTTCTTGTTTGAGCCCATAGGGGAACCTTACAGCCCTCTATACCTTCAGAGAAGCTCAAATGTTCCCTTTCAATGGGAATTCAACATTGCATGAGCTTCGGGCTGTGGGAAGCACCCTAGTGTGCAACTGGTATCTGAAGTCTATGTAAAATCACGCCACTCCCGTCTCTGGGTTTTGGAACCTCGGGACTCTGGGATCAGATCCTGGGGGTCCCATATGGATCTGGAGGGCGAATTGGAGATGAACGCTACTCTATCTTTCGCTCTTTACTCCGGATACGACTCTCCGCTTCAAGGGTTTTGAAACTCATGAAGCGACTTCTCCTTCCAGTATGGAGAGTCAACCCTCCCTCTCTGACTCAGAGGAGCCAGAGGCGGGAGCCACTGCATCATTTTTATGGGAGTGGAGAATGCTGCAGTAGCTCTTGAGGGAGCTTACTGCGCTTATTGTGAAAAAGAAATTTGGGACGTGCATGGATGCCACGCTGACCACCGCAGGCCTATAAATATGCATGATTTTACACAGACTTCAGATGCCAATCGTACGCGAGGGCACTTCCCACAGCGCGAAGCTCATGCAAATGTCATTTCCTTCTCAGGGAACAGGGTAATTCAATTCAATTCAATTAAATTTTATTTGTATAGTGCTTTTTACAATAGACATTGTCTCAAAGCAGCTTTACAGAAATATCAACACGGTATACAGATATAAAAGGTGTGAATTTATATCAGCTGCACAAGCCACTGAGTGGCGACAGTGGCAAGGAAAAACTCCTTAAGATGTTTAACCCAGATCATTTCGGTGGGCTAACAATGACATGATTGCAAATTTCAGTTCATTTATTTGCTAGAATAATTTTTTTGTTGTATTGAATATCTGCAAAAAAATATTGAAAATTATTATTTAAGGTGGTTGTGCATTAAGACAGCGTAATATATGATGTCCACTCAGTGATCTGTTTGATTTTAAATTGTCTTCTCGGCAGCCTAGAACTGAAAAGCATGGCTCATCACTATCTAAACTGTGCAGGGGATTAGAGAACAAATTTCATCAGCTTCAGAGTTAAAACAACAACAACAACAACAACAACAACAACAACAACAAAGCTCAATGTTCAGAGGCCTGCTTCACAAAGCCAGTTTCTGTGGCTACCCAGGTAAGTTTGAGTTTAGTTTATTATTATTTAAAATAATAATAATAAAGAAATAATATTCATACAGTGCCCTGCACTAATATTGGCACCCTTGGTACATATGAGCAAAAAAGGCTGTGAACAATTTTCTTTATTCATTAACATTTTGATCTTTTGTTCAATAAATTGACAAAATTACACTGCTCTCATGGATATCAAACAACTACAAACACAACACAGGTTTATATAAATATAGACATAAATATAAAGTTGTTAAATATGGTAAATGTGCACTTATATAGCGCTTTTATCCAAAGCGCTTTACACTGTGTCTCATTCACCCATTCACACACTCACACACCAATGGTAGCAGAGCTGCCATGCAAGGCGCTAACTTGCCATCGGGAGCAACTTGGGGTTCAGTGTCTTGCCCAAGGACACTTCGGCATGTGGAGTCAGCCGGGCCGGGAATCGAACCGCCAACCCTACGATTAGTGGACAACCCGCTCTACCACCTGAGCCACAGCCGCCCCCAATATAGGTGTGCAACAGTTATTGGCACCCTTTTAGTCATTACTGTGTATTTTCCAATTATCAGTTACTTTAATAATACTTTGATATCCATGAGAGAAAAAGTTTGATGATCTATATTCAGCATCAGTTGTTTTCATGCCTTTTGCAAGACACTGCACTATTTCACGCTTTTCATTTCCAGAAAGATCTTTCATCCTCCCCATATTGCATGAGAACTGTGATTTGCTTAATCATGTGGAACAGCTTCTTTAAGTAGGTTTCCCTTTAACTAAGCTCACCTGGCAAACTAATTAACAAACCTGTCTGATATTGATACCAGTTATATAAAAATATATAAGAAATAAAACAAACAAACAATTTCTTTGAAAAACTAAAACCTAAATGTTTATTTTACTGTTTATTTTATGTCACTTGCATAATAATTTGGAACACAGTGTATAACAAAGATTGACACTGAAAAACTTGTTTCAAGGTTGTTTTATTAAAGTTTGTGTGACGACTCTTACCTTGGCTGTCTACATCATAGATAATGGAAAACATTTGAAATGTGTCTATGATCAGTGAGTCAGTGCATCTGCATGTCATAAACTGTGAGAGAAAAGACAACATGTGGTCCCTGCAGAGTCTGGGTTCGATTCCCGTGGCTCTGTGTGTGCAGAGTTTGCATGTTCTCCCCGTGCTGCGGGAGTTTTCCTAGTTTCCCGGTTTCCTCCCCCTCAAAAGATACGCATGGTATGAATGGGTGTGTGAGTGTGTGTGATTGTGTGCCCTGCGATGAACTGGCACCCTGTCCAGGGTGTACCCTGCCTTTTGACCGATGCTCCCTGGGATAGGCTCCAGGTTCCCCGTGACCCTGAAAAGGAGTAAGCTGTTGAAGATGGATGGATGGATGGATGGATCCTTTAACAGGATAATTAACCCTAAAATAAAAATCCTGACATTATTTAATCTAATATCATTCCAGAACATCATAACTTTTCCATTTTAAGAACACTAATTAAAGGGGTCATGATTGATTTATGTTAGTCATGTTTGGAGAACCAATGCATGTTGATGTTAGTTTTTGAATTGGGCTGTGCATGCTATGTTAAGATTTGATCGGAGAGTAAATAACTTAAACAAGTCTGTTTTTCATACAAATTGTTAGTATTTATTTATACAGAAAACTTGTAATATACAACTCACACCTGACTCAGGGGAAAGATGGGTCAAAACAGGCTCCATCACTTGGCTATGCTGTCAGATGAAAGGGATATATTAAGTTGCATAGACCAGGACAATGTTTTGACCGTTTTGCATCTATGAAAGACAGGAGACATAGTTTAATGATACCATCTAAAAAATAATTGTACTACAAAGGGGAATTTGCCCAGATCCAGTGGATATTCTCATGTGTTTGTTAAAAGTGTTGCTGTATGTGTTTTACTGTTTATAACAAGACAAGGTTGTGTTTTGTGTCTATTTCTCCCACAAAAGCATGCCTTTCAAATAAAAAAAAATATTTAATTTAGACCATCATAGTGGTTCTCCTTATATAAAGAGAAACATTTAATTAAAAAAAGATGCACACAGACAGTCTGCCAGTCAAACAGTATATGTGTACCGATTTGAGAAGTACCGCAGAGTGCAAGACTGGTATCATTTCATCATTTATAATTAAAACGTTATCAACTTGGAATCGATTTAAATATCGGTACTTTTGACTTACTATATAGTAATATAGTAGTCTCAATTTACAAAAAGGCACTAATTAGGCAATTGTCTCTTGCTTAACATTATCACTGAGGGCTAAGCCACCATAGGATGAAATCCTAGAACCGCCCCCGATATGTTTTGTGAAATGTAAGACTTACAGTCCTAATGTTACGACTTCCCCTTTAAGCAGCCTGCTGCAGAGCATGTGAATGCACGCTGCCGTGCAAGGTGCTCGAGCACCTGCTTTTCGTTGTTGACATTCGTGACATTTGGACATGTGCATTTGTTATGTTTTGTTGTCTCCTCCCTGTTCTGTCATTGGCTATTGTTTCATGTGTGTCTGAATTGCCCTCAGCTGTCAGACATTACGAGGCTGATTATGTTTGTATATATACCGTACGCCTCCCAGCACACAGCGCGGAATATTAGAATAGATAAATAGATAGAGTGCTAGATTACGTACTTAGTTTAGATTCCTTACGATAGTCATAGTCATAGCCAGTTTAGTTCACGCTGGTTTCTCTGCTCCCAGTATCTCGCCATTGTTTCATGTTTCCGTGACCGCGACCTTGATTCCTGCCTAGCCCCATGTATGCCTGTTTGCCGATCGCTTGACCTCTTGCATGTTTGTGGATTACATTTTACATCACGTTTTGGATTTACCTGCCTTTTTTTCTCATTAAATAAAACTGTTCATACTGCACTTGCATCCGTCCCAATCCTCGATATGTCACAAGAAGTGACACCTAAGTAGTAGCAATAGCCCAAGCTAAACAAGTAAATTAGTAATCTGGATATAAAGACAACTTTAGAGTTACAGAGTGCTCCTAATGTTCTCTGGAACACATCTCTCACTAGCTGAGCTGTGACTGATCCTTAGGATTTACAGCAGGCCAGCCTCAGCTGAGCGAAGTGCTCAGGATGGGTTACAATGCTTCAGCATAGTCCTGTGTACCTTATTATAATTCAAGGGAGGTGCTTTTTGAGTTTCTTTTGGTTTTCAGAAAGAATTATATTTTATATTGAGATTGCTGCAAGAACTCTTTTCATGAATTCAGGAATCTTCCAGGTGCATTTCCAACAAAGAATTCAGGCCATAGTTCCAGGAGCTATTTTTACATTTTTGGATCCAGAGTGGAGCAGAATTTCAAATCACATACCTATGTACTATTCTAGAGGACTGTACATACTGTCAAGTGTCTTCATGCTAACAAATACAAACAACTGTTGTACAGTAGAAATACCCGTGTGACTTACAAATAAAGATTTGGATGCTTTTTGCACTAACCTGTCACCTTTTGCATGACAGAATGGAAGAGCTTGTAGCAGATAAACAAACAACACTGCTACCAATGACAGGGTTAAGAGTTCATCTATGGTGCTGCTTCAGTCTCCGTCTCAAAACTAATGTGTAAGCTAATGAAGCTTACATAAAAATATTTTTGCTTAATGTTCTTTAGCTCTTGAACTCTATGCTTTTTGAAGAAATATACACACACAGGTACATTTTAAAAAATGTAATATCATGGAAAGGTTAATTTTTTCAGTAAGTTAATTCAAAAAGTACTTTCATATACTCTAGTTACATTACACATTAAGTGAAATATTTCAGGCCTTTTTTTGTTTGTTTTAATCTTGATGATTACGGCTTACGGCTCATGAAAATCATAAATCCAGTATGTCAAAATATTAGCGTAAAGAATTTATAATACAGAAATGTCGACCTTCTGAAAAGTATGTTCATTTATGCACTCAATACTTGGTCTGGGCTTCGTTTGCATGAATTACTGCATCAATGCGGCATTTCATGGAAGCAATCAGCCTGTGGCACTGCTGAGATGTTCTGGAAGCCCAGGTTTCTTTGATAGAGGCCTTCAACTCATCTGTATTGTCGGGTCTGACGTCTCTTATAGACTCTCTATGGGGTTCAGGTCACACGAGTTGACTGGCCTATCAAGCACAGTAATACCATGGTCAGTAAACCAGTTACTAGAAGTTTTGGTACTGTGGGCAGGTGCCAAGTCCAGCTGGAAAAGGAAATCAGCATCTGCATAAAGCCTGTTAGCAGAAGAAAGCAGGAAGTGCTGTAAAATCTCCTGGTAGACGCTGCATTGACTTTCAAATTGAAAAAACACAGTGGACCAACACCAGCAGATGACATGGCACCCCAAATCGTCACTGACTGTGGAAACTTCACACTGAACTTCAAGTAACATGGATTTTGTGTCTCTCCACTCTTCCTCCAGACTCTGGGACCTTGATTTCCAAATGCAACATTTACTTGCATCTTCCCCATGATTGTGGTTGTGTACCAAACCAGTCTGAGAGAGTAAAGGCTCAGGAAACCTTTGCAGGTGTTTTGACTTAATTAGCTGACTAGAGCTCTTCTCAGGTTGACATTTTTGTATTATAAATTCTTTATTCTAATATTTTGAGATACGGGATTTTATTTCCATGAGCTGTAAGCCGTAATCATCAAGATTAAAACAAAAAAGGCTTTTTTTTTAACTATTACACTTTGTGCGTTATGAATCTGGAATATAGGAAAATTCCACTTTTTGAATTAATTAGAGGGAAAAAATAATTCTTCCATGATATTCAAATTTTTTAGATGCACCTGGATATATACAGCAAATACATTTTGAAGGTTCTCATTTAAGCTAACTAGGAACTAGAAGTACCACAGTCTATATCCTCCTCTTTTAAATTCTCTATCTTTTTATACAAATCTAGTAAATTGTTATACAAGCATTTAAAGTTTTATACAGGACAGAATACAATTGTGTAAAGAACCTTTATAGACCATTTTACTTTTTATTTCCTGTGGTGTGAAAAAATGTCATCCAGCTATTTCCTGTTAAGATTTATTACATGTTAATGTCTCTACTCTGTCTCAAAAGAAATGTATATTAATTTTTTTGTTTTTTACAGATGAAAGAAAAAAGGGGGGGGGGGGGGGGGCTATGAATACACTGGTATTAACATAGAAATAAATATATTTCTATAAAGAAACCATCCCCTATCTGTTTCTCTAATAGCAGAAGTTGCCAAGTGCATATTGTTTTTTGCATATCAAATAAATAGATAGATAGGTAAAATTTGATACTGAGCTGTGCACTACATTTTTTAAATCATAAATCTACATTTCTATAATAGCTACAGAGTGATACTGTTTACATCCCTACCATCTCTATGTGGTTAAGCAAGACAGCATCCTTTTTTTTCAGAAATTGCTTTTTTTTTAAGCTTTCGAAGCAAAATCTAATTTAGCACATGGGAGGGGTTGCTACAGAAACTATTTGACTGGGAGTCAATCTCTACATGGAGAGAAAAGACAAGGTGCAAGCAACTAGATAAAAATACTTCAAAGGTAAAATGGGATGATGAAGAAGGTCTGAAATATTTCACCTAATAGGATTACTGTGCTCCAAAAATTATTATTTGCAGATGTCCCTCCTACATGGTAGTTAGCCGTTCTGCAAATTCAGAAAGAATGGAGGTTCAAATGAGGTGGTTCTGTGGCTGAGTTTCAAGACTGAGCTTCATCTTTCTATAACATTATGCAAATGAATTCTTAATCCATGACAGCTTATCCCAGCCAATGAGGTCAGTGCCTTTGCATCTAAGGGTAAGATTTCCACTCTACCAGTAGCTTTTTATGTGATTCTCCACAGAATATTCTATTACTGCCTCCCCTTGAACGGGACGTAATTTCTTTCTGGCAGTTAAGGGCTCATTAAGTCTCGTAAACGGGAAGGGGGAGGCAAGGGGGTGAATTCAAGTCTCCTCCAAGTCTGTGGGGACTTTGAATGACATACACTATTCTCAGTTACCTGCGGTGATATTGCAGGTATGTCTAATTGATTCCGAGTCAGACATTTTGTAATAGCCACATGAGCAAAGTAGGGGAGGGATATCCAGCTATGCGATTCAGGGCTATCCTCCAAGAGATATAGAGCTCAGTGTGAACAGTAAAGCAAAGAACCATGTAGAGCATAACTGGAAAAAAATCTGTTTAACATTTACTTCTAAGCAATAGTTCAGAAAAATCGGGTATAAAGAGATTATCGACGTTAACGACCATAGGCATTAGATCAGATAACGTATTTGGAGGAAATTTGGAAACAAAGGTGATGTGAATGTAGAATGAGAGGCTGCTAATACTGTAT
Organism: Ameiurus melas; assembly: GCA_012411365.1. Taxonomy (NCBI): domain Eukaryota; kingdom Metazoa; phylum Chordata; class Actinopteri; order Siluriformes; family Ictaluridae; genus Ameiurus; species Ameiurus melas. Next base: position 16,716,133 of record CM022764.1, on the reverse strand, counting down.
GCACCTCTATCATACAAATGTCACATTCTACCCTCTTGTCATGCTGATCAAATGGCCAAACTCTCTCTTTACAGAAGGTTTGTTTATTTTATTATCTGTTCCAAAGACTAAATACTTATGTACCTGACCTCTAAAGCTAGATAGAAGACTATATAGTATTTAAAAGGTCTCCAAATGGCCGGATAAAGACAGAATGGTAGCATTTCCTCAATTTAGCTCAATTCACCATTTTCTCAATATGTATCATCCATGGAAGCATGAACTTCATTATTGTTAGCAGTCCATTAGGGGGCTGTTTGCATGTTAGTTAGGCTCAATCTTCTATATTAAGATCTGGTGCAGACTTTAAGACTAATACTCAAATGTACAGGCTTACTCAGGGAAATAGATTACTGGACAGGCTGATTGGATGGTACTTTGGATGTTTGGATCAATTCAAAACTGTATAATACTTGAAAGCAACAGTGGCAAGTAGGGGAAAAAATAGTAGCTAGATCAATTATTTCACAACATTTTGAATTAAGAATATGATCCAAGAATTCACATTTCTATTTGCAGTGATGCATAGTGTTTAAAAGTAATGGAGACAGCATGCCGTTAATTTTTGAAGTAGCCCAATCAGATTGGCCGATGGTCTGCAGCCTTACACCTGGCTATGCACTTTAGAGGTCATAAACATCTTTAGAGACTAAGCAACCTTTTTAGTCAATATTTAAGGTGCTTTTATGCCTTTTGCTGTTTTGACCAAGTCAATTTACAAACTCACAGAAAGCCCTTTCACAATATCAATTAGTTCAGACAAGAACTGAGTTTCATAGGCAACAAATCCTCTCTGGATTAAATCACTGATATGTTCAGTATCTCACAAAAGTGAGTACACCCCTCATATTTTTGTAAATATTTGATTATATCTTTTCATGTGACAACACTGAAGAAATGACACTTTGCTACAATATAAAGTAGTGAGTGTACAGCTTGTGTAACAGTGTAAATTTGCTGTCCCCTCAAAATAACTCAACACACAGCCATTAATGTCTAAACCGCTGGCAACAAAAGTGAGTACACCCCTAAGTGAAAATGTCCAAATTGGGCCCAAAGGGTCAATATTTTGTGTGGTCACCATTATTTTCCAGTGCTGCCTTAACTCTCTTGGGCATGGAGTTCACCAGAGCTTCACAGGTTGCCACTGGAGTCCTCTTCCACTCCTCCATGATGACATCACAGAGCTGGTGAATGTTAGAGACCTTGTGCTCCTCCACCTTCCGTTTGAGGATGACCCACATGCACTCAATAGGGTTTAGGTCTGGAGACATGCTTGGCCAGTCCATCACCTTCACCCTCAGCATCTTTAGCAAGGCAGTGTAGAGCAACAATTCTTTTTTCAAATCCTCAGAGAGTTCTTTGCCATGAGGTGCCATGTTGAACATCCAGTGACCAGTATGAGGGAGTGTGAGAGCGATGACCCCAAATTTAACTCCCCATTCACATCTGAGACTTTGTAACACTAACAAGTCACATGACACCAGGAGGGAAAATGGCTAATTGGGGCCAATTTGGACATTTTCACATAGGGGTGTACTCACTTTTGTTGCCAGCGGTTTAGACATTAATGGCTGTGTGTTGAGTTATTTTGAGGGAACAGCAAATTTACACTGTTACACAAGCTGTACACTCACTACTTTACATTGTAGCAAAGTGTCATTTCTTCAATGTTGCCACATGAAAAGATATAATCAAATATTTACAAAAATGTGAGGGGTGTACTCACTTTTGTGAGATACTGTATGTATACATGTATGTATGTATGCATGTACGCATGTATGTATGTACGTATGCATGTATGTATGTATGTATGTATGTATGTATGTATGTATGTATGCATGTACGCATGTATGTATGTACGTATGCATGTATGTATGTATGTATGTACGCATGTATGTATGTATGTATGTATGTATGTATGCTGAATTTGACACTCCAAGGATTCATAAATAAGAAATTGTCTTACTAGTATGGGAAAAGTTAGGAAATAATTGCCTCCTAACTGCAGAAATGCAATTTAAACCTTTTTTATTCTACTCAACATGAATTTTTTTTTAATGTGAACAATTTCAACAGGCTGTTTTGAAGAAGGACAAGCAACAGAAACAGATGAGAGACTTATAAACTATTGATCCTGTGCAAGGTCACAGTCTTATCTCCAGCCGTCCAATACACTTTCCACATTCCAGCCAAGAGTGAATCCTTGCACATAACACTCAAACAGAAGGATAGAACATTGCTACAAGCACATTACATGATAAATCATGCACATGTCACATCTCAGAATGACACATTGCACTTTTTAAATCAGACCCACATTCTGACATGCTGGACAGGAATTGAAATGCCTGAGGTTGCCAAATCTGCATAAGGCCAAATCTTTGTGTGACTCGCTCATCTACTCTAACCTACAAAATCACCACAATCTAGAAAACGTTTTTCAAACATCATACTATTGTATCCATCATACTATTTGAACAATTTGCATAAAGATTTGGCCACTACAGCTGTCATCTGGAATTGAGCATTGAGATCAATAAAGCAATCTAAAAGGTATACAATTCACTAGAATACTCTACTTTTGCTTGAGTTCTGTTTAAATTTCATAAATGAGAGTATAATGTGTGAAGATCCACCAAACCAAGGACACTTGTTTGCAGGTGTCTAATTTCCTTTTGCCAACATTTACACTGTTCACATACATTATATTATGGTACTCCAAAACCTGGTGATATCATTCATACATCTTTAGTAACTAATTTATTCTGGACAGATTTGTATTGAATCCAGAGCATATGACACATTTCACACACTCATTCATGTCACGTCTACATTGGAATCGGCATCCAACTACAATTCCCAGAATACTGTGCAGCCTACAAACATGGCTGCTAAGGTCTACAAAACCAGTCACCACAGACTCTCATCCCCTCAGGAGCATGGTCAAAAACTCACTATAATAGGTGGGTGCATCAAGCTATCACAGGTAACAGTATGCTCGCCCCCTTGGTACCAAATGGCCATGGCAAATGCCAGCTCCTCATCCTTAGGCCGGTTGATAAACTGTGCGATTTTGATACAGTCCAGAAGCAACACTTGACCAGCTAAATAAAGTGGTCACTAAAGCACACTGATCTGCTGATCTCCTATGAAGCAGTCCTGTGCCGCAAGGCACTGGCGCCCCTCGCCATGACCTGCTGCATCCATGGAATGGCGAAGTATTGTCAGGATGTCAGGATGCAGGTATAGATGCAAGTGCAGGTGTTCAATGTTTTAATAAAAGAAGCAAACAAAACAGAGACATAATTCAATTCAGATTAGTTTTATTTGTATAGCGCTTTTTACAATTGACATTGTCATAAAGCAGCTTTACAGAAATATATACATTTCCAATCTCAATTTTAAATTGATAAATCTGTCCCTAATGAGCAAGCTAGAGGCGACAATGGCAAGGAAAAACTCCCTGAGATGATATGATAATCCAAAGGCAGAATTTGCATTCAGGCAAGGGTCAGGCAATGAACAAACAATGTGTGCTAGGGCAAGCAAGAGCAAATGAGAAAACCAGAAACTAGATAGAAAACCAGAAAGATAATCAATGACTAAATGGCTTGGTATTGACTGGCACAAAGACACAGCACATATCCTTCACAGTGAATGCATGGCGTGAGTATACTGTAAATATATCTGTGATGGTTTAGGTGTGTGTGATCAGTAATCAGGTGGGTGTGACCGTGAAAGAGTCTGTGGTGACTAGGTGTTATAGTCCTCTGCGACCATGTTTGTAGACTGTGCTGTATTCTAGGAATTGTAGTTGGATGCCAATTCTGGAAACTCATGCAGACACTAGGAGAACATGCAAAACTCCACATGGATAATAACCTGAGCTCGTGCTTTAACTGAACTGCTGAACGTTACCTGCTATGTAGGCTGGAGATATGCTGTACTTAAGAAACCTTTGTAGAATATTGACAGTGCTCCTAAAACGGCTGCAATAAAAAGTGCTTCTTTATATTAAAAAAAATAAAAGTATGGTATCTTTTTATAGCAAATTTCATCATCAGGAGCAGTATGATAAATTCTACTCTTGAAGAAGAGTGGAAGTTCAGTTTCTAACTTAGAAAAAGCTATTTTCGAGCAAAGCATGAAACCTCTTTTATGGAGCATGTCACATTATCCTTTGATGTACCTTTGATGAACACTGCAGATTTCACCAAAACAGATTTCAACACCTACACTAGACACACACACACACACACACACAATGAGCCTGGAGGTACAGTGAAAACTGTTAATCGCTCACATGGATGGCTCAGCTTATGAATTTTAATTCCATAATTACAACTTAATTAATGCACCAGCCTTGTGTCTACAAGAGTGCAAGCATGGTACACGGCAATAATAAATCAATCACAAAGCACAATGTGAGCATAATTTCATTACAATGACCTCTCTTGGCAAACAGTTGTGTATGCACAGGGGATTGGTTGGCAAGTCCATTTCCAAACCTGTCCCCATAATTATGTTCACATGCATCATTAAGGTCCTGTCTTTTTTCTAATAGATTAGAATACTGTGTAAATGTGACAGGCCCTGGTCTCATGCCAACTTCACTCTGATACACTATTTGAATGATGTGTACAATAAAAAAAGCTGATTAAAGAGAATGCATTTTAAAAAGTAAGAAAGGAATAAAGAAGAGATTTTAGAGTTTTCATTAGTAGAGCAAGATACCAAACTACATACTTCACCCATTAAACTCTCAGGATCCCAAGCTTACGTTCCTCATTCTACATCCAGCCCTTCCATTTTCCATTTATCCTACGTGGGGTCACAGGGGAGCATGGAGCCTATCCCAGGGAACTCAGGGCATACCCTGGATGGAGTGCCAACTCATCACAGGGCACAAAAGCACACATATTCACACACCACGGACAATTTTGAAATGTCAATCAGCCTACAGCATCAGGAGGAAACCTCTTAAACTCACAAAGATCAGGAAATACATTTTGGGGTTACATCAGAAGTGCATTTTTTCAGACATGCCCTTAAAGAAGGGTCTATGCATCACTCTAAAGTGTTTGACCTGATTTAAAGGTTTCCGCTGTTGAAACAGCAAATGTTCTATCACCTCCCCGTTACTTCGTTGCATTTATTCAGTTTCTACAATCGCTTGTGTCAACACGGGTCACTGTCCTGCAAATACATACAATATTGCCTACCATCAGATTCAAACCCATCTTCACATAACAATTGCTTTGAGGAAACAGAATCTGAAATAAATTCTCATACCTGCAGAAAAGAGAAGCCTAATAATCAATTTCTAATGCAACCATACTAACTCAATGTGATGTGACATTATAGCCATTCTGGAGCTGCTAATTTCACACCATGTCAGATAGCAAAAACATCTTGAACTTGTATGAAAACATACATATATTTAATAACTGCTTCACATACCAGTTTCACGGCTTATCTGGACAAAGGCCTCGACACCGCTCTCGCCATAGTTGCCCTCTGAGGCCAACGTGGAGACGTAGTTCCAGCCCATTGCCATAACAATGTCCAGCATGGCCTGGGCCTGGTAAGAGTCGGGCGGCACCACACGAGAGAAGAAGTCATAGCGGGTATTATCGCTCAGCTCTGGGGCAGTTGATGCATAGCTGATCTGAGGAATCTGTGAAGAATTAAGAAAGCATTGTTAGAACTCTTGGTAACTTTGTATGAGATGTAGTGGTAGACCTCCAATGACAAAACCATAATGAAGTTTTACCAGGTCATAATTGAGAGACCTCTATCAAATACCAACTTTAAGTGAGCTACTGCTGCATTAGGAAACCAATACTTCCTGTCTTGTGGATAAAAAAAATCAATGCTAATACTAAAATGCTCACTGTTTGTGGATTGTTGAACTTGAATCCATCAGATACGTATAACATAGCAACATCATGTAAGTGAGAAGAGAGTTGTAGCAGGTGGGGGGCTCTGGTGAGTAGTGAGGCAGGGTGGATAATGGCTCTTTGGAGGCAACTGACGGCCTGATTGATTTCTCCTCAGCCAAAAGGCCAGGCTTTCGGTCAGAGCCCTAGAGGCTCAGCTCATCGGCATTCGGTGAGAGAGAGAGACGCTCCGAGAGCCTGCCAGCAATACAAATGACACTCACTGCTGGTCGTGCAGGTACAGCGGTACTCTCTCAGCCTCGACTATAAATTGCAAGCTTTTGAATATAAATGCCAGAGATCAGCCTGTGAATCGTCAACCATGTGTGCATAGATCTGTTTGTGAATTTGAGGGTGGAATGGAAGGTGGCGGCATGTCGCGGAGAAGGTTGAGCTCTCCTGAAGATCTTGCAAATAAGATGTGCCAAGAGTAGACTTGACATGCACAGACCTTTCATTGAAATAAGAGTCAATGGGATGTGGTCATTTAACAGGTGGGGGAAAATGTGTACATTTATTGCAGGAAATTACAGATGTCTATTTCCATGCGGTGATACACTAATTTAGATGGGTGGAAATGTACTCACTGACAATGCCTGTCAAACAGCCTGTCAGGCTTCATAAATTATTTCTTATCTAAAAGAGGATGTCTAAACTTGAGTGAGCGATCACTGAAATCGCAATTTGCATTATTTTGCTACATCTCAATGACATTAAAACATTTTTAGAGTCAAGAACAGCAAACCATCAATCCATCCATCCTCTATACCACTTATCCTTTTCAGGGTCACGGAGAACCTGGAGCCTATCACAGGGAGTATGGGGCACAAGGCGAGGTACACCCTGGACAGGGTGATAATCCATCGCAAGGCACACAATCACATACACAGTCACACACCCATTCATACACTAAAGATACTTTGGACATGCCTATCAGCCTAGCATGCATGCCTTTGGATTGGGTGAGGAAGCCGGAGTACCCAGACAAAGCAGCACGGGAAGAACATGCAAACTCCGCACACACGGGGCCACAGTGGGAATTGAACCCAGTGGGGTGTGAGGCGAACATGCTAACCACTAAGCCACCATGAACAATGAACCCTACAAGCAAAATAAGGCCATTAAAAGCCAACAGTTCAAACATATCGTACATTGCCCACTTACAAAACAGGCTAATCACAATACTGTATATCAAGAAATGGCAAATTACAGCAGCACAGAATATGTTGTGAAAAATGATCCCACTATTATCATCTATGCAGTTAAGGAAACCACCTGACTCTAGTTTTGCTACTGTAGGACTGCAGTGAATATGGGTGATAAATCATGCACTAATTCTGTAGTGCTACTGTGGCCATCCAGATGCCTTCATTCTGGGTGGTAAAACAGTGGGTGGGGGTAAGATACTAGGAATTTCTCAGAGGACAATTTTCACACTTATAAAACTTACAATGTGAAGTTCAAGTCATGCAGTACATGTACTGTAGCCCATTCAACATTTATATATTTATATAACTTTATAGCCATCACAGCAATTTTGAGCCAGTTTGAAAAACTAAGCTGCTTGAATTTAAAGCATGTCCTCATTGTTTATGTCTTTGTTTATATGTTGGTACCTCTTAACTCAGGGCTCGATTACTTGAAGTTCTTTGTGTTTGTCCCCATAATAGAACTGTCAGATGTAGAAAAGCAAGCCAATACCAATAGATTATATTAAGACAGTACTAATTAACCTTAATTTAAAAGACAAGAGGCAAGCACACAAATTGCTTTGCACAGACGGATGTTTAATTTAATAATTAATAATAAAATAATTTCATTAACATATCATTATCATTAACATTTTAACATATCATATTTCATTGTTAAATATTTAATTATTTTCTGCCCAACACCCCACTTCATTAAAATTGATATAAGGCTTGAATGTTTGATATGAATAAATAATATAGTTTAAAAAACATATAGTGTAATAAAATAATAATAATAATAATAATAATAATAATAATAATAATAATAATAATAATAAGCAGAATTCAATATTATATTGACAGACCAAATTAATACTAAATTCTATATAAAAAAAATTATTTTAAAAAAAGGCCCAGAAGTATCCATACATAAGGGGAATTAACACTTTTTTTTAGCAAACAGTCTTCCAAAAAGTTTCATATTTTGTTTATATAATATAATTTTCCTGATAGCCTTAAAGAGCGCACAACCGACATGGTGCAGGTGTAAATAGTCCTGTATGTTTGGAGACTTTTAGAACACACTGAGAAGTGAACAGAGGAGCAGTGTATAGTGGCTACACACGTCTCTCTGCCATTATGTAGCTTGAATCTGGTTGTAATATACTAATGTGCTTTTTTGTCGCATGTGATTAAATAAATCAGTTATAGATGTAGGCAAATATGAGTGTTGTCATTCACGCAGTATCAGCAAATGTGACCCTGTCCCAGAAGATTCATTCCTGTCTTGGTTGTTCCTACTTTGGTTCACCAAATGTGATGTCATTAAACCCTGTGTATAAATATTCCTGTTTGTACCCAGGCTTGTGGAGTAATGGAATGCATGTAATGGCATTACGTAATCAGGATACATTGATAAAAAAAAAGTAATCAGATTACAGGTACATTTAGTAAAAAATGTATGAAAATTTAAATGAAAATTTTTCATTTAAAATCAAAGAAATGAATCTTGTGACATACAATAGACAGCTGCTTGATTATAGTTCTGGTTCTCTCTTGCCAGTCGTGACTCACGTGCACAACCTCCTGGTGCATGTGCAAATCAATTTTGTGCAAAGTTAATTTGGTAGAAATTAACACAAATTGTTCTCTGTAATGTTTTTGCCAGGGTGACCATATGACCTCTTTTTCCTGAACATTTCCTCTCTCTTTTTGGACCTTAAAAAAGTGTCCGGCCGAGATTTCTAAGTTTCAGAAGATGTCCGGGATTCAGCTTTAGTTTCATTATTGCTTTGTATTACATGGTCATTCAAATGTGTGAATGATGGCAGAATGTACACTCATGGTATCTGATATTTAATTTTATTCCATGGAAATTCAAAAGAATGTAGGAAAAAATGTCAAATGTAGGCAGAGTGAAACCAATTTTAAGCTAAATAGGCTTCTCTAGTTTCCTCTTTCTCTAGCTTCATGTTCAAGCCTGATCTTTTTTTTTTTCTTTTGCCTTGATGGCCAATTAAATTTTCTTTTTTATTTATTTTTATTACACAGTCACGTGATCCTAAAAGTGTTTTGAGCCCAATCTGTTTGTTAAGACAACAGAAAATACCTAAGCATATGTTAGGTTTGTGTTCAACCAGCTCTGTCTTCTAGGTGTTACAGCTATTTCCTTGGAGATCTTTTCCTTCCACAGCCACTGTTTCAGTCTCCAACACTCAAGACTGGATTAGATAAAGTGTAGAAAAAAACAAATGAGAGGTTTCTTTTAGACAAAGGCCTTGTTCTCTAAATTTTTGCATCATTGAATGTGGTGACTCATTAAGATCATTTCAAACTCCGACAATTAATCATGACAGATATAGAGCCATTGCCACCGCAACGAATTGCCTATTGCCCTGATTTCTTTACAGTTTTGTAAGAAATTTTCATTCAGCCTGGTACTGCACTCCTCAAACACACTGCATGTGTGAACTGCCGCTGGTGTGCCATTTTCAACTTCACACCTCTATTTGAAAGCATGTGCACTCCGGAGGCTACTGTCTGAGCTGAAGTGTGGAACCATGCATTTGGTGCTATCTGTGTCTCTCGCCTTCAATTCATATGGGAAACTTTGCACCTGCTTTAGGCATCTGAGATAATTTTAGATGTTTTGCGGGTGTCTCTGGGAAAAAAAAGTGATGTGATTAGTGATGTAAGTGGCATTTGCAGATGGAGCAAATATATCTGCTTACATCCTGTTTGAAGGGATAGCGCTGCATTTCATGACAAATGTAATTCATGCTGGTTTTTAATATTAAGCAAGTTCATTTACTTACACAATCAGACCTCTTAAAATATAAATATAATGGCAGAGAGAACGCCTAGTCCTCTTCTTTCATTGGATGGGGGGTGGAGGTTTGGTGCCACTTACCTGTAAACCAAAAATATGTTCCATGGCAGTATAATCTAATTATTATGTGTTTTCTCTTCACACATTTAGACTCGCAGTAATACTGTTAGCAAATGCAGTAATCCCAAGGTTGTTCTCTATTTTTACTTAGGTCCATTTTTTTCTTGCTCATTATTTCTCAGTGGAGAGCCCCTTTAGCATCTATGCTGCAGTAAGTCTCACCAGGGCATCAGAGAGATACAAGGTTTGAAGTCCTATATATATTCCACTCTTATGTGGTCATCAGACAAGCCTTTCCCTGGCACTGAGAGAAAAACTCCTAGTCCACATGTCTCCTTCTCCCACCCCAGTCAAGTCAGACCTTTCAGTAGGTGTATCACATTTGAAGTTCTTCTAATCAGCAACACAATAATCCATTTACAGTAAGCTGCTTTTGCCAACTCCATGTTCCCTCCTGCAGGGCAAAGCCAAGGTAAATTTCAAAGTGTCACAGCTTGGAGAGTTGAATAATTATTTCTGTAATTTAAACATCAAACAAGACTACTGCAAATAATCACATCAAAGAATTGGGGTACAATTGGTTGATTAGTAGACATACTAATAATGCTAACCTAAATGTGGGAATGCGTTCGAAGATGTTGATAATGAGGCAAAGGCCTGAAGAATCCGTATATTTCACTGAGATTCTGTCAGCAGGAAGGAACAAACAAGATTTGCCGTTTTTTTTTCTCAAAGGCGAGGCTGGCGATTTAGAGATGGCATTAGCATAAGTCTCCCTGGCAGGCACAACAGAAAGATATCTGCCAAGCCAAACCTTATTTTTTTGGGTTGCCTGCAACAGACTGTATGCTGTGAACTGTGGTGTTATAGCCACAAAATGGCTCTTCATTGCTCTTAACCAGAAAAACAAAGAGAATGGTGACATGGTATCTGACTAGATGAGTTATAGGATATAACTTGAACACTGTAGTCGCGTATCAGCCGAGAAGGCAAGCATACAATTCCAAATCGTAATCCACAGCACAGGCAAGGGTTGGGTGATTGTCAAACAGCGATAACAAGGGTAATCCAAAAGCATAAACCAACAAAAACAAGATCAAGACATGATGGAACCAAATGCGGAAACAAAAGCCTCTATAATGTTCAGGCTGCAAAACATTGAAACAATACTGTGCGGGGAACAACACAAGGGTTTTAAATACACAAACTTATTAAGACTAAACACAGAACAGGTGAGATGTATTAGGGACACAGCCAATAACAATACAATATAATGGCAGAGACATGACAAACACATGTGAAACAGTAAACACAGTCAATGTCAAATGCCCGGAAGTGCGCACTTCGGGCTGCTGAGCCCCTAGCGGTCGCTGTGAGGGGAACTCTCTGACAACTATCAATTCTCTCATTATAATAATTCAAACATAATTTCAAGGGTTACATTTAAATGGGAAAAGTATACTTACTGAAGACTAAAAAAATCGCCATATCTTTAAGGAATTACAGTGCCCTCCACTAATATTGGCACCCTTGGTAAATATGAGCAAAGAAGGCTGTGAAAAATTATCTTCATTGTTTAACCTTTTGATCTTTTCTTTAAAAAATTCATGAAAAATTCATGAAAGCTCTCATGGATATCAAACAATTGCAAACACAACACAGGTTTATAAAAAAAAAAATATGTTTTTTCTTTGCTAAATACGTGTGCAACAATTATTGGCACCCCTATAGATTCAAATGAAAAAAATATATTTGAAGTATATTCCCGTTGATATTTAAAAACTAAAATAAAAAAAATTTAAAATACCTGGGTGACTAGGAAACAACAATGTTGTTGTTGTTTCCTAAACAAAAAAGTGGTTTTGGTGCACACAGAGAGGTATGAAAAAGTACCTCATGCCCACGGTTAAATATGATGGTGGATCTTTAATGTTTTGGGGCTGTTTTTCTGCCAGAAGACCTGGACATTTTGTTAGGATACATGGCATCATGGACTCTATCAAATATCAACAGATATTAAATGAAAACGTGACTGCCTCTACCAGAAAGCTTCACATGGGCCATGGTTGGATCTTCCAACCTGGTTTACTGACCACAAAATCAAGTTCCTGCCATGATCATCACAGTCCACAAACTTGAAAACCATAGAAAACCTGTGCGGTGAACTAAAGAGGAGAATCCACCAGCATGGACCTCGAAATTTGAAGGATCTGGAGAGATTCTGTATGGAGGAATGATCTCAGATCCCTTGCCATGTATTCTCCAAACTCATCAGGCATTATAGGAGAAGACTCGTAGAAAAGTATTGACTAAATGGGTGCCAATAATTGCTGCACACCTATACTTAACAAAGATATATATTTTTTTGGATAAATGCTATGCATTGCAACAATAAATACCATTTTGTTTGTAACTGTTTGATATCCATTTTTGTGATTTTTTTTTTAGATGATCAGATGATCAAAAGGTTAAACAATCAATACCATTTTTCACAGCCTTCTTTGCCAATATTAGTAAATGGTAAATGTGCACTTATATAGCGCTTTTATCCAAAGCGCTTTACACTGTGTCTCATTCACCCATTCACACACACACTCACACACCAATGGTAGCAGAGCTGCCATGCAAGGTGCGCTAGCTTGCCATCGGGAGCAACTTGGGGTTCAGCGTCTTTCCCCATGTGGAGTCAGCCGGGCCAGGAATCGAACCGCCAACCCAACGATTAGTGGACAACCCGCTCTACCAACTGCGCCACAGCTGCCCCATATTAGTGGAGAGCATAGTATATAAAACCTTTTTTTCTTCATTACAATGTTCATACAGTATATGCATTACTAATATGTAGTGTATAGTATATCAAATATGATATGTCATATAGAAAATATCATATATACATAGTGTTTATTGTGCATAGTATGTAATATATCAGTGCTAATGGTGATGTTTGAGCGCATGTCTATGGGTACTGCTAATGAACAGCAAACACACTCTCTGGAAATACAGGTAGTTAAATGTGCATTTATGGTATCCTCATGGATGCATATTTTGTATCTATTTATATGTAACTTTAAAGCTTTTCTCTCAAACCCAATTAAAGGCAGGACTGTGGTACTTAAGGTTCAATTATGCAACTTAAATCAGTTTAAAGGTAAATTACTTTTGTTACAAAATGTGTAACCTTTTTACTTTAGTACCTTTTTTCTAAGCATGTAAAGATCACTCCTTTTGTGCTTAATATGATTCTTTTCTTTCTTTCTTTTAAAAAAAGTCACTTCTCTACTTTGTTTGGTTTGGCATATCTACTATAACTTTGTTTGGAAGAAATTAACTGCCCATTCCCAGCATGCACAGTGTGTCAGCTCACACAACTAAGCACTGACTAATTACTCAAGATAGTCTTAATCACAGGGAACAACATGGGTACATGTATAATTGGCAAGGCCAGAGAACAAAGCCCCAAGACAGCTGAGTGACAGACTATATCATTAGGGTGAAAAAGTGCTGATGCCTAAAGAAAACCCAAAAGACTATTTCTACAATGCTATTTGATTCTCTAACTCCTAAACCAGTAGGTAGCATACATTCCAGAGAGATATGACTCATTACAGACAATCCCTATGTGAATTTCATATTTCTTTTGATTATAACTGTGATAAGGTGAAATCCTCCCTTGGGATTTTAGCATATGCAGCCTGTGCTGCCTCAATGCACTGTTCAGGTGTTAATCGCACCTATTACTGACACCGCAATGTTTCATCCACAAGAAAATTCCACTAAATGCCCCTCTCTGCACTATACATATATTGCTTCTGTAGTCAGTGAATGGAACAACTCGGTGTAAAGGTATTTTCTAGAAACCAAGGTAAAGCACTTTGTCACACCAGAAGTCCACTCAATGTGATCTAATGCCCCCTACCTTTAGATGCCTAATGGAGGAGGATTTATGTTAGACATCCTGGCCTGAACAAATATTTTTTGTTCCTGGCTCCCTTTAAGACAGACATTTATCTAACCTACACTGTTGAAAAATATTATGCTTGTCCACCTTCAATCACTTTCTAATTATCAGAATAGCGGCCCCCGCTGCTACCTATACATCATGAGGAAAATCTGTGCACTTCTACTAGCCCACAGTATATCCACAAAATCTCAGGGTCAGAGTCAACTGCCAACCTAAATGGCAACTAAAGCACTGTATTAAAACAGAGGTTCTCAACCTTTTGTAACTACAGTGTCGTCCGCCCCCCGAGGTCTCCCTTATCATGTGTCCCCCCACACATATTGGAGGATACCATCCATACATCCATCCATCCATCTTCTACCGCTTACTCCTTCTTCAGTGGAGGATACCAGGTATAATGATTATCTATTAAAAAAGTCGACAAAGGGGTCTTAAAAGTCACTAGGTTGACGACACTGTTCTGCACTAACAGCTAGATAAAAGGCAGGTCAAGCTCAGCCTCCCCTTGCAACAAGAAAGTCCAGAGGGAGGGGGAATGCAAGGGTTTTTTTTTTTTATGCACATTCTATTTGAAAAGCAATAAAATACACCAAGTAATCAAATAATACACTGTGTTTGTCTGTTTTTTATTCTTGAACACAATTTGCACCCCCCTGGTTGAGAACCACTGCATTAAAACATCACCTTCACATTCGTTTCTTCACATTTTGTAAACCATAAATAATATACAAAAAAGCAAATGCAAAATATGTCTTATGTTTTAATGCCATAACACAAAAAAGGTGAGATAACAATGAGCTTGGTGCATTAATGACAAAAGAGGCACAGTAAACCTCACGCTTAGCTAGACAGACACTTGTGATATTTGGTTGGCATTTACACGTAGCCCCTGGATAGAGAACAGAGAAAGAAAAACACAAGACAACAATTAAGGTAACTATTAACCCTGTTGCCTCCGTCAAATTCACACAGGTTTATGTAAGATGCGTAGGGCATAAGACAGTGCAATCCATCAGGAACCCCCAAATTATCACCACATTCTTACACATTTATGTGTTTGTAATAAGCAAAGTAAAAAGATTACATCCTCCTGTGCTACATATTAAGGAGAAAGTCTACAATTTTAAAAAGGTCCACTGATAACAAACAAATCACTTTAATAACTCATTCAACATGCACAAAGAACACAGCACACCCTCACATTTATGCTCAAGTGACAAATGTGAACATTAATGAAAAAATGATGAGGGGAAGAAGCATAAACGCAGTCTGTGTTTTCAGGAACAGAAGTCTAAACAGCAGAGGATGCTGTGGGTTTTATGTTTAAATAGAAGCCACATTATAGCACAGCATGAAAATATTCTGCTTCACAACTACGCTACTTCACACACCACTTCATGAAAGCTTTAATTGTATTTGTTCTGTGCACCTATACATGGTGTAACATATGTCCACCTTAGCCTTAGGACAAGGCATTATTTGTAATTGTTGACAAACACATTATAAACTGTACAGCTCTTGATCTTGAACAGCTGCAGCCACCACACACACACACACACACACGCACACACACACACACACACACACGCACACACACATTTACACAGTGAGCCTAAGTGACATTCTAATTTGATCTGTACCTGAGAGGGCATCTAGTTGTCCACATGCATGAGTGTTAGTCTTGATAGATAGGCATAATGGAATCAGAGAACAGAGAAATGAGACAAGACGGAAAATGTCACAGTTAATCAGCGTATCACTGAGTGAGTGAAGTGTGCTGTCCTCCGGGGATAGCCTGTCACAATATATATATATATATATATATATATATATACAAAGCAAAAAAGAAACACCCTTTCACATTCAACTGCTTTTATTTCCAGCAAATTTCTTAACATGTGTAAATAGTTGTATTAACAGAAAAACATATATATATATATATATATATATATATATATATATATATATATATATATATATATATATATATATAAAAAAATACAGAGTCCTCCACTAATATTAGCAATGGTAAATTTGGTAAAAGGTAAATATGAGCAAAGGAGGCCGTGAAAAATGGTCTTTATTGTATATCCTCTTGGCCTAAAAAAATCACAAAAATACTCTGCTCTCTACTCTCTGCTCTCAACAGTTGCAAACACAACATCTATATATATATATATATATATATATATATATATATATATATATATATATATATATATATATATATATATATATATTTTCTTTGTTAAATATAGGTGTGCAGCAATTATGGTCAATACTTTTTTTAGTCAATACTTTGTGCTACCTCCCTTTGCCAATATAACAGCTCTGAGTCTTCTCCTATAATGCCTGATGAGGTTGGAGATACATAGCAAGGGATCTGAGAACATTCATCCATACAGAATCTCTCCGGATCCTTCAAATTTCGAGGTGCATGCTGGTCTACTCTCCTCTTCAGTTCACCCCACAGGTTTTCTATGGATTTCAAGTCAGGTGACTGGGATGGCCATGACAGAACCTTGATTTTGTGGTCAGTAAACCATTTTTGTGTTGATTTTGATGTATGTTTTGGATCATTGTTCTGCTGGAAGATCCAACCATGGCCCATTTTAAACTTTCTGGTAGAGGCAGTCACGTTTTCATTTAATATCTGTTGATATCTGATAGCGTCCATGATGCCATGTATCGTAACAAAATGTACAGGTCCTCTGGCAGAAAAACAGCCCCAAAACATTAAAGAGCCACTACCATATTTAACCGTGGGCATGAGGTACTTTTCCATATGGCTACCTCTCTGTATGCACCAAAACCACCTCTGATGTTTATTGCCAAAAAAGCTCAATTTGATTTCATCTGACCATAGAACTCAATCCCATTTGAAGTTCCAATAGTGTCTGGCTAACTGAAGACACTTCAGTTTGTTTTTGGATGAGCTTTTTTCTAGAAACCCTTCCAAAGAACTTGTGTTGATGTAGGTGACTTCAGATTGTAGTTTTGGAGACTTTCTGACCACAAGACGCAACTAACTTCTACAATTCACCAGCTGTGATCCTTGGAGATTTT
This sequence comes from Ameiurus melas, assembly GCA_012411365.1. Lineage (NCBI taxonomy): Eukaryota > Metazoa > Chordata > Actinopteri > Siluriformes > Ictaluridae > Ameiurus > Ameiurus melas. The sequence continues at coordinate 16,699,045 of CM022764.1, read as the reverse complement.
TTGTCCACTCGAACCATCCTCTTCATAGTGCTTTGTGACAGTATAGACACAAGTTTAATTCCAGGTTGATTCCTAACATTTTCAGTTGACTGGAACTTCTTAATTATTGCCCTGATGGTGGAAATGGCCATTTTCAATGCGTTTGCTATTTTCTTATAGCCAATTCCCATTTTGAGAAGCTCAACAACCTTTTGCCGCACATCACAGCTATATTCCTTACCCATCGTTATGAATGACTAAGGGAATTAGGTCTGTCTGTTACCTCATATTTTATTTATACCGGTGAAACAGAAAGTCATGGTTGAATAATTTCCTGTTCCTAGTCACCCAGGTTTACTAAAAGAAATTTAAATATCAATGGGAATATACTAGGGTGCCAATCACCTGCGTGAACACGCCATAGGCCTGCTGGAGGGAGATATAAGGACTGCAGATGTGGCCAGAGACAATAAACTGCAATGTCTGCAATGTAAGACACCTAAGACGGTGCTACAGAGAGACAGGAAGGACAGCTGATCGTCTTTGCAGTGGAAAATTACATGTAACCATATGTCCCCACAGACGTGATGGAGAACTTGCAAATGACTTGGTGGAAGGTGGGGTAAAAAGAACTGACAAAAAGAACTGACAAATCTGGTGCAGTACATGAAGATGAGATGCACTGTAGTACTTAAAGCAGCTGGAGGCCACCACATACTGACTGTTACTTTTAATATTGACCCTCCCTTTGTTCAGGGATTCATTATTCCATTCCTGTTTGTCAAATGTCTGTGAAACTTGTTCAGTATATGTCTCAGATGTTGAATGTTTTTCTGTTAATACAACTATTTACACATGTTAAGAAATTTGCTGGAAATAAAAGCAGTTGAATGTGAAAGGGTGTTTCTTTTTTTGTTTTGTGTATATATATATATATATATATATATATATATATATATATATATATATATATATATATATATAATTAGAATGCAGTTTATGGTGCTAATATCTTGACAGAATTGATTTAGGGATTTATAGATATGTTTCATTTACATCCTTTTATATTAGAACCTGTCAGAAGCCTCATTTACTAAGCTCAAATATTGTGTGACATTATGAGCCAAAATGAACAGCAAGAAAATCACTTAAAGTCTCAAAACCAGCTTCTAGAATTCAAATGTAATTTAAAAAAAGAGAAAATTCTATCTAAAACGAATTTGCCTGATGCATTGCAACGCAGATCATCACAACACATTTTTAAGACTTTAGAGGTATGCATGTCGCCTCCTCCACGTTCCTCCATGAATTTACATTGCAATCACCCATTCTATTTCACACCCCCTAAACACCAGGGGTGGTAAGAATCATCTGGATACCTTCCTGTGAACATGCATCTTTACTTTCTTCTTCATAGACATTAGGGGTGCATCACAATGCCACACAATTACCTGTATCTGTTTAGTGCTCAAAATATTTTACCTTTATCTGTATTTGGATTTAAACCAGAAGTGGGTGAGATTTTTTTTTTTTTAATGAAACCTACCACTATGTCCATGGAAAAACAAAAAATAACTAAATAAATAAGACTTCAGGAAAAATAATAAATTTTTTGGTTCACAAATTATAACAACAAGCAACAACCTTTATTCAACTGCCAAGCATGAACAGTTCCTAGCTACTTTAAGTCTCAACCAGCCGTCCTGTAGAACTTTCTGGAAATAAAAAAAATATTGTCTATAGCTGAAAACCTAATAATAATGTATCAGTTTACTTCAGTCTTTGGGTTTCTTACATTACAAAAAGACCACAAGATGGATTTATTTTGTTACTAAGTAAGGCAGTAATTAGGTCAGGCTACAGAAATGAACTATTGACAATAGACCCCCCTCTTTGTCCCACAAGCTTCATGCTGGCACCCATATTGAGTATGGAGTTTGAAAGAAGTAAATGATGAAGGCAAAACCCTCCTACTCACATGACTCTTCTGTTGCATCCAGTGGGATTCCAATGTACGGTGATCTCTAATCTCAACCAGATGCCCTGTGAACCTTTTTATACTTACTATTTGTATCTGTATTAATTTAGATGGACTTAATATTGATTAAGATTGAATACATGTTCAATGTAAATAATGTATTTGTATTTGCTTACATCCCTAGTACACTTAACCACTTAACAGCATGTGGCTATTGTTGGAGATACAGGAAACCTCCCCATCAAAGCTGGTACTAGGCTCCTCACATCTCTTGTATCATGGAGAGTGTATTTTTACATTCTAGTATTTTCAGGCAATTGTTGCACAACTTTGTGATGCCAGCTAGTTTTGAGATGGTTTTCTCTCATTAGCATTGCTAGCCATATTATCCACTATTCACCTATCTGCAAGGGACTGAGATGTGAGTGACATTGTAAGCAGTGGAACATTTAATAACTAAATTGTGTACAATGCCGAAGTGATGGATAATAAGAACAACAAGTTAACAAGGGTACCCAGTCTAGTGAAACATGTCCAGAATGTTCCAAATGGCTCCAGAAAGTATGAAATACACTTACAGTCGCAGTGGAGAGATGAAATGGGATGACAGGCCTATCAAAAGGGAAACGAAAGGGAACCAGTGGCCACATGAAAGTGGTGTTATTATCACATATTATGTTATACAATTAATTTGTGGCTTTGTTAAAGGTCTCGGGATGTCTGTACATGCACTCAAGGAGCTATCCATGTGATATTCACCCTGGCGGAGGGGTGAAATAGAACTCCTTTTCAAAATATTTTTATGTTCATTTTGCTTTATAGCTAGGTCTTGTTACAGTATCCCATACATTTAATTCATAATTCTTTTTAAATTGCATCTATTTTGTAAATAAATTGTAGTATAGGGGTACAATTGCTGAAATACAAACAGTCACATTTCATATTCCATACAAATTCACAGAAGATGCACAATAGAGAAATCTCAGTTAATTATATTCATAGCTTTGTGAAAATCTTTCATGAAAATTCAGTCTCATTCCTCTCACAAAACTGACTGTATTATTTTACAGTCACACAGCCTCCCCAGCCTCAGAAGGGAGAGTCACAAATGTGTTTGGATGCTTTTAAGAAGCATACTGTTTGCTACGGTTGTGCCTCATTAGGTTTGGCCATAGCTGTTGCCCATGTAATGGAGCCCCCTGGTGTGGTAATTGCTGGATTCCAGCCAGAACTGTCCAAGCCATCTGATGCTCCTATGCTTCAGTGCAGGTGCTGCCAATTGTGTCTAACTGTGGCTATCAAACCGTGGTGTGCTTTAAGCCCACCTGCCGTCAGGAAAGCACAACTGAGTGCATAATCATAATGCTGCACAAATTGAATGTTTGCCTTAGGATTTCTGTTGACTATGATCTAGGATTAGAACACATGACATATTGCAAAGTTATGCTCTGTTAATCCAGCATCTCTACCAATTCCCTGCATCCACTACATATCAGAGGCGCCACAACACACTTTAGTAACTGCTCTGAAAGTGACTATTCCAGAGCTTGCTTCAATTATTTAGTCGTTACTTAGAATAGAAATGTGTTGCCATCAAATCTCACAATAGGTGAACCTCATTGAAGCTCCGGTCTGGTTCATCTAAAAGTGCAGAAAGGAAAAATGACTTTAAGCACCTCAACAGCTTAAGGTTACTTTTGTAAGAGCTGTTGCTCTTTGTCAAACAAATGTACTTTTACCTGTCCGGCTCCAGGCTCCCAGTGTTACAAACTATTTTTCATTGCTCACTTGACACAAGTCAATGTGGCCTTTTTTACAATGCTGTAATCTGCTTTTTGAATTACTGCTAAACTCCTAGCTTGGACAATCAGTACAACAGCTCGATTCACACTGTGCCACATTTAAACAGGCAATGTGCATCTTTTATCATTCAGTTATTTATATTTTCTATTTAAAAGATTAAGCAAATACTAATCAAAACAAATGATCAGTTCTGGTCTGTACTATATTGGTATACATTATGTCTAATAGCTTGCCCATACAAGTACTATCAAATACTTTTTTCCTATGAATGCTTCTCAAATTTACAGTTAGGTCACAACAGTGGTTCTATAATGCAAACATTTATTTATTCTCTATAGAATTTTGAGAACCAGTATATTTCAATTAAATATTGCCATTAACCTACACAAACATATGTGTTTTATATCAAAGGCACAAGGGCTTCAAAGTGTAGTTATAAAATACCAATGTAGATGTTCCCATTTCTGCTTATCGGAAATGTTTATGCTATTTCAGTGTGAAATGGCCACTACACCAGGCCACTTTCAATGCTCGGATCCTGAGGGAAAATGTCCTTAATGAAATGCAGACTGTCCACAAGTTACACCTTCTTCAGACTATTTTATAGCAGTAAAGTTTCCCTTGCTGCTGAACCAGGTGAGCAGCCAGGTCATGAACATAAAAATATGTGGAGTGATGAATTTCTGGTTTGAGATAAATTACTGACCAGTGATTTACATTGAGCACTGAACATTTTCACCAAAATTAAAAGGAGTCCTGTGTTACAATTGTACATTTGTAAAATCACGTTGGTCAGTTGTAACGCCAATCAAAAACACAGAACTTAAACGTAGATCAGGAAAAATCTAATTAAATCAAAATACAGTCATTACTCTGTTTGCTATTCCTTTGATTGTGGCTTAGAAAACATTAAGCAATTATAAAAGATATCCATTAGGCACATGTGAATTTTTTACAGCAGTGCTTTAAAGTTTGTGAACCCTTAAAATTTTCTATATTTCTGCATAAATATGACCTAAAACATAATCAGATTTTCACAAAAGTCCTAAATGTAAATAAACAGACCCCAGTTAAACAAAAGAGACAAAAATATTATCCATAGTCATTTATTTTTTGAGAAAATGGGTCACAGGAGGCCTGTAGCTAATCCTAGCGCAAATCTAGGGACACCATTGACAGGATAGGTCACACATCCATGATTTCTTAATAAAAACAAAAAACACGATAATAATTAGTGTGGAGCTAAGTGTACAACACTGCACAGATTTCAGGTTGTAATAGAAAAAAAAACATTTGGTGTAATTTTTTTCTCTCCTGGCACAAAATAGATTTTTCACAAATATCTCTCACAAGAGTGGACAAATCCCACTGTTGTTTTCAAACAGATGTGGAGACTTCATGCACTTGCATATAGATGTAGAGAAGCCACACTTGTATATGTGCATGTAGAGAAAACAAGTATCTGTTGGCTCTCCCCTTCTGGATTTCTTTCTCTTTTTGAGTAAGTGCATTTTATTCTTCTATTAAAAACAGCAGTAGAGCAAAATCTATTGTTAATAAAATTTACCTGTGTTGGTACCTACTAAGCAAAATTAGTAGATAGACTTAAGTAAGGTAATTAAATATAGTATTGCCATTGTCTATTCCTTTAACTTATGGATAAACATTTCACCAGCAGATGACAGTAATGCACCTTATGGGATTCAAACGACTGCACTAAAGTAAAAGAAGTTTGCATTAGACACATTTTTGTTTACCAGATTAACTATCCAACTTGATTCATATATCATAAAATGAAGGTCACTGAAATAAGTACTGTCTGTCCTTTACTTATTACGATATATGATTATCAACCTTCACTAACACATGATTCCTTTATCTCATTTACCAAGGGTCAAAGGTCTGACGAATATACACAAATAATATTAAATGGTAAACAAACTGCACTTATATAGCACTTTTTAGAAAATAAATTTACATTAACAACCAGTAATCTACTTACAACATTCAGTAAATCAACTTACAACCTGTAGTCTAACATTTAAACATGATGGTGTTTTTTTTTGTTTTTGATGTCATTATTCTCTTTCTTTAAAATAAATGTAGCATTATTTATAGGGCACTAACTAAGAAGAAGAGTCTCCGTTTTACTTCAGAAAGTCTTTCTTCTATCCTTTCTCACCCCAGTGATTAACTGCCAGGGTCAGCCCTAGCCTGTGTGGATTTGACTGCACTGTTTAAAACTTGATGATGAAGAATGAGGCTTTAAGTTTTTCCTTCCCTAAAGACTTGAATCCCACTGTTTCTATTCATAAACATTATAGAATGTATCCCGGAGAAAGGCTTGCATGGCTTGCATGATTGTGCTTGTTTATTTTTCTGTGGTGTAAATTAATGACTAAAAATGGTAATTAGTTCCTGTTAATGGCAATTTTTTTTTTGACTCTTGCATATTTAGAGTGCCTCTCCTGAGGATAGACCCTGTTCCATGAGACTCTAGGCCAAGCAGTGACCTTAATCTAATCATGCAGCACAGTTCAGATTGGGTCTACAAAGGACATAACTCCATGAAGACACTTTAAGTATGCGTGGAACATTATGACACAGTTAACTGTTTATTCACCATATTCATGTGTTAAATACATTTTTACAGTTTAGTACTGTGTAAATAGAGCCTTTGTAAAGCTCATCATTAGGTCAGGTAGGCAAATATAAAATATACATAAATGGGCTGGTATAAATGGACTCAAAGGGTTAAGTAATGTTTCTTTCAAAGATAAAAACACATCAATTTAATTTTTTGCATCCACATTAGATTATTTGGTGTTAAGAAACCACCCAAAAATAAATTATCTTGAACTTTCAGGGACCCATGAGCAACCGTACCTCCAATGGTTATAAAGATTAAAGTTCATACAGTCTGTCAGTTACAGTCGTGCCAGGTGAAATGCAGAGTGAAATGTCCCCTAAATTTGATCTTCATTTGGGCTGATACTTTCTGTACACCACTGACACATCTGTAACACATTATTAATAATTGGAAAGGCATATGTGAAATTCAGTTGTTGGTGTAAAGAGTGCAAACAATGTGGATTATTTACTCTATCATTCTTTTTTCCACAAAAATCCCTTTGGAGGAGAAGCTAAAAGTAGACAGATGGGCATGTCACAACCATGCAGATATATGTGTTCTTCTTCTTTTACCACATCAAATTCCATCTGTGAATGTCTTGGGAAATAGCTGATGAGTTGAATCAGATGTGTTAAATGAGGTAAAATGCTAGCCTGTGCATTGCAGTGGCTCTCCAGGACTAAAGTCTGTCATGCTGCTCACCTTAATACTGCCTATTCAGTAAACTGGAGTAATGCAGTAAAATGGCAAGACCTCATAATGATTAAGTGGAAAATGGTGTGAGAATTATATGCGATGTTGACGCTGAAGGTTGGTTCCTGTTTTGTCTAAAGGGCTTCTGCAAACTGACTTAAAAGGCTTCTGAGCTTGGTTTTACAGAACAGTTGGAGTCTGATCACTATTTGTGAGCTGTCCATCAAGCAAGGAAGGTGAGGGTAATAAACAGGACAAAATAGGCAAAAGTGCCCCCTTCATACATCACTGCTTGCCAATCACTGCACAGGTGCACAGCATGTTTGGATCTTTTGAGTCTTGCTACCCTATCTAGCCTAAAATGCTTTTCTAACCTTCCAATGGCTTCAGGAGCTTATTTAGAAGCAAAAAGGCACCAATATAATGGCCAAATGTATTGTTATAATGTGGATATTAACCTGAGCTTTAGAAATTTTACATAATGTGTATAAAATGTTACAGGAAAATAATTTTCCTAATTATTTATTATCATAATAAATGATAGAGGTGGTGTGATGCAGCTTGACAAGAATTGAGCATTCAACAGCATTATGGTGTATAAATATACATAATTATGCTTTTGCTGCATGCAGTGTTAATGGTCTTAACAAAAACTAAATGTCAATGACCTTTCTTCGAAACAAAAATGAAACAATAAGAAAATAAAAATGCACAATTTTATAAAAAATATACAAAAAATGTCAGAAATGGTTGATTTAATTATTTTCCCATTCTTTGAATTTTAACAATATTATAAATAAACAATAATTATTATAACAGTATAAAGTAGGTCTTATAATGCAGGTCTTATAACAGTTAAAGGTCCATTATTATAAGCCACTTCTAATGCACTATACAGGGAATATGAAGACAATTTAGAGTTAGTTTTCACCCATCTTTCTATAGCTAATACTGCTGTTAAAGGTTTAACATTGGTTGCATAAGCATTATGTCAACTATATCAAAATAATTTTTTGATAAAATGATAAAATGATGGAATTTTATGTGATTACTTACTATAGTAAAATTCTCAAATGTGCCTTTTAAAGAGCTGCACAGCTTTTACAAAGCCAAATGTAGAGAAATAGAAAGGCTTTGTAAAATCACTGATGGCAGTGTGTAATATTAAAGCCTGTTAGGTGCTCAATTTAAGGTCTAATTCTTTCATTTATCTTCAGTAACTACTTTACCCTAGTCAGGCTTGTGGTGGATCTGGAGAGTATCAGGGAAGACTGGGTGTGAAGCAAAAATACACCCAGGACAGGGACACCAGTCCATCACAGGGCACCATGCACACACACCTTAACACAATCATTCACACCTATGGGGAATTTAGAGTAATCAGTCCAACTAGTGGCATGTACTGGCATTTTGGAAGGTTGGAGGAAACTGGAGAACCCAGAGGAAACCTACACAGACATGAGGGGGAAATAAGCAGAGAAAAAGTAACCTGACAAAAAGGAACCTGAGCTCAGGAATGAACCAGGCACCCTGGAGCTGTGAGGCAGCAACACTACATTCTGATACGCTGTACTACAGTATCTAAGATGTACTTAGAACTGGATATTAAAAACTTATTCCAGAAATTGTGAAGAACAGGTGCAAACAATTGTTTTTTAATCATTTGTTTTTATTAACTAAAACTTTTTTTAAATTAGACTAAAACCACTAACACATTTCTGAAAAACTGACTAAATTATTATATATTTCTGACTATATTTAAGACTAACACTAAAACAAAAATCCAGACTATCTGCCGAAATGTACACTTCCTGCATGAGCATGCAAAATGACTGAAAACCAGTTTAAATGTTTTCTTTTATTTTTTTTAAACCCTATTGCGCACTGAAAACTGGATGTAATTCATCTCGTCCTAATACTATTATGCATGAATCTACAGTTCTGTGCAAAGAAAATGAAAAATGCCTTCAAAAAGTTTCAACATATAAATAATATAAAGTGCAGTAAACAGTAATAAACAAAATGAAATCAATATTTGGTGTGATAACCTTTTGCTTTAAAAAAATAAAATAAAATGTAGACTCAGGTATAATTTGTGCAGTTTTATAAGGAAACTGGCCGGTAAGTTTTACTGAGTGTCTTGGATCTGTCACAGCTCTTCCCGATACTTTTACTGTTGCACTTGCTGGTTTTTTACCTAGGAAAACCCTGAGGCCTTCATTATGTTTGTGTGTGTGTGTGTGTGTGTGTGTGTGTGCTGTTATATAATACGTTACTTTCTTTAATGACATACAGACATTTTTCTGTGACATTTCCTTTCTTTTGTTGGAAAAGTATTGTTTGGAAATATAAAATGTTTTTATATTGACACAGTAATGCAGAAGTCATAAAATAAACATATATACCAAAATAATAGGGTGCCTAAGACTGACTTTGGACAGTAGTGTATGTTGCACAATCAGTTGTGGATGGTGTCGACTCTGTTGATTTAACACCATAGAAACCACTGCACAAACTGAACAGTGCTTTCAGATCTAATCATTGTTTAACCTTTAAAGTTTTCTTAATTATTGCTGCAATGTCTCAATACACACAGGCCAAGAGTTGTTTGAAAAAACTCTAAAGAATGTTGAATCTCTTCTGAAGGAAAAGCATGTCTTTACCAGGTATGTGATATTAATATTTTATCAAGTAACATTCATATCACTACTAAATTATACTAAAACCAATAACTTTCTTCAAAACAGTTCTTATGTTTCAACATTAAAAAATCAACTAAGACTTTATTTAAAAGCATTTATTTTCTTCAGCAGCTGTGGTTATAGTGTGGGTGGTTTCCTTTTCCTAGATGGTGTCACTTTACAATAAGCAAACCAGTAATTTAAGTACAAGCAAAAATAATATATCTTAATTTTCTTTTAGATGGCATGGTGGCACAGCTGGTAGTGATGTCACCTCGGAGCTCTGGGGTCCCCAGTTCAACCCTGTGCTCAAGTTACTGTCGGTGTAGGTTTCCTAAAGGTTCTCCAGTTTCCTCCCACCTCCTAAAAACATGCAGGTAGGTGGATTGGCAATGCTAAATTAATTAATGTATGAATGTGCGTGCATCTACGTTATATTCGTGCCTCAAGCACTATGTTCCAGTGATAGGCTCTGGATTGACTGCAACCCTGACCAGGATGAATCACTCACTGAACAATGACAAACAATTGAGTGTGTGTGTGGCGTGTGTGTGTGTGTGTGTGTGTAGTGGAACAGAAAGATGGGATTAGATAAATTTTTGGCTTGTTTAAATAACTTTCAAATGATATCATCATAGATAATCAGTATTTACAGATGCACTCCATTCGCAATTCTATCTTTGTACGTTATTTCCATTAACCTGTGTACTAATGCGGCAAAATAATGCTACACCTTCACCCACCTCTAACCCTAACCTTAACCTCGGTATGGAAATCATTTAGCATATCTAAATGTTAGCAGAATGTCAAAATTATCACATATTTTGTTTATAATCCAAACAACTGTAGCCCATTAAGGGATAAGTACCAGCTGCAAACACACACACACACACTCACACACATGCACACACATGCGCACACACACGTACATACACGCACACACATGCACATACATGCACACACACACAATACATTGATGCAATCTCTGCCTGATGAGTTGTGGGGATCGCAGACGATATATTATATCAGAGGTCAAAACCAGTGTATTATGATCAAATAGCAAAGAGGTTCTTACAAACAGCTTAGCAAATATATCACACAGATACTTGGCACATGGCCAAGTGCACTGAAACAGGATGGATATAGATTCACCAGTCACTTTAATACGGATACCTATGCACCTGCTTGTTCATGCAATTAATCAAACACCCAATCATGTGGCAGCAGCACAATGCATAATATCTCACAGTTAATCTTCACATCAAACATAAGAATGGGGAGAAATGTGATTTCAGTGACTTTGACCGTGGACTTTGACCGTGTTGTGGCCGGTTCAAATGTTTCAGAAACTGCGGCTCTCGTGATTATCACACACAACATTAACTAGAGTTTACAGAGAATTGTGCAGAAAACAAAAAACATCCATTGAGCAGGAGCAGTATGGGAGGAAACTCCTTGTTGATGAGAACGGTCAGAGGAGAATGGCAGGACTGCTTCAAGCTGACAGGAACGCTATGATAACTGAAATAACCACTCTTTACAATCGTGGTGAGCAGAAAAACCTCTCAGAAACCATAAAATGTCAAACCTTGAGGCAGATCCGGCTACTATGCCAGATTGGGATCCAATCCTGATTACTATTTCTGGTTGAGAGTACACTGTGTGCATGTTTTTCTGTGTTTGTAAGTTTGGTATTTGTTTACTTTTGTATTGTTTTAAAGTTCTTATCCACTGTGGCAGAGCAGTGGATTTCCCCAGGCTTCGATCATCCACATGTAATTAAAAAATGGCTAAATGTAGCTGCATTAAATTCTGGAAAACATTTTAATTACCTTTCAGGATGTCTGCACAAATGAAATACAACAAGTCAATGAACACCAATTCTTACTACACTATATACAATACAAACCTAAATACAAAACAGTCTTGATTTTCTTAATATGGTTCAGTGAAGGACAGACTCATATATATGAAACCCATTCAGTTCAATATATATATATAACTGAATGGGTTTCATATAAAGATCAATAAATCAAAAATCTAAAACACAAACTTGAACCCTATGGAACTGGTTAGGGTATACTGTGTGCATGTTTGCCTAACATGCTTTCATAATATTAATCTTTGTTTTCTTCAGAAAGGGGTCCATGGATTTGTTTTTCCACTAGAAGTTGTCCCTGGAGGCAAAAGGTTTGAGAACACCTGCTATACAGTGTTCAGACAGTACCCATTGGAATTGAGTGAATAAAATCAGTGGAATGTTCTCAAGCAAGACCTGGGATTTGCTTACACGCTAACTTCATCCATAGAGACCGAGTCAGTTCCTAATGATTACAAAACTGAACCAACAAGAACTTGTTATGGGTTACAACAAAAACTGAATTTTTGGGAGCCCTAAGTGAAAACCTACAGCTCAGGAGACTAGAAACTACAAACGCCGCTGCTACCATTGAACATATTTCTTCAATCTAAATGTGATTTAAAAAGGTGATCCATATGCATTCCCTTACACTGTTCAGGCAAAATAAAATCATGATGGATAATTAAACATTTTTTAATTATCAAAAATAAACACTAAACTTTACAACAGCCTGAACCTAATCTAATCAGCCTATTCTTACATTTTAATGGAAGTATCTTCAAACTTCTTTTTCAGCATAATCATTATGGTAAATGTATGCTAACAAAATCAAAACTTGTATTCAGGGACAATGGCACTGACCTTCTATAACCTCATTATGCACTTATTATGCAAATTTATTCATTAACAGTTAGCATTCTATTCAATAGTTTTTCATTCTGTAAACATATAAACAACCGCAGAATTTCACATTATTTCTAAATATAAAATTCAGAATGCAATCCAGGTTATTATATATAAAAATTTGGTGCATGACAGCTTAGAAGGCCATATGGGTACAATAACCAATCATCCTTTTAATTAACATTCAAGCTGTGGCAACATTATTTAGCATGTGACCAAGACAAATCTTGCATTTCTAATGCTATGTCAAAAGGCAAGACTGAGTAAGAGTAAGAGTAAGAATGAGTAAGAGTGTCCACACTAAGGGTATGGTAAGTGAGCAACGCAGAGAACTGCACTATGTCTACATGACAAATTATGTCATTTCTTTTCCCTGATTATATAACTTATTATCCCTTGGAAATAGAGAGTTTCTGCTAAAATCGCCTCTGTCATTAAATTTTATGGTTGCAGGGACAAAGGCGTCAGTCATGATGAAGGGGAAAATGGACTATGCTCTTTGAAATGGAATTTAAGAAAAACTAATTTCTACTTTGCTTAATCCCTCATTCATTGACCATCAGTCCTAAGCAAACACTTCAAATGATCCAGTTCCCATAAGGCTTCTTTTATGAAGCAAGGAAAATGTCAGTAGTAGCGTTTTGACACCTTAGTAGGACACTGGACTCTCAAACAGTTTGACTTCTCAACTGTGTAAGCTTATAGAGCAAGAGAAAGTGATCAAATGTTATCTGCACATGGTGCATCTGGTTTTCAAAATAGAAAATAAGTAAAAACAGTTGTTGATGCTGTTGTTTTATTTCAAAGAACTGATACCAATGCTTGATTAGACACAACCAAAAGAAAAAAAGAATATCCATGTATTTGAAATATGCTCCTAAAACAGTGTTAATTGTTGTTATACCACAGCACAGTTGAATTCTCAAATCATTTTCTCTACCAGAAGCTCAGGCAGTAGCTCCAACTGTGACATAAATGTTAGGTTTATATTCATGTGCATATTCTGATACGTTATCATTTCTATAGAAACAGGTGATATACAGGGATTATATGGCGAACACTCCATAGTAATCATAGTTTAACAAAGAAATATATGTAATTACTGATGTGCTGAGGTTTTCTGTTAGGAGACATTTATGTACAGTAACAGAAGACTGAGGTATCAGCGCTTTACACTTAGGAACTAAAGTTGTTACAGTGTTTTTCTTCCTAACCCTCTCAGCCAATCAAAACACAGTGTTGATGTAGAATGTTGGAAACATATTTAAATAAGAGGGTGCAGTAACATCCTATGTAACGAAAAACATTAGATTCATGTCAGAAATGTATGTGGTTTAGGTTGTACTGCCAAAGCAAAATAGGGAATTACCCAAGAGAATGCAAGTCCATCACTCATCACAACAGATGCTCAAATATTTGTATTGATGGAGACGATTGCAAACCTTAAAGGAGGAGCAATCCCAAGAGCATTGGTATTAAATCGACTGGGTCTGCCAGTGAAATCTCATTTATATCTGCATACACATCCAAAGGCTTTTCAAATCAAGTGATCAATTTATTTGTGCAGGTGTTAGTCTTAGGGAAGAGCTGTGTCTTGTATAATTGTTCATACACTCGGTTTTACTAAACTATCATACCTTTTGCAGTACTTGACAATTAGAATCAGGAACTGCGCTCATTAGCACAGACTCGGGGGATAAGTGTGGCTGGGAAAGATTGCCTCGGCGGATGTAATTAATTTTGCATGCTAATCCAGATTTTACATCCAAGAGAACTGACAATATACAGAAGCACCTAAGTGTGCAACATCAGATATCTATGGTATTGAAGTTGCTCGGCCAGACAAATCCTTTCGAGTTGCTAATAGCCACAATATATAGGTGACATTAATTAAGGACTCTTATAATCTCAGCTCTACTTGCTATATGAGTCAGACAATTGAGCAAGCTGATATGAACTGAAAGAAAAAAAGACTTCCTTTATTTTCTTATTATAGTAAAGGATTTCAGTCCTTTTTGTATTTATCTTTTTATTGCATTGCACTGTGTTTGAATAATATGAGTTTTAGGCTTGAACTAAAATATAGCATGACAATTTATAAGCTTGTACAAAGTCAATTTTTTTTTAAGACCTAACTTGAAATATGGCAATAAGACAATGGTTTAGAGGTGACTTTGATTTACATGATGGTAAAAATGTCAGATATAGTTTGCCTTTAATGCCTTAAAGTGACTGGTCAACCTCTATATAAATCTCACAGCCTTGTCTCAAAACCATCAGGTTAAAAAAATTATGAGGCCATTGATACCACTGACACCTAACTATTGCTTAAATATTTTATCACACCACATAGTGAATGAAACGTGCCAGTGCAGTTCAGTATCTTATCAGTCACGCGACCTTTGCCAAATCCTCTGACTGGTTCAATTTCACTCAATAAGCTTTTTCTGTTAAGGGGATATTTTGTGTCATTCGCCTTCCCAGGTCTGCCCTCCTAAGCTTGATGACACAATTCACACAAAGGCTTGAGTTGTGCTACACTAATTTATATACTTAAAAGTCATTCAAAATGCTTTGCAACATTTTTCTTTAAAATCGGGCTTACTGATTACAATTGCCATTCATTCATTCAGACCCTGCTGACCATATATATCCAACAGAGGCCAAATATCCTGTGTTTTACCAGATCATCATGTATTATTTTATCTCATTATGATTATGTGAATAGAAATGTGGAAATAGACAATACATGTAAAAAAAAAAAGAAAAAGAAAATTAGCATATGCTTCATTCACAGCTTCAGTAACATGGGCAAACATGAGTTAACCTCTCCTTGCTTCCTACACTAGAGCTGAGGTGGTGTATTGATTAAGACTGCAATGCGACGCTTCATTCAATTCTGGGAAACTGGGAGTGGCAATAACATCCCGCTAGACAAATCTGGCAAATTGTCTTTATAGAAAAAAAAGCACACAATAATGCACGCACTCTTCCTGCAGCCTTATCTTTACCTTTTGATCATCACATATCCTGATTCATAACTGCATCTTGTCTCAAGGTGTATGTTGTTTGTTCCAGTCTGATTTACTTAACAATAAACCAACAGGATGAATGACGTGGGCGTTTCATCTGCCTCATCAGGTGAAGACTGGAACCATAGGGTGCATTTAAAATCTAAATGACTCAATCTGGTTCTTTTCCTTTCCTCTCATTTTACATTCGTGACTTTTGTCGTTTTAAAAAATAAATATAAAATATAACTGGACTCAGTGATAGCTGGTCATGATTTTGAATGGTAGAACTCAAAAATTCTATTACCTATCAGTAACTTGGCATTGCTTTATGAAACCATTATGGAGTCTTACAGCATGAGGTCTCATCATAGGCATAGAAAAATTACACATACACATGCACATAGGGGCTAGGAATATATCCAAATATGAATACATCATTTGAATTGAACAGGTAATATGTTCTAATATATGGTATATAAAATAAATACAGAATAATACATTCTGTCATTTCTCCCTTCATGTAATTTGTACTTTGATTGGACAATGTTTGCTTAGACTATTTACTTCTACTTATTCCTTCAAAAGCGTTTTAAAAAATCAGTGCTCGATTCAGTAATCCAACAGTCGTGTTTATTAGACCTGCAACTATGTTTCGCATGTGCCTTCTCAATGAATTCTACATGTTATGGGCCTTAAATATATTTATGTAGCCCCAATGAACACACAATCTAGCAGGCATTTCACTCTGTGTAATCACTTGACATGACTTTCAGTGATGAATCGACAGTCTGAGGTATAAAGAAATCAGCCCCAGCCTCTACTCCATCCAATACCTGTACATGTTACCTTATTACCGTTGACCGTTGGGAGTGCTGTTGTTCTTGGTTCCACAAAAGCCAAAACTAATCTCTACTTGTGCAGCAAACAAGACAATGTGGGTGCCAAAAGATGACCCTGATTTTTATGCATTTTTTTTGAAAGAGGGGGAAGCCAGGGGCACATGATGGCTTAGTAGTTAGCACGTTCTCCTCACACCACCAGGGTTGTGGGTTCAATTCCCTGTGTATGCAGAGTTTACATGTTCTCCCTGCACTGCAGCGGTTTCCTCTGGGTACTCTGGTTTCCCCCCCCAGACCAAAGACATGCATGGTAGGCATTTGACATGTCCCAATTGTCTGTAGTATACAAATGAGTTTGTGAATGTGTACGTATGTATGTGATTGTGCCCTGCCATGGATTGGCACCCTGTCCAGGATGTACCACGCCTTGTGCCTGATGCTCCCTGGGATAGACTCCAGGTTCCCCGTGACCCTGATGGATAAGTGGTATAGAAGATGGATGGATGAATGGAGAGGGAGGCCTTAGTTTTGTTTTTATAACAAAGTCAGAAGTGCTTTGTTATTTTCCGTGTGCGTGTGTCCACGTTTTCTACCATTAATGTATTTTAAACCATTATTTAAAGTAATCCAGCACCAATGATATTTGTGTATGCAGCTGCATATGGCAAATTATATAAACAATTTGAAATTATGCATGTATAACTCATATTCTTTCTTATAGAGCATGTTTGATTTAGTTTACCTCTACGCGTTAATTAATACATTTACTAAGAAACATGTACTAACATACTCAAGGAGGTCGTTATTCATGCATGAATTCATAAGACTCATGTCATAGTTAAGATTTGCTCTTCATTAGATTGTGATTAGTACATGCCTTAACTCATCACTAGTTCATATTTAAGTAAGTATTACTTCAGGTATTAGTGTGTGATTATTCATGTACTGTTATTGTAAACTGTTACAAATAAAAAAAGTTTTATAAAAGTATTTCTGAAAAAAAAACATTTTTTCATGAAACATACTTTCATACGTAACATATTTTTACATACTTAACATACTTTCAGACTGGGCCATAGTATAAATACCGCTTCATCACCTGGCAATAAAGTATTATGTACAATTGAGAGCCAACAGCTTTGGAGCGCTTGACTTGTCAAAGGCTTTTATATGCTCAGTCTTTACTCATTTTTGTGCAGATCTGCTAATCAACATTTTGAAATGGATAATGGTTGAGACATTTGAAGTGAAATCTAATAAAACCAAGTGTATGGATGCAACTCTTTAAGGAATTTCTCAAAATAAATGATTTGGTCTATAAGCATGCATATTTCGGATTTCAAGATTAAAGCAATAGCAACAGCGAGGCTCAGTGTCCTCAAGGACAAATTATATGTAGGTCTGAGACTTCTGAGAATATGATAAATTGAAATTTATCACATGCGCAGAACTGATATTTTCAGCTGATTGAATAAATAATAGCGGTTCCAAGCTCATAGTGTAGTTCTTCAGAGAAGCTCTCCTCACTTCGAGCTTATCTGATTGGGTAAACCCACATTTCCATCTGACAGATGTCACAATGCCAAAAATGTCTCAAGCAATTTAGAAATCAAATTACAAAGAGTAAGCAGCAGCTTGCAATTTTACTTTTTTACATTTACTGTTTTCAAAAAAATATATCTTGCACAACGTTCCATAAAATTGCTCTTTAAATAAATATTGTACTTCACATAGAAATGTATGAGGATAATATAATACTAAACATTTTGGCCAGGTAATTAACACATTGCTCTGTGTCTAGGTGTGACCTGGGTCCGTTTATTTTCTTTTTTTTTGCACGACAGAACAAAAACCTTAAACGTTCATCTTTAATTTTATTGTCTAGTAGTCGGAGTATCTCTGTATTTCATTGCTGTGTTTAACCCACATCATTGACCTCATGGCTCGTAAGTAGACATAATCTTGCAGCATAGTGGGAGTGGGAGTATATGACACAGAGCAGATACTCTGAATGCACTTACTATCATTTAGTAGTAGTTATCATTTTCATTTTCAATCATATGAGCTTGCTAACTAGCTGGTGCCCTAACGAAATAGAACTAAACAGAACTGGCATTGGCTGTCAAATGTGGATGAATTAGTTAGTAGACTCTATAAAACCTAGTTTCAATGTGCTAATCAAGTGGTATGTTTTATTTTCATTCATTTATTCATTCATTCATCTTCAGTAACCTCTTTACGCCAGTCTCTGTTGTTGTGGATCCATCATAGAGCACCATGAACACACACGCATTCACACCTAGTGGTAAATTAGCATAGCCAATCCACCTACTGGCATGTTTTAGTGGAGGTGAAAGTAAACCAGACAACCTATAGGAAACCAATGGGGAGAACATGAAAAACTACATACAGTTCAGTATCAAACCAGGGACTCTGGAGCCGTAAGACAACAATGCTTCCTCTGTGCCACTGTGCAGCAGTGCACTCCCGTTTGCATTTATAAGGGTAGGAACTCAGATTGCACTTCCTAATGACTTACTTCCAGGTTCTGCTCCTGGATTCTACAGTAATGTTCAATCAGTATCTCAGGCCCCTAAGGGCTCATCTAACAGATTTCACTTGAGGTAATAAAGTACTGCAAAGGTACTTAAAATGGAAATGGGGATTCCCTAAAGGGAACTGGTGAGGTCAGTGTTGACAAAGTCATAATAAAGGCAGTATTAAAACACAACACACATCTACAAGCAAGCAATAAAGAAATGCACGGTTTCCCATTGCCCCTTGTTCCTCCTGGCAAATAGATAGGTTTATACACTGCACAAAATTATGCTACTTTCTGTTTTCAGAATGACTAGAGTCAGATCAGAGCAATCAACTACTCATTTAAAATAATTCAAAGTAGAATATAACTAGTACTTCATAGTTAAATGTTCTGTTTAAATCATTATATCATGTGTAAATATAGTAATTGCAATTATTGTTAAAAAAGAATAATATTAATGTATCCGAGTCTGTATGTATGTGATTGTGCCCTGCGATGGACTGGCACCCTGTCCAGGGTGTACCCCGCCTCGTGCCCGATGCTCCCTGGGATAGGGTCCAAGTTCCCCCCAGACCATTAAAAGGAGTATGCGGTTGAAGATGGATGGATGGATGGATTAATGTATCCATTTTCCATACTACTTATCCCACACAGGGTAGAGGGGAGCAGGGAACCTATCACAGGGAACTCAGAGCACAAGGCAGGGGACACCCTGTACACTACGGACATACATCTGGAAATACCAATCAGCCTAGAACACGTCTTTGGTCTTTGGAGGACCCTGCACTATATATATATATATGTGTGTGTGTGTGTGTGTGTGTATATGTATATATATATATGTGTGTGTGTGAATATATATATATACATATATATATATATATATATATATATATATATATATATATATATATATATATATATATATATATATGTGTGTGTGTGTGTGTGTGTGTGTGTGTGTGTGTGTGTGTGTGTGTATATATATATATATATATATATATATATATATATATATATATATATATATATATATATATATATAAAAAAATATAATCTTCATATATGAATACATGTAAATAAAACAGACTTGGGACTTGGGGAGAGTGAAAATGTTAGTGATTTGTGTTTTGGATTAATGGAAAGCAGATTGAGGCAGAACAACACTGATAAAAATGTACGCATCTCTGCTCAATAGAAGGATGACCTGCTGGGCACAGAGTTGTTTCTATTCAAACACGACACTGTTTCTTGATGTTATTCTCTGCCTATTATCTGTTCTTATAATTGTAACAGGAAACTGTTGTTCACTAAATGCCAGAGATTTGTAATGTTTTTCAAAGGTTTTGTTGGCAAATCTTTTAGTGATTTTTGAATGTTTTTGATCAGATTCCAAAGTTTTGCTAACAAGAGTGTACTTTATTTAATATTTTTTTTGCTAGTATTCTGCAGAAAGCTAAATTTCTCACATTTCTAAAAGATAAAGAAGATATTCCACACTGACTTTATGTATATTTGTAAAAATCTTGAACTCTGTAAATGTGCCGCCGGTAGAACTCCATTGATGCATGGCTTCACTGGCAACCAGTGGCAGGTTTAATTACACTGTATTGGGCAATAGGTTTTAAATACATCATTTTAGGTCTTTCCTGGACACACAGTTTTCAATGGGAGTCAATGAGAGTGTAGGTGGGTGGTTTTTGCATAGGAAAAAAAGACGCTCAAAGAGTGCGTTCTTTGCTTGTACTGCCCAGATGCATGGTTTCTCCTTATGATGACTATGAGACCTCTCAAAGGGGCTGTACCTGAACATGACTGACATCTCTAACTTAAACATACCAATCAGACAGAGGGCTCGGAGCTGCAATAGTGTTCAGTAGCTTAAACCATAACAGCTGTACACGACTAGTGTTGCCTGTTATTTTAGCTTTGTAACTGGTGAATTCTGTAAATAAATTGTAAGTATAGAATTCAGTTTTTATTCCATTTGTTTAGTTTTTTTGTTGTTGTATTTATAGGTCTAACTAGCAAGCTGTCACTACCCTCTTCAGTGAAATTTCGCAAGCTACTTAGCAGATAGGCTGCTTTTTGGTGTGACATGGCAGACACTACTGTTGTTGACCTGATTTTGGAAAAGTCTTTTGATGCTCTTATGAGGAGCGAGTGAGAATTAAACAAAAGTCCAGACTAACAGATGAAACAGATAAAACACAACACACAGATATACACTTCAATAACAGACACCTGTGCTTCCCCAATTTTTAAAACCACCAGCTGCCACTGGTTTTCACCCTTTGCATGTATGTATGAAATATTGATGCTGCGTTCAAAGCTAGGTACAGCAGGGGTATCTAGGTACAGCAGGGGTATCTAGGTATAGCAGAGGAACAAACTGGTCAAAAAATCTGCAAGATTGTGGTATCATCCAGAAAATGTGCAAGCTGCTATGCCAACTAATCCTAACATTGACTAAGTTTACATGGACAGCAGTAATCTAACTATTAAATTATAATCTGATTAAAATAATAATGTGATTAAGGTGTTTACTTGAGTCGCTTTTATAATCCATCCATCTATCTTTTACCACTTACTCCTTGTTCAGGGTCGCGGGGGAACCTGGAGCCTCGGGCACAAGGCGGGGTACACCCTGGACAGGGTGGCAGTCCATTACAGGGCACAATCACATACCCATTCATACACTACGGACACTTTAGACACGCCAATCAGCCTACCATGCATGACTTTGGACTGGGGGAGGAAACCGGTATACCCGGAGGAAACATGCAAATTCTGCACACACATGGTCCCGGCGGTGTCATCGTGTCCTGCGGTGAAAACTCCGCAGGACGAAAACTCTAACACGACGTTCATAATGTGATGTCTGTAATACACGTCCATAATGTGACTAAAACAGGAATACTCCACCTGTCTTAATTCAATTAGAGCTTAATTCGAGTATGACCTTAATTAGATTAAGATAAGTAAAAATTGTTCTTTACATGGTAGTTTCTTAATCAATGTATGGTCTTAATCAGGTTAAAAGTGGATTATTGTTGTCCATGTAAACGCAGCTATTGTTCATATAAAAACTACCATCTATATAAACATTGCCTCAATATAGCACATATTGTTGTATTTTTGTATGTGTAGACCTATAAACTTATGGTGTAGTAAACAATTTAGTGGTTTAGTGAGTGCCTGTGAACTGCTCAGGTACTCCATCCCCTCACTACCTGAACACCAATCTGTATATCAAGAACAAAATAGTGCTACATTACTATAATGGAATTATATAACGTCAAACTGGAATGTCACATATAAACCAGAAATCTATATAAAGGCAAAACCAGATCTAATCTGTCTGATCTGAAAATGCACCACTGGAGCATGGGTTAAATGGGTATCTTGGTATTGTTAACTGTAATATTCAGGCCTAAAGATAACCATTTACATTGACAGAGATATACTTCCTTACCCAGAACCCAGCAACCATACTTGAGTAATATAATATACTTATCTATTTTCTATACCGCTTATCCTACACAGGGTCATGAGGAGGCTGGAGCCTGTCCCAGGGGACTTTTTCTGGACTGGGGGAGGAATCAGAGGACCCGGAAGAAACCCCCGAAGCACAGGGAGAACAAACTCTGCGCACACAGAACAGGCAAATGTGCTAATCACTAAGTCACCGTGCCCCAAGAGAATTAAAGCAAATCATGTAAAAACTATTGTATTACATAAATGAACATCAAAATATAGAGGGGAAATTAGAGCTTCATAACAGAGAAGCTTTCATCGGCTCTCCCGTCCATGGATACTATAGCACAGTAGACTGTTGGACTTACAAATTGCAACCATAAACCAGTAAAGGAAAAGCAGGTTTATTCAAGTTTTAGTCTAAGAGAATTGAAAGCGCCTTTAGCTCTAAACATAGCAGTGACACAAACACAAAAAGTCAGCAATATCCTTGAAATTGTAGATTAAAATAGTTAGAAAAATTATGTGGGGAAATAAATAAATAAACTGATAATGTTAATTTAAATGGATTTATATCGAGAATACTGTATACACTAAGAACGGTTGGGGCCATGCTCAACCCTATTAGTTGTGCTGAGTGATAATAGGCTAAAGTAAGCCATTTTTCAGAAAAGGATGTTAGGTTTAGAGCCACACTTTACTGTCATGACAATATATGTTTTTTAAAAATTACACTTAATATTATTTGCAGCTGTACAACTCTGTAAGAGAGTTGAATTGTTAAACTGGATGAAGTCAAGCAGCGCTGAAACAGTTGTAAGGATATAGAAGATGGGACTTGGTTTTGGTAAAAGGTTTGTACACTGACTGGTCAAAAAAAGTCGCACAATCTAAAGTTTTGTTTGCACTGCCTTTAGCTTTGATTACACTGTGTATTTGTCAGGACAATGTTTCGACAACCTTGTGCATTTATTTACATTCAAAGTTGCATTTATTTTTGGCCGAGATCTTGTATTGAAGACAGGAGAGTCAAACCACTCTGTAAAGTCTTCTCCAGAACATCCCAAATACTTTCAATGGGGTTAAGGTCAGGACTCATGCTGCCTAAAGCACTCTTTCACAATTTGAGCCCGATTAATCTTGGCATTGTCATCTTGGAATGTGCCGTCAGGGAAGAAAAAAATCAATTGATGGGATAACCTGGTCACTCAGTACATTCAGGTACTCAGCTAAATTCATTTTATTGCTGCATAATGTTGCAGAACCTAGACCAATTCAAGCAACCCCAGGTCATAACACTTCCTCCAGAGGCTTGTACAGTAGACATGTACAGTAGATGTTAACTATGCATGATGTTGCATGTGCTTCCCTTCTTACTCTGATGCACCCATCGTTTTGGAATAGTCTAATAAAACTGGGCTCATCAGACCACATGACCTTTTTCCACAGTCTCCACAGTCTTTAAGCTCCATAGCAACTGAAGTTTTTCAGTAAAAGTTACTTTTACTATTAAACATAGCAGTGAGTTCTACTGTTGCTTTTTTACGATGCGATCATGATCATTCAAGGTTTTTTCAGACCACATTTCTTCCTCAAAGTTGAGAGTTCACCACTCTCCTCCCAGGCTTTAATAAAGCGTTGGACAGTTCTTAACCCAACTCCAGGGTTTTCAGCAATCTAATTAGTTGTTTTGTTTGCTTGATACAGGCCAATAATAACCCTTTCATCTTTTACACGACCACAGGATATCCATCTTCTGACTGCATCAGTTAGAGTTAAAAGAACTGTTGCTAGCTGAAACATATTAATCGCTGCAATAATGATCCAATCATAGACTCTTAAGTATTTGATTATTTAAATCCAAACAGCGATTTTTTTTGCCAGTCAGTGTAAATAAGCATCCCACATGTTCTGCCACAAGTAGTTTGCTATAGCATCGCTTGTACCAGAGGAGGCAAAATTATGAAATCTTACATCCAAAAAAATAATGCCAACTTTGCTAAAATAGCTTAAGGCTAACACCATTCATGTATAACCTTACTAACCTTAGCTTCTTAACTAATTAAATTAATTTAAATTAAATTAAATTAACTAATAGCTTCTTAATTCAGTAAAATATTCACATGACTGCTAGTGTTTGTATGACTGCTACTCATGCTAGTCATACTGACTTTGGAGAATGATTTGTTATATTGCCTTCGGTCACTCTTCTGCAGACATATTCAAACTTTTTTTTCCCGATGACCCCCACTTCCCAGTTTTATGGGAACCTGCTTGCTCCCAATAAAATTAAAAGCTATTTACCATGATAGAAAGGGAGGGTACAGCGAAAGAGAATCTTTCAAGCAAAGAGCTCAAAACACCTGCACAACTGTCAATTATTCTGGACTCATAAGTCGATTGGTTCATCTGACATTTTTATTAGTGGAAAAAATAAGATGGGTCTTCTGTCTTCTGGTCTTAAGATTTTGCCTTCTATTGTTAAAATGCAGAGCTCCTACGCACAATGTGTAAAGGTGGCAGGTTTGAAACTGTCATTTAAATATTTACTTTTTGTATTTTCCTTCTCACCCGTGCCCCACCGGCAAATCCTTCCCCACAGTTTGATGTCTAGCGCAAAAGCTTTCCAGTATCTTTGCTCACGCCACAAAACTGCTCAGCACTCACTGCCACAGGATCTCTCTTTGCTCGCTGCTGATACGATGCTTAAACACGGAATTGGGTACAGCTAAACAAATGCGTTCTCCTTCATGAAGCCTTCTGCTAATTGGCTGGACTTAACACGACTACCTCACTCATTTATGTTCGTTTGAGCTTTGCTGAACTTGTAAAGCCAGAACTGTGGCATAAATTCAAAGTATTGGAGTTATTGGAATGTCTTTAAAGCAAGCCAGTAAATAAAGAATAAATGTTGACTGATAATGTGGTCTGACACATCCAGTACACTAGGCAACTTAAGTATAATTTTTATCAGTTATATGCATTAACTTTAGTTAGAAAGCTAAAGAGAAAAAGAACAAGTAGTAGAGCAAGAGGTAGTAGTCTGATAAGTGTATAAATACATGTGTACTGTCCACACTCATTACAGTTCACCCTAAAATATTTTTCCTCCTTAATTACCATCCTGGCACTTGAGTTCCAGAAGATGTAGTCAAATAGTTTGACTAGTAATGAGCTGAGCTTTTCAGAATAAAAAGCTTGGTGCGTAATTAGGCTATGAAAAATTTCACATGCGTGAGGGAGGAAAAGAAATATTCCAATGGATAATGAAAAAGTCAGTTTCATCTCATTCCTTTTTCCTATTTACTTTTTGTTATCTCCTTTACATTTTAAAGCATTAAAAAAAACATCAAAATGTCTGTTTGCTTGTAAGAGTACAAACACATAGCAGTAGACTGAGGAGGTGAAATGAGAGAGAACAGAATGGAGCAGCCACACATGCAGAGAGAGAGAGAGAGAGAGAGAGAGAGAGAGAGAGAGAGAGAGAGAGGATTAAAAAAGTCCAACCAAGCACCAGGTGAGAGGCAGTCAAGGCAAAATAACTGACGAATAGTTTGATAATTACCCCATGACCCCATTGCATTTTCATTGCATATGAAGACTCAATGTTTGCTAGTCTTAGATAAACGACCTTTGTGGTGTTTTTTTCTCAACAGTTACTGATGTTAATCCCATTCAAACCTGTCACATTTTTTAAAATACTGTACTATGGCAGCTATAGAAAGAAGTGTTTTTTTATGTTCAAGCACATACACACACACCACAAAAAGGGTCGGACCAGGGAGTATAACGCTGTTAAACAGCTCTGGAATCATCCTTAATAATCATTTTTGTCTGAGATGTGTGATTTGTCTTTCACAAATAACTTACATCTATGAGTCGGTCTTCTAAATTGACTAATCAATTCATTCTTTTAGGTTAACGCTCAGAATCGACTCATTAGCTGTAAGTAACGAAGGAGCCTAGGGAAATTTATTGCAGCAAGAATATACATTTTGAAAATGCTAACAAGGTAAAAATGAAAGTTAATATATACATTTTCACTTGTGAGTGACACAGAAATTCACCCAGCACCTACTTGCTTCTTCATTACTATACACCACTCGCCTTACTGGAGCTGTACTGTCGAGTTATTATGCCAGCAGAGAGTTGAATCACAACCTATTCCAGTGAAGAGTTACTTCTTTAACCACAAGAATGTTGAGAAAGGACAGTTTCACTGGCACAAGTATTGGAACATCAACAAGTTAATGTTAGTTAGATGAATTACAGCAAATCCCAGCATCACTTCAACATGATAGCATTAATTCATATTGAGGATTTATGTTTCTCACCCACAAAGTATTTGGCTTTACTATACTAATCTCTTCAGCAGATTAAGTGATGACAGTTTCAGATTTTCTTCCTGATTAAATGGTAATTCCCTTCATCTGATAACCGCAGCTCCTATTTTTTAAATATCCAATTACAAGTCAGCTATACATATAGTGTGTGTATCAGACACTCAATTATTAATGTGACAAGAAACAAGATAACCTGGAAACAAGAGAAAGTAGCATTTCGAGACGCGGGGGGGTGGGGGGTGGGGGGTCGCAGTCAAGTGCCACAATTATGGCTACTGCAAGTGAAGCATATCAAATTGTTAACTGGTACAAATGTACTTCATAGATCATCATTAGTGGAGTATGCTTCCTGTTCAGTGACTCAAAGAGTAACTGAATCAAAATAAAATCAATAATAATGGTGAATTACGGAATATTTTAAAACTCTAGCAGTGTATTGAAGAGTACTAATTGCTGACTATTAATCTACTCATCTTTTGTGTGTAGAGCTGGCAATGAACAACCTGTGTTAATCAGTGGTGTCTGTATAAAGCAGTGCGTATACTGCAACTAGTCCACTCGATGCCACAAATGTATGTAGACTTAATGGGAAAAGGCTGCATCCCCCATGGTTTCTGGGTGAAAAAAACGAAAATGTACCTGCATTTTACAATATTAACAATTTATCTACTACAGCATTCCAAGATGTTGGAGAGGAGGCCACTCAACTGTATAACTAACAGGTAATGTGTGTTCTATTAACTCACCTTAAACAGCCGCAGGATGTTGGCTACCATGATGGACACAGAGCTTGCAGCTGCACCGATCACTCCCACAATTTTGTCGGGTTTGGCAAAGATAGGCGGCTCTCCACTGGCACAGCGCACATCAGAGGGGTCACGCTCGATCAGTGCCTGCACAAAGGTGAGTGACTGCTCCAAAGCATACGTGTCTCTTGAGCATGTATCCAGGATGCGAGCACCCAGAGTGATATTGGGCAGCAGCTCAGGGTCCTTGTTAATGAGATCAATAGCAAAGAGCATGGCCTCCAAGCGATGAATGCCTTTCTCTTTCTTTAGCTCGCCACATGGGGCACCACGCTCCCCTCGTGCATGAACTGGGAACAAGCCTCCCAGAATGATGTCTCCATCTATTCTAATGGAATGTGCATATTCAGGAGCTGGGGGCATAAGTGGGTCCACTAAGCGCTGAGGTCCATAGGTGAAGGAGCAGCTTGCCACTGACAGCATAAAAAGGCAACCCTGCCATGTTGAGTACTTTGCCATGATAGCAATGCGTTAATTAACTAAGCAGGCAAATAAATTGAGGTGGAGTTCTGTCAGGAGTGCAGCAGCTACTGTAGCAGGTGGTAAGTAGAAAACTGGTGTATAAGGTGAAAGGAATCACCAGTACCTCATTGTTGAAGTAATAACCTGTGTGTGGAGATTCCAAAGTGGAGCGACCATTCTCTGATCCTCAGATTCCAGAACATAACGTTAAATCATGGGTGTGTGTTAGAAGGGGAATTATGCATTTACCAATCCTTCATAATGATCTAAGGCTGCAGATCTCACAGACTCCTGTGGACCCTGTATAATAAAGAGAAGAGCAGAGGAATGAGCAAGCATCTCCAAAAAGGTGCACCCCCTCACCCCCACACACACACACACACACACACACACACACACAAAGATTTGTCTTACTATCCTTGTGAGGACCTTCCAATGAAATAATGCAGCTAATGAATGCAATGTCTACACCTAAATCTAACCCTACCCTTAATTTTAGTAACCAAAAATAAACCTCTCTTAGTTCCTCTTTTAGTTTTTGTTTGTTTGTTTTTGCAATTGTTGTTGTGTTTTTTTTGTAAAAACGGTGTTTTCTTAATGAGGACCAACCAAAAATGTCCCCACAAGGTTACAATTGTCCGATATTCGTACCCTTGTGGGGAAATCTGGTCCCCAACAAGATATTAAAACAAGTCCACACACACACCGCAGGAAATTTCTTATCTGTTCTTTAATCAAACATGGAATAATTCATTATATCTTTAATGTTACGTTATAAAGCAGATCTGAGTGTAAGCAGTGCAGTATGCATAACATTACAATGCAGTAGACTATTATAAAATCTGCTTTGCACGAGCAAATTGCTCACTCAATTCCAACATATTTTTCCAATAAATGACAATTAAAGGAGCTCCACTGAATTATTCAAGATTCCTCCAAGAATCAGTTCATGGCTTTCGCACGGAAATCAATCCCAATCAGCAAACACATTCTTTCCAAATTATAAGTGTGAATTAAAACGGAGCCTCAGTGCAACATCTTCAGCACATCCACGCGCCTTCTGATTGTTATCATGAACAGTCAGAAGATGGGTTTCCTTGCTCGTAATGGATTTTAAGGCGACCGTCACTCCGGAGGTCTTTTGCTCTGAGAGGGTTACGTTTGTATGTGACATTGCATTGCATCCTTCCTAAAAACAAAGCGAGAGAGAGTGCACCTGAATCTCTGTGCGTGTGTGGTGCATCAGCTGGAGGAAGAAACATCTGTCGCAGGCGCACACTCATCTCTACAGACTATACCCAAAACTGACTCCACTCCATAAGCAAATACAATGCAATACCTTTGAACACTTAAGACACTTCCTGTATAAATATATATAGTATATATATTTGTATGTAAATGATAATGGAATTACCTGGTGATGATGGCGCTCCGGTGACTGTTTCCGGCTGCAGCTGTGCTGGAGGAGAGCGCGCGGAGCAGGTTACAGCATCAGCTCTCCTCACACACACCAAACACACTCATACTCACAGCTGCATGCCTCCTGTGTGGATAATTACTGTTTCCTTCCTCCTCACTAAGTCAAAGGCAAGACTAGCCGAGTCACTTAACATATCCACATATCATGTCTGTGCGCAAAAATGATTTCTGCACGTGGAACGAGACAGCGTTAAAAGTGGAATATGGAGGGCAAGCGCAACTTTTGGCTACAGCTGAGGTTAGTCTGTGAAATCGAGTATCACCTCCTGTGTTGCCTTCGCGCGTTAATACTCTCCAATGTTAAAATGAGACTGCAAGCGCAGAAGCTCAGAGCTGCAGTTTGGTGCTCAGAGTGTAGCAGCTGCAATAAGCCTCATGTCACATGGAGAAAATAATGTGCTTGCGCCATCTGGTGTTGATTCCTCGTTCGAGGTTCAAAAGCTTATACAAAGCACAGGTTCCCAGCCCTGATCTTGAAGAACCCCCTGCACTGCACATTTTAGTGTCCCTGCTATAACGCACCCCCAAACAAATACTAATTATTTGAATCAATAACTGAGAAAATACTAGAATGTGCAGGACATGGTGTACTCTGTGGTGTACAGATACCCTCATTGATACCCTGTTGTTACCCAGACGAGGATGGGTTCCCTTCTGAGTCTGGTTCCTCTCAAGGTTTCTTCCTCTTAAAACATCTTAGGGAGTTTTTCCTTGCCACCGTCGCCACTCGGTGGCTTGCTCAGTTGGGATAAATTTGCACATTTAATATCTGTATACCGTGTTGATATTTCTGTAAAGCTGCTTTGAGACAATGTCTATTGTAAAAAGCGCTATACAAATAAAATTGAATTGAATTGAATTGAATTACTCCAGGATCAAGATTCAAGGTTTGTTGTTGTCTTGTGTCAGAATGAGCACAAATTCCAACAGCCACACTGCAAAGTCTAGTAGAAAGCCTTCCGAAAAGAGTAGAGGTTGTTATAACAGCAAATGAGGACTAAATCTGGAATGGAATGTTCAGAAAACACATAAGAGTGTGACGGTCAGGTGTCCACAAACGTCTGGCCATATACTGTACATGCTTTAAAATAAAGGTTCTTCAATGGTTCTTTACTGCACCATAGGTTCTGCAAATAATTTTCTTGTCAATAACCATTTTCCATTGTATAGGGCTCTTTAGGTCCTGCAGAGATTAAAGAAGTTCTTTATGTTTCATTATGCAGTAGGTTCTTCAGAGTTGTGTATCGGGGCAGGGTATTGCTGTGGTTCAGGTGGCAGAGCGGGTTGTCCACTAATCGCAGAGTAAGTATCGATTACTGGCCCACATGACTCAACATGCTGAAGTGTCCATGGGAAAGACACTGAACCCCAAATTTCTCCTGATGGCAGGCTAGCGCCTTCACACACAAAGTGTGTGTGAGTGTGTGTGTAAATGGCTGAATGAGAAACAGTGCAAAGTGCTTTGTAAAACCGCTAAAAGGCACTATATAAGTGCGGACCATTTACCATTGAATTGGTTCTTCAAGGTATCTTCCTTTAACAGGTTAAAGTGATCCTTATAAGGTTCTTTGTTGGACTGGCATCACTCTTAAGAACCTTACTTTGGGTAATTAAAGCACTAAGGTTTTTTTTTTTTAAAGAACTTATGATAACATGGTTCCTAGTGGCACTGCTGTGAAGAACTATTTCTGGGTTCTTTAAAGCACCAGCAAATAGATAGTTTTCAAGAACATGAAAGGTTCTTTAAAAGTTTTTTTTTTTAACTTAACTGTTCTCCTATGGCATCAGGCCGAAAACCCCCATTCAACTTTAATTATAACCTTTATTTTTAAGATTGTGTAAAAGTCTTGCCAGACGGTTCTTTAAGATGCACTCTTAGAAAAATGGTGCTGGATAGTTAATGTTCTGGCTTCCTAAATTTGTTATGAACGGGAAACCTGTTGTAGGGTTAGAATCTTTAAGGGGTGTCACAGCAGGACAATCCAAATATGGAACATTTTTTGAAGTGTGGATCACAACGTAGTGATAGCCTACAAAATACAAGTGTTACAACCTTGATACATGATATTAACACCAATAAACAAAGATACAAGAAACATACCATACATCTTTGTTAACAGCAATAATGCAATAATGTATAGGACTACAATCTCTCTTACTGTCGGCAAGACTGATCATTGATGGTTGCTGAATTTTAAACACCAGAGTATCTTAAATCTTTCTACATACTGGCAGTGCTGCAGTAGAAAGAGAACGAAATTTGAAATTCTTGGGTGTGCATGTGTCTGACAACTTCACATGGTCCTTCAACACCTCATCCTTAGTGACGAAGGCACAAGAGCACCTCTACTTCTTAAAAAGACTGAAGAGGGGGTAGTATGTGCACACCCACTGAACAGGTGTCACAGAGTTTCCTGACCTACAGCATCACTGTCTGTTATACTGTATATAACCGCTCCATCTCAGAGAGGAAAGCACTACACCGAGTGGTGAAAACTGAGTCTATTACTGAGTCATGTTTTCATGCTATTATACACATATACACCAAGAATATGGACGGCATACAGCATCAGGAAGGATAGCTCTCACCCCTCTCCTGGACTGTGTGTACTCCTCGCATCTGGAAGCATCTGGGCAGAGTTAACCAGATTCATGAACAGCCACTTCCCACAGACCATTAGACTCTTCAGCATATCAGTCTGATAGGCACCTCACCTCGTTTCTTTTCGTTTCATTTTATTTCATTACCATCACTGTACTCAGTCACTGTACAAGAGACATTTAATAATCCAAGCACAAGTCACTTTACATGTTCGGAATACTGCTCAGGACTAGCAGAGTTTACAGTATCATTACTACTGTGCAGACATAAGGCTTGTCTGTAATGTTTAATGTTTACTGTATTGTATGTTTACCGTATTGTCTATTGTATAGTCTATTCTCTGTATTTGTTGTATTGACTGATTTTGTACTGTTACCGTGTTACTTATTTTCGTGTCTGATGTGACATGTTGTCCCATGATAATTGCAGCACCGTTAATCTGGAGGAAGTACATTTAGTTTGTACCTTTACAACT
Organism: Ameiurus melas; assembly: GCA_012411365.1. NCBI lineage: Eukaryota > Metazoa > Chordata > Actinopteri > Siluriformes > Ictaluridae > Ameiurus > Ameiurus melas. The sequence continues at coordinate 16,666,476 of CM022764.1, read as the reverse complement.
GTATGTGATGAGAGGATTGACGATAAAGCCTACTTCATTTGATTAATGAGTAGTTTAAGAAACAGTTTTACCTTAGAAGGTAACCCAAACAGGTCTATACAGCTGTAAATACAGCTGTAAAAACATACAATCACTTGGTTGCATAGGTCTGCACACCACTTAACTAATCCTTCGTTAAACCACTTTTTGCTTGTAATTCAGCACTCAGTCTTTTGGGGTGAGAGTGCCAAATTAGTATATCTTAATTTGGCATGTAAAAGCTGCAGGTTTAACAGGGGTGTGTAGACTTTTTACATCCACTGTGTAGACAATGCTTTCTCTCAGAAATTAATTCATTAATTCATCTTTAGTCACTTCTGTAACCTGGTCAGTATCCAGATGGAGCTTATCCCAGGAACACTGGGAGAGAGGTGAAACCATACACCCTGGATGGAACATCATCCATCACAGGTCACCCCGTGCGCACGCGCACACACATACACACACACACACACACACACACACACACACACACACACACACACACACACACACACACACACATACACCCCTATGGGCAATATAATGTAGCCAATCCACCTATTGGCATGTTTTTGGGATGTGGGAAGAAACGAGAGAACCCGAAGGAACCCCACATACAGACACTGGAAGAACATGCAAAGAAACGCAGCACAGTAACCCAAGCTCAGGACTGAACCCGGGATCTGGAGCTCTGAGGAGGCAATGCTATCCACTGCCCATGAATGAAATTTATCTATTTATTACATTTATATTTATACATTTATAAAACGGCAATAAAATATTTTTATACGAAAAAATGTAAAATTAATAATTAAATATCACAATATCAACAAAATGTGGTTTTAAAATCTTTATTTGAACAAAGTTATTTCTAGTGAAGCAGGGATGGGAATGCAAGTATAGTGTATTTATATATACAGTACAAGTCTTGCCAATTACCTTTTAACGTTATACCTTATTTCAGAAATGCAGTACATAATATCAAGCAGAAGCATTCTTTATGCACGCCAAGACAGAGTTGTACTTCATTTCACCCATTACACTCGATCAAATAACTGCAAATAATCATTACATACTAATGTAGACAGAGGACATTTTTAGGTCTAGATATATTTTTTAAAGTGTTCGCTAATAAGAGCAATGTAATACAAAACAGATGCAGTAGTATCTAATTAACCTTTTGATCACAGTTCCAACTTCTCATTAGATATTATCAAACAGTCATACTCGTTTAAAAAAACTTGTCTTAGCACAACCTGAGCAGCACTGACTCATTAAAGGGAAGCAGAAACATGAGCACAAACAGTAGTTACAATGCGAAAGCATTAGCAGCATTTTCATTTATTGTGGAATGGCAGATATGGATTAAAGCTGCACTGTCATTTTTCTTTAAACATAGGTTAAACCTTTTTTTACATTCTGACTGCTATCATTAATGTAGATTCTCTGAGAAAAAGTCTGTGACTGTCCCTGTAATCAAGAACTAAAATCACATTTGCACCAAATGTATCCATTTTAGATAGAGGTGACCCTTCATGACCGTCAATCATTTTGCACATTCACATAAACATAGTGGTGCAGACCAAACATAGGGTCAAGACAAACTTCTCACCTTATTTTTTAGTCTCACTCAATTTTTTTAGTTTTCCATTAGCTAATGCTTCTGAGGTCTGTGAATTTGTGGGATTTAAGTTCACTTAGATTAACACAGTGCAAAGCAAAATAAACAGCTTCCAAAAACAAATGACTTTTTTTTGTGATATTCTTTCCCGTGTTATTTCTCCTTCAAACGGATTGGCTTCTTTCCCCAGGCACAATGTTATCTGCGTTCAGTCTGACCATTTCTAAGAAAATAGCTGCATGTTGCGCACAAAATCAATTGATTGGTTACTTATTATTTTCAAATATAATATGAGCTTTTTAACTTTACTGTACTTCTGCAAACGTAAGCCATGCAACACTGATTTGCCAGACGAAAGGTTTGGGCATGTGTAAGGTTAGAGGGGAGGCGCTCTTAAGTAATGTTCATACATGAGTTTGGAGTGAGGGCATAGAGAAAGGGTGGATTCCTCACCTATTTCTTTTAGCTTTTATCTAGCTCTTTGCTAAGTAGAACTGCACAGTGCAGCTTTCATTTTTTTTGTTATGTAAGCAGTCTTACTTATATATGCAATATTAACATATTGAAAGGAGCTTAATGAAAAAAATATGAATTCAAATATCTACCCAAAGTGTTTGCAGAGCATTTATAGTTAAGCGAGCTTTTACATCTGAGCAGTGTAAACTAAAAGCAAACCAAACAGTTACATGAAGAGACAAGTACATCACCTGTTCTAGTATTCAGGTCACTGATCCATTTCAGCGAGAACAAGAAAAAAATTGAAATAGACTTGAATGTACAATGTTTAGGGTTGTTGGGAGTTTTTTTGTTTTTCCCAATTAGTTCATTAGGCAAATCTAGTTAAAATGTTAAATAAGCTATATTCTATGAAAGTCAGAAGGTTGACTAATCAGAAAATAAAATAAATGTACTGTTAAGCTACTTTAAAGCATCACCTCAACTCAAGTAGCCCTGCAACAACTAGATTAGAAACAGCAGGTCAAATGAGTTATCTCCAACTATACAAGCAGAGTACTTTGATTTATATGAGCCATTTTCATTTTAGCAGAATTTCACTGCAACTCCACATGTCAACGGGAACACACTGATATTTCATTAGTGACTATGTTCTCTAGTTGGCATTCTATTGGTCTAGAGCAACATTTGTGAGTTGTGATGAACAAGGAAGATGTGTAATCATATGTAACTAAATAAAACTGTATTCTGCACAAATATACTTCATTAAAAGTAAAGTGTATTGTCAAGAGACTACTAAAAAAAAAAAAAAAAAAAAAAGAGAGATATCCTTCATGTAATTCAGTAACTGCAACTGGTTGAGAACAATCTATAACTTCTGTGTTAGAGGATAAGAAAGGTTTGGTCGCAGCGCCCTCTGCAGTACAAAAACAGAACATTCAGTGCATGTTCCTTTCCTCATGGTGTGTGTTGATCCTTCCTCTTAAAAGCCATTCTGTTTCAGGTAAAGCTCTCCGCTACTATGCTGCTGCTGCGTTTTTATTTGCTGAAAATCTATACATTCCAGTGAGCATGTGTCATTTATATGGATGTGAATATCTACAGAAAGAAAAAAAGGAGGGGGGGGTCACATCTTGAGTACAATATTCACAAAGCTTATAAAATATTACAAAAACTACACACAAATTATAAATGATGGAATTAAATGAACCAGCTCTTTTTTATTCACATTGTCCTTTTAAAATCTGTAACCCAGTGATATAACAAACTAACAAACAAACAATTTGATAGGCCTATTTGTATATTAGGATGGTAACCTTGTTGTGTTGTCTGAGATGTGCGAGTTGAATCCATTGTAATATGACCAAGAAAACATACGAATACATGTAAATGTATATGGCAAATAAAATGATTCTGTTTTGCACACTCATGCACACTGCAGTCTGTAACCCTGGAAAATATGCATATCATTTGCATCTACTTCATAGAAGCTGTAACACACGTAATGCTAAATAAATTATTTTTAAAACATAATTAGGGCTTGAAATTACAATAAATATGCAATATGAGAGCTTAGGAGAACCTTACATTTCCAAATGTGTATCATGTATAAAGTAAACTGCTCACTAACTAAACTACTTATTGATGGAAATCATGCAGTTTCATCTATATTCTCTGAATCTGTATTCTCACCGTCTTTTATTTTCTGCTCAATAGCCTACGCTAAATACACTATATGGTCTATGTATATATGTGGACACTTGACCATCACACTTCTATTGGTTCTATTGGTTAAGGGGTTTAGACCAAACATGTTTCAGAAAGGCAATTCCCCTGTGCAGAAAGAAAGGTACATGAAGACATGGTTTGAAAAGGTTGGAGTGGGAGAACTCGAGTGTCCTGCAGAGAGCCCTGACCTCAACCCCACTGAACACCTTTGGGATGAACTGGTACTCTGACTGCACGACAAGCCTCCTCACCCACCATCAGTGTCTCACCTCATTAATGTTCTTGCGGCTGAATGAGCATAAATGCCCATATTCACACTCCAAAATATAGTGGGAAGCCATCGCAGAAATGTGGAGGCTGTTATAACAGCAAAGGGGTTATAGTCAGGTGTCCACATACTTTGGGCTATATGGTGTCTTTTAAAACCTGTACCATTATTTAGTGCTACTAGGATAAAGTGCAATTTGCAACCTGTGTGAATAAATTAACTAAACTCTGTTTTTGCAACAACAACAAAAAAAAAAACGAAAATAAAAGTTATTAATTACACATATCTAAACTCCAACAGCACAGTTCCAAAATCACACCTCTTCATTAAGTATCACATTCTGACATGGGTATATGACAAGATATTCATGAGTAATTTCATTAATTTGAGGTGAAAGATTAAAATGGATCAAGAGTAAGAATAAAACGTTTGGGAAATGGCAATGCATGACAATGATGTTTGCAGGATTTTAAATTGATGGGTGTGTGATAACTGCATACTCAATATTTAAACCTCAATTAATAGCACTGATCCAATACTTTGGGACAAACCCATTTCAAAGCATAAAGATAATCTGAGGAAATTGGTGCAGTTCTGTTTATGTAAACCATGCATTGCAGTGCTTCCATTTGAAAGTTTCAAATAAAGTTTATTAGGTCTATTCCAAAATATATGCGCATAATTATTAGTCACAGAGTAAAATAATCATTATCGTTTTAGCCATTTTTGTTCAGCTCTAGCTCAAAGGGAATTTTATTCATATTAATGTTATTCATATTAATAGGCTGCAGAAAAAAAGCCAATTGTAGAGGGCACTCATTTGAATTATATAAAAGAGTGACTCACCATATCAGCGCCTTTGACCGAGTACTCCTTCCCTGTACTTTAGTGCCTCCAGTTGGGGTATTGACACTGGTCTTATGGCTTCGTCTGTGCGTCTCAAGAAAAACCTTCTTGGCAAATGCCCGACTGCACATATCACATCCATGCAGAGAAAAGTTCTTAGTAACCCTCACCTCTGTGCTAGACTCCTGGCTTCTAGTGATGGGAGGTCCTCTTGTGGGTTTGTGGCTCCGGGTAACATGTGGATTCTTTGGCTCTTGAGTTTTCTTCTCTTGTTTACATACTTTGGTGGACTGTGAATATTCCTGGTCATGATTCGCAGTGTTAAGAGATGTGAGGGCAGAATTCTTACGAGTGTTTGGGTAGACCGAGGACTCGCTTTTCTTTACACCTGGTGACCAGGAGGAGTTTTGCTGACTCATTTCGGATGGAGTTGCTTGGTCTGAAGTTGTTAGCGTGCTGGATGATTGACCGTGGTGCTTTCCAGAGTTGTCCTCTTTTGAAGACACACTCTTCCCACTACTATTTAGCACTACCTCAGCTGGTTTCTTCACTGCACGACTCTCCAGGATTGGCATTATCTTGGCCAGGTAGCGAGAGGACTTCTTGTGAACCACAGTAATGTGACGGATGACATCCCGCTTCCGCCGCGACTCGTATCTGCAGATAGGGCACCCATAAAACTTGATGTAAATACTGTCATTACCATCCATGTGCAACTCTGTGATGTGTTTGGTCAGGTTCTGACTGGAGCTGAACTGTCGCTTGCATAGCCAACAGTACATCTGCTTGAAGTCAAAACTTAACGGGAGGTTTCCACTATCCTCTGTGACTTTAGGCTTTGAGGCCATGCTCTTATCTGCATTAGCTGAAGATGCACCAGAAGGAAGACCACCTGTTTCAGAGCAAACCTCCTTATTAGATTCAGTCTTCGTTTTGTTTTTTCTGGTGAAGAGAGCACGGCTGGCAGAGGAGCCTTTTTCCAATGTGTGAACCTTATGGACAATGCGCATATGCCTCCTCAACATTATTTGTGAGCTGTATTTCCTTCTACACAGTCTGCACCGAGAGGTTGTAACACTGACCTCTTGCTGGTCTGGCTTTGGAAAGGGGCTTGGTTGTTTTGGAGTAACGGGTGAGCCCTCAAGCAAAAGTGGTTGGCCGGGTCGGGTGGCAATGTCAGGTGTAATGCAGTCTCGCTTCAATCCTCGGTGCACCTCATCAAAATGCCGACGGACATTAGCCTTGGTAGCAAAGGACTTTTGGCAGACTGGGCAACTCTTGCCCGTGGCTGGAGGAGGATCTTCAGCATGCTTGGTCTTTACCATAGACAGCAAACTGATGGGCACTGTGCGTGTTTCGGTGAACTTGCACAACTCCTCCAGCTTCTGCCGGTGCATCTTGCGGCAGTGACGGCGGATGCTGCTCCTCGAGCTGAAGTCCTTTCGACACAGGCAGCATGATATCCTTGTTTCCTTCATCTCAGGGGTAGCTTCCTCTTCATTTTCCACCCTCTTATCCTGTTCTGTGTTGCCCATTTCTTCAGATTTTTCATCTTCTCTATCTGGAGACTTGTCAGATGCCATATCCATGTCGTCATCTGTGTCCTCTATTTCTTGCTGTTCAATCTTTTTGGGGGCTACAGAAGACTTGCGACGATGTGGTTTCTGTGGTCCAGGGTCTGGCTGATCGGAATTTGTGGACATGGTCACATTCTCATTCTCATAATTCTCGGCAGACAGGTGTTGGAACACAGCATTGGGGTTGGTCTCTATTGTCTCAAGCTGAATCACATGTTCCTGTTTGTCTCTTTGTGGATAGATTGCCTCAAGAAGTTCTTTGACAGCCTGGTTCTGCTTGTTTGGTTCAGAAGAATCTGTAGAGTAAAATCACCTTAAATGAGACGCTGTAAATTACACTTAAAGCACAACTCAAGGCATAGTAAATGGGATTTCATGGCATTAACAAAAAAATACCAAGTAAAAGAAGTGGAAATACCACACAGATTTAAAAGACGGTAGAAATTCTGCATAAAATAAGGTTTAACTGGGCCTGGCTACAGAAACAGGCTGTAATAAAGAAATAGTTGGAATGTTATTGGAAGTTAATAGAGCTAACACAGGTGTGGAATACAGGACAATACAGACCATCTTGCTCATGATGTCCAGAAAAGCAGTAGAACTCTTTGTGTGTGACAAGATTGGGTAGACCGCGGAAAAGACTTCGGCAAAGCCTGCACTCAAAGATGGTGTCAACTTCCTTCAACAACATGTGCCTGAGCTGGGTCGTACCTGCAAAATCATCAACACAGTAGAAGGGTTAACAGGAAGGTGTTTTGAGGATTTCTCTCATTTCAGATCAACTTGAGTCAGGAGAGAAAACGAATGAAGAACTGTTAATATTGATGTACCTGAGCGAAAGCACTCAATTATTTGTTGAATTCCTGACTTAGAAGTCTGGAGCTGCTGCTGAAGTAGAGGAGGGTCTCCTGGCTCAATAATATGCACTAGAAAAGAGCCAAAGAGTAATGGTGTTATATAAAGCTTTAAATTAAGGGCCAGGTTTGCAGATTGAAACTTTCATAACATATATAGACATGTGTTCAATTACATTTTGTCCCCACTGGGCTCAAAATACAGATACCAATAATACCAAAGAAACCTATTAATTATTGGGCTCTTTGCCAAGATGCCATATCTGTGGTTTGACAGTGCTGAACATAATCAATTAAAACATTAATATAAATGTAAAATTACCAGAACCTAGATTTGGGATGACTTGAGTTGGCCTATAAAATACTGATACTCAAGCTGATCCTGATAAGGTTCTATGACTAACTGGCATTGGTGGAAAACAACAAAGCACCAATAATGTCTTTTTAAATATTATGTAAAGGGCTCCCGAGTGGCACAACAGAAAAGTGTTGCTTTATCAGTGGGAGATCTCAAGTTCCAATCCTGAAGTTTCCACATCCATCAGTGGCGGTGAGTCTTTCTGGCTGAGAGGGAAGGCATACTCTCTGGCCCCTGTCAGTCAGGGAACACTAGCCAACTGTGGGTGTCTGTGAGCTCATGTATGAAGAAGAGAGCGGATAGTGTTTTCTTCCAAGTATGTTATTGTGCCCTGTGACACAGCAAGATCAGCAGTTCAAAAAGATGCGTCTGGTTGGATTCAAGTGTGTCTTTCTCACTTGCTATCTATCTACGATAAGCGTGAGCTATCTGGTGGGTGGGATTCAAATTGGAAAGAAAAAGAGAGGAAGATTTAGATGGGGAAAATGCATGCTAATGAATGCCATGTGATTTTAAACAAATAAACATGCTGTATGGTGGTGTGCATGGACATAGTTTATTTGTAGGATGCCGTTATGTTCTCTTTATGGATTATTGAGATTTGAGCTTAAGATCTGTTAATGATGGGATCAAACCTTCACCATGTTTCTATCCAGCATAATTATGGTTAATGCTATTTATTTCATTTAAAGTTAGAACTACATGTATTTAAAAGTATCTTGTTTTTAACATGTCCTACTAGCCATTAAATTAAGTGGTGGATCACATATTTCAATTGATTCATCACAGACATCTAAGACTAAGAACTTCACATACTAGTGAAATGCTACTAGATAAAACAAGCATTAAATGAAATATTTTATATTTATTTATTTATTTTGTGTGTGTGTGTGTAAAGAACAATACTGTGAGAACCTACTATCATCACCACCGGAATTACACTTATCATTCTCTTAGAAATACTGATATGTAGGGCAGCCTTCACATGGTGAAATATTGATATTTTTTATTATACATAGGAAAATCTGAAATCTACAGGTTTCGTATAGCATTTTAAAGTCTGATTACATCTTAAAGTGATGAGGGAAAATCAGTATTTTAAAAATTATTTTCTGAGTCCACTGAAAACACAAACACAGTGATTGTCTATACACTGACTTATTATTTTGCATATTATTTAATATGTATGCTAAATTAAAGTATGCTATTTAGAAATCCCATCCATACAGTAGTTTTAACAACATCAACAACTTTATATTTTATAAATTGTTCAAATTCATTACATTACATTCTGAACTAGATTTGGAGTCCTCAATTACACTGTTGTCATCTATATTTTCTCTCTTATCTTAACATGCTTTAATATTTGCTGATACAATTAGCTGATATTAAGCAAACCACATGCCTCTTTTACATTTATAGCCTAGTCTATGTAAGATACATATTATCATACACTAAATGAACTGTATTAAAAGTAGAGTGTGTACCTTGTGGTTGGTCACAGCCCTCTTGTTGTGGAGCCGGCTGGCAACTGCAGTGCCACAGTGTTTCAGTCTGACAGCACTTGTCATTGTTTGGGGTGAATTCAGTGCCAATTTCCTCCATCTTGCAGACCTTTAGAAACATACACCCATCTGTTAATTGCTACTGTATTTGACAATTAAATCACTGACAGTAATTCTGACAAAAGGAGAATTAATAATTTATATAGTGTTTACTGTAAGAGAGGCAGCACTAGAGGGAGACAATTTAAGGCACTTGCAGAGGAAATTAAACTTAGGTTCAAACACACTTCTAAGTTTATTCTACCAGTCACAGGCAAATAACTTCCAAATAACACCAAACCTTTTTGTTTTTCCATAGGATGCTGCTAGTGTAATCACCAATATTAAAGCTAAAATGACTGATGGTGACAATCATACTAATTCTGCACGACCTAGCCATTAAATGCATCCATCCCTTCTCTCCAATCCCACATCCTTTATACACATTAATAGGCACAGTCCATAATCTAGAAAGTGATGGTGAAGGAAGGAATGTCATTTGGGTATCTGGAGTGTCAGTTTTTCCCCATGCTTTAAATTAATTATAACAATGTATTACAGTCTTAATTTATTGGGCATTACATTAAAATTGATGTCTGAAATCGAAAATTGCTGTGGGCCTACTGTTGCTAGGCAATAAGACAGCAAATTCAGAGAACAGTAAGCATATGAAGCATGCAGTATGTAACTTAGATAGTTTCAGCAATAAAACATTGTACACAAAAAGACTTGGAAGATATTTATGAGTTGTACAAGGCAGTACAAGTACAAGGGTTCATGAACTTTTTTGCAGTTTCAATAATTAGATGGGTGAAGGTTATTGGTGCTAGATTTGGCTTTGCTTTCAAGGTGTTTGACTGTTATTGATGTTTTAGTGTAGTTTTGCTTGAACTCAGCAGTCTATCTGGACATATCATGTTACTGATTTACATAACAGAACCTGGCATGTTGATTCAGCTGTTTGTAACATAAGAATATGCATCAAAGTGTCGTTTATATTAAATTTGATGGCTGCTTCACTGTCAGGAACTGGTGGCATGATGTCGGAGTCGGTGATGCCACACCTTAAGGTTTGGCGATTTGCCACTGTCTGTATCTACATTTGTTCCATGAAAGCAGCTGCAAACCTGAATATCAGATCAATTAACCCTTTCTAAAATTTGTAGAATTAATTGGATGTGCAACTGCCAAGAGGGTCTGCTCTGTAGCCTGGAGCAATAACAATACACACAATTCTAATTCGATACAACACATTTTCAATAGAGAAAAAATAAGTATTGCCTCAATAACTGAAAATATAATTATGACAGTGTTTGCTTTATCCATTCAGACTTTCTGGCACTAGAAAAGGGAGTCACAATTGTCTTCTTTTCTACATCTTGGTATTGGAAACAAGCTCACTGTGGTGCCCAAACTTTTCTCATTTGATGTTTTAAAACTAGCCCAAATTGGCATAAAAACCACAAACTTGCGAACCCTGCGGTTCCCAAAGGTTTGTGGACACCTGACCATCACACCCATATGTGCTTTATTATAATAGAAAAATGGGGGCTATGTTCAAAAAGCATGTGTGTGTGATGGTCAGGTGTTCACAAACCTTTGAACATATACACACACACACACACACACACACACACACATATATATATATATATATATATATATATACATATACATACACACACACATATACACACACACACACATATATATATATCCTGAAATCTAATATATATTAGAGTTTCTGAATCGCACCAAAGGCTAACACCCGACACATATCTGCATCAAACGCAGCCAGGCATTTACTAAGCATTTCAGCACTGATATGTGAGCCAATGTGCACTGTACAGTGGCAGTCACTATACTATAGGTCTGTTGTGAATTGTAGATAGTGTGAAAATGTTGAGTAGTAATGGACTATCGTCTGACTCAGTATTATATTTTGTATGTTCATGCAGGCCGAATAAAATGATGCGGCGGCCATATTTGGCCTGCAGACATTTTGCTTGACGCATGTGGCCTAGATCATAGAATATGAAGCCATTAAAGTTTTTTTTTTTTGTTCATGTTTTTTATAGTACATTTTATTTGGAAGATACACCTTGTGAAGTGTAGTTTAATTTGAAGAACTACAGTCATGGCTGAAATTATTGGCACCCCTGGAACTTTTCCAGAAAATGCACCATTTCTCCCAGAAAGGTGTGCAATGACAAATGTTATGGTATACACATGTTTATTACCTTTAAGTGCTTTGGAACAACACAAAAAAGCAGAAGAAAAAACGCAAATTTTACATAATTTTACACAAAACTCAAAAATTAGGTCAGACAAAATCATTGGCACCGTCAACTTAAAATTTTGCACACCCTTTGGAGAAAATAACTGAAATCAATCACTTCCTATAACCATCAACAAGCTTCCTACACCTCTCAACTGGAATTTTGGACCACTTTTCTGGGAGAAATGGTGCATTTTCTGGAAAAGTTACAGGGGTGCCAATAATTTCGGCCATGACTGTACATATATGAACTATAAAAAACATAATGAATAAAAAACCCTTAATTGCTTCATACTCGTTGTACAGCACCTGAGTACTGAGTACCTGATGTCACACAGCATATATCGCACCAAGAACTGCACAATTTATTCAAAATACTGTCGTACTGTTTCTGCCACCAAACTTTGTATCCCTTATAGCATATTTTCTTCTCTTACTTTCTACAGAAGTAAATTCTGGTTAATGTAAATTTTATTTGTATATAATGGAGAGTCGAAAAAAGCTTTTCACTACATGTCATACAGTGCATGTTTATGCACTTCAAGGCAAGATAATGTAACTACTGTACACTTTAAACTGGAATGGGAAATCAAGAAAAAAACAAAACAAGAAACTGGCAAATAAGAGGCTAAATTCAGATTAATGAAACAGGGGCTGAGCCCAGAATCTTCTCCATTAAAAACCTTTTTAAAACTCACTTCCAAATAGACTATTTCCATGCATAAATTACTAATTAACTACGCGTAAAACCCATTTTTGCTCAAAAATAATAAATATTTAAAATATGCCTCATTTATACTTTCTTCCAGTCATATTTTTTGAGTTATTTCGTTTTGTGCTCATTATTTCTGGCATTAAGGCCCTTTCTCACTGAGCATGACGTGATAAAGGGAAGCGAATCACCAGTGAACGGTGCTTTCACACCGAATGCAAAGGTCTGATCACCTTCGGCTAATTCACGCCTGCAGGATAGGTGGCACTGACTGAAAATGCATTTTATGCCTGCACGCTAGGTGGCGCAATGCACTATTCAGCTGATCGGCTTATCATGTTTGACCACTGAGAAGAAGAATCACTTAAATGTTGGCGCAAAGCACCACAACGCAAACTGTTAAGAAGCACAGAAAAATATAGAAAAGGGATTTCGCTGTGACTTTTATCAAAAAGTTCTCTGTTCACAGACACCAATGATAACAAGATCTCAACGTCTATTCTCCAAATACTTTCATCCATTCCGAATACATTTCTTCTGTGTTTACACTGGTTTTCAAAACAGCTCTCTGTGCTATAGCGCCACCAATCTTGCACTTTTGTGGTCCGTGATCTAAAGCTCAAATCTAATTGGACAGCCTGTTTAATCATTGAGCGACGGGGGGAAAAAATGGACACGCCGGTCAGAAAAAAAAAATCTTGCTTTGTCGCCTCGCAGTTAATTGCGGCCGGTGTGAATAGCTCCATAGGGCTCTATTGTTTCGATTCAAGAGCATCATGGCATTGTACATTCACGTAGCTTAATCGCCCTGAATGTGAAAGGCCCTTAACCCGAGTGTAATCCATCAGTGGCTTCGTCAAAAGTGTTGGCTTAGCTTTGAGAGGTTCATTGCATGCTTTTCGAAGGCAGTAAGAGAGACTGGAAGGGAGGATGACACGTCCACGGGAAAATTAGCCAGGTTTCTCACCGCAATAAACTTAGTTTTAGGTTCAATATTCGCTTTATATTCACTTTCCCCTGCCCTTGTTCTATAGAGCCAACAGTCTTACAGATATCAATACTACGATTTGTTTTAATAATAGTCAATTATTATATACAGACATAAAACATTTACTCAAAAATGCCAACGCATATTAGAGCTGCATATTTACACCTGAGAATGTTCTGACAGGGTATCACAGCACAAGTTGCCTAAGGGACCGTCTGGCAATTCCACCCACCGAGTTAAAACGTCAACAGGCGTGATGCTTGCCAGCTAAAGAAGGTGAGCAGACTGAAGCCGCCCCATGAGTGTAGAATGGGCCGTTGCTTTCAGCCAATAAAACATAGAAAAATACTGAAATTTTCTGCCATTACCTTGTGATTGCTTGGGGCAGTCTACAGCTGTTCCTCAAATCTCTCAAACAATACACAAATCGTACAAAAATGAAAGATTAATGTTGTCTTTGCCCAACTTACTGCCTAAGAATTTTACATTCTAAAGACTGTAGCAGGCTCACAATGAGATGCCTGACTTATTAAAATAATTGAATACTGTATTTGTATAAAGGGAGGTAGGAGCACAATCTCACCTGTAGTACATCGGTCTGGCCTACTACAACTTTTGGAATGTGAAAAAAAACAATTAGGTGAATTATACTGTATCTCTAAAACCTTTAGGTGAGGTGCATCTCATTGTGAGCCTCCTACAGCCTTTAGAATGTAAAAATGTGCGTTTTTAAATGCCATTTGTATGTGAAAATTCAAGTCACTTTAATTAATTGGTGGACAACATCGACGTTTTAACTCTGGATGGAACTGCCAGACGGTGACTTCGGCAACTTGCAGAACATTCTCAGGTCTAAATATGCATCTCTAATATGCGCTGGCATTTTTCAGTAAATGTTTTATGTCTGTGCATAATAATTGAATATTATTAAAACTAATGGTGGTATTGATATCTGTAAGACTGTCGCCTCTATAGAACAGCGAAAAGTGAATATCCAGCGAATATTGAACCTAAAACTAAATTTATCGCTGTGAAAAACCTGCTTAATTTTCCCAGTGGACAAGCCATCCTCCCTTACTGTAACCCTCTTACTGCCTCTGAAAAGTACGTAATGAACTTCTTGGAGCCAAATCAACATGTTTGACGAAGCCACTGATGGATTACGATCAGGTTATGCGAGCATGCCACAAAATGAAAAACTCAAAAAGTAAAACAGGAAGAAAGTATAAATGAGGCATATTCAAAATATTTTGCATTTCTGAGCAAAAATTGGTTTTAAACATAATTAATTTGCAATTTAATAAAAAAATTTGAAACCAAAAATGACTCAACATGCATGGACTATTAGGGGTGCGAATCTTTGGGTTGACAGCAAATCGATTCAATTCACTAGTTTTCAATCCGATTCAGAAGTGACTTTTGGAAAATTCAGAACGATTCAATTCGATTCACTTAACAATTTCATTCTGCAATTCAATCCAGTAACTTTTTAAAATGTATTATTCACAGTATTTAACTTCAAATGTATCTCAAGCAAGAAAAAGAATTACAAACTACTCAATACTGTTAATTGCACCAAGTTTTTATTTCAGGAAAAGTAAACTGCCTACATATCCTGAACATATAGCAAGAAGGAATACAAAGTGCAATTAAAAAAAAAACTTTTTATTGAATTAGATCTGCTACGAACTGCATGCGCCAACGGCAGACACAGTATGTCGCAAAGTTATTAATCTACGATTATGGTTAGGGTTAGAACATCCAGTACGTAGTGGATCTAATCTAATAAGTCATCGTGCTACAGGCTGCAGTGAAGACACACTCAAATCAACTGTCAGGAATTCACAAAAGTGCATTTAAAACAGCTTGCGCATATTACAGGGAAACATATCCATGCATATAAACCAGGCAATGGATGCAGTTATAGCTTGAGCTTGAGTGGAGGTTTCGGGAAGATTCAGACCAAATAGGTTAGGCTGATTATACATTAACATATTCGAGCCTGAACTAGCAACTGCAGCATTTGCTTCTCCAGATATCTCGGTCTTAATACCATGGCGATGGTGCAAATAATTGCTGAGATTTGTCGTATTCCTGAAGTACTTGAATTTACAGCATCTGCAAACTGTGACTCACTTGTCTAGTTTTAAATCTCTTTTGTGAATATCAAAGTATTCCCAAACTTTTGATTTCATATTAGCTGGCACCTTGCATTTTGGGCTAACTGTTGGTACTTCGTCCATAGTAGCACTCCGCCTGCACTACACTCTCAATCGTCACTTTAGCTAATAAACTGGCTGAAGTCTGAAATTAATGACATAATACACTGCGCCTGCCATTCACACGGTTTTGCTAACCTACAGTAATAATTTGTTTACATATTGTAACCTACATAATCACAAAGCATTCGATTTTGAGCTTTTTAAATCAATAATTGACAGACACTAACAATTATTGAATCAAAAATCCTACTTCAACTTTGATGCATATGGATCGGCAAGATTAGTAATCGATGTATTGAGAAAACGAGTGAATCGTAACACCCCTAGCGTATATACATCCCCCCCACACTAACTGACATTAATGAGCTAGCGTTTGGCAGAACTGAGAGCTGTCAGCCAATAAGACACAAGTATTCCCATGTATTTTAATGTAAACCCTGTCTGATTGGACTTGGACACAATTACAGCACAGCTGTCTTCTTTTACTGACGTTCAATTTACATAATGACAACCACTCCAAGTGGAGAATTTTTGGGGGCTAAATAAAAAATCTCTAGGGCTAGAGCCCTGAATGCACAATCCAGGTTACACCCCTGTAATGAAATAATTATTAAGAGATGGAAGTGTTCCTCCACATGATCACAACTGTACTCCAATTCATTAAAGTTTCTGCCTTCAAATGTTGTTTATGGAGTTGTGTCTAGTAGTGGTGTGTAGTTCTTTGTATTTTTTTATTAATAAAGTCAAACTAGTTATGTAATTACTTACACTACCTAAATTTAAGAAATAGATGATTTTTAATTTAATAATCCAAATTAAAAAAAAAATTTTTTTACTAAACTAAATTGAACATTTCCTTTGGACCTCAGCCACCCCATCTTGGCTCCCCCACTTCATTGTAGTAAGACTGCTAGTTAGCCACATGTCTCCCAGTGTTCTGTCCAAAAGCACAAAAATATGAGATTAGGTGGTAACACCAAAATTAGTTGTAGACCATTCACCATTGGCCCTGCTGTAATGAGTACAAATTTCCCCTAAAAACAGAATGATTAATTCATTTGCTGTACAGAGCACCAGTGATCTCTTACATTAATGACTAACCCTCTTTTTCAACAAAAGAATCAGAATAATAAAATGTATCACACTCGTTATTTCTCATTCAAATCATTCAAATCTCTGAGCCACGGATTCATTAAAATTCAACATAAAATATATCTAAATAATCTAATCACCCTATGTTCTTCCAAAAGTCACAGGTAATTTGTGACCTCAGTATTACATGGATCTATTTGCCATTTTGGTCATGTAGGTTCAGCATGTAAGCTTTGACATGTTCCTTTTAGTTTAGTTTAATCTAATTTAAAAGGAAACATACTGTAGCTGTGACCAATCAAAATGCACCATTGTAATTTATGACACCTGAAACATTTTTCCAGAAAGCACTTTTGAAGTGTAGGCCTTATTGACATGTAAATGCCATGAACACTTCCTTACAGTCAAGACATCACCGACTGTCAATATTTCACAACCACTGTTCACCCAGACAGAACCTTGAAATACTATGGTCACAAACTGCTAAGCTCATTAGATCAGTAAAAGTCATTTTCAGACTAATATCAAGACAAAACTTATATGCAATAAATCATCTTCAAACTGGTGAGTTGTTCGAGTCTTTTAGAATGTAATGGATTTTAAAAGCATCCACCAAATTAATCACACTGTAAATGTAAACAAATGTAATTTTCGTTTGTCAGTTATTAATAAAGAAATCTTTTATAATCAGAATAACTTCAGGCGAAATCAATTAGCCAGTGAGAAGAGTCTTTCTGGACACGGACACACACACACACACACCAATGCATCTTTATGTCTCCAAATATACGCTGACTTGCTTGCTCACACACACTGGCCTATTAACAGCGTGGATATGGAACCATACAGGCCCTCCAC
Source organism: Ameiurus melas (assembly GCA_012411365.1). NCBI lineage: Eukaryota > Metazoa > Chordata > Actinopteri > Siluriformes > Ictaluridae > Ameiurus > Ameiurus melas. The sequence continues at coordinate 16,649,053 of CM022764.1, read as the reverse complement.
AAAACCTAATCAGTCATATTCATAAATCTAACAGGTTCTGAAATAGCAGGTGCATGCCATAGAGTTGGTGGTGTGTGGTTGCTGTGCACTGAAGGCTCTTCTAAAGAACTGGCAAGCTTATTTTTCCTTTTCTTTATTTACCTGTGAGTAGAAAGCTTTAGCTGGCGGAGGCCTTTTTGTCCCTTTTTTCTAGCAATTGACCGGCTGCTAATGTTATGCTAAAACGTCAATGGAAGCAACCCAGGAGTAACACACAAGCACACCAACACACCCCTATTCCAGCAGATGTAAAATCCAAGCATAGCATAAATGATCAACTGGTCATAAATACCTAGACTTTGAAAGTAACTATATTTAAGAACAAAAAATTATTGTGTTCCATTTTCTTTAAGAAAAGATATCCTCTGACTATGACCCTGCCTAGTATCCCCCATGCCATCCAAACACCTGTCCATCAACAAATTTGCAAGTTCTCGGGTCTGTGGTTAAAACCCTGAAGCCCTTGACGTAGATCGTCTGAAGCGAGGACCTTGTTATGATTCTTGACATGACTCATCTTTTTGTGGTTAAAGTCCTGCATTGATGCTAAAATCCATTCAGAACGGGATATTCCACAGTAGTATTGGTAAAAGCAACGAGGATCACCCTTATCACAACTGAACATGAAACTTTGATTTTACAACAGTGAAAAAGTTGCGTTTAACATGCAAAACCTTTAGTGATGAGGATATGTCCTAAGCTGCCCTCTACTGCATACTTCACAATATTACAGTAAGCAATGCAATAAACAGTGTTCAAAGTAAACAAATACTAAACAGATTTCTAAAAAAAATAATAATAATAATAATAATAAACAAACAAACAAACAAACATAAAACACATGTTGGCTACATACATAAGTGTCATTATAACTAGCAAATAAAAACTGCATATGCAGCTGAATTCAAATGGATGCACCTGCACTTGCACTGTCTTTAGTCCATAATATTACAAGAGTCGACTTGATGAGAAATACACTATTCAAGATCATCATGTAGTGATCTGAGCCTTAAAATAATCAAGAAAACACGTGTAACAACTTCAATAGGCACTTAAACTTGACGAGGTCCATCGCAGTGTGTGAGTGGGTGGCTGCTTTATAAAATACAGCCTACAACATTGTCTGAGCTCTTCCAGAAGACACTGACAACGGCGAGCTGAAGCCATGTCCTGCGCCCAAAACCGCGCATATGCCCAAACCCGAGTACTTCCAGACTAAATAGTTTATCAAAATAGCACGCTAGCATGGAGGCACAGTATGCACAATGCTCACATCACTGAGTGTTTGGAAGAATTCGCACCCGCTTGAGTCACATGACCGGAAAATCATTTAAAATGATAGACCCGCGACCGGCTGCCTGGATATAACACAGTCGTAATTGATTAAACGAGCCTGGAAGATCTAAATAGGCTTGTAGAGGAGACTCTCCACCCATCACCAGACAGAAACTTTCAGTCTAAACCCGTGCCATGTCTGTCCCGTCTTTGTCAAAAAATGCCAACTAAGCTACAATCATACAGCGGGTTTTTTTTTTTTTTGGTTTTTTACACAACGTGAAGAAGCTGCGCCGCGAATCTGTTAGCCGTCGGAACGAATCTGACAAGTGAATAAGTGTAATGTTGACGGATGTCGCCGAGACGCCATGGGGCATGTCCAGGGCTTAAAAAATACTCAAAAGTGCTTTTGGGCGTCGGAGTAAGAGAGTTTCCCAGTTGTGTGTGCCAACGGCTAGCGACGCCTACGCCGCGGATGACCATGTGCGGGTTTGTGTGCGGTAACGCATGAAGCCCCGACAACTTCCACATCGCCAACTCCACGAGCGTGTAGCTACACAATAAACACGCGGCCACGACGAGACCACGTTCCGCTCCGCGTAGGAGGAATCGTGTGTCGCCTGCGTTTCCGCATTAGACAGGTTGTTCGGCTGTATCGCCGAGGCTAAAACCTCCTCCCGGGTAAGGTGGTGTGCACAATTTGCCTCGATGGCCGTTCTGCGCAACACGGGAGCCGTCGAGGCGCAGGCACGAAACGCAAGCCCGAGTTAGCAACTTTCTTTTTCGTCGCCCGCTGCACGAGATTCCGTGTACAACTGTTAACGTTCCCAGAGTGTGCTTCATCCGATCAATCCCTTCGCACTCATATAGCCTACTACGGCCCAAATCTGCCCTGTTCCAGGCCACGACGTGAGCCAGATTATCTTTGATCAAGGGAGAGTCCATCTTTTTCAGAATGGTGTACAGAGGACTGAGAAGCCTACACGCTGAGGAGTTGACGCTTCCCAGCGAGTGCAGCGTAAAGGCGGGCTGAACCCGATACAAAAGACCGAACACACCATCCATCCATCAACCGGCGCGGGTTTCAGCTATTTTCGCGTGTGCGCGCGATTTAAAACGAAACACACCGGGGCGGAGTGTGTTCTAATGTAGGACACGTCTGTTTGTGCAAGTGCTGCGCGTTTGCGGTGCTGTGCCACATCTTCCCTGAAGAAGCTTTGGCGCACAGGTCTGGTGACCCTTCCGGCTTTACGCGTCCTTCTCGGCGTATTTATTTCGACGCGAGGCCCTGTAATACGCTCTACATCTATTTCTAGCTCGAATCCGCCTAGAGATATCATTAGGACGCTTGAAATTGGACCGGGGAGTTCTCGTGAGCTTCGGGAATAAGTGCGTTTTCCCCCGGCCGCACAGCCAGCACGCTCGGTGACGCCATTTTTTTCTGCTCAGAGCAGCCACGCTCGGTGAGGAAGCGAAGCCACTCGGGTCCGCTACGCGATGTCGGGCCCAAAGTAGAAACCCGGCGGTTAAAATGATTGTATAGTGTGTCGCTGGATGGCTCTTACCTTTCTTGAAAGGCTCTACCTAGCCTCGGCCTTCGCGAGGTACAACTTTGGAGTTCCGGCGGAGGATTTAGGCGAGTGGATGTGGAGACGGTTGCTGTGGCTGTATGGCTGTTCTCTCTCTCCGGCGCTGTCTTTGTGCACTGACCGGACTCCTCCAAACGAGGCGGCTGTTGCGCAAAGGCGCAGTTTGAACGCTCGCGACCGCGCAAACGTGAGCGTGTGCTCAGTTGCCGTTTTGGAAGGACTTACAGCCGAGTCCCCCAATCACTCAAATTCAAAATTTATGTCGTTTCAAAAGCGCGTTTATTTACTACATTTGCTTAAATTCCAGAAAGCCAAGTAAACTCTTCCAGGTGTTTGGAGTTTAACACAGAAAACACCTTAAACTTGGTCCCAAATAATACGTAAAACCGCAAAGTTTAATCACTTTCGTCAATAAATTAGTCTGGATTCGAGCTAATCAATCCCGCTTCTAGTTGTGCAACTTTTTTGTTGCATTTTATGAGTGAAATTTTGTTGATTAGCCTAGCAGTTGTTGATTAAGATTAGCCTAGGTGTGTGTGTGTGTTATTATGTATAAAATATATATATATATATATATATATATATATATATATATATATATATATATATATAATATAAACCCTCAGATAGTTATTGTACTGTATAACAGTGTCCACCTAGCACCTGACATTAGCTTACTTCTGAGTTCTGTTCTTAAAGACAATCTGTCAAAAAAGTTTAAAACTAAAAATGATGCAGAATAAATCAATAACATCAAATCCTCTGAGACAAAACTGCTACTTCGAGCTAATTAATTTCTCTTATAGTTGTACAACTTTGTTTATTGAATTTCATGAGTGAAATTTTGATTAGCCTACCAATTACGAGTTATTTTTGAGATGTATATAAAACCTTGGACTGTATAATAGTCTCCACCTACCACCTGACTTTAGCTCACTTCTGAGTCCTGTTCTTAAAGACAATCTGTCAAAAAAGATTAAAACTAAAAATGATGCCGAATAAATCAATAACATCAAATCCTCTGAGACAAAACTGCTACTGTATATATAACTATGTAAAGTTAAAAAAGTTAGTAAGTTTAATATGAGCGAATGTTGCCGAGTAGTTACACCGCTTATCCATTGCTTAAGAGTGCTTCTTTTAACAATTGTATGCACAGTAAACTGCAGGTGAAACAGTCCGCCCGTTGAACATCAGCATTTAGCTTGTACTATTAAATTTGAGTGTTATTTTAGAAAAGCTCGACTTTGCATATTACTCATTATGAGACTTGGGTGTAATGATAGATATCAATCTGATATGATTAGAAATGGATTCTAGAACATTGATGAGCCCTTTTCTCAGCTACAGCTGGACCACCTGTAGCCAAAAAAATTAAATGCTGCACGATATGGCTAGTTTAGACACCATAGCTAATTAACAAATATGCCATGTTGTGGAGTGTCCTTGTTTAAGTAGGAATTTATGTCCTCAAACACTTATTAACTGTAATTGCACTCATCACTAGACCACTTTAAGATGTGTTTAACCAAGTAATTATATGAAGTTATTTAAAAATGTATCATTTCCAAAATAATTGTTCTCAATAGCTTAATTTATATTCAAAAACTAATTCTGACAAATGTATTAAAACCTAGTATATTACTACAGTTGAGGTCATACGTTTACATACGTCTTGCAGAATCTGCAAAATGGTAATTGTTAGATTTCACCCCACAGGAGTAATGTAAATATATATTTTTTTATATAAGAGGGATCATAAAATTGCACTTTGTTTTTTATTTAGTACTGCTCCTAATAAGCTATTTCACATAACAGATGTTTACATATAGTCCACAAGACACAATAATAACTGAATTTACACAAATGTACCAGTTCAAAAGTTTACATACGCTTGATTATTAATACTGTCTGTCGTAACCTGGATGATCTGTGACAGTTTTTATGTTTTGTGATAGTTGTTCATGAGTCCCTTGTTTGTCCTGAGCAGGTAAAATGCCCAATGTTCTTAAGAAAAATCCTACACGTTCTGCACATTATTTTTTTTCCAGCATCTTCTGTATATTTGATCCCTTTCCAACAATGGCTATATGATCTTGACATCCATCTTTTCACGCTGAGGATAAGGGATTCATACACAAATATTACAAAAGGAGCAAACATTCATGGATGCTCAAGAAGGCAACAAGACACATTAAGAGCCAGGGGATGTAAACATTGGAACAGGATGATAGGTGTAAATTGTTAATTTGTTTAAAGATATTTTTTTTTTTTAGTACTGCCCTTCAGAAGCTACATAAGATATTTATGGAAAACAAAATCCTCATATTTTAGATTTTAAATATTAAGCAATTAACAAATATAAAGTATGGATTGCTCACACAGAGCTATGCTCTTGCTTAGATTATCAAGATGTTTCAAAATCTGTATGTATAAAAGTAAACAGGGTTATTAGTACACTCAGCTGGAGCAAGATAGCGCTAGTTCAACAAAGTGACCACCATTTTTGTTTTCTAAAACAGTAATATTAGACAACATAATAGAACATGTTGATTACACATTCAGTTAATTTAAATGTTGAAATATAAACTATCAGTTATGAGATTTTTTTATATTACTCTTTCTTGTAACACATGATTTTACGAAATCAATGTGTTCAATTACGATGCCAATGTATTCATTATACTTTTATTCAAGTGGACTGGCATCTTGTCCAGGGAGCAATCCTGCCTTTGGTCCAGTATTCCATGGACTGGTTTCAGATACAGGACCATGATCAGGATAAAGCAGTTACTGAAGATGAACAAATTAATCAAGCAATGGATCCTAACATCTAAGTGATGTTCTCTCCACTACCTCATAGTGACATTAGGATACTGCAGTCTCAGAGAATTCAGAAGAATTTAATACTTATTTTCTTGTTTTTTAGAAAGTGAATTAGAGAAATAATCACCGTACATGCCTTAAAAATGTTGCATGTTACAGATGTTATTTTGTGAAGTGATCTTTAAAGAAGCATCTGGTAGAACTTGGGCTCTAGTGGTTACAAGGTGAAGCACGAGTTGTTTACTCTTAACCCAATCGCACATTCATGCCCATGTGCACAAAGTGCACCCATCTTATCGACATTAATTCGGTTGCTAGCTAATTTTCCATCTGCTAGCTAACTTTCAAATCTAGCTGTCAATCACAACCCAGTACCCATAAAATTTACAGGAAAAAATACACTTTGCAGAACTAGGTCAGTGGAAAGCACCAATCCTTTCATTATCTTAGCTTGTTTTTTTAGTGAAATGGCTTTTGATAGCATTGTTACCAGCGTTAGTTAACCTAGCTAGCTACACACTTGACAGTTAGTCAAGGGTGTCTCAGTTAGCCAAGTTACTACACCTCCCTTCAGCCTAGCTAATTATCCTTCGAGCTCTATAAAAATCCAAATCACAACAGTCTCTGTAACCATGCCACCTGTTTATCATTGTTTCATCTGGCTAGCTGACTAAATAATGAATGGTGTAAACTGTTTCTTTACATAAAGGTAGCCAATGAATCAAAATAAGAGGTCTAAGATGGAGTGAATGTAACAAATACAAAGAGCCTCTAAAGAGTTGGTACACTTGTTTTGAGTGAACATTTATTTTCAATATGAACTGTATTATTTTTTTTTTTTTTTCATTTAAATAGGAGGTGGTAGGAAGTGTTACTACACCATAGCGCTAGGGTCCCTAGTACAATCCTGAGCTTGTGTTATTGTTGTTGTGGAGTTTCTCATGTTTTTCCTGTGTCTGCATGGGTTTCTTTCAGGTTCTCCTATTTCCTTCCACCTCCCAAAAATATGCCTGCATTTGGATTGGTGAATCTAAACTGCCTCTAGTGTGTGATTATACACTGTGTCTGTTGAAGGTGTTCTGTGATGGACTGTCATCCCATCCAGGGTGTATTCCTGCCTCATGTCGACTGAGATAGGACCAAGATAAAGTGGTTTCTGAAGATGAATGAATAAATAAAAATATGAACTCTTGGACCTTTATTTACAATTGTAATATAGGTGTATACTATTTTGGTAACCAACTGTAGATCCTGAAATGTCCATATATATATATATATATATATGACTATTCTAAGCAATAGAATACAGGTTAAAAGGCAGAATATCTAAGTTTTCAAATTGCTTGGTATATATATCCCACAATGTCTACAGAATAATAAGCTGTTCTATTATATTTGACAATGGCTTTAGATGACAAAATTATTGAACAAAGCATCACTTGCAGAAAATTTCAAAGAAGACTGATATTAAACATCAGAAGACTACATGAATACAGAACTGCTTTCTTTCAACACTTAAACTCCTGTTAAATAAGATTCTTTGTGGATGATCAACAAAGTGTTGTATGCAACATACTGAGAATATATGACATTTTGTTAAAATATATGATTTTACAAAAAAAAATTACAAATTATTTTTGTCTGGACAATAATATAATTTTTATTGCACTTCAATATTTATTGGAGCATTTTACATGTTGAATGATCACAGTTAATATGGTTTCTAAGCATCAGTAGTATTACATTTCACCCTTCTTTCCCAGGCAGACATGAGCTCAGTGAGGAAGTGGCAAGTTTTTTAGGGCTTTCATGGAAATGAAGGTGTTGCAGCTGGCAGCAAAACTGTATTCCAGTGGCGTGGAGCTCATGGAGAAAGTTGACTGACCCTGTGCCTTTCTCTGTTTAACTATGTATCTCCAGCAGTTTCTGTCTGTAGTATGCACAGCAGTCATGGTGTAATGGTTTTTGTTCTATCCATGGGGCCATGATCAGCCTCGGAAACATTTTGGAGCTGATCTTACACTTGCACACACTGCAGAAAAACAGACCTTTCATCAAAAGTATGTGATCTATGTGATACTTCAGCACCCTTCTATTGTTTTTTGTTTGTTTGTCTGTTTGTTTTTCCTGTAAATGTGCTAGCTCTTGAATGGATGGTCTTCTTTAACCGGATTTAAACTAAGCTGTTGGAGGGATTCAGGTATGTCACCATGAACAGACTTCTTGGTAAAGGACTCCTTCCATGCACGACACCTCTCACCATCAGATGACAGTGGTTCCTCACAGACTGCTGCATTTTTCTTGGCTTTGTTTGTAGACAAACAAAGGTTATGGTCAGTGTTCTTGTGTCTCCTCAGCAGTGTTTGAGAAATGAACATCCACTCACACACTGCAGCAAACACCTTAGAAAAACCTTATTTTCTCTCTTTATTCAAGCTTACCAGTCAGTACTTCCTGGGATGATAAACATGGTTTACAGGGATCAGACTCAGTGAGTCTTGGATCCAGCTGACCTTGCTGATTCTGATCAGTAATTGAGACTTTACCACTGAGTCCCTTACTTCACATTTGAGAGTTCCACTTTATGCTCTGGCCCTCTTGGGAACCTGGATCTGCATTATGACGTATAGTACTTGTGTTTTCTTCAATATGTGTGTGGTTATATATGTATATATAACCAGAGCAAACTAGATTAATAAACTATGTGCATCATAAGATTTCTGTGTCTAACAAATATCCAATATACACTGTCTAACCACTTTAATGGCAACACCTGCACATTAATGCAATGCATAAAATCGTGCAGCTACAGGTTAAGAGCTTCAGTTAATCAAGATTAATCAAGCATCAAGATTCAAAATAGGGGGGGAAACGTGATCTCAGTACCCTTTGACCGTGGCATGTCAAATGTTTGCATTTGAGTTGGTTTGAGCCTTTCTGCTTCAAGGTTCGACGTATTATGTGTTTCCAACATGCTTTTCTGCTCACCATGGTTGCAAATAGTGGTTATTTGAATTACCGTAGCCTTCCTGTTAGCTCAAACCAGTCTGACCATTCTCCTCTGATCTCTCTCATCAACAAGATTTTCTACTCACAGAATTGCTGCTCATTGGACATTTTTTGTTTTTGCACCAGTCTGTAATCGACAGAATGTGTGAAATCCCAGATCAGCAGTTTCTGAAACACTCAAACCAGCCCATCTAGCACCAACAACCATGACAGCATCACAATCCCTGAGTCCACATATTCCCCTATTACATTTTACATTACATTTATGGCATTTGGCAGAAGTCCTTATCCAGAGCGACTTACATTTATCTCATTTATACAACTGAGCAGTTGAGGGTTAAGGGCCTTGCTCAAGGGCTCAGCAGTGGTAGCTTAGCAGTGCTGGGGCTTCAACTCCTCACCTTCTGATCAGTAACCCATAGCCTTTAACCACTGAGCCACCACTGCCACCATTATGATATTTGATGTGAACATTGACTGAAGCTCTTGACCTGTATCTGAATTATTGTTATGCATTGTGCTGTTGCCACATGATTGGCTGATTGTATAAATGAGCAGGTGTGCAATAAAGTGGCCAGTGAATGTATTCCTTGAGGTAAAACATGCAATGATTTCCAGTAACAATGATGCATTATGTTTGTGAAAGTTAAGGTAAGTCTTAATTTTCAGTAGAATTCCTAAACTAAAGTGAAGAAAAAACCCATATGAAAATATTGAATAATAAAAGAGAATTAATATTAATTAATATTTAAGCCTACATGAAAGGACAAAGCACTCTTCTTTGTTGGCATCAAAAATAAACACACAGGAGTCTCTAGACAAATTTGTAATGATTGTTGGAACATCAAGGAATTGTTTAGGTTAAACTATGAAATGTATTTAAAGTGGCTATTGTTCCAAGTTCCAAGACAGACAATGCTAACTGGATTACCTTTTGTTTTAAATAACCTTTGACCTGTGAAGGACGAAGAAAGGATTTAGCTTTGACTCATATCCTAAATGAGATTCCTAACATCTGATCAGCTTAGAATTTCACAGCAATAGAATGCCAATAGAAACAATGCAGGGAAGTACTTTTGACCACGTTCCCATTTTGGTTTGGCCACAAGCAACATGGATAACTTTAAAAAAGTATTTTGTTTGCTTGATTCCATCCTGGAATATATATTTTACTCTAAATGTCCCACAATTTAAAATAAAAAAATTAAAAATCAGAATAAAGCAACAAAATCTAGCTGCTAAGCTGTACTGTAATTATACGGGTTAAGTTTACCACAATTTTCCAATTATGTACTAAGATGGAAGTAATTTTGACCTAAGTCAATATGTAGTTAACTTAGAAACTTAATGCATGTGCAATTATCAGACACTTAGGCTTTATGGGGCCATCATAATCCTTTTTTCTTTTCTTTTTACCCACTTGTACAACCTGCTGACAGATAAATTTTGCAACTGTTTCAGAAGATTGAATCTAAAATAAGTTGCACTATTTTCCCTTTTTTGGATAATCCAATATCCCAAGTATATGTCTGGTACCCAGAAAATGCTATCACAGCCAACTACAGTGCTGTGAAAAAGTATTTGCCACCATCCTGATTTCTTCTGTTTTTGTGTTTTTCTCGTACTAAATTGTTTCAGAAATTAAAACAAAATCTAAAATAATACAAAGGGAACCTCAGTAAACACAAAATACAGTTTTTAAATGATAATGTTATTTACTGAAGCAAAAAAGTTATGCAATAACATCTGGGCCTGTGTGAAAATGTATTTGCCCCTGTAGTTACTAATTCCCCAAATCTATGAAACTGCATTCAAAATGGGGTTCAGCTGGACTAGACACAACCAGACCTGATTACTGCAAACCCTTTTCAATCACATCATCACTTAAATAGAACTTTTTCAACAGCATGAAGTTGGACAAAATGAACAATGGAATCTATGTGTCCTGTCTCACATCTCCTTGTTCATGTAAAAAGCTTCAGAGAAAGTGTCCAGCTGGTTTGTTATACCTTACAGACAGGTGCCAAATTAAAGTAAGAACCAACATAAAGTGTCATATGTGTTGGGTCACCTCAAGCTGACAGAACTCCACATTGAAACAATAAATATTGGAATCCAAATGATGATGATGATTGTGCACCAGCAATGGAGACTATAGAGTCTATAAAGTGAAGTTTGTCCTTATTCTGTGATGCAAGAAAATAAATCCACTTGACCATCTCAGTCAGCAAGTAGTGGTGTGCCTAGCTTATTAGTCTTATTAGAACATTTGATTTGTTCCTTGGTGCACAATAAATGGCCACAACATTACTGTACAACCCTGATATCAAATGAGTAATGGCCCACAGATGAACTGCACTAACTACTTCATCTGGCCCACATATCGCTGAACAATGACAACGATTAATTAATCAGAATCTGGCTCCCATTATGCAGCCATAACTCTTCCTTGATGAGGCCATATGTTTACAACTGGGCTCACTTTCGGCAAGAAAGAAATAAACATTTAGGCCATTTTGGTCCACATTTAACACATTATGTTAAATGCTGTTAAAAACTTTAAATGGCTGCTTAACTTTGGGAATCTTTTGGCCCACAATACACTTACCATTGCCATGAACAACCCTTATGTGCTTAAAGTCAATTGTTTGGCCCAGATGTCTTTACCATAGTTTCTCTATTGTTTCAAATACACTGTAGTATTGTAGATATTGGTAAAAATGAATGCAACAGGAGAAACCTGCAGAACCGTTGCCCTGAGAGTGCTGTGTGCTATAACATAGTGACCCTAGGGTGGGGTGGGAGAAAGAAGACAGAACTGCAACAGCCAAACATTGCACTTCATGACCAGGACAGGAGAGCAAGAGGGCCAATGCCTTGCTATAGTGGAAGCAAAACCAAGAGAAGTTCTCATGCAATGTGCAGTCCTTTGTACACTCGCTTTTTTCATTATGCAAGGAAGTTGGTACCAATATTGAAGGCTGTTTATGTTGTTCCTCTAAAAGCAGATTTGTGCTTAATTTTAGTATTAATTTTCCTCATTGCTCCCTGATGACTGTTAAAACCTCTCTTTTCTATTAGCACCTAGTTGCCATAGTTTTGTGGAAATCACTGTTTGACTGTACATGGTGCACCCACATCTCTGTTCGGTGTCATCCCTTTTTTTCCCTGCATGCCATCCCACGAGATTTAGAAATCAATGCAGCTTGTTCTCTCTCGTCCAGTAGTTCATTTCTGATTTCAGAAAGTCATTTCTGTTGTAAATTGTTGATTACACGTACAATATCATCTGCCATAATAACCATTAATCAACATATATTTATAGTATTTCAGTCGCTGATCCATGTAAAGAATTTACCACCAGACTATTGATCGATTGTTTAATTATCAGCTGCAGTTAGCCAGACCCTCAGGCAAGGATGAAGTCAACAAGAAAAACTTGAAGCTTTATTAAAATTTTTGTTAATGAAGGCTTTTTAGAAACACTTGCAAAACAAGTCATTTACTATTGTTTAACCTTGGCTATGTATGGTAGTTTATGGCAACTGTAACACTACTACGGTACTTCACGGTAAATATGGTGCCACCATAGTTTATCTATGTGACTGTATGGTAACTATGATTCCACCAAGGTTTAATTATGGCACTTAATGGTAGCCATGATACTACCATTGTATTTCACAGTAACTACGATGCTACCATGGTTTAATTTAGGTACTTTCTGGTAACCCTGGGGCTACCATAGTTTTATTATACTATTATATTACAATAATAGCGTGGTTTAATTATGGTACTTTATGGTAACTATGACGCTATAAATCTGTAATTCAGCTGTCAAAGTGCAAAGACTTTCGAACTGGAGAGAGTTTGGTGCAACTAAAAAGTAAGTTGAAGGTGAATATTAATGGGTGGAGAGGGAGCAAAATTGGCTGCTAATTTTGTCTGCCAATAATTCTGGATGAGAGGGGTGGCATACTCTCTCTCTCTCTCTCTCTCTCTCTCCTGTCAGTCCCTAGCAAATCATGGATGCCAAATCAAATCAGTGTGTTTTTCTAATTGAAAAAATAACAAAAATACTGTAAGATAACATTTTTATTAGTATTTTCTACATTGTATGTTCTGTAGTCATTCATTCATTCAACAGTTGTGTTCTTGGCTTATAAATAACAATAAATAGTTAGCTAACAGTATACAGTATAAAACAATAAAGTTAGCTAACATTTAGATTGTGTTACAATACATGTTACCAGCAGTAATTAAAAATATGTGTGTGTGTGTGTGTGTGTGTATATATACACACACACGCTATATATATATATATATATATATATATAAATTCATGCACACACATATATATATTTGAATATAGAACTTTTAGGATGAATACTGCATAGACGTTCTATAACCTTTTCCCTTCAAGCAGAATCATGAAGAAAGAAAGAAATCATCTTCACACAATACAGAGTTAATGAAGAGGATACAGGTACTGAAGCTAAATGTTCACTGCAACAATTTGCCTTCAACACTATATGACAGAATCTGAGGAGCAAGTAAGAAAGCTGGAGAAGTGAGCACACTCATATGGTAGTTTCCATATGCAAACATACCTTACACAATATGTACTGCGCAACTTCAAACAAATTTTATGTCATTTTTCTTGCGGTTTGTGTGATAGTTTGTGTACACATAGTAAGATGATGTGATTGCTATTGTTGACTAAGCTATGGGGAAGAATCTGGAAAAGACGACAACAAGATGGACAACAAGCTGGCTGATGTAGGTATTATTGATTTTGCATGGTACAGGAATAAGCCTTGATTGTGCCAGATCACATGTTTTTATATTTCTCGTGTGTTTTATAGCTCATTGTGTGTTTTGGGTTGTATATGACAGGCTCGCTGTCTTTCAATGTAAACATTAAGCACCAGAAAGCTTGAAATAAGCTGAACAGCAAAAGAAAACGCTGCAAAACCTGTTCAAATTCAAGAGTGTATCAAAATTCTGCAATTTTTTTTTACCATATCTATCACTCGCTCCCTCTTTCTCTCTTCCTCCTCCATCCATTGCCTTCTTTCTCATATACATGTAACCTGGAGAGTGTTTCCTGAGGTCTTGCCCGGCCCCACTGCTGTTTAGCTTAGTTTTTTAAATTTAACAAAACATTAAAATATTTTACCTGTTTAATAATTCACTTGCCAAAGATTACATGGTTATAGCTTAGTAACTGACGCAGTGAAATCTGGGTTAATTCCTACAGCACTAATAATTAAACTGTATCCAATGGGACATCTAAGCACACAAATATTGATCTCTACTTCTTTCCTTTATTTATATGATTTTATATAATTGATTTACTTTTTCTGCCATGCCTGTAATGCTTTCTTATTTACTATTCACGACTATTCAAACAATAATGATTGTAAAACAGTAACGTTAAAATTAATTTCAAAAAAGTACTCGAAATTTCTTTTTGTAATTCATTTTGTGATTACTTTGTAATTAAAGTGAAAGAATTTTTATAACCATCAAACAAAGAGTGTGCTGCTATTCCAACAGAGAAATTTAGCCAGCTAACAAAACATCACTTGCAGAGCTACTTAGTTGTCAAACTTAAACACTGCTGCTTTCCTTACATACACGTTCACAAGAAAAAGTGCATATTTCCCATTTAAATCTTAAACATTGCAAAAGAGATACCACTTATGCATGAAGTACATGCTGAAGCAACAGTGGTGCTTTTTTATTGTTATCAACAACAGTCAAGAGAAACGTATCATTGTGCACCACCACCTGCTGCACTGGAGTACAGAGATAACACTATAGTGTATGAAAGGTTATGTGGTCATATTATGTTTAATTCTGCTTTAACTAAGAAAAACTAATAAACTGTAACTTTTACTTGATCTCTGTTTTTGTGTATTCCCCATTGTCACATACTATATTTAACAGGTTTGCTGTGAAAGGGCATCCAGGGGCATGTAAACCGGACTGTCCGAACCTCATGTAAAAGCCATTCAGTCTGAAACAGAGAACTGCTAAACAACATTCAACTAATTAATCCAGAAAATGTTTAGCAGCACATGCCAAACAAGGAATCGGTAATGCCTTGCTGGGAATCGTACTTCTTCTTCTACTTTGTTAATCAGAACAGACCTATTTTAACTCAAGCCAAGTCCAACTCCCACTCCATTCACTCCTATCCTATGGGATATAGGATGTTGACTGTGTCCTTGCAAGTTTTAACCAACTTCAGAAAGGTCATAATTTTTGGAGTTCCAACAGTGTAAAATTTGTACTTTCTGCTGGGGGAAATATTTCAGAATAGCAGTTCAGAATGCATTTAATTAAAATGCATGACGAAGATATAACAACAAAAAGTCATTGGGAAATTTGGATCCATAGTTCTCTCCATATGGGAACATTGGTACTGAGGCAGAAATACACCCTTGATGAGATGGAAGTCAATCGCAGGGTATCACGCACACACACACACACACACACAGTCTTTTCACACACACACACACACACCTAGGGACAATTTGTCATTTTTAGATGGTCTTGAGAAAACTGAAAAACCCAGTGGAAACCTGAACAGATATGAGATCATGCACAGAAACTTCGCACAGACAGTAACAGGAGATCAGGATTGAACCGGGGACCGGTTCAATGGTACAGTTCAGTCTAAAGGGTTGTAGCCTCTATGGTTTTTGAATGGAAAGTGATAAAATTAACAATTTATGAGCAAGTGCTGTATATTACAACTATTGGATCCAAAAATCTTTCAGTATTTACTACTTCAAACACTGACACAGCATTAAACACACCACATTTATTAGGCTTAGAAAATTATTAGACAGTAATAATGGTTAAATTATTACATCTGGAATGTGGCGGCATATTTCAGAAGGCACTCCTTCCTAAAAGAGAAAAATACAATTAAATTCCTTATTTTCATAATGCTTCTGCAAGGATCAGAAGTTAAATGCTTGATATTATACTATGATGATATACTTAATTATACTACCATAAACCAATTTCACAACACTCCCGATGAGTATGTTTACATGGACAATAATAATCCGATATTAACCTGATTAAGACAATACTCTGATTAAGAAACTAGCATGCAAACAGCGATTATTTATTACTTTAATCCAAATAAAGTCATACTCAAAGTAAACACAAATAGAATTAAGACGTGGAGTATTCCTATTTTAGTTGCAGTATTGAAGTGCATTACAGACATGTACACACTTTAATCACACTATTAAAGGCATGTGAGAGTTTTCACTGCATTTTGCGACAGGATACATACACACACAGCAGTGCTCAACCGTTTGACAGCAAACAAGAGAGCATGGCTGCATCCAAAACTGCGTACTTAAATGGTGCACTTACTTACCACCCATGGTAGCAGAGATGCCATGCAAGGGGCCAACTTGCCATCAGGAGGAACCTGGGGTTCAGTGTCTTGCACAAGAACAATTCGGTATATGGTATATGGGTGTGGTACATGGTATGTGGGCCGGGAATCAAATCGCCAACCCTATGATTAGTGAACAACCCGCTCTACCACCTGAGCCACAGCCACCCCTACCTACTACCTACCTAGTACTTACCTACTATATAGTAGGCGAGATACATGTATTTCAGTTAATGTATAGTAGGTAAGTACGCGGTTTGGGATGCAGCCCACGGTTTCAAGCAGTCGTCTATTTGCACATATAGCATGACAAATAATTAACTGCACTTGAAGCTTTCGTAAAATAAAAACTTAAACCAAAAACTGTACACGGTACCATAACGAAAACGAACTGTATGTTGATACATGAAATTCTGTAGGGAATGTTGGATGGTGTGCCATGGGGATGTAAACACCTTAATCACAATGTTCAGAATAAGCTCAATAATTAGATTACCACTGTCCATGTAAACGTACTCATAGATTTAGCAAGTCCCACTAATATACATTTTAATACTGAAAATATAACTCCTTGAAAATGTTGCTGTTTTATGAATTTATTTGTTCCACATGAAAACGGTGAAAAATGTGATGATTTGAATTATTACATGAATAAATGTACAATAATGTAGACCCTGAGCATCTGAATATCTACACAGATCATGAATTGCTCAGCTCACATCATTTCTCACGTAACCGTAAAGCAGGAGTGAATAGTGCAAAACACTTACGCTTCTCGTTTGAATGTCTCGTGTGATATCCTGTCATTTCCAAAACCCTCGGGCCATTCATTGAAATGCTGGATACCAAGTGTTTTCAGTGCTACAAAGATTCACATTTCACTTCATTTAACAATCCATCCTCCATATATATACGGATGGATAGTAAAATTACTATTTCTGTTATTTTTAGCACACAGGGTGATATCCTTACCCTCTCTATATTGGTTGTAAGAGATGTACCCTTGATTTGTAGGATCTAGGATACCACACACTGTGTCCAGGTTGGAATCATCAAACAAACATGGACTAGCAGCTGCCTGAAATTTGGATACCTGCATTTGCTCAAGTTGGGAAATCAGGTATCCCCTTGGATGTTCTAAAACAACAACAACAACAACAAACCACAATGATAATGGTTACACAGATAGATGATAATTATACAGATAGATATCCCATATTGAAAACAACAACGCACAACTGCATCAAAGAAGACATTGATGCTTTTTCCATTTATACTCCTTTATTCAGGAATTTTACTGGGCTATTTAACCCACACTGGGTTTATTAAGAAAGCAAAAAAAATTATTTTTATATTTTCAAAAAGATCAGAGAACCCTACAGCTAGTATAAGACTCAAGTGTTTACGTTACATAACGTGCAACAAAAAGGTCAGAGGTGTATCACCTGGTCTGTAGAATAAGAGCATGCTAGTTAAGTTGTTCATTAGTTCTACGATTTTGTGATTTTCGAGGTATTTTGCTGCCTCTTGTTCCCGCGGTGTTGACATGATCGCGCTTCATTAGCACTGCTCACGGTGCTCAGGCCGCCGCTTCTGCAGTGTTTGGAGTGGTTGCTATGACACCTGCAGCGCGCGCTCAAGGCAACGGCGGTTCAAACATTATCTTGCGCGTATAATCGGGTTTTTACCGCAATGACCAGGAAGCGACTGAAAAATGTAGTTGCCGTGAAAAGGAGGCACTTCGAAGGTTTACACGTCCACCTTTCTCATTTCTTTAGCGTCCCTGGATGGATTTTGCTCTCTGACTAGTTTCTGTTTCCCTGACATACATGTTACATACATTAATGCTTTCGAAGATGTGAAAGTAAACTCACGTTTCTCTCTACATTGCGGGAAACAGACCTGCTACAGCGCCCCCTGCTGAGTACAGTAAAACTTCGAATATGCGGGCAGCAGTGTGCGTCTGTGTGTGTGTTATATACATATAATCTTGTAAATTCTAATAGGTAGCAAGTCAGTATCACAACTCATACACTCATAGGGAATAAATAAATAATATTGTAATAAAACTGCAAAAAAAAGAAAAGCAGCGTAAAACTGACACTGAGACAGCATTACAGTATTGTCATGTACAGTGACTAAAGTATGTTGTTAATGTGCAATGGTTTAATTAAAGCAGATGAGGTACAAATGCAATAGTAGCCTATGTAGTGCAAACACAGTGGTGAATGTTAGGATCATATTGATTGTTATAGTAGTAATATTAATAAATAATGACTAGTACTAAATGACAGCAATAACACTGCTACTGCTACGAATTGAAGCAATTGGCATCACTAGGATATAACGACAAGAGAAGCTTAGTGTCGATAAACTTGTTTTCAGCATATAACTTATAGTTAGTAGTCTTTATCAATGAAGTGGGTTGATGTGATTGAAGGGTTTGTTTGTTTTGTTTGTTTGGAGTATGAGATGAAATTCCAGTGCGTCAGTGTGACTCATTAAAGTGAATGCCCTCAAGGAAAAATGTATCTCAGTCTTGAGGTATACTGTACTGCCCTCTGAAGATCAAGTGTCAGTGGGATCCATATGCATGTTTTTTGCTTGGTGACCATGACCTATAACGACAACAACAACAAGAACAACAACAACAACAACAACACAATATTTCAGGAGTGAGTTATAATCTGTTAAGTAAATGAACTAGCCTACTTCATTATAAGTTTCATAATAATATAGTAAAGGCCAGGCACCACAGGGTTCTGGCTAGGTAATTACATACTGTAATCCACCATATGGAATGAGAGACTTGCAACTGTTATACTTTATTTTACCTTATTTGTCCCAACCCTATACCATACCTAAACATTTTGGTGAATTCTTGTTTTATGAGTTACTGACCAT
This sequence comes from Ameiurus melas, assembly GCA_012411365.1. Classification (NCBI taxonomy): domain Eukaryota; kingdom Metazoa; phylum Chordata; class Actinopteri; order Siluriformes; family Ictaluridae; genus Ameiurus; species Ameiurus melas. The sequence continues at coordinate 16,629,988 of CM022764.1, read as the reverse complement.
GTTTATCTGACCCTCCGTCCAAATGATCTGTTTTGTGTTATAATTTATTTTCGCTTGAAAATGTAGCGGTATTTTAAAGAAATAAAGGGACAATGTTGAGGGGTAATGAGAGTACAGGTTGCTTTAAAGTGGTTTAAAATTGTATCATTTTCCTGTTGCGATTCATTTGCGTTTTAATTCAACGCAGTAATTTATTATAACAGAAGGTTGATAATTCTGTCAGTTTTTTTTACTGGAATAAAGTCGGTGTGACGTTCGATTTTCGCGGAGATGCGGAAATTAAGGGACCGTCTTGAACAATTACACACGACATCGTTATACACGCTTCTAACTTCAATAGCATTTGAATGGAATGACACAGTCATATAACCAACTGTAAAGTGTTCGTGTAGGTGCCAGCTATAATTCACACCTCTTAGATTTTTTATATTTAACCAAATAAACTATTAAATCATATATAATTATTGCCATGTATTTTATTACTGCATGGGCTCATACACAAAATAAACCATAATTTAAAGCTCAATAGCATTTGAATGGAATGATGTAAAGTTACACTACCGACTGGAAAGTGTTCATCTAGGTGTCAGGTATGACGCACACCTTTTAGATTTTATTTATTTATTAAAATGACCTATTAAATCACATGTAAATTAAATATGAATTTTACTGCAGAATGGGCTCATAAACAAAATATACCATGATTTAAAGCTCAATAGCATTTTGAAGGGAATGATGTACAGTATCACAACCAACTGTAAAGTGTTCATCTAGGTGTCAGGTACGATGCACACCTTTTTAGATTTTTTGATATTTATTAAAATATTCAATTAAATCATATGTACATTAGACATGAATTTCAATACGGATGGGCCCTTTACAGAGCCCTAAACACTTTACAGTTGGCTTCATGACTGTACATAATTCCCTTCAAATGCTATTGAGCTTTAAATTATGGCTATTTTGTGTATGGTCCCATTCTGTAGTGAAATTCATATCTAATTTACATATGATTTAATAGCTTATTTCGTTAAATATCAACAATCTAATCTTAAACTTATGGGAGGACTTGCATTACCCAATTTTCAATTCTATTACTGGGCTGCACACATCCAAACTTTGTTACTGGGTTCAATCTCCTGGATTTTCTTGGTCTAAATTGGAATTATCTTCTTGTAGGGAATCCTCTTTACCTGCTCTACTTTACACCTTTTTACCTACAAAACTTTCCCTATATACTGATAACCCTGTTGTCCTCAGCACACTTAGGACTTGGTATCAATTTAGACGACATTTTAAATTTGTAGTTGCATCCTCTTTGTGTCCTTTAGTGAACAACTATCTATTTCCCCCATCGTGTATGGACTCCTTATTTTCAGTGTGGTATGACAAGGGTATTAAACAAGTTAGAAATTTGTATTCTGATGGTGTGTTTGATAGCTTTGCCAATTTGGCATCCACTTACGATCTCCCTTTGACACATTTTTCGGTCGTTTTCACAATACGGAATTTCGTTTCTAGATGTTTTTCGATTTCCCTTCTGCTCCTTCAGAACAGGCCTGGGAAGACCTGTTTTCTAATAACCCGCATCAGAGAGGAATGATCTCTAAGATTTATGATTTTATTTGACGCACAGGTAGTGGGTCGAAGTAATAAAATTAGGAATGCATGGGAAACGGAATTAGGAGTACAATAAGTGAGGGAGTGTTGGGAACATGCTATAGGTAGGGTACAGACTACCACTTTTGTGCTCGCTTGGACTTATACAGTTCAAAGTTTTAAATAGAGTTCATTTGTCCAAGTCGAGATTGTCTGTGATGTATCCCGGATGTTGAGGGCAAGTGTGATAAATGCCATGGCTCTCCCGGTCATCTTGGCCATATGTTTTTCTTCTGCCCTGAACTCCATGGTTTTTGGTCTGGCTTTTTTTTACCATCATGTCCACTATTCTCAGGGTAGATTTAAAGCCTTGTCCATTGATTGCGATATTTGGGATCCCTCAAGCTTCAATTCCTTTGAGTTTGATACAAAAGGATGTTATTGCTTTCACATCCCTTATAGCAAGACGTTCCCTACTGTTACATTGGAAGTCTGCTAAATACCTATCTATCTCTCAGTGGATAAAGGACGTGATGTTTTTTCTGAAAATCGAGAAAATACGATATACGATGAATGGATGTACAGATAAGTTTTTTCATAAATGGCATCCCTTTATTGCCTACTTTATGGAGTTACAGACACTACCCACTTAAAGGTTGGTGCCTGTTTTATAATATCTCTATAACCAGCGACAGTTAATGGGTAGCCATGTGGGTTTGGTTTTGTTTTTCTTTGTATAAAAAGAAAAAAAATCTGTGAATATTTACTGCTGTTGCTAATTTTGTATTTTTGGGAAATGGTGGGGAGGACAGAACAGAAAAGGCGATTTAGATAGGCTTAGCAGTTCAACAGAAATGTTCATCAGAAATGTTTAATAAAAAAAAAAAAACGTAGAAATGTTATGCAGAAATGTATAGCAGAAATGTTTAGCAGAACTGGTTTAGCAAAAATTGTTCAATAGAAATGTTGAAATGTTCTGTAGAAATGTTCATCAGAAGTTCAGCAGAAATGTTCAATAAAAAATGAAACATTAAAAAAAACAATCTAAGAGGTGTGCATTGTAGCTGACACCTAGATGAACACTTTACAGTTGGGTGTGTGACTGTAAGTCATTCCCTTCAAATGCTATTGAGCTTTAAATCATGGTACATTTTGTGTACGAGACCATTCTGTAATGAAATACATGGCAATATTTACATATGATTTAATAGTTTATTTTGTTAAATATCAACAATCTAGAGGTGTGCATTATGGCTGGCACCTAGATGAACACTTTACAGTTGGTTACATGACTGTGTCATTCCCTTCAAATGCTATTGAAGTTAGAATCGTGTCTAACGAAGTCGTGTGTAACTTTAGAGACGGTCCCTTAATTTCCGCGTCTCCGCGGATATCGAACGTCCTGCGTCGCACCTACTTTCCTTCTTTTTTTACGCTTTTTACCGAACCGACTGCACCTGACGTAATCAATAAGCGACAAAACACTTCGCGCTCCCTCGTCCTACAGTTTTCTTTTGCGCATGCGTAAAGCAAGTAGTCCTTGGCTGTGTTGGCTGCTCTAGGTGAACCGCACTGTTTCGGGACACTGTCAAAATGCAGACCTGGAACCAGCTTTATCGTACCCTTGCAACGGTAACTATCGCATATGTAACCGAAGCATGTTCCACTGAACGTGTATGCAGCGGTTTATAGACAGAAATAAAACACTGCGTCGCTTCCTCGCGCTAACAGTCTCCCGTTCAGGCCCAGTTAGCGCAGTAGCTTGTGAGGAAACATGCGCGTAGTTTACTTCGCTTTTAACTAAACCCACGGGAGTGTACGGTGTCACTGCGTTTGTCATGCAGTCGGCAGACAAAATGCTTACTTTCGGGCTTAGTCAAGCTTTTATATGTTAAAGTAGATTATGATTAGCAAAATATACCGTGTTTACATGCACTTTATGTGTTCAGGGTCAAGCAGCCTTGTTATCCTTAGTATTGAATTGAAGTGTACAAGTTGCTTAGTTTTAGGTGGATTTGCATGAATGATATTTCTAGCTAGCAGCATTCAGGTTCCCAAAATGCTGCTACTAACTTGCGTTTGTGTCTAAATACATTTTCAACAGCACCCTTTTTTTGGGGTTAAACTCGTTTTACAGACATTTCCTTTACTGTTTTGGTGAAGAAGAAAATTATGATGTAATACACGTTGATAATGATTTGTCTCTTTCTGACTTATTAAGTGGCTGTGTTTAAATGCTACTCGAATACAAAGAGCTTGTTTCGAGTTAGTCTTGTTTGGGTTTTAATTTTTGGCTTTTTATTTCTTTTTTTTTTCTTCTTCTTCCATACAGCGAGGTCAACACCTGCCCTGCAAACTGCATGGAGCGACAGCATTGTCTGTGAGGACGTATGCTGACAAAGCAGCAAGTAAGACCAGTGAACATCTTTCGATGATCAGTGCTACCGTAATCGGGGAAACTTTCCTGTTCATTAACCTCTAGTTTAAGGTACAGAGTTCAGCTGATGTGCATTGCTTTCTTCTAGTTGATGCTGATGTCACGGTGGTGGGCTCTGGACCTGGAGGGTATGTTGCTGCCATCAAAGCTGCACAGCTTGGTTTCAAGGTGAGGTAACAGCCGGTGTTCTTGGTGATAGAGCCATTTTCTGGGTTTTCCCCCCACGTTGAGTAACATCGCTTCCTTCTGCAGACAGTGTGTGTGGAAAAGAACGTCACCCTTGGAGGCACCTGCTTAAACGTGGGCTGCATCCCATCAAAGGTATGTATTTTATACCTTTTTTATACTAAATGGGTGGACCAGTCATAACAAATATATTTGTATTCACAGCATTTTCCTGACAATTGTATTGTTTTTTTCAAGGCCCTGTTAAACAACTCTCATCTGTATCATTTGGCACATGGAAAGGATTTTGAAAGCAGAGGTATTGAAAGTAAGTGCAATCTCACATTTTACATTTGACATCAGAGCTGCAGGTACTGTTTTAATCCTGGCGTTCTCTTAGTAACCTAGTCAAATCTCTCCATGTTACTTTTGCTAAGTTTTGCAAAACATCAGCGGCACGAGGAAAGTGTGTTTTAAGACACATGATTATGATTCCAGTTTTCAGTGTTGGACAGCCCTCCAGCAGTATAGTAACTGCCATGTCATACCAACATAGGGATTGATAAATTAATTGAACATGAACATTTGAAACTCAAGCCTGTTACAAAATGCAGATAAATACCTTTTTACATTTTATTTTTAGTCCAAGGGATTTCGCTGAACTTGGAGAAGATGATGGCGCAGAAGAGCGGTGCTGTCAAAGCTTTGACAGGAGGCATTGCACATTTATTTAAACAGAATAAGGTAAGTTTGTAAACATAAACTTCTTCCAGAGGGGCACAAATTGAAAAGACAAGCACAGTGAGTTCTTTTCTATTGCTGTGTCTTTCTATTGCCCCGTAAAGTGCTTTGAAACGTGTTGATGCAGTTTCCATTGAAACTGGAAGATAGGGTGGGACATATCGAGTGGCTCCTCCCTCTTTTTAAATAGCCAGTAGTGTTTAGCTTACCCCACAGCCCAGGCTAAACCGTAAATGACAGTTAGTACATGGATTTTTATAAATTTGAGGCAGGGCACTTCCAATTCTAGAGAGCATTTGATTGGACAGAATGACGTCATCAAAATTGTTGATCTGTATTGGTGGTAGAGTGAGACTTTGAATGCATATATCTTCTAAATGTGAATTTTTATCATTGTTTTTGAGCACACTAGCTTATAGATAACCTTAAGGCTAACATATTCATGCTAAACATCTATTTTGATTTCATGGAGACTTTAATTCTTCTAAAGGTTACGCATGTCAATGGCTTTGGAACTGTAACCGGGAAAAATCAGGTCACTGCAAAGACAGCTGATGGCGGTGAGCAAGTCATTAACACCAAAAACATCCTCATTGCTACAGGATCAGAGGTCACTCCATTCCCAGGCATCGAGGTGTGATTTCACACATTTACTCTGGCTTTGTATGCCAACGTCTACATATTTCTAATAGTTACAAATTATTTTCACAAGCCTCTAGAAAATGCATCATCAACATTTAAGGCTTTGGTTTTAAAAGTGTCATTTTAATTTGGTTTCAACTTGTAACTTACCACTTGTGTTGGTAGATTGATGAAGACACTATAGTATCCTCTACAGGGGCTCTATCCCTTAAGAAGGTCCCTGAGGAGCTCATTGTTATTGGAGCTGGAGTTATTGGAGTGGAGCTGGTGAGTAATTGGGACATAGTAATGTGTACTTGTACATAAAGGCTTTATATTGCTCATGGATCTCTACATTCTGTATTTTATGTGTTTCAGGGCTCAGTGTGGCAAAGGCTGGGCTCCAAAGTAACAGCAGTGGAATTCCTGGGCCATGTCGGTGGGATGGGCATTGATATGGAGATCTCCAAGAATTTCCAACGTATTCTCCAGAAACAGGGCATGAAGTTTAAGCTGGGTACCAAAGTCATGGGTGCCACCAGGAGGCCTGATGGCAAGATCGATGTGGCGTAAGTTTAAATTGTTTTTGTCGTCTTTCTTACAGTAGTCAAAACAAGTGCATCTTGTTATGTTAAAGAAAAAGTAAATGGGTTCATGCTACTGTCTGAATTTTACACACATGCCCCATATTCATTTAATTGTATTGCGTTTTTTAAAATCCTGTGTAGAATTAGATCCATAACGAGCAGGTCAGAGGTGACCATGCTGAAATAAGTCTCTCTGAGGTGCCATGAGAAAGAATGGTTGAGAGGAACCAGATTCAAAAGGAACTGAACTACTTCTGGGTGACACAGGATATTGGGACTGTAAATCATTACAGTCTGCAGCTAGAAGAGTAAAGGCAAAAGATTCAGAGTGTATTGAAAGAGTTCCCAAACGTTTTTTGTGAAAAGCACCAAATGGACATTATGAATTTTCTGCAACCACAAGCATTGACCACCCTACATTTTTATTTCAGCTTTATTACTAGCTTGTAGGACTTCAGTAAATTATTTGGTACATTTTGGTTTGTTTTCTAGATTTCTGTTCATAGTCACTGAGTACGTTTACACACACAACAAATTCCGTTTAAGGTCTATATTTGGGTTGCAAACATATTCTGAATACGATGTTTATATGTGTAATGGCATCCTTTATACATGATTGGTGTAAGTATACCTGAGTTGAGATTCCTAAATACCTAGCCTACAGCTAAGCATCTGTTAGCACGCATAATTCCTTGTGGACTGAGAATGCACATATATCTCCTTTCAGTGGCGTTTCTGAATAAGGTGTTTACATGCAACAAATTCCCGATTAAAACAAGCATATTTCAGGGCTGGGAATATTGTCTTAATCTGAATCAGGCAATTGGATTGTGGTGTTCACATGACTCAATACTACTTGGAATGTTGCCCAATTCAGATTAATATCAGAATGTTGATGTGCACATAAACGCACTCTAAGTTGTCAAGGAACAAGCAGAGAATTAGAGCGATATTCATAATATTAATTTGTAAAATAAATGAATAAAACGGAGAGTTGAGTATGTGTCATGGCCCTCGTGTAAATCGAGTGACCATTTTTTTTTCGGGAACCCCTGATGAACTCAATGAGCATACTGTAGATCGGAGTCCTCGGGGATGACAGGCTTTATGATTACATCAGCAGTTCTTATAGAGTACATTAGTCTCCAGCATTATCTCTAGCCCTGATTCATCTATCTAGGTTGAAGTGGCTGTAGTTTTTTAAGTCCGTGTGAATAATGATGAACCTTTGTGTAATAATCGCTGGAGAAAGTATAGTTATGGGGAAAAGAGCAGTGATGACAGTATTTTGTGTTTGCAGAGTGGAGGCTGCTGCTGGAGGCAAGAACGAGACGCTCGCTTGCGATGTGCTGCTGGTGTGTATCGGCCGTCGTCCTTACACAAATGGCCTCGGTCTTGAGAACGTTGGTATTGAGCTGGACAACCGTGGCAGGATACCCATCAACAACCGATTCCAGACTAAAGTGCCAAGGTACTACAAATTGAATGGAAATTAAATCATTTTGTTTGTGACCAAAACAGTGTTGAGTGATAAAACTTTGGAATCAATCCAAACACCATCAAGGTCACAGAAAGGCATACAAATTAGTTAGAAGGACTAGACTTGTTGGCCGCAGAAGCATCCCTGTAGAGTTCTACTTGTTTATCTGTAAACCTTGAATTGCATTGGTTTGCTGTGCACGTTGTGAGTAATTTGATTACTAAGAATGAACAGTCATCTGGTTATGCCATGTTTTCAGCAAGTGTGCTTTTCTGAATGCAGTATTTATGCCATTGGTGACGTGGTGGCTGGTCCCATGTTGGCACACAAAGCAGAGGACGAAGGTATAATATGTGTCGAGGGAATGGCAGGAGGAGCCGTTCACATCGACTACAACTGTGTTCCTTCAGTCATCTACACACACCCTGAAGTTGCATGGATCGGCAAGAATGAGGAGCAGCTTAAGGAAGAAGTGAGCGCTTTTTTCTTTTTTGGTCATTTAGATTCATTCAATTCAATGACCTCCCCAACTCCTGACATTATAACTGACTTTTCCTGCTTGAACATGTTTTCCTCAGGGTGTCCCATACAAAATTGGCAAATTCCCCTTCGCTGCAAACAGCAGAGCAAAGACTAATGCTGATACAGATGGCCTGGTGAAGATCCTGAGTCACAAGGAGACAGACAGAATGCTGGGAGCACACATCCTTGGATCAGTGAGTTGAACGAGACCTGCCTGGCTAATTTCAGTGTTTTTAGACTTTGTTTAATCGAGATTTCACAGACATTCATCTGTTTGCAGCATTTGAAATGAAGCAGAATTAATACTTTTGGTTTGTTTGCTGTTTGATCTGGTTTACTTTCACACTGGACATAACTTAATCGGTTGCTAAAAAGCAAAGAAGCATCGTCTGGGGGGTCGTGCACTCGGAAAAATCTTTCACTCGTTAGAAATATGGCAACAGGAAAATGTGAACAAACCTTTGCCACATGTGCATCGAAATCACAAAAATAATTCCACGCAGATCCGGCACTCAATTAAAAGATAATTATATAAATAATTAGTTGTAAACATTTTGTGTAAACAATAGTTGTGGATATAGTTCAGTTTGTTTCTCATGGCTCAGTTTAGCAGTTGCATGTACAAAAGAAATGCTGCAACCCAAAATACACAACGTGTTTGGTTCACATCTCGCAGTGAAACCTGCAGAGGCCATTTCAAATCGCTTTCTCGCCTTGTACCCCATTAGTGTTCACTGCTGGAACTGGACCAAGACCATCTTACTCATATGGTCTCAGATCAGTTTTTTTGACCTGCACCTGCGTGCAATTGCTATTTTCTGATCTGCTTAAACAAACCTTAGCAAAAAGAAAGCATCATTCATTCAAACTGACTGAGCACTGCACCCTTAATAATGTACACTTCTGTAGATGATATTGATTTCATATTGGTCTGCTGAAAGAGCGTTCTTTGTAATGCAGGGAGCTGGTGAGATGATCAATGAGGCTGCACTAGCAATGGAATATGGGGCATCGTGTGAGGATGTTGCAAGGGTCTGCCATGCCCACCCTGTAAGTATTGTCAACAAAACACCTCTGAAGGGACAAATTCCAAAACGCTACAATTAAACAAATATCTGTTTCCCTACAAGTGTCAAGGCAGTTTTATTTAGAATTTGAGTTGAAAACAGTGTTTTGTAAGTGATTCAGAAAGTCATGTATTTTATATGGGCCCTATAAACATATAGAAAAGCTGTCCTACACTGTTCTATACTATCATTATATAATCATATAATATAATCATATTGGGCAACGCTGATAATTAAGGGTTTACTCTTCTACCAGACCTGTTCAGGTTTGTTGACTCCAAGTTTTCTTCCTTTCCAGACTGTTTCAGAGGCCTTCAGAGAAGCCAATCTTGCTGCTTCATTTGGAAAAGCTATTAATTTCTAGATTGAAAGTTACATGTATATAATTGTCTGCATCATAACTGGTTTCAGTACTTCAGTACGGCACACAATTGAGATCCTGGAGAAGGCATCATGCAAAACTACAGTAAAACTGTATTCCATTTAGTATGTTATTTAAATGTTCTAATAAAAGGGTTGGGTTGTGTAATGGTCTGGAATTGTGTAAGTCCCCTATGAGTGCAATATACTTGTGGTGTCAACACTCCTAAATGAAGCAGGAGCCACAAACACTATAGGTATGATGTGGAACTGCAGATAAATCGATTTCAATTACGCATACGTAGGTCGGTGGAATTAAGGAAATGAAATAGTTGGATTTTTTCTTTTTTTTTTTTCTTTGATCAGTTTACTAAGTACAGTATGCAATTACCGTAGTGTGTGTTTTCCTGATTTTGAGTTGGGAATTCACAAACGGCATGAATGCTGTTTAAGATTTTAAATCCTCTCACTGCCAAACTGTCATAGTTAGGCCACTGACTCTGCTCCAGAAGCACTACACCATGGCTGACCCAGTGTACTGACCCAAGCTCTTTCCAAGCTATGATTTGAAAAGAAAAACATTCATTGTACTGCAAATGTATAATGGCAATAAAGGATGTCTTTCTAATCAGATGATTAATAACGGGACACAAGTTAGTCAGTTTTAAAATGTTCCATAGTAGCTGTCTCTAGTGTTTATCTCTTTGAAAATGACCATATCGTTCTGAAATTGATTTTCATTCTGTAGAGCCTATATTACTACTGCATTAAAACAAACTCAAAACTAACTGGCTTTATGAGCACATGAATACGTGAATATATTAGACGGTGTAATTTTGAGATTTGGAATGAAGCAGGAAGGAAACCCGACATGGTTGTGCTGAACAGGTTTGTTGTAACTGTTTTCGGTTCATCGGGGTCATTTATTTACTTAGATATTATATTTTTATTCTTTTGGAGCTAATTTGGAACAGTTTTCAAAAATCTGCAGTAGTTATTTGGGAATAACTCATAAGTGACATTAACATGCATAGAGGTGTTAAAATTAAGTGTTAAGGAGTAGTGTTATACTATTTAGACCTGGTGGTGGCACTAGAGGAGTGTTTTTATGGTGGAGAAGTGTAATATAGCTGGAAAAGATTGGATATTTATTTAGCTGGCTTCCCAAAGTGTCAAATGTCAATTTGAGGGGGGGAGAAACCATTTTACATCCAATATTGAAAGTTTTGAGGCTTCCCATGCTGACCGTTTATAAAATTTTGATAACCAATAAATACAGCAGCAGGACATAAGTTACTGTATTGTGATGTATTTATTTACATAAAACTAAGCAACAACAGGATTTTCCTAGTATAGGTAAATGCATTTTAACTGTGCTATGAAACATAACAACTACCATCCAGGGAGGGTTGCTAGTACGATCCCAAACCTTATGAAGGGGTATTTAAATGAATGTGGGCATCACAAGGGAGAACATGCCTCAGCGTGCTAGAAAGAAGTGGGCCATGTGCTGAAATAAAAATTAATAAAGTTCTTTTCATCTTTTCTCTTCAGTTTGCCCATAGTGTGTCTATACACAGTACTCTATGTGCCTAAGTGTGTGTGTTTTTATATATATAAGCGCTAACTTGCCATCAGGAGCAACTTGGGGTTCAGTGTCTTGCCCAAGAACACTTCGGTATTTGAAGTCGTGGACCAGGAATCAAACCACCAACCCTACGATTAGTGGACAACCTCCACCTGAAGTGCCATTATTTTTTTTTTTATATATATATTTATATATATATATATATATATATATATATATATATATATATATATATATATATATATATATATATATATATATATATATATATATATATTATGTATGTATGTATGTATGTATGTATGTATGTATGTATTATATATATATATATGTATGTATATATATATATATGTATATATATATATATATATATATATATATATATATTTTATATATATATATATTATGTATATATAAGTATGTATATATTGTAGCGGGATCAGCCCAGGAGGAGTACAACACGAAGGTTATAGAGTGAGGCCAGGTTTGTCCCTGGGTGGTGTGTGTGTGTGTGTGTTTGGGAAGAGCGGGCTCGGGGTGCGTCACCCTGTGTGTTCTTTTTCGACTTTGGTCCTCGTGCCGGTTGTTGGGTGTGCGGGTTCTGGGGGTCGTCGTAGACTGGTATAGACGTTTTGGGGGTTGTAGGGCTCTTCGGGGAGGGCCTGTGATGGGGAAGGGATGCTCTCCCACTGGTGCACTACCGTCTTGTGAGTCTATCTCCATATACCGCAACCCCAAAGTTGGGGGCACCGATCTTCCTGAACCCGGATTCATTTTGCGTGCCCATCAATACTGGCGTGGTGTGAGAATGTATCGGGGTGGCTTAAGACTGGGGGGGAGATATGTTTGATCTTTATTTTTCTGGGGTTATGTGTGGTGAACCACTGTTTTGTTAGGCTTCCCAACTTGTGTTTTATCTTGTTGTTCTTTATGTAATTGTGCGGGACTTCGCGCAGGACTATTATATGCGGCAACTGCACCCTGAACTGTTTAGCCTTCTCGCAAGTGAAATATCCTCCCGTGTTACCCCACATCTTGAGCGTTGATTGAGGCTCACGAGTCGCGGTGCGGGTGGTAGATTTCAGATGTTTCATGCAACAACGCAGATCCATTATTTTGCACGTATTTTGGTCGGTCAGGTGTTGGAATGCCCACCCCGTGGATTAGCTCCTGGTGGAGGGCAGGCACGCGACCGGGTGCATAGTCAAAAAGGGTACCGTGCCCGTCTTGGGAAGGGGTACATACTCGTAGCTATGGGGTGAGGGGTTGGCTTCGCACTGAGGATTGCTGGGAACCCCGCCCGCTCCATCCCTCGTCTCTGTTTTCCGGTGTTGGTGCCCTAGGTGACCAGGGATCAGTCATTACCAGGGGCCGTGGTACCGGCCGCTCTTCGCTTCACAGGTAGACGGGTTCCCCACACGCCCCAGTGTGCGGTGCCCTTCTGCTCCCGCAACTTCCCTTCCGGTTCACCTGTTGGAACACAGAGAACTGGATTAGTAATCGAGGACTACCTTGGTTTCGTCTCCGGTGTGGGCGAGGCAGACTGCCCGTGGGTCCTCTGGGCGACGGGCGTTTCGCCTCGGCCGCCGGGCCGTGGGAAGCCCGGCAGTCTCCCAGGAGCAGTGGCACCGGAAGAGTGGGATCACGCCCACATGAGGGGCCAGGTCCCGCTGTACTCCGGATCCGCACCTGCTGCCGGGATCTCCGGTCTCCCATGGTAACGGAGACTCCCTCCGTTGTAGTGCCTTGGGAGGACTGTCGTGGCGAGCGCACTGTGCTCCGTGTCCAGTAGGGGGTAGGTTTCTTCTACCCACACCCTCTGGGTGGGGCCTCGGAGGCTGTTGGAGGTGGAGCCCGCCAGCTAGCCTGGTTGTATCTATCTCCGTCCGTGGGTGGCTCGCCAGCGGGGTCACCCGCTGGGTGACCTCCGGGTCCTCCATGGTCCAGGGGCCCGTGTGGCCAGGCGGGCCTGAGGTCCCGAGGGTTGGGCAGAGGCTGATGGCCCCTGGCAAACCCGGGGTGTATAGTACGCTCCAGTGCCGACATGAGCTGGGGTGATTCTGGCGCTGTGCCCCTAGGCCTGTCGTTTGGGCGGGGTAGCGCCCAGGAACCGGTCCATGCCACCTTCTCTACCACCTCCGGCTGTATACTGGTCCGGTCGGACCACCTTAGTGAGTCGGATCAGGCGTTTAGTTGCCCACGGGGCGCCCGCTGTAGACCCAGTTGTGGAACTCTACTGCCGCCTGGCCGGGGTGCGCCACACCAGCCAGGCCCCCTTTCATCGTGGTAATGGCGGTCTTCTGGTTCGAGGCTGTATAGGCGGTGCGTGCCCCCCGTGAGTAACCCGCCAATGGCCCGTTTTCGATCCCACCCTCTCGAGGATATTTTCGGTTAAATAAGCTGGGTCTGGGCGGGAGAGTAGGTGGCGGAGCTCGCATCTGGGGTCGGGAGGTGTGGCAGCGGGGTCAGGTTTGGTCCACCAGCGTTTGGGTGGCACCTGATTCAGTTGCTGGTCCCTGTTGCTGATGCTGGCCTCCAGCAGGTGTTTTAACGTGTCTATGAGTTGTGGGTGGTTTTATTTTTTTTTTTTTTATGGTCGACTGCCTCATCCTCACCAGTGTGGATAAGGGAATAAGAGATTTATTTGTATAGTTTTGTGTGTGTGTGTGTATGGGTGGATAGTGTGGGGTGAGGGGGCGTATTGGGGGTGCTCTTCTTGTTGGGCTGTGACATTTCCGTTTTGCGATTCAGTTTACCCGGATTGTGCCTAGGTTGTCCTCGTGGGGGGGTGTCTTTATCCCCTCTTCTGGAGCTGGTTGGTGACCTCCTGCCCGGTTCGCCGCCGCGGTGGCGGGGGTTGGCTCCACCCTGCAGTGACGGCCCTTGTGCACCGGCGCAGGCTCCCGGCGGGCGGCGGGGTTTTGATATATGTAAATATACATATATATATAGTAATAATATATATATATATATGTATATATATATATATGTATATATATGTATATATATATATATGTATATATATATATATATATATATATGTATATATATATATATATATATATATATGTATATATATATATATATATATATATATATATATATATATATATATATATATATATATATATATATATATACATATATAGTGTGTAATAAGCTAGTTCAGACTTGTTTATTGCTTGCATAAGAGGTTTATTTGGTTTATGTTCATTCACAATTTGGTACAAAATCTACAAAAAAGTAGAATACTGTATATTCAGTTGTTTTAAAGAAAAAAGATAGAAAATCATATTTATGGGCAGAGACCTTTGCAGTCACACGGCCAGCCAGGTCAAACTTCACATTCATTCATTTACTTTTTAGTATACGGTCATTGTCAATTCCACAGTACATTCTACTTATTTATTTATTTATTTAAAAATAAAAATAAAAAAGACAATTTTATACCTTTCTATGACTTATCAATGATTGTCAATGTCTTAGTCCTAATGGCTTTGTTGTTAAAACAGACAGGTGCTGTATACAGTGGCTTTTTGGCTAATTTCTTGAAGTAACTCTTTCACAGCCTTTTCTAGATCCACCAGCTGGTTGGCTTTGTCTTCCAGCGTCTTCTGGTTTTCATCGTAGGATTTTTCTAAATCTGTTGGCAAATGATTTCATAATATTTTAACAGGGTGGAACAAAATAACAAAAGCAATAAAATGTGCGCATATATTTACACTCAAAAGTTCATCTTGAATTTCTTTAATACAACTTAATCACTATTATAGCCTCAGAAAAGTGTTCTGCTAAAGGCTAAAACCTTTTTTTAATTTAAATGAGTATTAAAGGCAGGTACACTTGAAGGGTGAACCAGTTATTTGATTTACACTCACCAGCAATATTAATAGGGACACCTGTATCCTGTATAATCATGCAATTTTCAGGAAATCATGTGGCAGCAGCGCAATGCATAAAATCATGCAAATATAGATCAAGAGCTGCGGGTAATATTCACAGAAAAATCAGAATGGGGAATCTCAGTGACTTTTGATCAGGGCATGGGTGTTGGTGCCAAATCACATTTTTTCCCCACATTCTGACACGTGAATATTAACTGAACCTGCTGACCTGATCTGCGTGCTTATATCCATTGTGCTGAACACTTCCCAATTCACTTATACCTATGTCTGTTTAGAGTTTCCAATTCTTTACTTATTTTTAAAAATTCATTTACTTTTAAAAATACATTTTTAAAAATACTTTTAATGACTGCCAGCATTCAAATGAATTAATATTTGGATGAGTCAAGAAACTATTTACTGACAAATCTCACAAAAACAATTGTTTCTCCCATGTGTGCATAGAGCTTATATCAGTACCTTTGAGAAGTTGTAGTTTGTCACTAGCTTGCAGCAGCAGCTCTTTGGCTTCCTGTTGAAGCATCTCAGCTCTTTTCTTAGCATCTGCTACACCCTGAGCCTTTTGAGCGATGAGCCCCTCCACAGTACCGTACTTATCCTTCAGCTCTGTGTCCAGATCCACACACACACACACACACACATGCGCAAAGAGGAAAGCATTCATTTTCTATTGCTGCAAGAACACCACCAATGATTTCCCTGTAATGCGAGTACATTTTTAACCCCCACATGGTGGCTTCCACTTTACTACACATGAATATATTATAAGTTTGATGGAGTATACAGGCACCTTTTTGATCTGCTCTGCCAACTCATTGACACTGTCTGTGTCTCTTTCTGTCGTTTCAGCAGTGGTGGAAGTGCTGAGGGCTTTTTCTTTCAAAAGAGTCACATCCTTTTCCAACTGAAGTAGCCTCTGGGTAGCATTACTCAGCTTGAACTCTGAATCTGCCGTCTCTGACTCTACCTATAGATCAGAAGGGGGGGGTGTCAGACCTATACTTCTGTACATGCAAAGATGTATGAGCTCACAGTAAACACTTATATTTGACTGTAGGTGGATTCCAAAAATGCATTCGTATGTAGTCGCAGATTGTATTTGACATGCAAAAAGATCATCTCATAAACAAACAAATTATCCATCTTTATTAAATACGTAAAACCCAGGTTTCTTTTGCATGTGAAAGCTCATCTATTTCTTGTCCCCTTAGCTCTATCACATTCTTTTATTTCAATACTCAGAAAGGTGTTATGATGCTTCTGTAGGCTATTAAATACACATGATAAGTGTTAGCATATTATTTTCTTGCAGATCTTGCAATATGCATTTTTTCCAAGGTTTTTCTGTTACCACATCCTGCAACTTTATTTTCCAGTCCAGTCAAGTTGACGCAGCCAGCTGTAATGATGTAATGTTGGTAATAAGGTAATCATTTAATACGTGCAGAAGACACTTTTCACCTCACAATATGCTTTATGTACAGTGGTAAGATATGATTATTAATAGTAACTTCCAAGATCTAACTCCATATTTTTCACTGAAGCTTAGTGGGTTGTTAGTTAGTCCACCTACACTATATGGCCAAAGGTATGTGGACACCTGAACATCACACCTGTATGTGGGCCTTCCTCAAACTGTTGCCACAAAGTTGGAAGCACACACTTGTCAATGTCCCTGTGCACAAAGCGAGCTCAGGGAAGACATAGTTTGCCAAGGCAGGAGTGGAAGAACTCAAGTAGCCTGAACAAAGCTCTGACATCAACCCAACTGAACACCTTTGGCTAATACTCTTTGGGCTGAATGAGCACATTCTAAAATATAGCATTACATTTATGGCATTTGGCAGACACCCTTATCTAGATCATGAAGCATTCCCAGAAGTTTGGAGGTTATTATAGCAGCAAAGGGGGACAAACTCTGGAATGGGATGTTCAGCAAGCACATATGATTAGTTAGGTATGGATAGTTAGGTTTCCAAATACGTTTGGGCACCTACTGTATAGCAGAAAAATCAAGCACTTTCGAGCATTTATGTTTTAATCACATTTCAAACTTTTAAAATAATTTCCAAGCATCTGTACAAAATCTATGTAAAGCTTTGTGTGAGATTTGAACTTATTCTACTCACTGTAACCTACTTGTAGGATGTTTGTCTGTGATAGTTGTTATTTGGTTGTGGTGAAATTTGTTGTTGGATGTTCATTTTAAAAAAGGCTCTTAGGAATAAACTGTCTTCTTGTTTGGCTTCTTGTTATTAACATTATCTAAACTTTATTGTAATCTCAAACAATATTTTCTTCATGAGTGTTTACCTAGCATTAAACTTACAGATACAAGCAGATCCTGTGTTCCCTTGATGTCACTAGTAGCCTGCTTCAAGGCCTCCGTCACAGATGTCTGAGCTTTTTCTGCCTGGTCCAGAGCTTCCTGTACCAGCTCAGCTGTGTTCTTCACATTAGATGCATCTTTCCTGTTACAGAGAGAGCTTTGTATTTACTAACAGGTTACAAAATGTTACAAAACTTTACAAAATGTTAACATGTTATATGTAGGCAAAATGTACAGTATGTGTCTCTATTATGTTTGTGTCTATGTTGCAGTATGCAATATTGTAACTAACCACTAGATGGTGATAGTAATACTGTGAACTGCATTCATGCTACATGAGCAACATGGATCTTTCTGAACCCCACTGAACTCCAAGTTGTTCCCGATGGAAAGTTAGCGCCTTGCGTGGCAGCTCTGCTACCATTGGCGTGTGAGTGTGTGTGTGTGTGTGTGTGTGAATGGGTGAATGAGACAGTGTAAAGCGATTTGGATAAAAGTGCTATATAAGTGCACCATTTACCATTATATTCCAAAAGACCAAAAACAATCCAGACAGACCTCATCTGCATCAGAAACAGGATGATGTTCTCTTCTAAAGTCAAAGTTCTGACCTGGCTTTGCGGGCCTGCTCCAGCAGGGTCTCAGCTCTGTCAATATCAGCAGCGCTCTGCTTAAGGATGTCGGCCACGTCAGACAGGCTGGCCACACGCTCCCGAATATCTGCTGTCAGGTTCTGCAGCTGAGCCGGCGTGGTGGGCATCTGCATCTGCAGCACTTCGTTAGCCACAACCTCAATGCTCTCCAGATCTGCTCCTTCTTCTGAAGACATCATCAAAAACAGCATGATGAGCAGAGCAAAGATTAGGAACAATCATTTAAACATTCAAAGCAGTTTTGTAGAGTGGATCTGGTAAAGCTTATGTCTAGAAATATAAACGTCAGAAGAGTACCAGTGTTTATGATATATTTATACAAGGAAAGTCAACTATCCTCATGGGGAAGATGCTTTTTATCATATTTTGATCTGAAATACTTTAGAAGTCATGAGCGTACGGGTGAGGAAGTCTCGGATCTGTTTGATGAGCCTGCGCAGCTCCTCGTTGCTGTCATCCACACGCTTCTTGGTCTCATTGGTCTTCTGCAGTACTTCTTGAGCATTCAGTTTGGCCTCATCTGCTTTTTCTTTTGCTTCTGACACCTGAATATACAGCAACAGGTCAATTATAAATAAAACCAATTGCTTAGTAGTAACTGATGTGATTACTATTAGAAATGTACAGTGGATCACTCACCATCTTGGAAAGTTTGTCCACCTCCTCCATGGCACTGACAATATCCTGGTCAAAGTCCTTGGTTTTCTGCCAGGCATTATGGGCCAATGTGGTAAGACCATCACATCCCTCTCCCCCACACTTCCTGTTACCTTCAGCATCCAAACAGCCCAGACCGCCACACGGAGAGTCAGCACACGCCTCCGAGCCAGCACGGCTGCCACAAGTCTAGGATCAAATCAGAATAAGGTCACTATACAAGCCTCATATATTAGTAGTTATGCTTTGTTATCTTGTTGTATTAATTAGTAATGAATGTGATAAAAGTCATTTGCTTATAATTATTAAACATCATTCATAAGATAGCTATACTTGTTTACAGTGATTAAACCTGCTTATGGATCAGACATCCTTCAGCTTGCTCTCTCTTAGTGCTCTGTTTAAGACCACTACTAAAAATAGGAGTATATAGAATAGAATAACAGTCACTTTGTCGCATTGCTCGACACACCAACGTTGTTGGTGTGTCGCAATTCATTAACAATGAATGGTCTCCAGTTGCTTTGT
Organism: Ameiurus melas; assembly: GCA_012411365.1. NCBI lineage: Eukaryota > Metazoa > Chordata > Actinopteri > Siluriformes > Ictaluridae > Ameiurus > Ameiurus melas. Next base: position 16,610,749 of record CM022764.1, on the reverse strand, counting down.
CGCTGTGAGACGCTGTGTGTCTGAACGTACCTATAAGGTTTTGAGTGATTTGCTATAACAGCAGCTGTGACTGTAGTGCTGGCAGTAATGCAAATGATAGGTTTCTATTAATCTGCTCATTATAAGGCATTATTGTTTTCGATGGTACTCAGGCACAAGGACTAATCTGAGCCTAATAATAAACTAATTAAAAACACATGCTGCTTTTTTAACAAAGACAAACATATATGTATTGATAAGGTGAAGCTTTCTGTTAGGAGAAATTTATTTATCATTTATAGGAGTCTCAATCAGCACTTTGTAACGGTCAGTAGGTTTTCTGCGAAGAGAAAGTCTTCAGGGCAGAGGTTTCTCTGTAACATGACAATGTGCATTTTTTTCATCTTTGTCTTGTAGCTTTCAGACAGAGAGAAAAAAGAGAGGCTGGTGAGGGTAAGTGATAACACGAACTAGTTTGTCTCACAGATATTCCGTAACATTGAATGTAACTATAAATGGTTAAAAGGTGCAAGGTGTTATTCATTAATAAATAAAAAATGGTAATCATTGGCCAATCTCTGTAGTATAAGAGGAATAATGAACTTCAGGACATGCTGTTATTGAAAATAATCCACTTCATGGTGGTAATGGCATGACGCAAACAGCATGTCCTGTTATTCTTATACGTATTCAATCATGCATAATACATATGCACATAAAACAGAATGATATGGTCACCTTCTCACTGAGTTCAGACAGGTCCAGGGTCTCAAGCTGGCCAGCCAGATTGTCCAGTGCCTTGGTATGCTCATCTTGCTTCTTCTCAAACTCTTCTTTAGTCTCATTCATCATGGACTCTGTGTAATTGCGCAGTGAGGCTGACTGCTCCACCGGGCTCTCGCGATCACTAACGGAGGCGTTCACACGAGCCTCTGCAACTTCAGACTCTTGCATGTATTTCCTCACACTGTCTAATGCTCCTAAGAGGTTGGCCAATCCATACAAAAACATATGAAATATGCATTATTAAGCATGTTAAGTAGTATCAATAATAATCAAAATCTTTGGCACATGCAGTGTTGCTCACCTTGCACATCTGAATTCTTCATAAATTCAACTTGGTTTTGCAGGTCTTTTACAGTGCGCTGCAGTTTCTGAGCTTCTTCACTCAATGATTCCAGCTTTGAGTCAGTGCTGTTGTCAGAGCTCTGAGACAAGAGTTCCTCTGTCTGATTCAGCTTCTCATTCATTTCAGCCATCAAGGATCTAGATTTTTTTTAAAGTATCAAAAAATTTTTAATTACCTTACATCATCTTTGGACCATGAACCTGTACACATGACTGTTATTTTCATTTCAGAGTCCATTTCATTAGAATTTATTATGTTTCAGTGGGCAGTGCAGCACGAAAATGTGTGGCTACTAATCTGAATATCCACCCATACGCTCTATCTGTTTCCCAGTGCATAAACTACAACAACAAATATTTAGCGCTTTTTTTGTAGCACACATCAAATTGATCATATCAACCTGCCAGTTGAACTACTCTACTGAACACAAGACAATGGGATTTTGTCAAAATGGCATTGACTGATGTAAACAACGTCAAATTCATGTAAAAATAGTGAAAATATACAGGACTAAGTGCAAACGTTTTCAGACATTATGTCAAAACATAGGATAGTTGCTCATTTTCTATGGCTGAATCTCAAATTATGTTCTAATGGGTGTATAACCCACTACATATGTTCTACAACACCATTAAATTATACCCTTTGTAGTGAGAAAATGCGGCGAAATGGAAGCCATTTGGTATTTGGCCTAACTTGAACATGGTGTATTTAATGTAGTACAACATTTAGCTAAATATCAGAAACAAAAAAATCTCCTGGGGGTACATATTAAAAAAAACAATCTAAAACATTAAATTATACAATAAAATTTTTATGTTGTCTCATAAAGCAACTAGGAAATTAACTAGTTGAAAAGAACTAATGGAAGCAACGAACTGTATGGCTTCAGAAATATCTGACACTGCCTTCAATTGTTTAAATAAAACCCAAACTGTACACAGTGTGCTTGGACAAATTTGGGTTATAACATACGTAGCTTGCTCCAGCAGGCTCTGGATCTCAGTGAGCGGCTGAGTGGCAGGGTTCTGGGCCAAAAGCTCACGGATGGAATTGGCACTCCTCTCCATGTTGTTGATGGTGTCCTGGTAGGGCCCTGTGATGCCGTTGGATTTAATGGCATTAACTTTCTGCACCAGTCTGTGTGTCTGGTTAGTCAGATCTCCTATGATCACATCCCATTCAGCGAAGCACTGGTGGCAGCGTTCACAATGTGGGAATTCACCAAAGTAACCCCGAGCACAAGTGTCACAGCGGGGGCCCGACACGCCCTCCTCACACAAACAATGTCCTGTGGCTTTGTTACACTGCTGCTCAGCAATTCCTCTGGGGTCACAGTCACATGCTGAAAGCACACACAAATACTTAGACATAACAAGATACCAATAAACATCACATGACCTCAATACCATTTTGTTACACTTATCTATGGTGTAAAACAGGGGTGGGCAATCTTATCCGGAAAGGGCTGCTGTGGATGCAGGTTTTCAATCCAACCAATCAGAAGCCACACCTGAGTCTATTGAAAGCCAGGATCAACTGATTAAACAGGTGGAATCAGGTGTGGCTCCTTCATGGTTGGAATGAAAACCTGCACCCACACCGGCCCTTTCCGGATAAGATCAGACACCCCCTGGAGTAAACCTACATAATCACTTCATGACAACTGACATGAAACGATATGAACATTTATAAAGGTTTATAAGATTTTATAACATTTTTCCAACATGCAAAAACTTTCATAAAGATTGCTTAGTACATTTTGGTGTCAAGATAACATAACCTCAGAATAAAGTGACCCACACTTACCTGTAGCTCAGTGTATGTCTGGTTATGATGTGACAGCTAGTTATGAATGTACATAACAACAGGGTCTTAAGTAAAGTGAATTTCACATTTCAGGATATAAGATTTTATAAGATCTATGGCAGTTCCATGGCACTGCAGTGACCGTTATGTATAGTATAGTTGTATATTATTATAATATTTTAATTTTTTTAGAATAAGGCTTGATACATGTTTATTTTGTTTCATGCCAGAAGTGCTTAAGTAGGTACCACGTGAACTAATAACCAAAATAATTTATTGCATAGAATATATTTGAATGACCTGAGTGGTACACATACAGAAAACCTGAATCTCATGAGATTTACAGTTCACATGGTGTTATATTTTTGGCCATTTTGACTATAATGCTGTATAGTGATTTTGATAGGTACAGATAGCTGAGCTTCAGGTTTTGTAAGAGTAGGATTCATTTTGAGTATCTGGATTAAAGACTTAGTTTATCATTGCTGATGAGTTGCATTAGACTGTGTCTACACTGGCGGTCACTTGTCAAAAGGCTAAAAGAACGAGGGAGGAAGTGTTGTGGGAAGGGCATGGATAAGGTAAATATTGGTGTGAAAGACTGGGCATTGTAACACAAAGTGTAAAGTGGCCACAGAGTGTTGAAAGACAAAAGGTCTAACAAACCTAACTAACAAACCAAAAGTTGCTAGACACTAAGCAAACATACCACTAGGATTACGTTAAACTGGCGCCATTTGCACAACCCCTCAACCCCCAACGCGCTCAAACACAAAAAAGTTCTTCGAACAGAAAGGTGTTTCTATTCGCATCCCCCCCACACAGCTTCATTCCAAGAGTCTTAATCTTTTTGAATAGCATTCCAACCTGAAGTGCTTCACACACATACATACATTCTCCAAGAAAGGACTTCATCACCTCAGGACCCTAATTTGAACAAAAGGCTGTGTGGAAGTGGAGGCTTACCTCAGAGGTTAATCCTACTATTGTAGAAGAGGCCTCTGGCAATGCTGAGAGGCACAGCTTGCTGAAATATGCAGTGAATGTGACCCCTGGAGATGAAAAGTGTCTGCGACTTTTTCTTTGTTTATGTGGGAGTGGTGGTGATTTACATTCATTAACCTCATACTAAGGTGCATACACAAACTCTTTCAGGAAAGTGCAACAGTACAAACACAATATTTGTCTGGGACATCTGTGATGTTAAAAACAAGTATCAAAGTACGGATATTTAATTAAGGGAAAACACACATACCAGCCAAATGTCCTCACAAGGTCATAACAGTCAGATATTCCTATCCTTTATATCCAATATGAAATTTTCAGTTCACTAGAGGTTTTTTAGTTGTCTGAAACAGAAAGAATCCTTCTCCCACCCATATGTTTTCCATTTTCACACGGATACATGTATTGCAACAGAATGGTGGAGCAAGACTTTGGGACCACGATAAAACAAACACATATGGCTAACATTCCACTCACAGGGACTCTAGATTCTATTGTGGTTTATTTCCTAAAACCACTGGAAGGCAAGCTTAAGGTCTTTCATATAGGTATACACTAAGACAGAATGCACACAGTGTCATGAGACTAAGGATAAAACAGTGATACATAAGGATTAAAGGACTCACTACTGTGCTAGAACTTTGAGCATCTAATAGTTATCATTACCACAGTCACACAAAAGGCACCCACTATAATCCAATCAGGGAAAGTCCTCATTCCTTTGCTGATATGGATTGAGGCATATTGAGGTTAAGTCAACACACAGAGACACTTAGGAGGTAACTAGATCTTAGAGAAACACAGGGTAGGAATGGGCTTCCTGCTATGCTCGGCTAACCAAACAACCGGAGTGTGTGGGGGGGTTTGCCCTGCTAGAGCCCTTCTTCCTGTGATGAGACACTCATTCTTGGCTTTAGCAAAAGAATGTAAACCAAAGACAGAGGCAGGAGCTTATAGTGTAGATATGGCTGAAATATTTATGAATGTTTATAAATGTTAATATAGGACTCAGTTGCGTAGTCAGACGTTCCAGAAACTTGCTTGCTTCTTATAATCTTTGAAGATAAATGTACTTTAAATATAAAATTAGCTTGCATATATTGTAATGACTTATAAAAGCAACATTAGTGTTTGGTCCATAGACTTGTCCACCAAACACTTCTTCATTCACTACTTCCACTTGTTCCTCAATGGGTTGAATTTTACAAGACAAGTTTAAGATCTAGTCTAGTCTATTCCACTCCACTGCTTTCAGGGACAAACGTTGATTTCTGCACTACATCACCCACTCACCCATGGCCCCTGAAGGGAAAGCCTACTGGAACAAAGACTTTGTTGTAAAGGAGGACAGGATATTAGGAGGCCCTGAGCTCTTCATGGCAAAGCACATTTGAAACTAACTCAGTATTGCAAGGGAACCTTTTAAACACTGCTAGTGGTGTTGTTGGTTACGTTTATAGGCTTGGGAGCAGATCAGCTGAGATGAGAAATCACCAGCATTGTACTTAGTATATATCACTACAGTTTACGTTTATAGGCTTGGGAGCAGATCAGCTGAGATGAGAAATCATGAGCATTGTACTTAGTATATATCACTACAGTTTAACACTTCGTGTAAGGTGTAAGGGTGTGCGATATGGTCAAACTATCGTATTATATCACAATACTTGAAGACATAGCATGAAACACTATATATGTTTAGTGATATTTAAGTTTGTTAACAAAGTTCCAGCAAAAGTCATTTCTTTGTGAAATGTCAGTCAGGTACTTGTTATTCTAAAAGTAACTGGGGCAGTGCTATTAAGCATGGAATATATTCTTAAAAGGACACATTATGTGATTATTTATCACAGTATGATTTACTGTATGATATTTTCATTTTTGCCCAGCCCTAGTGTAGTATCAAGGGTCAATTCCACCAGACAAACTAAAGTGATGGTCCTCAGCTTACCATGGCATTTGACTTCAGGGTTACCCCAAAACAGTTCTCTGCACTCCCTGCATGTTCTTCCTCCAAATCCAGGCTTACACATACACTGGCCACTTATCTGGAATGAAAATAAATAATCATATTACTTTACAAACTGTACAACACACTGACAAACCATGAGGACATAACAATTATGCTGAAATCATACACTACATAAATGAAAGACAAGATCATATATCAGTGCATCTACTCAAGCCTAGAGGTTAGATATTATATGAAAGGGACGTCACCTCATTGCAGGCAGAGCTGGATGAGTGATTGGGGTCACAGTCACAGGCCTCACAGCCTCTGCCGCTGGCCATGTTCCAAGTGTCTGGGGCACACAAATCACAGTGCTGTCCAACTACATTAGCCAGGCACTGGCACTGCCCATTGTTCTGGTCACAGTGGCATTCACCGACAGAGGGACAAGTATCCTGCCTAGTCCCCATATGGTTACACACACACCCTGAGGAGCAGCAAATGATTTCTCATTGATGGGATGAAATAAAACAAATTGCCTATGATAAATTTGCCTAAATTAGATAAATGCAAAAATATCCTAGTGCTTACGTCTGCAGTTTTGTGTAAGGGCATCTCCATAATAACCCAGCTTGCAGTGGCTGCAGCTCTCGCCCTCTGTGTGGTACAGACATTTGAGGCAGACGCCTGTGCGTGCATCACAAGATCCTGGATCCATCATGTCGATGTTGTCACTGCACTGGCAGGGCCGACACTCTCCACCAGCCTCATGAGGGTTTCCATAGTAGCCTGGCGCACACTCATCACACCTTGCACCTACATGAAGCAAAGTAAATAATAGACTGTACAATCATACTTAGAGAATCACTTTTAAATGTCAAAAATGTTCTTTAACATGCTGTACCGAAATATAAGGCTTTGGATTGACACAAGCACCAAGGTGAGCTATAAGATATTTTTTCATTTACTTGTTGTTGATTACCTTTATAGCCTTGGTTGCATACACAATACACCTGGTGTGAGTCATGGCTCTGATAGCATGCCCCAGCAAACTGTCGGCTGCTGCCAGGGCCATCTGGACACAAACAGGGGCGGCAGTGGTCTCCAGATCCCAGGACAGGGTCACCATAATAACCGTGAAAACATCTGCATAAACAGGCAAGATTTAGGATAGGTTTATATTACAAGATAAGATTGATTTTAAATTGGCTATAATATTTATACTGCATCAACCAGTCATAGAATTCATATGTAGAATAAGTAATAGGACATTTGGCTGCTCAGTTGTGTCTTGGTGAGCTGACTAATTCTAAAGGCTACTGATGGCAAGGTCGGTGCATGTGATGGATGTATAAAATTGTGCTATTTTTCAATTACATACAGATTGCACAGAACCACTGCGAAATGTGTCACTAACCTCTCACAGCTGTGTCCAGTGGTGTGGTCCCTACAGTCTAAGCACTGCCCCGTTTGGGGGTCACACTGCTCCGCATGACCATTACAAGTACATGGCCGGCAGTTGGGGAAGCCCCAGTGTCCAGGGAGACAGCGATCACATTGACGCCCATATGCTCTGGGAATACATTCACACTGACCAGTGGCCTCATGGCAGAATGCATGCACTGAACCCTGTGGATCACACTCACATGCTGAAGAAAAGAAACAGCATGCATGTACCCATTAGCTCTATGCATTATTAGAGAAGATTTGAAATTATCCTTTACAAGTATGAATTCTGAATGCAAATCAAAATGAAACTCACGCCTGCAGCCCTGAGGTCCAAACAGGAAAGTAGAAGGGGCACACTTGTCACAATTTCTGCCCGCCACGTTGGGCCGGCATTGGCACTGGCCACCATTCGGGTCACACACTGTACTAAGAGAACCCTGAGGGTCACACGCACAAGCTGTGGGTGTGAGAAAGAAAAAGATTTAATATTCCATTCATTCATGTGTAGTAACTGCTTTATCCTGGTCAGGGTTGCAGTGAAGCCAATCCCTGGGCATAAAGTGTGAGAAATCACCCTGGATGGGACTCCAGTCTGTAACAGGGTACTCATTTAAACGTAGACGCAATTCAGAGTGATTTTACACACACACGCACACACACGCATGCGCACACACACACACACACACACACACACACACACACACACACACACACACACACACATATATATATATATATATATATATATATATATATATATATATATATATATATATATATATATATATTTGGATGCTATACAATTATCATGTAGAACTTCATGTGATTTTTGCAACATTTTCAGAAATTGTGCCTATGATGACCAGACCAAATCAGATGCCTGCTGTACCTCACTATACCAAATACAAAATCTGAAATCATTAGTCATGATTGTGGTTCCACTTGAGAAAGCCTTTTCTTTCCAACTTGATGAAAAGTTACCTGATATGTTATGCAGACCACAAAACTCCTGGCCAATTTGTCATGCTGACAGGAGAACAAAGATCATATCACAATGAGTAAGGCTTAATAGCACATGGTGCATTCCTTAGGATAGGGCATTTGAGATGAAAGATCCAGTTGATGAAAGTGTCCATTCTGCATTGCATGTTGGAGCATGTTGGAGTGATTTAGTAGTGCAATGCATCTCAGGACCATTTGATGTCTACGTGTAATTAATAAAACACACACACACTAAAGCACACAAGCCTAGAAAAATGTTAGACAACCCATTGTAAAGTGAGTGCAAATGGGACATAGGTGAAGCTGTGGCTTTCAGCAAACTTATTACATCCTACTGTACATCTATATCTAGATCTTTAGTAAAGACAGAGAACTTGGTGAACAACCGTCCATAAATATAGACTAATTATTCATTAAACTATCACTGAAGTTAAGTGACCATGCCTATGTCCTTGCCAAACATTAGGTAATATATTATAAAACATGCTTTTTCCAGTTGTATTTCATCTTCCCAGCATCTCTGTTATTATTACATATTTTGAGAGTAGATAGCTTCAAGGTAAATTCTACTAAACCTGTAATAACAGTAATGAATGCTGTTTCCTGTCTAGAAGACTTGTCTGTCACTTTATTTGACATCAAATAACATGTACACTGCTGAGAAAGTTGGCTCAAGAAGCAAAGTGAAGCACTATAATCAGACTTGAGGCACACATACACAAGCTGTAACATGCAAAGACAGCAGCAGGGACCAGTGATAAGTGAACAAAGAGAACGAATGAAGACGTATGACTGACATGCCCCATAAAAAAGACTTTAGGTGTTGAGAAGACTGTCAGGAAATGGATGTGAGCTTGTGTGTGTGCCTGTCAGTACCTTTAGCTCCCTGATGCAGTAGAGCAGACACACTGAAGATGTAGTTCATGCAGATGTCAGGCATGGGCGTCTTCACAACAGACTGGCTGTTCTCTAAGCAGCGGTAGCGCTGAAAGGTGTCCCACGCACTGTTGGTCACCAAGTTACCTCCCTCTGATCCGGAACCAGAGAAGATGTCCAGGTTCTTACAGTGTGGCATCAATACAATCTGAAAAAATAACACAGAGCAAACTATGAACAGGCTTGCTGTAATGAATGTGGTAATCAAAGGTCTTGTGCTTTAGCGCCAGCTTTCCATTTCATATGTTGCTCTCTCTCCATATATATATATATATATATATATATATATATATATATATATATATATATATATATATATATATATAGTAAGCAATGGCTTTTACCCAATGAATGTGCATTTTCTTTCAAGAATCATTTTACAATCAGCTTAAATTAGATATTTCTAGAGAGAACATACTGAGTCAATTAGTGTGTATGGGGACTGGATGTCACTGTTGGTAGAGTAGCGAGGAAGACTCAGACGCACTGTGTAGTTCAACCCCTCCTCAAAACACACTGACCTGGGTAACACCACATATCTGAGAAGACACAATGTGATTATCCAAATGTATATAACACAAAATGTAACAATTATACAAAAAATTCCAAGAAAGGGTTCAATTATCAGAACAGAAAGATTCTTAATCTCTTTTAATATAAAAGAGGCATCAAGGAACAGGTCAATTATACAAATGGCATTCTGTTTTACAAATTGCACAATCTATTTTACACACATAAATACACACACCTAGAACCCGGGTGTAAGGACACCACTTGGTTGTCATCATCTGGCATAGTGTTGGCACAGCGGCTGTCAGCAGTGATGGAATGAGGCCTGATGACAGTCATCAGTACTTCCTCCCACTGCTCTGGAAGCTATATAGACGAACACACAATGATAGGAAGTATGGAAACTCAGACAATATGACATAACACGGATATAGGTGTCATGCTGTGCCAAGAATAACACACTGAAACATTGTCATTGTGCTAAACATATAGTGAAAAACACTGTAAAAATTGTGCAGATGCATGCTGGAACTAACCTGGGGTTCATAGCGAATTAGGATATCATAGTCCATGGAAAGTGGGATATTGTCAATACTAAACTCCAGATAAGCTCCTTCTGGAACATTCACAAAGCCAATACCAGTCCAGGTTGGGTTGCGGTCCTGAGGATATGGTCTCTGCACAACTGTCACACCCTGGAGAAAGAGAGATTACTAGTACATGGCCCAATTCAGATTTATAAAGCACCTTAAATAGATATAAGGCAGGTGACTTACAGGTCCAAACTTCGCATTTTCTGCCTCATAAACGTAATGGTCCAGAGCAATGAAGTAAAAACCGGACTCCACCTGGTCACAGCGTCTGCCTGACATATGCTCCCGACACTGACAGAACCCTGTCTCTGGAGAACAACTGAAACACACCCAAACATCAACACAATTCTCATTAGTCTTAAAAATCTGGAATCTGGTGCAGCAATGAAGGAATATTTACTAATATGATGACATAATTCAATAAGTCAATTTAAAACTTGAAATTAGTGCTGATGTACAACATTTCATTTTTATGACATGCTATATGTTATATGTACTATGTTTATATTTTGTGCTGCATAATTTAAATACCTTTGAATAGTTTAGTTTCAGCGCATGGGATAATAGCGATCATGTTAACATACATCCTGTAATGACGTGATTTGGATCAAAAACACAATTAATGTGAGTTAATCACGTGATCCAACATTCTGTCGATCTTGAAGGTTAGTCCTTGTATGCAATCAGTTAGAAGTTGCACTGAGGTGCATTTCATACTTACTCATTATTGAGAGCACCTCCAGCATCACAATCACATGGTCTGCAGCCATCCATGTCGTTGCTGAGCCCCCAGTGCTGAGGCTGTAAAGGGAACAGCTAGTTAAAACACGGTTTGAACAACAAGCTTTTTATGACAGACCTCCCAAGATGAGCAACTAAGCATTCCACTGTGGAGTGGCCTGTGTTTTCCTTTGAATCTGCTAGCTGGATACATAAACATTTCAAATGAATGGCTGTCTAGAGATTTTGGAAACACAAGTTCACTGAAATTCAGACTTAAAAAAAATACTATCATTTCATTTAAAGCATCATACCAGGCCCCTGTCTAAATCAACCAAATAGAATAATGTCCAGGAAATGAGTGATTAAAACAAAGGTCAACTTACCAAGCACTGGTCACAGTCTCTCCCCATAACTAAGCGCTTACAGTAACAGTTCCCTGAAATTGTATCACAAGGGCTTCCACCAGGGATTGTCCCAACAGGATTACAGGTGCAAGCTAGAAAAAGCAAAACAGACAACATGAATCATGGAAATGCTTTCTCAATGATTAATATTCAAATGAAAATTATCTCATTAACTGTGAAGCAATAAACTGAAATGTCTACATATGTACCTTTACATCCCAGAGGATCATCACTAAGGCCATAATGGCCTTGTTTGCACTGGTCACAACGCTCCCCCTCAACATTGGGCTTACAACGACACTGTCCCCCGATCAGTCCAAGAGAGACATCTGTCAGCGCATCACAGATGCCTCCATTCAGAGAACCAATGGGATCACAGTCACAGGCTACAGAGGGACATATATCAACAATTAAAACATTTATATTATAAAGGAAAATAAATCAACAGTGAAATATTAATCCAAACAACAAGAACCCCCATTGGGGTGTTGTTTAACAACAGAAAAAAAGGTGAATAATTAAATATGAGAAATCACTCATGAGTTTGGAACAATTTTTGTCACGTGTGGAACAAGAGATTAGCATAAGCCTCAGACATCACACAAAATGAAGTGTGAAACTTCAGCTTAGAATTTAGCTCTGTGTTGACTAGCACCACTTCAAAGACCAGGTGTTTCCCACCCCATGCTCTTCCCTTTATCATCCCAACCCAACCACAAAGAGAGACGAGGTTCAAAGATCTAGCCAGACATACCTTTCAAAATAGTCCAGACAGAAACATTGAGAAACAGATGACAGTAGACAGTAGAAAGATAGAGACAAAATAAAGGAAGAGCAAAGTGTTATAAGAGGAAGAATTACGCACGGTCGCAGATGTTGGGGTCACGAATGTCCCTCTCAGGATGCTGGTAGAAAAAGGGCTTGCATTGTTCACAGTGGTGGCCCATAGTGTTGTGCTGGCAGTCATTACACACTCCTCCACTGACGTTACCTGAGGCGTGGTACACAGCCATGTCAAAGTGGCATGAGGTACTGTGGTGATGGCAGTTGCATTCTGTAGAGAAAAGGGCAGATTATGCAATTATTTGATGATACGTTTTGCAATACTTGAAAATGTTTTCTTGATAATTGTGACATATCCTGATATTTAGTTTGTCTGTGGGTGATGATGGAACTTTAGTTATAAGTTACAGCCTTTTAATATTCAGTTGAATTTTTTTTTTTTTTTTAAATAGGTGAAAATTGGTCAAATAATATGAGCTATACTGACTCATTGCATTAATCTTGCATAATATTTCCTGTAAGTATCTTACTTTTGCAGGCATTGGTGTTACGCCCCTCCGCAGGCCTCCAGGGCAGGTCATGAAAGAAGTCCTGACAGAGCTCACAGTTCAGCCCCATGGTGTTGTGGTTACACATACAGTGTCCATGGACCTACAGGAAAATTAGCCATAAGAAATCTTAAAAAGTAATCATCTGATAATGACTAACTAAAAATGTGGATAACATATTTTTAAACCACATGTGGGTTAACTTAAATGTTCAGCTTGGTGTTGAACTCAAGCTGAAGCTGCTACTTATAAAAACATGTGATAGTATGCTAATTGAATTAAAACAAGCACCAGATTCTTCACCATTGCTCTGATTAATTACCATTTCAACATCACAGAAAATAAAACTTAAACCAAAAGGGACTATGGCAAGGATGCAGCTTCTGAGAATGAGCTGTAAAATCCCCCTATCCAAATAGCAGCAGAAAATGTTTATACTTGATGCACCTGGACTCCATTAACAAATGCCAGCTCTGGCAGCAGTCTTCAGCACACATAGCTTGTGCAAGCTCACTGTAGTGTATAATTTCTAGAACATTACAGTGCAAGTAAGATCAGTGAGATCCAGTCCTGATATCATGAATCAGGATACATTTTTGGGGGGTTGTTAAAGCCTACAATGATGAAATTTCTGTCAGACAGAAAGCAAACAGTGCGGAACGAAGACTAAACAGGAAGATCCTTTCATACACACATATGCCTCTCACACACACACACACACACACACACACACAAACTGATATGCATGGACAACAGCAAAAAAGTAAATCATGTGTTTACTGAAGCGTGACTTCCACAGTGAAAAAAATTCCACATTCAATTCATTCTCAGTGCACATTTGAATTTTTATAAACTTGTTAACACTTTTGTCTATAAACTTGTTAATATAGTTCTCTTCATTGAAGAGCTGACATGGAGGCATTTTTCGTAGCTTTCAGTTGAGAAAATGCTAGAAAAAATAATCAATGCCTGCGGACTAAAAGCCCTCCAGAACAAAAATCCCCCTCCTAGAATGAAGTTTCCACTACTGACTTTTAGCAAAGCTGCACCTGCAATATTAAGCCTTGTTATACCACAGCACTGTTGATTTCTTGAATCTGATTGCTCAAAAAGTGTTGCTCAAAAAAACTTAATGTGATGAGATCTTTATTTTACATTGTTGGAAGGAGATACCAGTCTCAACGCTTTGTAACAATCAGAGTTATAACGTTAAGGTTTTCCAACACAGGAAAGTTTTTTGTAACATGATTTATCACAGTATGCATCAATACCTGTTACAAGACAGTGACGTTTTCAAATCCCTTTCATGCAATAGTTACCCACCATTCCATCTACCACCTCTCCAGATCCTTCGACGGGAGCACACTCAGAAGCATGGCCATAGCAGAAGCAGTTGCCCCTCACCACCATGTCATAAATGGCATAGTAGTACTTCTCCTTGATCTCAATACGTGAATCCAGCAGATTGTCCCCCAGTGTGTGCAGCTTAGTAAACTTCACTCTCAGATTAGTAATCTTCAGCATATCTATAATCAGAGAATAGATGCAACAACATGGACAAAAGAAGTATACATTTCTTATCTCTGCAGTGTATGTGTATATTTGCCATTATTATCCATTCACAAGCTAAGCTTGCAAAGGAAGTTCTTACTTTGGATCCTTGGGCTGTAAGGATCATCAATCCTGAATACTGGGTCCAACACTCGAAAGATGACCTGGATGAATACAGGTTTCCAGACACAATTAATAATGATTTAGGAGCATGTCTGTTCTAATTCAAAATACTTCATGAGCATTACAGTAAGTTCTAATTTAATTATAGGAAACAGTAAGGCTCACCTCTCCCTCTGTAGAAGGTTCAATATCAGAATAGCGAGAGTCGCAAATGACATCATCCACCTTCTTCACTGGGCCCCGAGAAATCGAGGGAAAGGAGGACTCGCAGTCATAGGCAAAGTAACGGTACACCTGCCATGTCTTTCCAAAGTCAGCTGAGCGCTCGATCACCATGGCAGCTGGCCGGAAGGTCTGGATAAAAAATTACCAGAGAAAACATTTTAACGCATTAAAGAGAGTATTCTGTTGGTAAATTAGAAGATAATTAATGCAATGCTCTACCAGTAGCTAAAATATACGGTACTGTATGTAATGAGATATGAAATTTCTCATGAGCTATGAAATAATGCACGTAATACTGTAATACCTTTAAAGCTTTAACAATATAAGTAATAAACTTAAATAAAATAAAGTAATAAACTAAGCCTGTTTAGTGTTGCCATGATCAGCAGTGCATTCCTGCTTCTTAATAATGTTTAAGCCATTAATTTTGATTTATTTTTGGCCCTCATGTGAAGGGAAAACAGCAACAGACAGAAGGAATACAATCTGTTTGGGAATCTAGACCTTTAGAGCTCTTGTGCATGATGACAGGAAATCTGAGCAACTACAGGCACATTTTTTCCGCAGTTTAAGAAACAAGCTGCTATGTATGAATTTCAGGAACTTTAGGCACTTAGGCACAGGAACTTAGAAACTTTTGCATTTCCACCAGAGGACCATAAATTTTTAGTTACTGCTACAAAGTAGATAACTTTAGATTTGAGATTGCTGTACACATCCACTTGTCATCTTTTGTGTCCTTTTGTTAATGGTGAAGTCATCTGCCCTATACATTCAAACCAGGAACTCATGAAGGAACATCTTGTTAAGTAGCGTTCCAGAAAATGTGGTGGCTCAGTAGATAAAGCTTTGAGCTTCTAAACACTGCGAGTTCAAATCCCAGCAAGATCAAGCTGCCATGGTTGTCCTTATTGTTGGTTAGAAGCGTCAGTAAAATGTAAAAGTGTAACTTTGGAAATGCACGCCATCACTGGCCATTGAAATGGAGGAAGTATGGGTAAAACACTTTGATTTCACTACAGTTCACCAAAAAACCAATATACATTAAACATTAAAGCTAAAACTGTAAATAGAGATTTTATCTCATTTTAATGCAATTTACTGGACTAAGGACATGGTTTAAAACATTTTATACATAAAGACTGAATTCTTGAAGAGGAAGCTTTATCAGCAACATTCCAATCGTCTCAGTAATAAGCACAGCTGGAACTTCTCCAGACCTCCTTCTGCTCTCACACGGACCCACCATCACCTCCCCCACAAACCATGATTATGTGAATCCTCAATGCACGCACACACACACACACACGCACACACACACACACACACACACACACACACACTTGTCATCACCAGACCATGTCCCTCAGCCTATAATCACAATTACCTTGAAGGTCATGATGAGATGGGTGAAGTGGAACTCTGCTTCCAGGTTCAGTTGGATGGTCACATTCTCCATGCCTGAGAACAGAGATTAGCATGTCAAATAAGAAATAAACAGTTTAAAAATTGTTAATGCTTCACATTAAATCTGAATAAAAGACAAATGACAAAGGGGAAAAAAAAACAAAATACATGAGGAACTAATATAAAATTATTTTTACATTTCATTACAAAGCACAACTTTGGATTAAGTACGGAAGTGCAAGAGAGCATAAAACCATGTCAGGGCAACATCTGCAGCTTGTACATTATGGAAAAAGTCCATATACAGTCACAGTACAGTTCATACAGTTACAGCTGTAAACATCTGCTTTTATTGAATATGTGCCACATGGACCTTGGAAGGAGAGAGAATCTATCATTAAGCTGTATGTCTCTGTGTCTTTCTATGATTCCCAGACAGATGTGTCCAGCTGTGGTGAATAACTCTTTCCTCTCTCCCCTACATTATCCTGCCTTAAGCTCTCCTCTCTTGGAACAATCTCAGCCTTATATTCACAGGCCTCTCTGGTTGCAGTCGTGTCCCTTACTTCCTTTTTCTCTTCATTAAACATTGTCTTTCCCATGAATCAGACAATCCCTCCCCCCACCACCACCAACCCCCCTGTAAGCGTTTTGATAACGAAGTATAGCTAGGGGAAATGTACCAAAGCAAACAGGAAATGCAACCCCACAATACAGCTCATTTAATCGTGTATTTCATTGTATATTGAAAATAGACAATGATAATCAACTGCTTTCTAAGGCTTGCGAGTGATAATTCCTGTGGGAAAAAAGTTGCCATTCCAGATTTAAAATGGAGGTCATCGTTTTTAACTAGTCAGCTATTAGGTGCTTTAAAGTTGTAACTCCCACCAACTGTATGATTACAGGGGGCTATCCTGAGAGGTGTTCCCATTAACAAACCCTCTTTTGCAGTGTTCTTTTTTCCCACGAGAACGAAAGGCCTTTCCTGCTTACTTAGAAGCAAGAACATATTGGAAACTATAGCAACCATCTGAATGTTCAAAAACCTGAAATGTTTTCTAGATTCCTATTTATTCCAGAAGACAGTGAATAGGGAAGGAAGAAAAGAAAGTTTTAGTCAATAACTGGTCCTATACACTCACCATTTTCTGACTGCCACCAAATCTTAAGTCGATTATGCGCAAACGTGGTCACCACATTTTCGATTCTGTGGCTGGTTGTATGTGCAGTCTCATTGAAGGACTCCCTCGAGTCACACAAAAAGCATTTCTTCTCTTCCTACATTTCGTGAGGGGGAAAGGATAGAAAATGTCAATGGCTTTTGCACACACAACCCATTTAGCAAACCTTATGAGAGAAACAACTCTAAGGCCCTATTCATTGCTTTATCATGGAATGTCTACAATTAAACTAAACTCCACTGTCTCAGAGTCTGAAAATAAATGTCTTACATCTAGTCTCATTGATCTGGAGAGAACAGAGGCCTCCAGATATTCAACTGATATTCACAGATATGCACACAACTGTGAATGGAACCTTAATCACCCAGCCTCTCCAACTAAAACCAAATACCTCAGTACTGATATGTCTAGAAAGATAACGGTAGCAGTATAGTTTTTTTTGGGTTGGGGGTGGGGGGGTTTAGCCTGAATTAAGCTTCTTGTGGGCTTTCCTGTTTTACTCCAACATAATTTAAACAGATTTTTATGATGAGTTTTAATATTGTGATTTACTTTATTTTGTTGTGGGGATGGAGTCTAGACATACTAAAATCTACACTGGATACAAATGGGAAAAAAAAAGTCAACTCTCATGCAAGGAAGGGTATGTCCCAAGAGCACCCACGTGAAGTAATAACTGGTACAAACAAGATTAAAGCCCAGAAGGACTTGTATGTAAAGCACTCTCTTTAATGAGATCAGATCTCTGATAATCTCAAGTCCCGAACAATCCTCTGAAGACCAAGACTAAGCGTAAAGAGATACAAAACGTTTAACAAGGAGAAGTTGTTATAGCATTACTCAATATGTAAACTATGCAGAGAAAGTTCCAAAAGAATTACATATACAGCATTGACATTACTTTTTAAAGTTGAATGCAATATTGGAATGACGTGCATATAATGGACATTTCTCCTCGTTATCTTTTTAACCACAGCCATATGTTATCTCTCTCAGAAAAAGTAAACAGCTAGTGGGTCCAGAATTCTGAATATGCAGAGGGACCAGTGGATAAAAGCAACTCAGAAACTCAGGCTCATAAAGACAAACACTCACTCTACCTGAAGGTGACTGACGATGCAGAAAGGTTCGGTTTTCTCCAGGCCACAGGTGGAGGTGGCTGAGAGCTGATGGGCTCTGCCAATAAGCAGGTCTCCAGTGGCTGGGTAACAGCTTCCCTCCGTGCACACATCTCCAAGCTCGGGCAGCTCGGCCACCGACCGTGCCCCTAAACCTGTGTCAAGAAAGTCCACTCAGGTTATTTGAGGCTCCCTTTTTCACGATCTATTGTTTAAAATGAAAGCATGAACGACGGGATGGGGACAGGGATTCCGACCTGTAAATGGTTAAAAGATTCAGTCGGAGTATGAACTCGCCTACAGAGAATTCGTTCTTTTAACAAAAGCCAGCAGCGGAACATCTGGAAACGTGCATGTGTTCACGTGACTAAATGTATGAAACCTTCCTGAAAACTCTCTGATAGTAAAACGAGACATTAAAGCATTCGAATTAAAGTGAATAAACTTACACAGTAGGGCTGCGAGATGTAATATCATGATTTTGGTGTTCTTGGTGAGTGCTTGTCGCTTTCACAGACACCAAGTCGAACCTCTCGCCAGTTTCCAGTCCTGCTTTCGGCTCCGGTCCAGCTCCACTGAACTCTCTCTCTCTCTCTCTCTCTCTCTCTCTCTCTCTCTCTCTCTCTCTTTTCCGTTAGCTCATGCGCACAGGGCTCTCTTCCCTCCCCCAGGTGTGATCTAATGTGACTCAGCCAGTCAGCCGTTAAACTAGAAGAGAACAAATCTTTTAGCTAAGCCTACTAACATGTGAGGACTGCCAACGAGTCCTCTAGTCAGACGATATTCGTTGCTCATATTCTGTATTGTTCACAGGACTACAGGATATACACTTGTATATACCATATACATAACCCTGTACAAATAGAATATACTACTGTATTATGCATTTATTTGTTTGAGGTCAGGCTTTCATGGAGTCATTTGAGTGATTGTCCATTCATTTGAAAGTGCTTCTGAAAAACCTCTTATATATATATATTTTTTTGTCTGTATACAGGCTACTCTGAGATTTTGTATAATGTTAAATTCTCTCTGAATTTGAAGAATTTGTTGTTGTGGTGTTTTAAATGTCCGGCACTGCCTAAGTGTCTAAATATTTACATGGGAATAGATGCAAACTATAGTTTGCAATGCTGAAAAAAAAAAACTAAAAAATCTTATAGAAACATCACAGAAATTCTAATGGTTTCAAAAAAAAAAAACACTACATACTTTTAGCTAACTATTAAAACCTTTACCATTATTGGTCTTAGATATATTGGTCACTAGACATGACAATTACCAGTAGAGACCCATAGGGACTAGTTTCCATTAAAACCAATACAATTCCCATTATAACCATCAAAGCCATTGCAAATTCTATGATGGTTTCTATTTGGGGTTTTTTAAGCAGGGTGGTGAAGGGTGGCTAGTTTAACCACATTGTTTTACTGGACAAAGTACTTTGCAAAAACAGCTAAAATAATCTCACTTGTAATAATCTCACAAAGAGACCTCTGATGTAGGAAACATGACTATTCCTGTACATAGCCAGGTGTATAATACTGCCAATTATTACAGAAGCATTGTGAATGTTGTGATTGTGTAAGTGTGGCTAGCATAGGTAAATAAACTTCAAGGACAAATTCTTTCATAACACACTCTTACAAAGAAAAAGTGGTTAATTGGATAATTAAGGGTCCTTAGTCTCCTAAAAGTATTCTACTTTCATCCAGAGGAACATCTAAAGAACTCTTAAGAGTTTGAAATTTTCCAAGAGTGTACTTTTTATCATTAAAGCGCTGCCTCCACTCCGGCACTCAAAAAATCATGACTGAGACATGAAGTGACAGAGCTTTTCACTGGTGAGATGTGATATTAGTAAGTTCTAACTGTATGCACTGGCCTATTTTTACTGGCCTCCTGTTGTATTACAGAGTAATTGGGAGTAAGGTGTTAGCTACATGTGTTTGACAAATTGTTTGCAGAAATGTTACACATTTATACTGTTATAAATATGTAAATTGTAAGAGTGAATTGTCATTCAATTCCAGTACAAATTCAGATATGTTTCTTCGAGTTTTCTATTGCTTACAGGAAAAAAAGCTAAAATTACTCCACAAATCTGTGTCAACACAAAGTTCCAAATGCTTTAAACTGAGCATTTGCTCTGGAGCGAAGCTATATCCTCAGTGGGTGGTAAAGACAATCTGTAAACACAAATATCTAGATTAGAATATCAATTTAGGCAAAATGTGATTTAACCAATAGTCCTTAGGGACAAATTACACAGCATTGTCTTAACATGTCTTCAGAATTTCACTCCCTGTGATAAAGACTAAAATGAAACCATTTTGTGACACTGAGATTTTGCTCTAAAAGCTCAATTTAATTTTCAGAAGAGTTTGTGGATAACACTAATGTTGTAATTAACACATTGTTTTAACTTTATTTATTATTTATCACAAACTGGGAATTGTCATAAGAATAATTGCAAAGGAGAGCTAAGGTAACTAAAAAGTACCAACGATGAAATGTGATGAACTAGGGTAAAGGACGTCTTTAATTTTGCAGTTGAATAGAAATGGTCGTCACCTGGTTGTTCACACCCCAGAGCAAAAGGTAGACATAGTTGGGCCCTTCAGATACAGACATTTACTATATTATATTTAATGTACTATTACAATCGACTAATTGATTGCAAAAAAATAAGAATGCAAAGCTGGACAATTGCCATGCTCCAATAACAAAGACTTTTTATTCATGAAGTTCTAAAAAAAAAAAAAAAAAAAAGTTACAGATGCTATCATATATAATCCTAGTACACTGATTAAACAGTAGATCTTAATTTATTAAGATGGTTGTGGTTATTTACCACAAAATAAAGGTAACAAAGAAAATTTACTATACAGATCACTATAAAGATAGTTCCTGAAATGTTCCACAGTCCAATCTGCATAATCACATATTTGTTTTGCTCTCTTCTACACAGTCTTTGGAACTGATTCAAAATCTGTGGGGTTAAAATATCACATACATTTCAATGTCACCACCAATGAAGAATCTCTGGTTTGTTTATTTTTATTTATCAATTGATAAGAGCTAAAGTCGTCAAGACTGCACACATAGAATTGCACCTGGTTGCGGGTGAAGATGGAGACATCTGCAGGCTTAGGAGCCACACTGCGAATAATTGTCCACTTTTTCAACTATAAATTCCTGCAAGCTCTTCGCCTCCGCCAACAGAACTTCCAGTTCTTTCATTTTATTCATTTTATATTGTACTGCATTTTGAATCCTTTTCTCCAAGACTGAAACCAATTGGAGACATAAATGTTTACATATTTTAAACACAAGATAAGAAAGAAATAATCTTCAGCCACAGAAAAGTCATTTAATATTCAGTCTGATTGTTATGGAATAGCTATTACATAAAACTTTATCATACCTTCAATTTGCTTCATTTTAGTTTCAACATCTTTTGCCACATTTTCAGCCTCCATTGTTATGTTCTTCAGGTGCTCAGTTATTGTATCATTTACACCCTGGGTGTTGTTTTTCAGTTTTAATAACTTTTCGTCTACTTCCTCAAGATCCTGAAAAAAGTAAATAGAAAAATCAGATAGAATAACAGAAAGACGTAACATCTTATTACCATTTTATACATTAATATACAACAGTTTGTATGTAATTTTAGTGCAGTAGAGTTTAGAAGTTCCAAAGTACAATTAGGGGTACTGTAGTGAAGTGTGGATTTTTAGCAAATTTTTGACTTGTACTTTCTGTATTTCAAAAGAAAGAGCTCCACTTTCTACTCACAAGTGTTCATTTTCAAACACTACATCACTACATTTCTCTATAATTATATATTTGTAAAGTCACATGCTGAGTTTAGAATCACACAGATTGAATGAATAATGATCTAAATTGCTAACAAATCTAAACTTATCATGGCAGCTTGTGTTTTGTCAACTAGCTATTAGCATTCAACTAGTTTGTAAAAGAGTCATGGTCATGCATTTCAGAAACATTTCAGAAATTAGGAATAAAGCAGTTACAGGTGAATTAAGTTTTCCCAGGTTTCATGGTTCCTTGGTGAAAAGAGCAGTAATTTACCGTAACTAAAATGAGTGATTTCAGGCAGATATTTTTTATGGGAGGTAATTCTTTTGTACTTTTACTTTTATATTTTTAAGATTAAAGAACAAAATTTAAGAACACTCCTGGGCAGTTTTTAATGGTCTTAACAACAAATAATGGGCAAGAATTAAACAAGCAGACAAAGTAACTTTGTGTGAGATAGATTTTCCTTTTGATTTCTTTAAATGTTTAAGGCCTTGTGGGACAGCTTTTTATTTTATTTTTATTTGATGTTTCTAGCTCTTCCTGAAACAGTTCACTGCAGCAAAATTAAACGAGCGAATGATGGCACAAGAGGTATCCGTAGTGCATTTGTTTATGGCCTTGTTTACACTAGTGTGTTTGCGTTATAAAAAGGGGTTTTAAAATGAAAACGACCCTAGTCCACACTGGAGTTTCCGCTGTTTCAGAAATGATCTCCGTCCACACTACACAACTGAATATTCATGTCACATGACCTTTCATGCACACTGGGCATGCGCGTACAGGTGTAAACAGGAAGCTGGTTGCTAGTCACCGGCTGGCACAACAAACCGGAGCTCCATGTAGGGCTTACGCTGCTTGAAATGAGATTTGTTGCCGATCTCTCTAATCATAGCTTGCCTCTTGCGCATGTAGGCAGCTGCAGTATTATAAAATACAGAGTTTAACTGCACAGTGGCTGCTAAGAATGACAACAAAGCCAGCAAAGCTTGCGGTTCTGTCTCCGAGTTGTTGTGTATATGATCAAGGCAGCGTTATGGTCATATGGGAGGGGCTAGACCAATCAGGAAAGGAAACGCAATGATCCAGAAGACCCAATCAGAGAGCGAATGTGGGCGAAGCCACGCCTTCTTTTACAAAAATCTTCGTTTAGGTCTGTTTACAATAAAAGCGAGCCCGGAGTTTTCACTCAAACGGGGTCTTCTGCGTTTCCAGAAGTTTTCAAGGGTCGAAAGTTATGCGTTTTAAAACGAAAACGAAACGAAAAAATTGTTAAGACCAATGAAAGCATAATATTTTGCCCAGGAGTGTACTTTTACAAACTGAATGAAGAATTTTAAGTTTTACATGTGTCCTTAACATTGACCAAAGTATTTCTATAAAGAGTAAAGGAATTCAGTACATTTACCACCTCTGTGTGTAGGTTATATTATATTATTAACAGATACACTGACCTTGTTAGCATCTGTAACATTGACTAAAGCTGCATCAGCTATAGTTTTTGCCTCCGAAGCCTGAGCTCGATTCATTTCCGTTTTGTTCTTCAGAGCCTCAATTTCCTCTTGGAGCATTTTGGTCTGAGACATGTTTAAATTATCTTCAGCACTTTTTAGTTTTTGGCGCTCTGTTGGGAATGACAGTGATACTTATGAGACTGTAGTAAAAGTACACTTAATACAGCAGGCACCTAATACAACAAACCCAAGCCTTCCATTTAAGGAGACGACTTTACGTCAAATATTTACCTGGTCAAGTAATTTAGCAGTAACATATCTGTTGTCTTCGCTCTCATTTAGCTTCTGCTTTATCTTGTTGTGGAGTTGGGCAGTGTCATTCAGGGTTTTCTCAATGTCACTGACATCAGTGTCCTTAGTTCTGTTTCTGAAATATAACAAGAGCAGGAGTAATGAGCTACAGGATAAAATGTTTTGGAGGATTTTTAAAGACCACTCAATCATATTTGCTGTAGTTGGATCAATGCATGATGATGACGATGCACCTACAGGATTTCATTGGCCTTATTTTTCAAGTCTTTAGCTAATTTAGCCTGGTTCTCCAAGTTCTTCAGGTCTTCAGTAATGTGTGTGAAGTTTTCCATCATTTTCTGAATATCCTGGATCATCCCTTTGATCTCATCTGAAGAACCAGGAAGCTTAATAGCCAACACGGCAGAGGCTACCTTTTTGATGTCTTCCGGTTCCATTGTCTCTGCTACAAGAGTGGTAAAGCAGTATAGAAATAAGTTTATGTATGTATATTATACTAAATGTATAGTTTATATGTCTAATTTTAAGTCTTAACAAGGTGCAAAAAATATCTCTTGTATTTCAAGACTGTAAAGATGTTTCTGAATAGACCAAATGAATGGCAATTAAGTTGAGAAAACAGGGCCATAAGAAAGAACCTTCCTTACCTCTGAGATAATCCCTGACACTCTCTATAAGTTTCTTTGTGTCATTCTTGGGCTTTTCAAACTTGTTCTTGCTCTTGATGATTTTATTCATCATGTTCTGTGCCTTGCTTTTCACATCTTTATTGATATTTGTTATGTCTTTGATCTAAAAACAGAAATAATTCAAATAACTGATTATAATACCATTAAATAAAACAGAAAATAAAAAAGCACTCTTCCCTCAGTATGTGAGTCACTATACTACACTTAGTAACAGTTGTAAATATGTAAAAGAGCATAATCAAGTCACAGCTGACAAAATATTTTGAAATATAACGTGTGGTGTGATTTATCGTACCTTTGTGTCTGCCTCTGTGAGATTTTGAAGGAGACTTTGAATGCCTGCTTTGATCTTGTTTGCTATGTCTGTGGCATTGCGGGCGACAGGTAGACTGCCTGTACAAGATGGTCCACCACACTTCCCGCACAGAGCACCGCCACACACGGCCTTTTCACACTTTGCATCACCTGGTGCTCCACAAATCTATCACACATTAACAAACCTGTCAGGACCGAGGAATGTAGAATACAGAATGTTTATTATTTTTTTATCTATTAATATCAGAAATCTGGAATTAGTTCTATATATCATATCATATCATTCATTCATTCATCTTCAGTCAGGGTTGTGGTGGATCCTGAGCGTATCCACTGGGAGCAAAGCAGGGATGCACTGCATGGAACACCAGTCCGACCAAAGAACTACACACACACACACACACACACACACACACACAACACACACAAACACACATATTCAATCACACCCTTGGGTGTACTTAGCACCAGGCAAAGTTAGGCAACCACATTGGGCCCCCAGAAGCCAAGGACCCCCTAAAAATGCAAATTATACATATTTGTAATTATTAATGCTAAATAACTTGTGCTGAAAAGTAAAATATTGATGTTAAACAGTGACATGATTCATATCACTGTTATTTTAGGAGCAACCATGGGACACAGCAAGCATCACAACAGAGAAAGGAAGCTCAAGAATAATCGAGGTAAATGTGTGCAATTAAATAGGTATTCCTATATTTTGTCTAGGGCCCCCAAATCACAAACTCTGCCCCGATCACACCTAGGGGCACCAATTCAACTATTGGAGGTGAGAAGAAAACGGAGAACCAGAAGGAAAACCATGTGGCGATGTGGAGAACATGCAAAACTCAGCACAGACTTTGCTTGGTATCAAATCAGGAGCCCTGGAGCTGTGAGGTAACAAAACACACACACACACACACACACACACACACACACACACACACACACACACATACATATATATATATATATATATATATATATATATATATATATATATATATATATATATATATACACACACACACACACACACACACACATATACACAAAATACTAAAAACTAAATGTCACTTTCTGTAATTAATGTAAAAATGTTTTTTATTTGTTTTTTAAACCCAATTTATATTTACAGAGAATATGTTCAGCTAAGTATCAACAAATAAAAATAAATAAATGAAAAAATAGCTCTCATTAAAATAATTTTTAGTCTGATTGTAGGCTCTGGTACATGATCTGTATATCTTATCTGCACACACTGGTACCGTCATGCTATCAGAACAAACACATGCTTGTGAAGGGGTTTTGTCTGCTAGCTTCCATAAAATAGTTTATATTGCTGATAAATGTGATGAAAATATATAGAGGTGAGTCAAATGAGAACCTTGAAAATGCAACATAAGTTAGAATTTATTTTTATTTATTTATTTATTTATTTATTTATTTATTTATTTATTATAATCCAGATATTGGTTAAGCACTGGAACACGTGCATTGAATGAAATGGAGATTATGTAGAAAAATTATACACTTTTGTGACACCTATTTGCAAAAAACAATGCAAAATAATAAATAAATAAAAAGTTTTTCATTTGATCACCCTGTATTTAAAGCAATCTTGCAATCAATATGTCTGGTGAGATCTGTTGGTAAGTAGCAAACCTAATAAAAGGGTTTAATAAATATTATCTGAGTCAGTAAGAGTTCCATTATCTCACCTCCTCATTAAGTTTGGCCACACTCAGCCCTTTGACCTTCTTCTCCAGTACATCCAAGGGCCTCAGCTGGCATTTGGCCAGTTCTTTTTTTATGTCATGTCTGGTTTGTCTGGAAGTGTCTATTTTATTTCTTGCCTTCTTCACCCGTTCTTCATCTTTCAGGAAATCACTATGGAGCTTACGGATCTTCTCTAGAATCTCTGTAACAACAATGATCACACCATATACTTCAATGCATTTCAGAGGGTCTTTGGAGAATGGGAGAATTTTTAAGTGCACTTACCATTTAAATGTTTTAGATCAATTTTTTGGGTGTCTTTCATTTTCTTTTGCAGATCATCCAGTAACCTCTTGAGTTCATGATGAATGTTTTCAATTTCAGTGTCCAGCAGCTTAGATGGATCAATAATGATTGTGTTTGCATCTGTGGTTTCTGTTAAGTTCCTGATATATAAATGAGAAACATTAGAACTTTTCAAATTTATATAGGTAGATTTAGATATTCAAGTAAAAAGGTGACCAAATAACTCTTGTATAAATTACATGACTGAATAGTGGAGCAGAGGTGGGTAGTAACGCGCTACATTTACTTCGTTACATTTACCTGAGTACCTTTTTGTAAAAAAGTACTTTTAAGAGTCGGTTTAACTGGCCATACTTATGCACTTACTCCAGTTCATTTGTAATCATAGAAATGTTCTTTTACTTCACTATATTCGGTGGCGTTACTCCGTTACTGTTAAATATTAATGAATATATTTAATTTAGTCTAAATCATGTATAACGATGTTGTGAGTCTCGCTGCAGTGGTCTGAATGCGTCCTCAACAACCGCTCACTTTTTTAGCAGCTTAGTCCTGGAAGATAATGGCCGAAGAGGGGGAAGAAGCTAGCGTGTCGACGGAGACAGTACACCCACACCCACATGCTCACACACCTCACACCCACACACACCCATCCACCCACCCAAATGTTCATACCCACACTCTCTCTCTCTCTCTCTCTCTCTCTCGCTTCTGTTGTCTTGTTTGAATGCAGGTGCCAACAAGTTTGTGTTGTTAGCATTTTAAGACAGTAAACTGTTGGGAAAATGTTTGTGTTTTTGGGTGTGCGTGGGAATTTGTGTTGAAAAAATGTCAGGTTCTGTGTTATTGTATCCATCACAGGACTGGTATATGCTGCTTCATCTTGAACCCAGGTTTAATAGCATATAAATAGAATAGTTCTTCATGTAGTCCGAGATTCAGAATTTTCCCTTCCTTTTAATCAGATCTGAAGGAACTAGTAACTTGTTACTTGAGTAGTCTTCTCATTGGAGGTGAGAAGTAATTATTAACAATAATTAATCATTAGAGATGAGAAGTAATTATTAATATTATTAGTTTTACTTGTACTTGAGTAAAATGTTTGGCTATTCTACCCACCTCTGCAGAAGAGTTATTAGAAAATTATTTTGAAACTGCACCTAATTTGATTCAGGAAATCCTCTATGCTTCCCAGATCATCCTGGTCATAGCTTAGCATGCTAATCAGGCTCTTAAGCTTCTCATTCAAATTTTGTATCTTTTCCTTGTGTTGCATTTCGCTGAGTAACAGATTTCCTCCATGTTTAGAGAGCAAGGACTGCATGTTTTCCATAGCCTGTGAGAGATCTGTGGCATTTTCTCCCCATAGATGGTAACAAGGGTGACAGGGTTCACAGGCAGGGAAAACCGGATCATACCCTGGGGCACACTTTTCACAGAAATTGCCACTTACTCCAGGCAGACACAGACACTCGCCAGTGTCAGGATCACAGCCTGGGTAGACAGAGCCCTGCATGTCACAGTCGCAGGCTAGAGAAGTGAGTCGGAGAAAAATGAAATACAGAAATCAATCAATTCAATGGATAACAACAGACATTAAATTAAAATGACACTAACATGGTGTGTCGAGTGTTAAGCCACATACATATGCATTGAATGTCAGGGTTTCCAAAATGATTGGCTGCACACTCCTTGCACTGTTTACCACCATATCCTGTTTCACACGAACACTGGCCAGTAATCTGGATACATAGAAAGAAGGTGAAAATGTCTTTATACATCTGTATGTATTTGAACAACAGTTTGCGTATGTATAAAGAGCATCACCTTGTCACACAGATTGCTGACAGAGTGGCCTGTGTGACAGTTACAGGGCTGACACCCAGAATTTCCACTCAGATTCCAGTATCCATCCTCACAACGATCACACCGAATGCCTTCCACACCACGACGACATGGGCACTGCCCAGTCACCTTATCACATATACAGGGGCTGCCCAGTGGGCATTCAGTCACATCTGTGCCCTGACGATCACATGAGCATTCTGTAAACACACAAACAGGGAAATAAAAGCAAAGAAATACAGCCCTTAATGCCACATATTCACATGTGCACAGTATAAATATTTTTTTCTATATACCCTACTGTGCTGCTCCTAGGAGATTTTAATATTTATGTAAAATGCATTTTAACTGTGTAATCACCAGGTACTTTACCTTTTAACCTCTGTGACAAAGATTTTGGTATTTCTGATCATAAGGCTCTACATTTGATTGGTTTATTCCTTCTCACTCACAGACTTCGAACACACTATTACATGGGTGTCAAACGTACGGCCCGCGGGCAAAAACCGGCCCTCTAGAGGGTTCAATCTGGCCCGCAGGACGAATTTTGAGAGTGAAAAAAAAAATATGCATAAAAGACACGAACTTGTCATTTTCTATTTGTCACTTGCTATTCCTAAATTATCCGCTAGGGGGTAAAAGACGCGGCACATCTCTGGGACTGAACAGCAGATTTTCTACTCGTCCCCACACCCTCATTAGCCAAAATGTCTGCCAAAAAGCAAAAAAAAAAAAAGTTTTCCATGAAAAATGGACCGCTTCCTATTTATTCCCAGAGATGAATGGGTAATAGTTAAAAAAAGTGCAATTTAATGTTAGTCAACAGCTTCAGTACAAAAGAGTCTGGTTTGGTGGAATCCTATTGTTCATGCAATGCCATAAATTTGAAAGTGAAATACTATATTTTTCAGTTCCAAATACCTGTGAAGTTTTTTTTTGCATTTGTACAAACACTGTGAGCAGTTGTAATGCACATATATGTGAATGATAATCAGAAGCAAATTGCACATTTGTCTTAAGAAATCTGAGGTTGCTCATGATATATTTTATAAAAGTATATTTCATTAAATGTAAATGTCTTTGCATGAAAACAAAGGTAAAAACATTGACTTCTTGTTATTTATAGGTGATTATACTATGATTTTACTGTCTTGGCCCACTTGACATCTAATTAGGCTGTATGTGGCCCCTGAACTAAAATGAGTTTGACACCACTGCACTATAATATCACTTTCAGAAATGTAAAAAAAACATCCCAGCCATCCCTAAGACTACATTGGCATCCACAGAGGCAGCCCCTATCGCAATATTCTCTTTCCTACCATTAATTACCTCGCTCCTCTCAGAAAGAGCTCAGCGGTATGAAAACTAAAGGTCACCAATTAGAACGTCTCAGTAGAAAGCCAGGCCTTACAGTGCACATGCTTGCCTACATATTCTACAGTACAAGGAGGCATTTAAGAAATCCAAGACTGACTATTACACCACTTTCATTAGCAATAGCCAGGGAAAGCCCAGAGCTATTTTTTCTTTAATGCACTGCCACAACTTGCTAAAGGTTTTTCCTCTAACTCCTTCACCAGAACCCTGCTGTAAATTTCTGACATTTCTCAATAAAAAATAGAAAATATCTATTTGCAGGTTCAGAAACCTTCCATGCCTCCTATGTTAATGGTCATTTCTCCTATGTTAATGGTCACTTTTAAACCTCACGTTTCTGTTGTGAAGCTGATCAAGGCATCCAGAGCTACCTCCTTCCTTCTCTCCTATGATCCTATGACTTCCTTTATTATGCTCACTCATAACATAGGTTGTCTTAGTTCTAGTTTTGTTCACCCCAGTGTGAATTGGCTTGCAATCACATCAGTTCTTAAAAAAAATAAAGCCAGTAGTTGACAGTAGTTTTGTAATTACCAACCTATTGCCAACTAGCCTTTTCATGGCAAACTACTCTAGCATGTGGAAAAATCAGCTTAGCCTTCAAGGACCTGTATGAGGAGTTTTAGTGTGGGTTAAGCACAAACCATAGTACTGAAAATGTACTTGCCAGGATTATAAATTACTTGTTGGCTGCAGCTACCATTGGCTGCTATTCTAGCAGACCACCATTTTTTAAATGGTTGGCTTTCAACAATTTGTCCTAATTGGTAGGTTTAGGTCAGATGTTTTTAACCTCTGTCTTGCCTGCTGTTGTTAATTTTATACATGTTCGCCCCTCATAATATAACAAATGGCATGGTCTGCAGTTTCACTGTCTGATAATACACATATTTACAGAATATACAGTACACACTGAGGATATA
The DNA here is from genome assembly GCA_012411365.1 of Ameiurus melas. Taxonomy (NCBI): domain Eukaryota; kingdom Metazoa; phylum Chordata; class Actinopteri; order Siluriformes; family Ictaluridae; genus Ameiurus; species Ameiurus melas. The sequence goes on along the minus strand of CM022764.1, from coordinate 16,579,552 downwards.
CAGATTCATATACACACTACCCTGCCTGACTGACCTAAAGCCCTGGATAAGTGCACTCTCTCAACAATAACAAATATGAGGCCATACAGCCAATCAAAATAAAATAACGTACCACTCACGGATTGTCCCTGACTTTATTAAACACATCTCAGCCCAGGTTAGAAGCCTTGAAGTAATCAGTTCACTTACATGCTAGGGTTCTTACCTGCACCAGAACATAGAAACACATCATCACCATGCATAAAAGATTCGACTTTCTCCCTGTTGAATTTTTATTAATACAATACAAAATACTTTGTCTGGTTTTACATGACTGCATAGTCTGCTGCTTGTCCTTTGGGAGATTTTATTGTGGCTGCCTTAAAACAATGAGACACTCTTCCTCTGTGTCTCAATGCTTACACCTCCATTCTTTTTCTTTTTTTTCTCATTTTTTCCACCTTTCTTTTCCACTCACCTAATGAACAATATACATCAATTAGTTTTCATTCTATTATTCTTTGATTTTGTCTGTTCATTATATTTTTACTCAGTCTCGCCATCAATGTATTGTTTAAATACAGTCTGGTGAAAAGATAGGTACACCCCATGGAAATTGTTGACTTTTTTGACATATTTGCACAAGCACACTTTTGATCCTCTTTGAAGCAATGCCTATTAATAAAGTTCATACACTCTGCATGGGAGGCAAGCCAGGAAAAGGCCTTTGCAAGACTACAGTTTGCCAATGAGCATTTAGGCAAAGACCAGGCCTTTTGGAATGATGTGCTCTTTACAGACGAATCAAAGATAGCACTGACCACTGTAATAGCAGACATGCTTGGTGCAGACCAAAGACAGCTTTTCAGTAGAAGCATCTAACCGAAAGTTGAAGTTGAAACGAAAGTGGACTTTTCAACAGGATAATGATCCTAAGCACACTAGCAAATCCACCAAGAATGGCTCAAAAAGAAGAAATGGAGGGTTATGGAATGGCCTAGTCAAAGCCCAGACATGCATCCCATTGAAATGTTGTGGGGGGATTTGGGACGGGCAGTACATGCAAGAAAACCCTCAAACATCTTGCAACTGAAAGAATATGCATAGAAGAGTGGTCAGAAATTCCATTATGCAAAATGCCTACAAGAAGTTATTTCTGCTAAAGGGGACAATATCAGCTTCTGAGGCCAAGGGTGTACTTACTTCACATAAGAATATCAATTTCTATTTCTGTTGAATAAATGATTGAAAAAGCTAATTTTCCTTGTGGTTTTGTTCAAGTATATCAACTTTATTAATAGGCACTGTTTCAAAGATCCAAATATGTTGTTGTCCAAATATGTAAAAAAAAAAAAAAAAGCCAACAATTTACATGAGGTGTAGTTATTTTTTGACATGAGTGTATATCATTTATTAGTTTGTATTATTATTACTATTGTCACATATTTTTATATGCTTTGTCCTATATGTAAAGTCCATCCATCCATCCATCCATCTTCTACCGCTTATTCCTTCTTCAAGGTCGCGGGGAACCTGGAGCCCATCCCAGGAAGCATCGGGCACAAGGCGGGGTTCACCCTGGACAGGGTGCTAGTCCATCGCAGGGCACAATCACATACACACTCACACACCCATTCATTATATGTAAAGTGTCCTTTTATATTTAGAAATACTTACAAACCAAATGCTATTATTATTATTATTATTATTATTATTATTATTATTATTATTATTATTATTACTATTGCTGAAGAGCCCAACAGTGGCAGCTTGTATATGCAGGCATTTTAGCATTTATTATTTTATAGTATATTAACCTGAAGCAATAGTTAATCATCATAATTTTTTCTTACATATAAAAGGATTTTATTTAAACATTGCTTTAGACATTTAAACAGCATTGCACCCATATAATTCTAATTAATAAATGTAAATGTGTATTCTCAAAAAATGCACTCTGTACCTCTGCAGTCCTGGAGCAGTGGGTTGCCGTAGTATCCTGGTTTACACTTCTGGCACTGAGGCCCAAAAGTGTTGTGCAAGCAGCGTAGACACTTGCCAGTTAAAGCATCACATGCCTCGCCATCATTGGGATCAATGTTGTTGTTGCAGCGACACTCTTTGCAGCTAGTGCCTGGCAAAAGCAGGTTACCGTAGTAACCAGGTGCACACTTATCACAGTGTAAGCCTGTGAAAGAAGAAGGAGAGGACTCAGCAGTGTATTGCATGCGAATACATTTGTCTATTACAAATCAAGCTGCAGATTTATTTATTACATTTGGTTATACTTTTATAATATAACTATATTGTAATAAGATATAATGTAACTTGGGAACTAATGAAAGTGAGACTTTGTGCATTGCTTCATTAAAGCTGTTTTGGTAAATATGTGACAGTTCAGACCTTGATGCCCTGTCTTGCATTGACAGGTCAAGGTTATAGAATTTGGGTCCTTTCTGCAGGAGTTGGCAAAGAAACGGCCGCTGCCTTTCACATCTGGACACAGGCATGGCTTGCAGGGTTCCCTTTCTACAGGATCACCAAAGTAACCCTCAACACACCTGCCATACAACAAAGAACACAAATCCAAAAGATTAAAGATCACTTCAGTTTCTTAAGTAATTGTCATGAATTTAGTTTTTTCTTAGATTTTTAAAATTATATTTTGTTATTTTTTCAGAACTCATACCTTTCACAGTTGGGCCCAGTTGAATGCCCCCTGCAGTTTAGACAGACTCCAGTAATCTGGTCACAGAGGTCAGCCAGCCCGTTACACTGGCAACGTCTACAGTTAGGAAAACCATAGTATCCAGGCAGACACCCATCACATCGTCGGCCTGTGACCCCATTATGGCATTGGCACTGTCCGGTTTTATGGTCACAAAACTCAGCTTTGGAACCGAAAGGCTCACAGTTACATTCTGGGGAAGAACGAGAAGTCATGGGTCATACTGACCAACCACTCATTTTAGTTGAATTTAAAGCATCCATGTTATTAAAATTCCTGTACAAACAACAGTTATGCATCTACACTTGCCTTTACCTCTCATTTGTGGTATGATACCTAAGTGTGTATTACTTACGTGAGCAGCCATTTTGTCCAAACCCATAAGTCAAAGGGGCGCAGGTGTCGCAGCAGCGGCCAATCACATTCGGTTTGCAGTCACATTGTCCTCTAAATTTACTGCAGGATGAGCTGAACGACCCCTCTGGATTACACCTACAAGCTGGAGAGAAACACACAGGTGATTATTAATGGACTGTGGATTTTGGAATGTGACCCAAAAGCACCCTCTCTTGAATAGGGTATCAAGTGGTATGAAAGGCTGAGTAAGCTTTGCTGTTATGTGGATCAGTTTATATTTTTTGCTAGGCATGATGATGTGCTAGTCATTTGGCCACAACATGGTTACATACTCATATCAAGTTGATCATAACACTTCTTATATCAGTTCAATCATGCTCAGTAAGTTTAATGTATTTATATGGATATCATTATGTCTATGTTGCTAGGTTACTATGACATATATTGGTAGGATACTCACGAATTGCACCATTATGGATGTATGCTGACATGCTAGCAACCAGTTTTTCACACACCTCAGGTAGGGTATGTTCTCCTGCCTGCACACCCAACTCCACACAGTGATACTGCTGGTATTGAGCCAGGGCTGCATCAGAACAGAAATTTGGCAGAGATCCCATCTTTGGAATAAGTCCCATCTGAGTATTATTTAAAAAAAATAAAAAATAAAAAAATTAAGGTATGTAGCCTAGTTTCTTTTCATTTCGTGAATGATTGATCAATGGAGGTGGAAACACGAAGAAGAAGAAAAACAGCTTACAGAATCAATTAGAATATGTGAGCTGCAGTAAGGGTCAGGATTTTCAAATGTGATATCCACATAGTACCTCACACCAGAGCTGAGACATACAGAATGATCCAACATGGCTGCCCTACATGTAACGAAACATCAGAGAATATCAGAGAAAATTTATAAGAGCCACAGCAACAGTGACCTCCTTTAAGAAACATTAGTTGAACAGCAGTTAAAGGTGTGCTGATTAACCCAGAAGTGTAGCTGCAGGTTTTTATTCAAACCCATCTGTTTAATCTATTCATGTTTTGCCTTCAAATTCTGAATGAATGAATGGAATGAAAACCTGCATCCAGCACTGACCCTGTATGGATAAGAGTGGACACCCTGGGATAAAATGGAAAGCAAATGAATCTCTAATGTTTCATGCAAAATATTTTACATTGTACCATGGCACAACCAGCACAAGGATGAACTCACCTGCTAGTGCTAGGAAGTGTAAACGTTTTCTCTGATGGATCAAATGGACAATTATCATCAACAGAATCTAATGGCACAATTTTTACACTGGCTGTCCAATCCTCTGTGGACTACACACATAGAGTAAAAAAAACATTCTAATTAGTGAAATAACACACAAATTTATTAATCATATACAGTATACTACACAATTCTAACAATCCCACAATAACAATTTCACTTTAGGAGTTGTAGAAGACACATACTGTATATACAATATACAAACCTGTGGCTCATAGCGAACAACAAGATGATAGTTAAGAGTTAACGGGATGTTGGTGACAATGAATCGGAGTCCTGCTCCATCTTGAACCCGCACAACTCCCGGTCCAGTCCAAGAAATAGGTTCATCTGGGGTATGTGGTCGTAGGATGACCTGATGGCGGTATCCTGGCTGCAGGGGAATGGTGCTCTGAAGGACCAAACAACAATTTCATACAGGGATCTAAAGTTTAAATAACATGCCAGATTTGTCAAAATGGTATATTAGTCTGACTATACCTGGCCTTGTCTACGTTTTCGGCGGATCTCACGCTTAACCACCACAAATCTCCCATCCCTGAACTCAACATCATAGCCTCTGCTTCTGAAGTAGCTCACACAGCTAGGCAGAGTGACAGCAGGATGTAAAGTGTGATATGCTGCAGGAGGCCATGAATTCTCATATGTAGAGGGTTCAGTGAGGTAGGGGTCATACGGCTGCTGCACTGTAGGCTCAGGTTTATAATAAGCTGGTGGTGTAGGCTCACGAGCTATGGTTCCTGGGGGACAGTAAGAAACTGGACGAGATGTAGTAGGATATAGGGGAGGTACAGGGGTAGCATCGGGTTTAACCTAGGAAACAAAAGTATAGTTCTTGTTATTCTTCCCAATCATAAAGTATGAAAGCCTGCAATATGCTTTGTCTGAATCTTACATATTAAACCTAAGCCAAACAATTTGAGTCTGTGATCAGTGTGAGAAAATAAGCAATTCACAACAGTAAAAGTATAGCCAATTTCCATTGTGGTCACCCACCAGGTCAGAAGAGCATTTGGTGTCCAGAGGAGCAGCATTTTCGGCTTCATAGAGATAGAAATCAAGAGGGGCCAGGAAGTAACCAGGAGCCGGTTTACTACAGTGAAGTCCCACCATATTGGCTCTGCACTGACACTGGCCACTCTCTGAGGCGCACCTAAGTATACACGCATAAATTCAAACATGCATACTTGTCCTGCGGTTTCCCAGAGGATAAAATAATTGTGAAGTGTTCAGTTGTCTGCTAACTTACAGAGTAGTGAAGGCTCCTCCTATGTCACAGTCGCAAAGTAGACAACCATAGACTGTATTTCCTAGTCCCCAGTATCCTGGCTAAAAAGAAATAAATTCATTAATTCATTAATTAATTAAACTTTCTCTGAAAGTAATCTCTATCAGACATATACTTTTGTAGGAATGTTGACATTATCCATTTTGTAGGAAGGAATAATGGATTTGTGGTACTCACTACACACTGGTCACACTCTGGTCCATGGGCAAAGTGGTCACAGATACACTGGCCTGTGTTCTGGTCACATGGAGAGGAGCTTATAGTGCCCAAGAAGTTACACATACACCCTGATCATGTCCACAAAAAAACCCAAAGAGAGTTATCTACTAAAAAAAATCATACAGAAAGACAAAATTTCTTCCTGGATGTTTATCAGTTTTTCAATTTAAATGATTGATAGATCCAAACATATGAAAACACTTAAGCTTTAATAATTCTTCCAAAAAAACAACAACTTGTCTATACATATTGGAGTGACCTACTGCCATTTGTATTGGTTTTTACATTACAAAAAATTATATCAAAGCAAGTGAAAATATCTTGAATATGTGCAGATTTAATCTCCTATTTGTTATTATGAAATTATTATAAATCAAATCTAAAATAATTCAGCAGTTAATAGTAATTTAGATGCTTTTACAATATTTCAAAATCATTTTGATCCTTGTAGAAATAAATGCGTAATTATCTGCAAATAGAAGCTTACTCATGCTTCTGAGAAGATTATAAAGCAGTAAAAATAGTAAGAAATAGTTTTAATAAGTTTTAATTGTAATCTTATCATAGGAAATACTAGATACATTTGAATATATTTAAGATATTTTCATTTGCTGAAATGTGTTTTTGTTGTAGTGCAGGAAGAAGTGAAGAGGATCTCTTACTCTGACAGCCACTGGGGTCTTCCTGGCTGAGTCTATAGAATCCAGTCTTGCACCGGTCACAGAGCTCACCCTCTACATTCTGCTTACACACACACTGACCACTCATTGGATCACACAACCCACCATCCACAGACCCTACAGAGTGGCAGGTGCAAGCTGTAGAGGAATAGAATAAAGCTTAGTAAGATATAAAAATTAATCTGCTAATACACCTAATTGATATCTTATATTAAATTGTTTAATTGAAATACACTCACGTATACAGGCATAAGGATCATTTAGAGAACGCAGAGGGTCCTTGTAGTAGTGTGGCTTGCACAGCTCACACTGAGCGCCCATGCGATTGTTTCTGCAGTCCTCACACACACCACCACTGACCTGTCCAGTGGTTACGTAGCGCTGTCGGTCAAAATGGCATCGCTCAGAGTGGCCATTGCAGTTGCACCCTGTAAGAAAATGTGGGAAAGTGCAGCCATTATTTCCTTTTATTTTATAAGTACTTGTACTTGTTCACTCCTCTTTTCTATCTACACTACATCTCTGGGGCCCATGATTGAGTCTCATGGCTTCTCATATCATTGCTATGCTGATGACACCCAGCTCTATTTGTCCTTCCAACCTGACGATCCATCCATCTCTGCACATATCTCTGCTTGCCTGTTGGACATCTCGGTCTGGATGAGGGAACGCCATCTTCAGCTTAACCTGGCAAAATCTGAGCTTCTCGTCATCCCAGCCCATCCCTCAATCAACCACAACCTCACTGTACAGCTCGGCTCACTCACATTCATGCCAACCAGGACGGCCAGGAACCTTTGGGTGATTCTTGATGATGGCTTGACCTTTACAGACCATATCTCAGCAACTGCAAGTTCCTGTAGGTTCATCCTGTACAACATCAAGAAAATCCGACCATCCCTCACTGAGCAGACTACACAGATACTAATCCAGGCTCTTGTTATATCAAAACTGGACTACTGCAACTCACTGCTTTCAGGTCTCCCAGCCAGCTCCATCAAAACCCCTTCAAATGAGTCAGAATGCTGCAGCGTGCCTCGTATTCAACCAGCCCAAGAGAACCCATGTCACACCCCTTTTCATCTCCCTCCACTGGCTTCCTTTAGCTGCCTGCATCAAATTCAAGGCCTTGATGCTCACATACAAGACTTTGTCAGGAACAGCACCCTCCTACCTCAACTCTCTCCTGAAGGCCTACGTTCCCTCTCGCAATTTGCAATCGATTAGCGACCGACGTTTAGTAGTTCCCACTCAGCGTGGCGCAAGGTCCCTTTCCAGAATCTTCACGCTAATTGTTCCTCAGTGGTTGAATGAACTTCCAACCTCAATCTGGACCACAGAATCTCTCACCATCTTCAAAAAACAGCTAAAGACCCAGCTACGTGAACACCTAAACAAATAAATAAATAAATAGATTTTGCGCTTGCAACTCTACTCTGCGCACTTTCCTTCTTCTGGAACTGAATTAATGGATCTTGAATGGTACCACCACTTGTACTGTTCTCTGCATGATATATCGCTTTGCTTTTATTTTTCTCATTTGTACGTCGCTTTGGATAAAAGCATCTGCTAAGTGAATAAATGTAAATGTAAATGTAAATGTACTTGTAGTTTAATATAAGCTGCTATGCAAGGTGCTATACATCTAAACTAATAGTACTGCCCAAATGCCAAGAGTCAAATCCTGAGTGGCCTGAAAAACAGCTTATACTGGTCCCTGAACCCTACCAAAACTGTCTTTGCCTATAAGTCATATGATTTAGTGCACTGACTATCCATAGGGTCCCTGAATCATTTAGGTCTTCCTATTTCTCATAGTGCTAGCAAGTACTGTTATTATTAGTAGTAGTAGTATTATTTTCGTTGTTATTGTTGTTGTTGTTGTTGTTGTTGTTTGTGAATTGAGTTTACTTCTGCAAAAATTTGGGTCATTGCTTCCAGCTGGCCTCCAGGGGGCATCATTGTAAAAATCCTGACACTTCTCACAGTTGTTCCCCATGGTGTTATGTTGACACACACATCGTCCATGAACCTGGGAACAAAAAGCCCCTGTCACATCTGATACTACATACTACCATACTAAACAGTGTGTCAAAACAATACAGTAAGGGAGTATGAGTTTTCCCCACAAGGCAGTATGAGTTTTCCCCTACTTTTGTTTTTATCTTCCAAACTTATTTTCAGTGCCTAAAAAGCATTTGAGACCAAGATCTCATTTTCTTGCATGTCTCTAACAGGGCAAGTCAGTATATATTAAAATACATAAGTACTGCATAGTTGTATATTTACATTTGTAATTAGCATTCAGCATTCACATAACAATTATTGCTAACTTTTTGGTTCAATAATACTGTTTGCCAAAGCCAATGCTCTCTTATCTATAGAAATTCATAAATTGGGCCCATGCTCACCATGCCTGGTTCATTTAATGTATCTCCACGCAAGTTATAAACAGGCATACATTGGCTGGCATGGCCATTGCAGTAGCAGCTCCCTCTGACCACCATCTCATAGAGAGCGTAGTAATATTTCTCCTGTGGGTTCCTCCTCTTCCTACCCAACAAGTCATCACCCAGTGTGAGTAATCGTGTAAAGTTCACTCGTAGGTTAGTCATGGTGATGAGCTCTATCAGCAAAGAAAAATGATGTTATTTGTCTTCATTATGGAATTTATCTTATTATATAACACATATATTTTACAGAAACGTTTGTATTACACATTTATTCAGTTCCTTTAGCTGATCGAATAGGCTGAAATGCATTTGAACTTAATGCATTTGTATCACATAAATATTTGCACCGTGTTGTAGTTGTAGTTGTAAATTTTACAAAAGCTAGAAATATATAGCATTAAATCATAGCTAGGGTATGCCCTCAGATACAAAACTACTTGAATATTACGTTTTTTTCTTAACATGCAAACCTTGAATGGTAGGGTCAAATGGATTTTCAATATGAAAGTGGGGGTCCAAAGCCTTTAACACCACCTGAAAGGGATTTACAAAATTTAGAATACACATTATACAATGAATATTTGATGAAAAGGACAGATGTTGAAAGAGGTTGTACTTCGCCATCAGTAGAAGGCTCAACTCCAGAGTAGCGGCTCTCACAGATGAGGTCGTCTATAGCTTCTGCTGGGCCTGCTGAGATTCTGGGGAAGTCGGTAGCACAGTCTGCCGAGAAGTATTGAAACACCTTCCAGGTACGGCCAAAATCCTTTGACCTCTCCACTAGCATTGCAGCAGGTCTGAAACTCTGCAGTTCATGGTCCAGTGCATTATGTAAGTCAAAAACCATACCAATTCCTCCCAAGGAAGAAATAAATAAGTAAATAAAGGTACCTTGAATGTCATGACTAAATGGCTAAACTGAAACATAGTCTCCAAGTCTAGTTGAACGCTGACTTGGTGCACACCTGAAGTTTAAGATACAGAGATACAGTTTTAATTGTCAAAGTAGCAGATGGATTGATCAGCTATTTATAATATATCATTCTTATAATGCTTGTGGACTTGAAATAGAATTTTGGTACATATTATTATAAAATTATTATAAATGATTAGGTCCAAATAGCTCAAAGAGAGCTATTCTTTTGTGTTGTTGTTGTTGTTGACTCACACCGTGGGTAAATTTTGGGAGACTCACCATTCTCAGACTGCCACCATTTCATCTTACGCTCTGGCTCAAAGGTGGTAATGATATTTTCGATATGATGGCTATTAGGATTGTTGTAACGATTGTAGGGGCTCCTTGAGTCACAGGTAAAACATTTCTGTTCATCCTAAAGAAAACATGGCATTTGATGTATCAAAAAAAATAAATCCTAATTGTGTCAAAAGATTGTCAACTTTAGGACTATAGTCTTCCAATGCTACTCGGTTTTCTGTGTAAACAAGATCTATTGTAGCCAATTCACCCGTGAAGACCACAAATTTCACACAGACAATAACCCAAGCTCAGGATTGATCTTAGGACCTATACTCAACAGTTTTATTTAATTGCTGAGTATACTAAAAGCACAGGACTCACATGTTTCTCTCTCTAAAACAGGCTTCATACAGGATAAATCGGTGCTCCATGGCAGTTTTGGTACGAATGCATACATAGCACATATTTTCATATTTTCATTAACATTAGTTGGCATGTATGAACAAAAACTATTCTTTGTATATTCCTGGTGTATAAACATAGACGAATTCATACTCATATCACTACAACTGATTGTTATTGGAGCAACTGTTTCTGGAGTTGATTCTTCATGCCAACAAAAACAGAGAACAAAATACAGTCTATGTGAAACACCATGCCTTTAGCATAAAGAAGGATGGGGTGCAAAGTGAAGGAGGCATACATTTCTCTCTAGGGAGAGGAGAGACCTATCACACTGGCAGATCTGAACATGCCTGTAGCGTGCATACACAGGGTTGGTCACACTGCTTTCAGTCTACAAGAAGTTAAACTGTATGAAGCTTGATAAGATGCTGACAGCCAGATTTGGGATGGATCTTTGTTCTAGAAAATGTATGTGATAGCAGGCATTTATTTACTATAATCACTGAGTGCTATGTATAGCAAAAGGCCTGGCCCAGAGCTGGGAAATACTGACTGTGCTACACTACAATATAGAGTATTTCCTGAGGGCACAACACTGCCATTTAAAGAATTCCGATAAATCATTTTGAAGTGTTTTTCTTTTTTTCTTTTTAGGGAAAGTATAATTGCAGGAGTCAATTAAATATGCATTCAGTTCAGTTAACCAGTTCAATTCAACTTGAGTACTTCAATTAGCGGTTTTGCCTCTAGTCTAACTGTGCAAATACAATTCAGTGTGTAAAACATAACACACCCCAAAATCTATTTAATATTATGGAAAAATGTGGTTTAGAACAGACCTCCAGGTATCCCACAATGCAATAGTTCTGGGGTCCATTTAGGCCACAGGTAGATGAGGCAGAGAGTTGAGCAGCACGGCCCACCATAAGATCACCTAGGGTGGGGTGGCACGAGCTGCCCTCACATTCTTCCTGTGAGTGAGCTGGCACCACCAGAACTATAAATAAAAAAAGAACAAATATTTGAGCTGTTGTATTGGTGGCATGAGACAACACCTCTCTGCGCTGTGCCCTCACATCTCTCTCAACACTATGCTCTGTATTATGTAGGAGATCAACTTTTTAGTTGCTCAACCAATCATCTCAAACAGATGCATTCAAGCAAAAAACAACTATTTGTGAAAAAGACAATAGTTCATTTGGCAATGGTTAGATTAAAGCAAAATCCACCCAGCCAAGCAATCTTATAAAAACAAATCTTATTAAACAAACAACAACTCAAGAAGGCAAGTGCCTGCAAGAAAATAGCATACAAAAAATAGCCCAGCAAGTGATCACATGTTTGTACTTATGAGGCATACTGAAATGATTTTTCTGTTAAATTCCTGCAATGTTAGAGCAAATACTTACAAAGGAGAAGCATTGCAGACATCCACCTTCGGCCCATTGTTGCTCTGGCTGTGAAAATAGAAACAAAAAATACAACTCTGTGTTAATAAATCATTTATTTATTTAGAATTCACACCACAGTATTTGTATGGGGTGCAACCTTTGATTTCGATTTAACTAACAGTGATTTAACTAACAACTTTAGCCTTTTGCTAAAACCTGAAATCATTACAGATACCTTAAAGTTCTTCAACACTTTCAGCTTATAAGCCCTGGCAAGAATTCTTGCAGATGCAGTTCATTAAGCTCTGACTGTCTGCCTCGCCTCAAGCCATTGAATCCCAACATGTACAGTCCTAGGAGTTCCACAGAAAGAACCTGCAGCAGCCTTCACCTCAAAGGGATAATACATTTTTTTACATATACCGACATGCCTGGAATTTTAATTATTTCAATGAATGGGTCAATATATTTGAGACATTTCAGACCTTCTGGAAATCCTGTAAGTACAGAAATTTAAAGAATTAAAATAGATATTTTCTGCCTATTTGACTGTGAAATTCCACATTTATGGGCATCAATGCATGTTCTCGTATACAAAAAAACTCACATCAGTGCAGTCCCCTTCCCACTGCTCCACCATCCAAGCTGACATTACAGTAGCAATGTGAGACAACTGGTAATAAATAATGTTTCTCCTAGAAAAACTTGCTTTTAGTGTATACTTCCAGACATTACAACCTAAACATCCTTCCATCCATCCATCTTCTACTGCTTACTCCTTTTCAGGGTCACGGGGAACCTGGAGCTTATCCCAGGGAGCATCAGGCACAAGGCGGGGTACACCCTGGACAGGGTGCCAGTCCACAACCTAAACATTCTGCATAAAATTTGCTATATCTATTTCATTCTAATAGCCTCGCTTTGACATTACTTGAGGATAGTGGTGGTACAGTAAACTGCAAATACAATGCTAGCTATAATATTTAATGGTCTGAAAAAAGGAGTACTTTTTAGAATTAGATAAGGTATGGAAGTTTCTAAAGAAAGGTACTGCCTTTACATGTAACCTAAAGAACTTGTACAGACCACATTATTTTTAAACCTACAGAGTAAAATTGATTAAGTACTTGCTTGTTGATTTAGACATTTTAATTCATGCTCCATTAGCCTTATTCTGTAATTGTACAAAAACAAAACAGATTTGTATAGTACAGCACCCAGTCTAAGCGGAGATTTAACATGTGTAACTTTCCAGTTGATGCTACACAGCTTGCAACAGGAGTGAACTGAGAAGCTGTTCCTGTAAGAGTTTACTAATGAACCATCATATCTTTAGCAACATGTCTCAGACAATTAAGAAATGGCCACCAGTCACACACAAAAAGTACAACAGATGGGATATTATATGGCAAAAGTGTTATGTGCAGTATTACCTTTGAGGTAACTGCAATATAAATGTAATTAAAGCAAAGGCACTTACATATTAGAACAAATCCTGTGCAGAAATGTAATAAAGATGTCCATTCAAGCAATTCTGTGTCAATTCAGTGAATTCTTTCCTCCATGTCCATACAGCAGGCAGCAATGGATTGTGAAGCAATCACTGTAAAGGTTGAAGCATGTAAAGACACACCTGAACACCTGAGAACGTAGAAGGGTGAGAGTGTGTAACCAGAAAAAGGAGCTGCAGGGCTCTGTGGTAAAAGGGATTATATTGCACTGAGACCTGATTTGTGCTTGTCAAACCAGGGAGTAAGGAGCAAAGAGGAGAAGACAGGATGCATGTAGTATTAGCTATGGGAGACAGTCAATGATAATACCAAATTGACAGTACATAGTATATAATAACGCTATAAATGGCTATGGTTCGCATCACTTCTGTGTTTCACAGATGATGTAGCATGCATTGGATCACCAGCATGAATCACCAAAATATCTGTCAAACTGGTAAAGTTTTAGTTGCATTCTGTTAGAGTAGTTACACATAAAATGGTTTGTGTTGTATATTAAAAACAGAACTGTATTGCTTTGTTATAAAAAATCATATCGATTTTAAATTTAAACAAATCTTTCCAATTCTTTTCCATCAAAGCAACATAAAAATTGGCATGAGAGAGTTATGACTGTCACATTATGTCAAATCAACTAGTTAATGTTACCACTTACTGAAGAAAACACCTACCTCTACTCCTCACACGACCCCGAAAGAGTAACCTGATCACGTAGTTTCTAATAATTCTTCATACATGTATATGACTTTGTAACATGAGAAGTATGATATATTAGAGCCTAGCACAGCAAAAGCGTTTTTTCATAAATGAACTAGGGGTGGAGTCTGAAACCTCTGGTTGCTTTTTTTTTAACATATTATATGGATAGTCCATTGCAGACACTCTACCAATAGTTAACAACCATCTATAGACTTAAACAACCTGTCAGGGACTGTCATCAGCCAGCTAATCAATTATTTCTAAACAAAAATAGTTTATGGCTGTAGACTATAAATTCATTCCTAGTCCTATCACAATTTCAAATTCATTTCATGTGGTCTTTATTGATACATTTTCTTTCTTTATAGAGCTCACATTGGGAATCAGTTAATAAGCTGCTTTATGACACTCTAAATAAGTTAATATTGTATGATATTTACATTTGTCGACCTGAAAATACTTAGTGGACGTTCAGTTTAGCCATGATAGTTTTCTGCTTCTGAAACCAGCATTTTCATGTCTATGGTTTCTTTTTATGGCAGGCCCAAAGATGACCTTGGCACACAGGGCAGAGTATGTAGGGTTTATTTGCACAAATGGAATAGAACGAAAGAGAATGAGGGGCCCGTTGTGTGGAGGAAAAACTGACTCCACCCCCGGAGCTGCTTATTAATGGAAATCCAGTTAATAACAGTGAGTGATAGCTAATAAAGCTAGCAATGCTAGTTACAAACAGCTGGTTGGCCGAGAGTGTGAGGCAAGAGACGTCATTAAAGTGGAGCTGATGAAGGTCATAAAAGCAAGACAGTATGACTGTAATTAAAAATCATCTTTGTTATTTCTAATATCTGTCATATCAAGTAGGTTTTATTGTCAGTCCTTTATATAATTCATATACATTTCATTCAGGAATATGGTGCAACATATACAGTAATACAGCAGGACAATATACAGGATTGCATAACTGACATCTGCGGTTCTCCAGGTGCATGCAACATTTTATAAATAGCTGCTTCTAAGGCTACTTTTAACACTACATGATACCACACTAAATAGATTGCCACCTCTGAATTAGACTCATAAAAGTAGATGATTTCCTTTGGTCAGGTTCTCTTACAGACATGAAAATTGTTAATCAGTAAAAGCTCTCAAGGGTAGCATTTTAAGCCCAGAGCATCTGTGCACTTTCTACAGCCTAGTGATGTCCTAGTCTTATCCAAAACGCTGTACATTATAAAATATTTAACAACTTTTTAACCCTTATGATGTAAATACTTATCATCATGGACTAGTGTCTTTTAGTACTATAAAATAAGTCGAGTGCTAGTCCAGAATAAAAAAAGTTTATTCCAAATTTTGCAGACAATTTTAAAACATCTATAAATCAATCAGACTTCTATGCATAGATGTCCACTAACATGTTCTCATTAACCAGCAAAACCTTTTTGTTTAGTATTTCTGATCATGTATAGGAAATTATGCAATCGTTTGAAAATTGGTTAAAAAGAAAATGTTTCTTGTGATTTTCATTAAAACTACTAAGGATTTAAAAACCCACACGGAAAAATATAGGTTACATGTAAAATATATTGGTGTGCATATGTGTGTATTTTGCTTCTACTGGTGAAAAGGAATTCCCCATGCTACAATTCTCATTACCTCACATTATTACCTAATTATATTTACAACTGGGTAATCAATGATGCAAGACACAACAGTTATTACGGCACATAAAATGTGTGAGATGAAATCTGAACTTGTATTGTTTTCCTTTTTCTCTGGTAAACTGTATTCTGACAATGGGACTGATATTTGACATTAATGACTCATGTTGCTGTAGAGGTGCTGCTCCAGAAAGGCCAGGGTTTTGAGCCAGGAGTCCTCCTGAGCTCGACTGTGAGGCTCTGTTTGTCCCCCCCACAGCACCACCACTGAAACAAAAACCATGATAGCAATCACAAACTGAAATTGCAGTGTTAAATAATTACTTTTTGTAGAGATGAAATAAAAGTATGATTGAACTCAGTTTTTCATTAAGTTTAAAAAAAATAAATAGTACTCTGGAAACCTGTATATCTTATATCATAGAAATGTCCTAATGTTGTAAAAGTACCATAATATGATGTTTTTGTCATAAGACCAACATAATCTGATCAGTGGAATTAACTGAGATTTACCGTTGAGCAAATACTTACTTATATTCATGACAAATGTGTCTTCTGTAGTTTTCTCAAATTTTAATACACACTTTGATACACAAATTTTAATACACACCTTTAGTCCTTGTCTCCGCCAACATGAAATTACTGGCTCGGCAGTGTGGACTATATGGAGGCTCGATGAGGTGGCCGGCTTCGGGGTAAGACAGAATAGTCAACAGGTGACTATTACCAGCTCGTTCCATCATCTGCTTCATCTGAAGAAAGGGAAAGGCACTGTTATAGGTGTCATCTGGAACCCCATGGCTAATGGCTATGCAGTTTAGTGGGGATTTTTTTCTACTGCCAGGAGAAATATTAAATGACTTTATATAAGCCCCAGGAAACAAAGTCATGACTGCTATTAAATATAATAATGAACTTGTTCCATAACGTGCATGAACAGAAAAAATATATACTATATTCCTGGGAGCTTAAGTAGGCCACAGTGTATTATTATTATTATTATTATTATTATTATTATTATTATTATTATTATATTGTGTGGTGTGTCATGGTTATTTTGTTTTGCACTAAATAAATGAAACATTATTATTATTATTATTTTAGATATATGAATATGAATTAAGAAAATATTGATTCTAGTGCCTCTACTCACATCTTCTGCTGACTCTGCTGCTGGCCAATTCTGATCATCCTCCCCAACAATCAATAAAATGGGACACTTGATACGACCCATCTGTTCAACATTTATACAGTTAAAGTAAGTCCCAGGAGAGAGCATAAACATAGACAAATGAAAAAACAAAAGCAAATGCATGTAACAATGATCAAATCCCACAGGCTTCTCTGAGGGATCCTTACTTCAACTTTCTTTGTAGGGTCATCTGGTATTGGCAGCAAGAGATCTCGCCAAATGATTCTCTTTTCTTCATCATAGCGGGTGTTTTTGACATTTCTTAAAATTAAAAGGAAAGATTTGTCACCGAAACAGGCCAAATATGGGGGGGGGACAAAAAGAAAATATATTTGTATGCTCTATATGCTGAGTGGCTATTTTATTAGGTAACCCTCCCTTCCATTGAAGGAACTTGTTTGTGCATAGCTGTTTTGGACATGTGATACTAATCATACGATATACTTTAATATTTAACTGTCATGCCCAGATTGTTACAAGCTTTTCACTCTAGCAAGCTAGAAGTGTATGACTGCTGGTACAATGACCCTTAACTGGCAGGCTTCCAAAGTTGGTTTAATCATCCACTGCTGGATTGAGGCCACTGGTGATAAACAATATGGCCAAAAGTATGTGCTTGTTGAACATCCCATTCCAAAAGCAGTGCAATAATATAGAGTCCAACAGCCTCCACTCATCTGGGAAGGTCTTGCAGATGCTCCATTCTTGTAGATTTGTGCTCATCCAGCCACAAGAGCATTAGTGAGGTTGCCACTGATGTCGAGCAATGAAACCTGGGGTGCAGTCGGTGGTCTAATTCATCCAGGTCAGGGCTATGTGCCAGCCACTTAAGTTTGGGCCTCTTAGTTGCAGTGAAGGGAAATCATAATGTTTCGACATACAAAGATATTCTAAACAATTATGTGTTTTCAACTTTGTGTCAAATGTTTGAGGAAGGCCATCATATAGGGGTTATGGTCAGGCATACACATGCTTTTGGCCATATAGTGTACTTCCTGCACCAGTAATAACTCCTATTTTTTCTTTTCCTGCTACGCAAGTGCAGGTTTTGTCACAGGATGAGACATTATGGTTAACGTACCAAAATAGGATAAGGATCGAGTTAGCTGACAATGCTTTTTAAAGCTCTGATGGATTCCAGCTATTTATCATATACATCAAGTTGCCAGTGCAATCCCTATACTATACATGTTGCCTGTTCACAGAGTAGAGCCACAAAACATATCATTCTTAATGAAACAGCACAGCTTCCCATGGCTGTACTTTCAAAACAGACTACATGATAGCTTTCCATATACTAAATACAGTATCTCCCACATAGAACATGGCCATAAATAATGTTAGAGCTGATACCATCTCAAACCTCTTTTAAGTACAATCTCTATTTAGAAGACACAACTCTACATAAGTCAACAATACAGTGCCAGCGAAATGTAACACTGAAGCATCAGCCTGCAGATGGAAAAATGTTCATCCCAATCCACAGTTGATGGCACCAGACTGGTACTAGGAATTAGAGTAGAGGTGCCATAAATTTTAATCCCAAACGAAATTGTATGCTATAGCTACTGTGTACCACACATTCCCACAAAATGGTAGAAAAGTCCTGCTTTTTGGAATGTACACAGCTGACACAATGTACTATACACGTTAGAAATTTAAATGAGCTGAAATTAGTGTGACTGTGCCATTCAGTGGATCAACTTTATAATTATGGTTGATTAGTCAGACAGAGTAGGCAGGGAGGAACCATTAGAAATTACAATCTGGAGGTTACTGTTGCCTGAAATAGTAGTAATATTGCCGGACTATGTGACCAAGGTAGGAGGAACAAGAGCATTAGCGAAGAATTCTCATCACTGAAATTACATGATTGATAAAATAAAAATGAAGAGAATAATAAGAACAAATTTGTGTTGCATATGCCGATATAATAATTAATATATATATAAAAAACTAGAAAAAGAAAAAGTTTATGCAGTATATGTGATAAGAAAATGTAATATTAACACATTTATAATGTGCTTCTGTATACAAGCAAGCAATCCAAGTAGGTTGTAAATGATGCAAATATTATGGTATATGTAAAATGTCTAACAAATGCCTACCATATCAGTAGAACCAGACAGCCTATTTAAGAGCCTTGGCCTAACTGCTAAGTATTTCTATAGAAATGCCAGTGTAGTGCAACTCCGCAGCACCGTCAAATTGTCAATGCAGCTAACTAAGCACAATCCCAGTTTAAGTGTACATAATAAAATAGCCACATACTGTAATCTTCCCAAGCTTGATATGAATCATCAAGCCTGCACTAAACACTCATGATCTGTTGCTCACTTTTTTATTTCAGCAAACACATCAGCCAGTGATCCGTTGACGGGCATGATGTGGCTTCCACTAACACACACTACACATTTGGGCTGAAAGGAAGATTGAGTGACACAGTTTATTTGTCTTAGAGAGTGTTGTCAATGTATAATGAAGACATTTATACATTTATGAACAAATGTTATAAATGTTAAGCCTGGCCTACCTTTATCACTGAGGAGTATGCTGCCATGCCCAAGGTCACAGAGACACCAAAAGACAAACCCAGAATGGCGATTCTTTCAGGACACACCTGAGGATATTGCTTCAGCACAGTGAAAGCTGCCTAAGAGATTTTGAGAGGCATTTATATTTAAGTGTTTGTTTGTTTCTTTATTGCAATATTCAGATTAAGGTATCAATCATTCGTTTTTCCACTCTTAGCTGTGTCCCTCAATATTCATTCAAGCACAATTCCACTACATAAATGTGATAATGTTAGAGGCAAATACCTCAAAGTAGGCATTGTCCACTTGGTATGGCTTTCCATCAGCATCTACTCGTCCAATATACTCCAATGCTAATGCGACATACCCTTTGGATGCTAGTAGAGCAGTGCGATACTCCACTAGACCCCCACCACCACCCCAGAGGTCCAGCACAGCAGGAAAAGGACCAGTACCTAGAGAAGAATATATGTAATAAAGGACACAATGTTTCTTTCTGTAGCATATGTAACTTATCACAAAACTCACTTACACAATATTGAAGTACAAACATCTGCGATATTAAGACTCTAAGTCACTAATAATCTTCGTAAAACTATAACAGCTTTTATCCAACCCTTTGTCATGGATACCTGGTGGGATGTAAAGAACCGCCTTCAACCCTTTTTCTGTAACATTAACCCTCTGGATTCCTGGAGTAGTGTACCACCGCTGTACCACAACTGACGCTATGGGAGCTTTCTCCCGAAATCCCTCATTCAGGTGGTCTTCATACACAGACATGTAGACATCAAGTGGTGTGTAGGTATCCTTCTTGCGAAATCTTTTTTTTTTATAATAATAATAGAAAAAAGAATGTCTAATTAAGTGAGTGATGACTGCTTTAGCAGTACAAAGATCGCTAAATTTGGTTTGGTTTAACCTGAGGCCTGTCCTGCTTCCAGGAATAGGTTTCATGCTCCACAGCAGACCCATGGATTCAACTCCGTCATATGTTCCACCAAGACTGGCATCTTTAGACACTGAAACCCAGTAAACTGTGTATTAGTGCTCACCTGCTGCACACGAGCTATGACAAATACTTCATGACAACGATTTATATGCACCTGTGATAGTTCCTGTCTCATCGCTAACATAGTGACCAAAACCTTCCCAAAAATCTCCGTCCTCTGACTGAAGCAGCGCGTGCAGCGTGACTCCAAAACCGGGCAGTAAACCCTGCACGCGCACGTCGAACTTTTCATCCGCCATACAGCGAATCGGACGAACCGAAAGCAACGGGCACGGAAGCGACCTGGCCATGTTCTGCGGGTGAAAAACAACAGGGTGTAAACAATAGCAGGAGTTACTAAGTTCGACCGAATAACATTAGGACTTACATTTACGCTGAGCGCGTGGACTCGGTGTGTTTAAGCAGCTCAGCAGTGTGGAAATCACTAAACAAAGGGCATGGGTTATTCTCTAGAGAGAAAACCCTAATCAAAATGGTTTAGTTAATGAATAAACTTTATTACCTATTTAACCTAAGATAATGGATGATGACACCACTAGTTGGAATTGTACGTGGTGTTATTTCGACTACGGTAACACATCCAGACCTTGGACAATGCCCAATATTACAGGGGTTTCATTTGTTTTCATGAGAGTCGTCTAGTGGGTTGCCAGATTCGTCTGTCCAGATCCCTTCTTGCTGCCAGGATATAAAACGTATTATAATAACCCTTGAGCGTGCTTATGGGCATTTTCGTCTTTTTAATCATTTTGCCCGTGTTCATGCAAACAGCACAAATTTTTTCAAAAGGTGTGTATTTTTATTGGCCTTTTAATATTTCACCCTCATTTGCTTTCATTAATCTGTTTTAAACTAGGTACACAAAATATTTACCCTCACGACCTTTGAAACCCATTGAAACTGCGATATTTAATCCCCGTGATGTTTACGCATAAAATCATGCATTCTATGTTAATAGTATGGAAGTATAATAGTGCTAATGGGCTCTTATTTTTTTTATTAAACTATCAATATAATTATTTATTGTTATATTTATATATATATATATATATATATATATATATATATATATATATATATATATATATATATATATATATATATATATATATATATATATATATCAAAAGTGAGTACACCCCTCACAGTTTTGATTATATTTATATCTTTTCATGTGACAACACTGAATAAATGACACTTTGCTACAATGTAAAGTAGTGAGTGTACAGCTTGTGTAACAGTGTAAATTTGCTGTCCCCTCAAAATAACTCAACAGCCATTAATGTCTAAACCTCTGGCAACAAAAGTGAGTACACCCCTAAGTGAAAATGTCTAAATTGGGCCCAAAGGGTCAATATTTTGTGCTGTCACCATTATTTTCCAGCACTGCCTTAAGCCTCTTGGGCATGGAGTTCACCAGAGCTTCACAGGTTGCCACTGGAGTCCTCTTCCACTCCTCCATGACGACATCACAGAGCTGGTGGATGTTAGAGACCTTGTGCTCCTCCACCTTCCGTTTGAGGATGCCCCACAGATGCTCAATAAGGTTTAGGTCTGGAGACATGCTTGGCCAATCCATCACCTTCCCACTCAGCTTCTTTAGCAAGGCAGTGGTCGTCATCATGCTGGAATACTGCCCCGCGGCCCAGTCTCCGAAGGGAGGGGATCATGCTCTGCTTCAGTATGTCACAGTACATGTTGGCATTCATGGTTCCCTCAATGAACTGTAGCTCCCCAGTGCCAGCAGCACTCATGCAGCCCCAGACCATGACACTTACACCACTATGCGTGACTGTAGGCAACACACACTTGTTTTCGTACTCCTCATCTGGTTGCTGCCACACCACCTGAACCAAATAAGTTTATCTTGGTCTCATCAGACCATAGGACATGGTTCCAGTAATCAATTTCCTTAGTCTGCTTGTCTTCAGCAAACTGTTTGCGGGCTTTCTTGTGCATCTTCTTTAGAAGAGGATTCCTTCTGGGACATCAGCCATGCAGACCAATTTGATGCAGTGTGCGGCGTATGGTCTGAGCACTGACAGGCTAACCCCCCGCCCCTTCAACCTCTGCAGCAATGCTGGTAGTACTCATACATTCATACATCTATTTCCCAAAGACGACCTCTGGATATGACGCTGAGTACATGCACTCAACTACTTTGGTCAACAATGGCGAGGCCTGTTCTGAGTGGAACCTGTCCTATTAAACCGCTGTATGGTCTTGGCCACCGTGCTCCAGCTCAGTGTCAGGGTCTTGGCAATCTTCTTATAGCCTAGGTCATCTTTATGTAGAGCAACAATTCTTTTTCAGATCCTCAGAGAGTTCTTTGTCATGAGGTGCCATGTTGAACATGGCAACATGTTTATTTTTATTGCCTTAAGCTCAATAAAATAGCACTTTGTTGATCTCATCTTGATTGATTTAATCGAGTATGATTAATGGCATTCATTTTTGAAGTAGTAGACAGACCCCCAAATAGTACAAATTCCGAATCAATACATAACTCTGTTAATGAGATTTAATTTTTTCAAACAGAATAAATTTCCACAAAATATAATAACAAATATCAGCAATGGCATATTTAGCAGGACATAATACAGTGCACTCCAGAATAATTGGTACCCTTCCTGAATAATATTTTTTCTCAAAGATATTTGTGCCAAGATTATTGACAACCCTAAAGAATAATTTAAATAAATATTGTCATTCTTGACTAGATTTTGTTGTTAATAATAATAATAATATTATTATACATACACGTTCCACTTTAATAGGAACACCTGTACACATGCTCATTCATGCAGTTATCTTATCAGCCAATCACATGAAAGCAGCAAAATGCATAAAATCATGAATATACAGGTCAAGCGCTTCAATTAATGTTCACGTCAAACATCAGAGTAAAGAAAAAGTGTGATCTCAGTGACTTTAATCATGGCATGGTTGTTTGTGCCAGATGGGTTGGTTTGAGTATTTCGGAAACTGCTACTCTCCTGGGAATTTCACATCGTTCTGTGTAAACTGTTGTGTGTGAAATTTCCAGATCAGCAGTTTCTGAAATACTCAAACCAGCCCATCTGGCACAAACAACCATGCCATGGTTAAAGTAACTGAGATCACACTTTTTCTTTACTCTGTTTGATGTGATGTTTGATGTGAACATTAACTGAAGCGCTTGACCTGTATCTGCATGATTTTCTGCATTGTACTGCTGCCACAAGATTGGATAATTGCATAAATGAGCAGGTTTAGATGTGTTCCTATTGAAGTGCACAGTGAGTGTATATCTATGGATATAGTAAATGTATATATAATGTAAAGGTCCCAGGAACATATTCCCTGTTGCATCAAAGTTTTAGAAGTGATTCTTACAGTTAGTTGATTATCTTTTGATCTCAACCATTAAAAATCACTTTAAAAAAAAACTGGAAGCATTACAAGAAAATAGCCCTTCCTTAGATCATTTCACAACATGGTGGTCCAGGGGCTCCTGTGAAGTACCAGGATACTTCAGCCCAAAACCTGGCTGCCTCTGCCAGAAGGTTCAGATCTGTTCATTGATACAGGCAACATACTTCCAAATCAACCCAGAAGTGGTTTAACATAACACACACACAAAATGACTTGCAATAACTATCTGTCTCCTGCGGCCTGAATTGCAGTCCACATTCACAACCTAAGAATATAAAGGAGCTTAAAATGTTCTGCATAGTAGACCAAGATCTCTATAGCGCTATAAGAATAGATTGTGTTGTTAGACAAGAAATGAAGTTAGGTATGAAAAAAGTGCCTACCCAAAATACTGACAGTAATTTTACTAATAACTTCTACAATCTTTCTCTATCTAAAAAATTTTTTTAAAAATTTTGCTGTTTTTGTGCTTTCAATCAGAGAGGGTGAAGGCTAACTCATTCTTCCTCTCAGACATGTGAAGCCAGCCAAACTTTTTGAACTGCTGCATCACAGGACAGCATAACACACTCAGAGGAAAGTGTTATCTGCCCTCTTCTTCTGCATGCATGAGTTCATATACCTACATGATTGGCTAGTTTTTCTGTAATTGACAGTGTATCACCCCTCCAATCCATACAGCACTACCAATTTTGCTCTTTTGGACTCCTGGCCATGGGTGGCTGTGGCCATCTCAAGACAACAGAGAGAACGCTTTTCTGTCGCGCCACTCGGGAGCCAGGGTGCCATTAATTCTGGAGAGGACTGTATATTCACATAATCAGTGACCTTAAAATAAATGAAAATATGTATGTTAGCATGTCAGGGGAAAAAAATATGAACAGCTTCTCTATTTAAAATATTTACGAATTATTTGTACAACTATAACTTCACAAATATTGCAGAATATGTTCTTTGAGTATGCAGGATCTCATGGAGCTCCCCCAGCAAAAATGAGCTCTAGGGCAGCTTGGATGTCTCCTCCAGTGGCCTGTAGGGCTCGCAGAATCAGCTCCTCGTCCTGGATTCCCATATCGCGCAGTTGTTGGAGCTGAGATTGCCACTGACTCTAAACAAACACACATCCACATTCACCCAGTGTCACATTTAAAAACCATCCCAATTCTTATTAGCAGTTGCACACTTAAGTAATGTTTATCAGTAATATAAAACCCTATCATGGCTGCATTTATACATTTTTAAAAGGTGGAAATAAAGCAATAATTACAGTTTTCTCAGGCTACACATCTTGTGAAAATGATTATGAAAATGACAACATTTGTGAGTACTCACTTGCAGAGATGATATGCTAGACACCTGTAAGGCTTGCTGCAGGGCCTGGTTAAAAAGGTCATTTGTTATCGGAGTTCCTGCAGGGATAGGGGAAACCCCTGAAGAAGCTCCCTAGTGAGGGAGTTGAAATACAAATCAGAATGTGCAAATTCCTAAGTAAAATATAACCACACAAAAACCTGGCTCTGCCACCATCAATAGATATTAACCACCCTATGAATTAAATGTGTTGCAACTAAAGGTGGTGTTTGTGTCAAAAAACATTTTAAAAAGGGTTACATAGTTCCTAAAGTTTAATTAACCCTCCTAATATATTGGAGGAAAAAGTTACATCCATTATGTTATGGGTCAAAATGACGTCCACAGATTAAATACACACAAAAACAGCAAAGAACAGCTTAAACAAGTAAACCTTTATTATTTAAGAAGAAATATTTGCATACAAGTCCATGACCCTTTCTTCCTCAAAAAACATCTTAGGGAGTTTTTCCTTGCCACCGTCGCCACTCAGTGGCTTGCTCAGTTGGGATAAATTCCATTTGTTTTATACCTGTTTGTCTCTGTTTATCTGTTTCTGACTGTTTATACCTGTTTTTTTTATTTCTGTAAAGCTGCTTTGAGACAATGCCTATTGTAAAAGGCGCTATACAAATAAAATTGAATTGAATTGAAAGTGTACAGTTAAAATTATTCTCTGCGTGTACGTTAACCTGCTACATATTTGGATAAATATTTACCCTATATACCATCCTGTATCTTTCATGATGTATTTGGAATTAGTATTAACATTCACTCAAAAGTACTTCACTTTATATAAATAATGTACCTGGTTTCCTATGGTAGGTGTAACAGCACTGCTTTCTGGAGTGCTGGCTAATGCCAGAGCTGTAGCGAGTTCACTCTGTGTGATTGGCCTGGGCCCTATAGCTCCACTGTAACCTAATGTAGCAGGCCTAAGGCCGGAAGAACCTGCAGAACTTGAGGATGGCCCACTGCGATTCCCCTGTTACAGATCAGAACAGTTACCTGAGTGAAAAGAACACAATGCAACTGCATATACTTTATGATAAATATGTCTTAAAATGAACAACTTATGTTATGGCCTACAGACTGGAATTCTTCCTCATCATCCGACACACCTTCGAAGAGAAAACCACCTGCAGATGTAATAGGAATTTTAGTAGCAGGTGCTTTAAAGTATCATGGTCCAGGATTATATTAATTAGAGTTTCAAACTGTGTCTATGAGATCTTTAGGCTGTCAAAATCTAGAACCATATCTCCCTACAGTTCTCATCTGGTTTCCCACTGAAACTAAGCAGGATTGAGCTTGGCCAGTACCTGGAGAGAAGACCTCTTGGGTAAAACTATGGTTGTTGCTGGAAGTGGTATTAGTGAAAGTGGTATTAGTGAGGCCAGCAGGGGGCGCTCACCATGTGTTCTCAGTGGGGCCTATTACCCCAGTATAGTGACAGGGACACTATACTATAAAAACAGTACCGTCTTTCAGATGAGATGTTAAACGGAGGTCCTGACTCTCTGTGGTCAATAAAAATCCCAAGACGCTTATGGTAAAAGAGTAGAGGTATAAACCTAGTGTCCTGACGAAATTCCCCCACTGACCCTTCTCCATCATGGCGTCCTAATAATCCCCATTTTTGAATTGGCTACATCACTCTTTCCTCTCCACTAATAGCTGGTGTGTGGGTGGCGTTCTGGTGCACTATGGCTGCCGTCACGTCATCCATGTAGACGATAAACACTAGTGAGGAGATCCCGCCCCCACCCCGCCCATAATATGTAAAGTGTTTTGTGTGTCTAGAAGAGCACTATATAAATGTAACTGTAACTATTAAGCTATTGATAGTAGGCAGAGTTGAGCTGTAATGAAATACGAGTGTTACAGATTCAAAATACTTATCTGTGTAAGTACCTGTATTCGGTCCATGATACACTTTCAAAAGGCAGCATTCAGGATACAGTTACTTTTTCAAATATGTAGCACCAGTGTTTCCCCAAATATAGGGTAGCTCTACACATCCTACATGAGGAATACATCCCCAGGATGTATTCTAAATATGTTACTTTTTATGCCTCGTAATGGAATACATTACTGAGTACAACTTGGAATGTACAGTATTCACTTTTATAAACACTTTTTCAGAACACTGTCCAGCCCTGGCAGTAGAACACTAAAGCTAAATATAAATGATCTTGAATCCTAATTTAAAACCGTGTTTTACCTGGCATGTCGCTGTAGGAGCTGGAGGATGCATTTCTAGAGGAGTTGGCAATCTGCTGAGTGGGAACACTGCCAGCTACAGAATGCAGCACCAGAATAATGGCATTAACCAATGATGGGTGAGACCTAATCAACCTAGTGGAGGAACAAAAAGGATAGGGAAATAAACCTAGTTTTAATTCATTATTTTACTTGTATCATTTTAAGAACTGTGTAATTCAGATGGACAGAGCATTGAGGATGGCCTTTGCAAGTGCATACAGCCAGAAAAGTATCCCCTTGGTTTACTCACATGTCAAGCATGTTCGGATCTGTGAATTGCACAAAGAGGTCCTTGTCTTGAAGCACACCTAAAAGACAACATTTCACGTAAAACCGAATGCTTCAGTGAGCATGCCAACAATATAATCAGTTACTGTAAACCTGTATATAATTATCTATCATTTAAATTGTATTATATTTGTACTGTTGTTTATATTGTGCAAATTGTATTCCAACTTAAAAAATAAAAAAAAATAAAAAATAAAATAAAAAAACCCTTGTGCAAAAATACAATTAATGCAAATCCTCAAAGCTATAATTGAACAGGTTATCTACCTAGGGCCATTGCATCACTACTCAAGCCAGGTGTCGCCACAATGATTTGATCCAAAGACTCCTTGTTGTTCAGCATCTTAAAAACCTGAATAAAAGACAAGAATCCACCATCTTTACTAAAACACATCAGTTCCTCCAGACAGAATGCTTGACTGGTACAACGGATGATCATACAGAGTCTCTGTAAGCTGTGCTGGTGTGAAGAGCTGCCTGGAGGACGCGGAATTCTCTTGCGGCTGTCACCCTGTCCACTGGCTCTAAAATAATACAAGAAGGAGGCACATTAAAAAAAAAAATACTGACTGAAGACCTGTACAAACTGGACTTGCAACCATGAAAACAAACCTACTAAGCTCTAAACCCAAAAACATACACGTCCACAGCTCCTGCTATCATTCTTGCCATGACCTCGTGTGTGCGGAGTTTGCATGTTCTCAATGTGCTGTGGGGGTTTCCTCTGGGTACTCCGGTTTCCTCCCCCACTCCAAAGACATGCATGTTAGGCTGATTGGCATGTCCAAAGTGTATGAATGGGTGTGTGAACGTGTATGTGCTCTGCGATGGATTGGCACCCCGTCCAGGGTGGACCCCACCTTGTGCCCCATGCTCCCTGGGATAGGCTCCAGGTTCCCCGCAACCCTGTAGGATAAACGGTATAGAAAATGGATGGATGGATGGAGCTCATGCTATCAAACTGAATTAAAAAATATATATAAGCAGCCCCGTCATTACAATAGGGACAACTGAAATACTCCAAGATGGAGGCAGGTGGGGAACTAGAACAGTTGACATGCAGAATAATTCATTCAGGACACCATGCACACAGTCATTTACACCTAAAATTTAGTTTAGCCAATCTACTTGTCAGCATGTCTTATCCCACCTCCCGAAAATGTGAATGTAGGTGGATTGGCTAGAGGAATTGCCCTGAGGTGTGAATGAGTGTGTTTATGACATCATATTCAGGATGTACGCCTACTGTCCCCAGGATTGAGCAATTAATGACGATGAATGGATGGATGGATGAAAGAATATTCATCCATCCATTTTCCATAACACCTATCCTACACAGGGGATCTCAGGGAATTCAGGGCACAGGGCAGGGGACACCCTGGATAGGGTGCCAACGCATCACCGAATCACACACTACAGACAATTTGGAAATACACATGTCTTTGGACTGGGGGATGAAACCAGAGTACACAGAGGAAACCCCCAAGGTTTCAGGGCAGAGGTGAGATTCAAACCCCCGCCCCTGAGGTGCATTGCAAGTGCACTACCAACTACTCAGCCACCATGCCCCTATAAAAGAGTACTTCAGTCCCAATTACTGGAGGTCAGTGTCAGCACAGAGGCCTACCTGGCTGGATGACAGGTTCTGGCCATGACTTTCTCAGGATGTGCACCGTTGACCCAGACTGGATCCCGTAAGAGTCTAAAGTGAGTTCATCCCTCAGCTTTCTGCCACAGTACACCAACTCTGTAATGCACATATCATGGTCATGCGTTCATTGCGTTTCACTAAGCAACTCACAGGACATCTGTTCAAAAGAAATTGAAGTTTACAGTCGTGACTGATTGATTAACACACCTATAAGCTCAGGATCCGGAATCGCGTCCGGTAACTGCGCTGAAACGAGCTGTTTCAGAGTCGCCACGCGGTACTGGCCAGGTGGGACATCACCGGGCTCTGCCTCTGGAAACTGAAGCACCGACTTGGGAAGGGAAGGCTGGTCCATTAACTTCAGCGACAAACGCCACTCGGAAACGGCCATATTTCACGCTGCCAAAGGCAAACCAGTGAGTAATATTTCACACCAGCACGAACAGGAATTATAGCTAATGTTTTATTCTTTTTAAGGAGTGTCAGCGGGTTTAAGACAAAATAATAACAATAAACAACAATGCTAAAAATGGTGTATTCTTTTAACTTCTTATAAGATATATCTAGTTACAGTAATGAAGTTGTACCCTAGCTAAATCATCCTTGTTTTCATTTGCGCGGAATGACGGAGAGCAGAGGAATGTACGGCGCTTATGGGATTTGTAGTCAAAATCATTCGAAAAGCGTCATCTCTTTTGTAGTTTCTAGCTTAGAATTACACACCTATGGACGGATGGGGTCGCTGTTGTTTCCAGGCAAAAAATGGGTCAAAGACAGTAGGAAGAAGGAATGATGAGAATACAGTAAATCGATAAATAATTAAAATAAGATCGTCTGGGGGAAACTAATATTTTACTTCGCTTTTTTATGTTAACTATATTTTTTTCATGTCCGCATTTAAATTTAAATCTTACCATTTACAATTTGCTTAATTGTTTAATTATGATCATCATTAGCAGAACTCTTTCTGTTCTGGACTCACCATTGGAATATTTTTTAAGACAGGCCTGTTTTTTTCTGCTGTCGTATTTTTATCCACAATAACAGAAGGTTGCTTGGTTGGATGTGCTTTTCAGTGAGTGTCAATGCTACAGAGCATACACTACACGCTGGAGCAGGGTTAACAGACTCGGGGAAACTGCAATCTGCTCAAGTAAAAGCAACATTTGATATTCCCCAAAATCCAGGATTTCCCAGTCCAATGATTATATGAAATCAAGATCAGTTAATTTAACAATTTAGGCTCTGAAACAACAACCCCAATTCCAAAAAAGTTGCACAGCGTCCCGCTGTGTGAAATGTAATACATGTCATTTAAAACAGAATGCAAATGATTTGCAAATCTCATAAACCCATATGATATTCACAATAGAACATAGAAAACACATCAAACGTTTAAAGTGAGGAAATGTACCATTTTAAGAAAAAGATAAGGCCATTTTGAATTTCATGGCCACAACATGTCTCAAAAAAGTTGAGACGGGGCAAGAAAAGTATTATAAAAATGAAGAGGATGTAGAAGATCTCACAGAAAGATAATTTTATTGCAGCATGCAGTGAGAAAGTACATTAACTTCGGGTTCATCTGAGTCAAAGTGAGCTATTAATTCTCTAAGCAATCAATCCAACAGGGCAAGGCTGGGCAGCAAGAAACACCTAATAGTCACATATTGCAATATGAATATAAAAATGGATGGATTCAAACAAAAGGTGACATGTTCTAAGTTGTTTAACAAATCTTCTGTAGATGTAAATATAAGGAAACGAAAGCTGAAATTCTGATCACTCATCTTATATTCATATTTTGATCTCAAACCCAAATATCTTAGTAGTTATATCATACACTTTCTGTCAAAGTGATGATTTATGACCCTATGTGCTGGTAATTTATGACCCCCTGTCCTTCCCTGACTGACAGGTCGTCGGAGGGGGTGTTGAGGGGGGGTTAGGGGGTATCCCTTTATCGGTCGTATCAGTTAATCAATCTGGCTCCTTTGTGTCTGGACATTGGGGGTGAGGGGTGTGTGGGGGGAATAGTCCCCCTTCCACCGAAAGGGGGGTTTATGTTAATGAGTTTGGTTTTGGTGGAGTGAAATACGTCTGAAAAGAAATGTTTTTAATTTGGGGATATGCTTGTGTTACTGTTTGGCTTTATTTTGTTTGTGTAAACACAATGTTAGAAAAGCACGATGTTTGAATGTGTACATATAGGAGTAGAATATTTATTTTGTGAAAATGATGAAAACAAATGTTAATTGCGTTTTTAAGGATCCCTGCTTACCTTTGAATAAAAAGTTTAGGAGTTAAAGCAAAGTTATAAAAAAAAATGAATGTGTTTAAAAGAGCCGTATATGTTACATACATTCTAACAACAAACCTTTATGATGTAAAAATGTTTAAAAGATCTGTTTAAAAAGAATCCGCATTACCAGTCTTCCAAAAACACATAAAAATTTTAGTCTGTAAAAATAGTGAAAAGAGTAGCGCGTATTACATGACTTCTAAACAAATATCCTTAAATATTTAAATGTTAAAGTGTCGTCTAAAAGAATCGCCGTAATGTTTAAACTAGGAGCTAAGTATTTTCCAGAGATGTATTCCATTCGGTGTAAAAGCCGTATGAAGTTGAAACGAAACCCAACCTCTCACAGGCTAAACCCCGCCCACACATACATGTATTCAGACACTCAAATCTCTCTCTCTCTCTCTCTCTCTCTCTCTCTCTCTAAACACACCCACATGGGTTTTCAACATGGCCAGTACTTTCTGTCAAATGTCAATCACGGTGGAAGAACTAGGCGCTAATTTATGGCCTCGGTCTTCTCGGATCTGACGTTTCTGTAGGAGTGGTTAATTTATGATCCTTTGTTTCTTCCTGACCAAGAGTTTTTTTATGACCAGGGGTGGTGGGGGTGGTGGGGGTAACCCTATCCACTGTATGAGTGGGTCATTTTGGCCCCTGTATGTCTGGGTTGTGTCCTTCCCCTCCTGGAGGTGTGTGTTTTGTGTATTGTGGGGGATCTCCCCCAACAAATGTGTTTATGTTAATGATACTGTTGTGAAACGTGTTTCTCCCTGAAAAAATGTTTTTGCATACATTCTAAACATAAACCTTTAGGAGGTAAAAGCGTTTAAAAGTGCTGTTTAAAAGAATGGTGCGGTTTGTTTCAACTATAAACACGTTTTTGGAAAATGGTTCACCAATGAGGATACTTACACAGAACTGCTGCTAAATACATACGATTTTGTGTTTGCTTTGACATCCCATGTCCCCACTGGCTTACAGTCAACTCTTGTAAATTCATGACCTCTGTAACACTTTGATCTGAATGTGTGATCTTTCCTGGCAATTGTCTGTCTGTGTGTGAGAGAGAGATGTGTGATGTCTGGGGGTGTTGCTGACCAGAATGCTTTACGAATGTGTTTATGTTAACGAATTAAGGAGAGAGTCGTGAGTCTCAGTGCTAAAATAATGGTTAAGAAGCTATAGTTAAAACGCAGAAGAAACTCTCCAACTATCTGTTACAATGTCTGCTCCGAGAAATCCTAATACCCCCTAGATGAATGCTGTGTATTCACCAACAGGACCTGTTGAAGTGAGAGAGAACCTGACTTCTGCTCCAAGAAAAAAAAACCCAAGATGTTAGTTTGGCAATTTATTCATGAAGATATAGTAAAGACGTTGTTCTTTAACCCTGAGCAGGGCGTCAACAACTCCAAAGAACGTGTCTTAAGGCCGAGGGTTTTATTTAGGAGGTAGAAAAACATTTAAAGATGGTGTTTTAAAAGAAACTACCAAGAAATTACCAAGTAGGGGTAGTGTAGTAATGTTGAGTAAATATAGATTAATGTACAGTAGCTCTCAGCATTACTACACTACCCCTACTTGGTAATTCAGACCGTAACCTCATATTGTTAGCCTAATTTGAAAGGTGAAAGAATGATCTGTCATACTCATTCAGTGTTCCGACAATGTCCTCCAAGACACTAGTAGCATAGACTTGGCTGTCTGAAAATTAAGCATGTCTGACAGGGGTTCGAATGTTTTCAGATAGAGTGTATATATTTATAAGCAAAATGCTCAAGTACAGGTCTAATACACGACTCCCAGACTATTGTGGATGTTTAAAACTTGTTGTATGTAAAAGTTTGCTCAAAGTAATCTGACATATACGATGAAAATATGGAAACACGTGCCATGTAAGAAGTCAGACGATGAACTCAATAGTCTTATCTGGACTTCCGATACTTTTCTGGTGGAACACATCATGGATCCCTATATGGTCACATTCTGGATTCTTTTACTGTATATATTTCGTGACATCAATCCCCCGCAGAACATATTTTTAACATGAATTAAATTTGAAAAATTTGAAAAATCATCTCCATTACAAATGCAGTAAATTACAAGATCATTGAGTATCACCATCCACTGCTCAAAACCGCTTCATCTACTTGGTTTTCATATGGCTTGTATCCATCATTGCAAATATTATAAATTTAATTTAAAATATCCCTGTCTGTCTTGCCTCAATATCATACCTTCTGAATCTGCGTGTGAGTGTTTATTTTAAAATGGAGCCTCAATGCCTATGGAAATGCTCATCAATTTCTTCTGAAGACATCTGTGGAAGAAATAGCCTTAACATGAGCTTCATTTCTTAATTGAATGTGAACTTAATCATAGATATAATCTAAACAGATGATGTGCTTTTATTTTCCTTACTCCTGCACTGCCTGATCTTGAAAGATTTAACATGTTTGACTTGCTTTTCAACTAGGGTGCCGGTGGAGTGCCTGGTGGAATCCATATACCTACATTCATACATTATGTTAGATGCCACACTCTCCTAGGTTGAAGATACTTCGTAAAAATAATAATGAAATGAATAAAAAAAAAACTGAATATGAAAATGGATCAAGACAGATCCAAATAAACAATGAAAGTTCCAATGAAAAGTAAAGCTACACGTTCTCTTCCTCTAACTTGTTCAGTACTTGTAATACAGATTAAATTTGTGTGGGCAGATGATGTAAACTATGGATCTGGTCCAATGTTATTTGGGAACAAAGAGCAAGCTGAATTTTCTCAACCCAAATTTTGGTGTAGTTTGTTATCAGATTGTCTAGATGTAGATCACACATCTGTTGAACAAAGATTTCCTCTCCCGTGCTGTAATGATGGCTGGAAACTAGGACTTAATGGCACATACTGTAGAAAGGCCATATAGAACTTAGAGAAATCTCATTTAGCACTTTGGGAATGAAGTCATAGTTGCCTTTTATTCTGATCACAACCAGACAAGTTTGAAAAGGTAGAAAGGGATCTATGAATTAGTTAATGGGCTCTCTCACTCTATTTATCGCTATTAAAGTATTGCTTAAACAGATACATAGCAGAGAAATATACATATAGACTTCACCTATCATCATTACCTGTTAACAAAATCTGTCACCACCTAATAAAACAGTTTAAGTCACTAACCAAAGTAAGTATTCATAAACCCATACGAGGAAATAAAAGTAAAAATTTTGACTCCAGATCAGGATTGGGTAAAGACATACTGGTGATCTGATCTATATTACAGTGGTGTGAAAAAGTGTTTGCCCCTTTCCTCATTTCCTGTTCCTTTGCATGTTTGTCACACTTAAGTGTTTCGGAACATCAAACCAATTTAAACAATAGTCAAGGACAACACAAGTAAACACAAAATGCAATTTGTAAATGAAGGTGTTTATTATTAAAGGTGAAAAAAAATCCAAACCATCATGGCCCTGTGTGAAAAAGTGATTGCCCCCCTTGTTAAAACATACTATAACTGTGGTTGTCCACACCTGAGTTCAATTTCTCTAGCCACACCCAGGCCTGATTATTGCCACACCTGTTCACAATCAAGGCATCACTTAAATAGGAGCTGCTTGACACAGTAAGGTCCACCAGAAGATCCTTAAAAGCTACACATCATGCCGAGACCCAAAGAAATTCAGGAACAATTGAGAAAGAAAGTAATTGAGATCTATCAGTCTGGAAAGGGTTATAAAGCCATTTCCAAAGCTTTGGGAATCCAGCGAACCACAGTGAGAGCCATTATCCACAAATGGCGAAGACATGGAACAGTGGTGAACCTTCCCAGGAGTGGCCGGCCGCCCAAAATTACCCCAAGAGCGCAGCGACGACTCATCCAAGAGGTCACAAAAGACCCCACAACAACGTCCAAAGAACTGCAGGCCTCACTTGCCTCAGTTAAGGTCAGCGTTCATGCCTCCACCATCAGGAAAAGACTGGGCAAAAATGCCCTGCATTGCAGAGTTCCAAGGAGAAAACCACTGCTGAGCAAAAAGAACAAAGCTCGTCTCAATTTCTCCACAACACATCTTGATGATCCCCAAGACTTTTCGGACAACATTCTGTGGACCGATGAGACAAAAGTGGAACTCTTTGGAAGGTGTGTGTCCAAGTATATCTGGCGTAGAAGGAACACTGCATTTCATAAAAAGAACATTATACCAACAGTAAAATATGGTGGTGGTAGTGTGATGGTCTGGGGCTGTTTTGCTGCTTCAGGACCTGGAAGACTTGCCGTGATAAAAGGAACTATGAATTCTGCTGTCTACCAAGAGATCCTGAAGGAGAATGTCCGACCATCTGTTCGTGTACTCAAGCTGAAACGAACTTGGGTTCTGCAGCAGGACAATGATCCTAAACACACCAGCAAGTCCACCACCGAATGGCTGAAGAAAAACAAAATGAAGACTTTGGGTGGCCTAGCCAAAGTCCTGACCTGAATCCTATTGAGATGTTGTGGTATGACCTTAAAAGGCCGTTCATGCGCCGAAAACCCTCTAATGTAACTGAATTAGGACAATTCTGCAAAGATGAGTGGGCCAAAATTCCTCCAGGACGCTGTAAAAGCCTCATTGCACGTTATCGCAAACGCTTGGTTGCAGTTGTTGCTGCTAAGGGTGGCCCAACCAGTTATTAGGTTTAGGGGGCAATCACTTTTTCACACAGGGCCATGATGGTTTGGATTTTTTTTCACCTTTAATAATAAACACCTTCATTTACAAATTGCATTTTGTGTTTACTTGTGTTGTCCTTGACTATTGTTTAAATTGGTTTGATGTTCCGAAACGCTTAAGTGTGACAAACATGCAAAGGAACAGGAAATGAGGAAGGGGGCAAACACTTTTTCACACCACTGTATATATACATCCTCTCTGGGGATCATGTTGGTATGTTCCCAAGTCAAAGTACTGTAGAACTCCTAAGCATTAGGTCACCCCATCATACTTTTTTCCATACCATCGTGCTCTTTGCCTGACAAAGCAATTCACATTCTATGTCAAAACATATTTGACAGTTGGGGTCTAACTCTAAAATCACCAGATACCAAACCTATGACCGCTTTGTCTTGTTGCCATCGCAAAATAAAAATGCTTAAAACTACAGTACTGTAGTCACAGAGGCTGTGAACATTTGTCCCTCTACATTAATGGTGGCAATCCTTATAGACTGTGGAACAGAAATGTACTCAGTGTCTCCACCAATTTATTTCACATCGAAGTACAACCATTTTTTTAAATTTATTTTTTACCATTATGGACGATACACCAGTTTCTTTTAAAACACCATCTTTAAATGTTTTTCTAACTCCTAAATAAAACCCTCGGCCTTAAGACACGTTCTTTGGAGTTGTTGACGCCCTGCTCAGGGTTAAAGAACAACGTCTTTACTATATCTTCATGAATAAATTGCCAAACTAACATCTTGGGTTTTTTTTTCTTGGAGCAGAAGTCAGGTTCTCTCTCACTTCAACAGGTCCTGTTGGTGAATACACAGCATTCATCTAGGGGGTATTAGGA
Source organism: Ameiurus melas (assembly GCA_012411365.1). Lineage (NCBI taxonomy): Eukaryota > Metazoa > Chordata > Actinopteri > Siluriformes > Ictaluridae > Ameiurus > Ameiurus melas. The sequence goes on along the minus strand of CM022764.1, from coordinate 16,542,138 downwards.
TTTCTCGGAGCAGACATTGTAACAGATAGTTGGAGAGTTTCTTCTGCGTTTTAACTATAGCTTCTTAACCATTATTTTAGCACTGAGACTCACGACTCTCTCCTTAATTCGTTAACATAAACACATTCGTAAAGCATTCTGGTCAGCAACACCCCCAGACATCACACATCTCTCTCTCACACACAGACAGACAATTGCCAGGAAAGATCACACATTCAGATCAAAGTGTTACAGAGGTCATGAATTTACAAGAGTTGACTGTAAGCCAGTGGGGACATGGGATGTCAAAGCATACACAAAATCGTATGTATTTAGCAGCAGTTCTGTGTAAGAATACTCATTGGCGAACCATTTTCCAAAAACTTGTTTATAGTTGAAACAAACCGCACCATTCTTTTAAACAGCACTTTTAAACGCTTTTACCTCCTAAAGGTTTATGTTTAGAATGTATGTAAAAACATTTTTTTAATTTCTTTGGCCATATCGATGGTTTATCTGTTTCAGGGGTTTTATTTCAGTAAAAGTTTATTCAAAGTCACGCCGTTCTCCCAAACACGTAATCAACAGTTGTTTTCCTTTATTTCACAATCAAACATTCTGCTCTTATATATTCACATTCAACCATCATGCTTTTATAACAATATGTTAACACATACAAAATAACCCACACAGTAACTAAAACACATGCCCATATTAAACATTTATATTCTTTTCAGACAATACCACAAAAATAATTTAGAAAAAACATTCTCTTATACCACGAAAAGGTATACATTTGTGTGATTAATTCAGGGAGAAACACGTTTCACAACAGTATCATTAACATAAACACATTTGTTGGGGGAGATCCCCCACAATACACAAAACACACACCTCCAGGAGGGGAAGGACACAACCCAGACATACAGGGCCAAAATGACCCACTCATACAGTGGATAGGGTTACCCCCACCACCCCCACCACCCCCACCACCCCTGGTCATAAAAAAACTCTTGGTCAGGAAGAAACAAAGGATCATAAATTAACCACTCCTACAGAAACGTCAGATCCGAGAAGACCGAGGCCATAAATTAGCGCCTAGTTCTTCCACCGTGATTGACATTTGACAGAAAGTACTGGCCATGTTGAAAACCCATGTGGGTGTGTTTAGAGAGAGAGAGAGAGAGAGAGAGAGAGAGAGAGAGAGAGAGAGAGAGAGAGAGAAGAAAAAAAAAAAAAAAAAAAAAGAAAAAAAAAAGAAAAAAAATTTGAGTGTCTGAATACATGTATGTGTGGGCGGGGTTTAGCCTGTGAGAGGTTGGGTTTCGTTTCAACTTCATACGGCTTTTACACCGAATGGAATACATCTCTGGAAAATACTTAGCTCCTAGTTTAAACATTACGGCGATTCTTTTAGACGACACTTTAACATTTAAAGATTTTAAGGATATTTGTTTAGAAGTCATGTAATACGCGCTATTCTTTTTAAATTGCTCTTTTCACTATTTTTACAGACTAAAGTTTTTATGTGTTTTTGGAAGACTGATAATGCGGATTCTTTTTAAACAGATCTTTTAAACATTTTTACATCATAAAGGTTTGTTGTTAGAATGTATGTAACATATACGGCTCTTTTAAACACATTCATTTTTTTTTATATAACTTTGCTTTAACTCCTAAACTTTTTATTCAAAGGTAAGCAGGGATCCTTAAAAACGCAATCAACATTTGTTTTCATCATTTTCACAAAATAAATATTCTACTCCTATATGTACACATTCAAACATCGTGCTTTTCTAACATTGTGTTTACACAAACAAAATTAAGCCAAACAGTAACACAAGCATATCCCCAAATTAAAAACATTTCTTTTCAGACGTATTTCACTCCACCAAAACCAAACTCATTAACATAAACCCCCCTTTCGGTGGAAGGGGGACTATTCCCCCACACACACCCTCACCCCCAATGTCCAGACACAAAGGAGCCAGATTGATTAACTGATACGACCGATAAGGGATACCCCCTAACCCCCCCCTCACCACCCCTCCGACGACCTGTCAGTCAGGGAAGGACAGGGGGTCATAAATTACCAGCACATAGGGTCATAAATCATCACTTTGACAGAAAGTGTATGATATAACTACTTATCTTCAATGTATAGCGAAAAGAAAATAGAATTGGCCAATATTTTAGGAGGGGACTGTATGTTACCTCCCATTTTTAAATGAAATTTTACCCACAGATTTATGATCCAATTATTGTTCTTTAATATCAGGCACTAAAGATATAAGGCACTACACAATATGAAATCATAAGTAATCTTAAGAATACTCTTGCTTTCTCTTTTCACCAATGAGCTACATTCTGGAAATAAATGTGATTTACATTGGCTTTAATTGCTTATGTTGCTGTAGAGATGCTGCTCCAAAAAGGCCAGGGTCTTGTGCCAGGAATCTTCCTGAGCATGACTGTGAGCCTCCGTCTGTCCACCCCACAGCACCATCACTGCAAGGAGAACCATGATAGCCATCAAAATGCAATCTGCTCTACTCTTGGTAACAATGTTTCAATTATTACTTAGCATTCATGTGCAGGGATCAGCTCGATATTAGCAAACCTACTAAAGAGCCTCTGAGAAAAGAATCTGTTGTGCACATACATTTAATTAACAAGGATGATGAGGTCAAATTAAACCCTGCAAAAATGCTTAATTCCAGAATGTCATCATATAGTTTGATCAATAAGTTCGCTTATTTTGATCATCTTCCCACACAATCAATAAAATGGGACATTTGATACGATCCACCTGGTCAAAACAAACACAGTTACTCAAACAATCAGCAAAAATTCAAAACATTAAATGTATACTATTTAATGAACCCTTACTTCAACTTTGCTCAACGGGTCAAAATGGCCATTCACCTTGACCAAAGATATTAAATTTCAGTTTTTCACAACTGCACATACAGTCTGCGGTTTGCAGTGATGTTTGATGGTAAATGAGACCTTTTAGCTGTACTCATGTTTGACCCATGTGAATCAAAGAGGGCTTTGGGTGAATGCACGTTGTGATGATGTCACATGATGTTTCTTGGCCCAAATCTGCAGTAATTTAGAAAGATGACTAGCTCTTCTGAATATTGAAGAGTTTGTTTGATTTTGCGTTAATTTATGCAAGAACTGTATGTATAAGCAAGTGCCTGGACGTCAGTAATTCAGGGAAGAATTCAACAATAAAAATGCTAAAAAGAAGCAGATGCCTTGCAACATGTGAAGAAAAAAAAAGAGTTAGGTAAATTAGCTATACTTCCTAAACTATGCAAGCCTTTTGGAATATAGAACACCTGTGGATGCTGCCTCAGAACATTGACAGCTGTCTAAGATATTACAAAGGATGCTATGTTGTATCAGTGACTTCTCTTAAATATGGTCTTAGCCTCATTATAAATTATATAAATGTGCAATTTCACTACCCATATATTGTAATATAAAAGTCTAAACACTTCAAAATAGTCGATCCCTACATGCTGTGGCTTTTCACCCACATCCATTTGGGCACTATACTCTAAAGATAATGAGACATAGCCTCTGGATGCTAGTAGAGCAGAACGATACTCCACTAGATTCCCTAGTCCACCCCAGAGGTCCAGCACAGCTGAAAAGGACCAGGACCTAGAGAAAAATAAATACTCTGCAGTACACAATCACATACTGTTTTTCAATAAATTCGTAATGAAATACAAAATCCTGTTGCTATGATCAGGTATTCAAATATGGCAAGTTGATCTGATCCATCTAACCTCCTATTAAGGGGTATACCTGGTGGGATAAAAAAGAGTCCCCTTTAATCCTTTCTCCATAACATCAATCCTCTGGAGTCTAGGGGCCATGCACCGTCGCAGTGCCACAACCGATGCTATAGGAGGTTTCTGGAAGCCATGTGTTAAGTGATCTTTGTACACAGATATGTGTAAGTCAGTCTGTGCCTGGACATCCTTCTTCCTTAATCTTTCAAATTTTTATATATATATATAGTGTGTATATATATACAAAGTCTTGAATGTTCGCGATCCGAGATCTTTAAAAATAAAATCGACAGTAGAACTCTTGGCTATGTTTAGTAGTGAAAGTAAGAGCATTTCCTCATGTTCAATACAACGAGAACTTACAGAATTAGTAATAAATACCTGTGTGGCCAATCATTGTGAGGCTAAACAGAAAAAAACTACTTCAGTTTTTAGGGAGCATAAAGGTTGGACTACGGAACAATGAAAAAAGGTCATGTGGTCTGATGAGTCCAGATTTACCCTATTCCAAAGCGATGGGTGCGTCAGGGTAAGAAGGGAAGGGTTAGGGTTAGGAATGAAGCGCACCCATAGGGTTAAGACATGAAGCGATACACCCATCATGCATAGTGCCTACTGTACAATATTCATCTTAAATGAAAACCCAGTAGATCTGTGGATTTACTCCTTGCGACTTTTCATCCCAAGGATTTGTGGACATTCCGGCATGCTTTTTAATTAAATGGAGCTAAATGTAAGTCTAAATTATTTCATTTTCCTTTAGTCAGAAATATTTTGAGAAATATGCATTTTGTATTTTCTTTTCACTTGACTGATTTGTAATTGATAACTGTTCATTAACCCTTTTGTGCATGAATTATGAAACAAGGATTTTTTTCACTGTGTTTTTACTCTTCTTTAAGTCTAAAAAAATATTTTACCTTCATTTCACTTTATCAAAAAGCTGTTCAAATGTCCATTCTAGTGGACTGCATTCAAATGAAGAATTAGTGTCCGCTCAATTGGCTAGCTGTTATGCAGTTATTCTATTGAAATCCTTGCAATAGCCAGAAAATGGCGTTTGAATAGCTGTCCACTGTAGTGAGCACTATGCATGAAAGGGTTAACCTTGTGAGAAGGCTGTGAGTTCAAATACCAGTACTGCCAAGCTGCCACTGCTGGGCCCTTGAGCAAGGTCACCCTACCCCTCAACTCCTCAGTTGTATAATTGAGATAAATGTAAGTCACTCTTGCTAAGGGTACCTGCTGAATGAAGGAAATCAAGGATATTCCAGGACTTTTGCCACCCTATAACAGGCCTAAAATAGGTTGCTGTGAGCAAGATGGATAACTCAAGGTTAAATCAGCTTAGATTAAACTAGAAAATCAGTAATGCTGCATTTAGATTCACATTGAAATATAGAAATAGGCCGTGTTTTCCATGGTAGCCTTTTCAACACTGAATGAATATCAGACCTAAACCATTGACTACTCTCAATGTTTAAACAATGCCTGATATCAACGTTATTTCAAATTCACATCGGTGTCATTTTACTGTTTGGGGTATTTTTAACCTGAGGCCTGTCCTGCTTCCAGGAATAGGTTTCATGCTCCACAGCAGACCCATGGATTCAACTCCGTCATATGTTCCACCAAGACTGGCATCTTTAGACACTGAAACCTAGTAAACTGTGTATTAGTGCTCACCTGCTGCACACGAGCTATGACAAATACTTCATGACAACGATTTACATGCACCTGTGATAGTTCCTGTCTCATCGCTAACATAGTGACCAAAACCTTCCCAAAAATCTCCGTCCTCTGACTGAAGCAGCGCGTGCAGCGTGACTCCAAAACCGGGCAGTAAACCCTGCACGCGCACGTCGAACTTTTCATGCGCCATACAGCGAAGCGGACGATCCGAAAGCAACGGGCACGGAAACTGTTTGATCATTTCCTGCGACTGGAAAGCAAGTAAACCTTCAAACTCGAGAGTGTATTTATTAAATTCAGACGTGGCATACGTTACTTTAATAGTGGGCGTGGTTTGTAATATTAATGAATGTTCTGCGTATTTGTTGTTGGGCATAACTTGTAATAGTGGGTGTGTCCATCCTTCCATCCATCCATCTTCTACCGCTTTCTCCTTTTCAGGGTCACGGGGAACCTGGAGCCTATCCCAGGAAGCATCAGACAGGAGGCGGGGTACACCCTGGACAGGGTGCCAGTCCATCGCGGGGCACAATCACATACACACTCACACACCCATTCATACACTACGGACACTATAGAAGCCAATCAGCCTACTATGCATGTCTTTGGACTGGGGGAGGAAACCGGAGTACCCAGAGGAAACCCCTGCAGCATGGGGAGAACATGCAAACTCCTCACATGGCCCCGACGGGAACCCAGCGAACCCTGGGCCCTGGAGGTGTGTGGCGAACGTGCTAACCACTAAGCCACCGTGCGTCCTAGTGGGTGTGTTTTAGAGTTATATAACGTTGGGTACTAACTGAACTGAACACTGAGAGGGAGAATATCTTTCAAACATTTTAACCTATTTTCCCAAAATTGTAACTATTTTTTGGAATCAGTTACATCACCCTTGTACCTCAGAGTCCGGTAATCCAGTTACTCTGAAATCATAAATAAAAGTCACATATTTACATAAAATTAGTATGTGCAGTTACCCTTCACCTATGCCTGTTTAAACCAGTAGGTTTAGGTTAGCAGAGTGCATTTTCCCATACAGCCAGTGACCCTGATGGGATAGCTGCATAGTTTGTGGTTTTATTTCTGAGGTATGTTCACTTGACACCCTGTGGAATATTGTTGCTGATTTGCATTTGTCTCTTTTAAGGTCAGCTGTTTTTACTTTCTAATAATAGGGAAAGGATTTTGCAGTTAACCAACAGTTATCATTTCAGGTATGTGCAGAAAACACTCTCCCCAGTGCTGGCCCATTACTGGAACAATTTAATGTTACAGTCCACTCCCTTTGGTTATACATGAGATTTGGCAGTAAGCTACTGTTAAAAGCTCTATGAAATATACTGATATGTGATCGTTTTTGTTTTGTTTTGAAGTATGAATGGCTGGTTAAGGTCTGGAAGAACTGATGAGCTTTGACTCTTAGTGAGAGCATCTTTCAGCAGGATAGGACAGATCCTTCATAGTATATTGTTTATGTCCATAACCAACAGAGAAGAAATGAGGGGGAAACTCCAGTAAAATCTGACCAAAGGCTGGTACCTGTTATTTACATTGGTTGTGGAAAGCTGATACTGCCTTGACTTCCTCAGACATGTGTTTTCTGGCAGTTAATCCAGCGTGGTCTCGTTCACATACATTCATTTTCAAAAAGTCTGATATGCACGTAGTGCGCTGATTGCAAGGTAGCTCTCTAGCAGTTTCAGAAGCTATGTTCTCCAAAAATATCTGTTGTCACCATTGGAATATTTTGTCAGGAAGACCTGTGTTTATGCTATCATGCTGTTATCCACAATAACAGATGGTTGCTTGGTTGGATGTGCTTTTCAGTGAGTGCCACTTGCCACATTGCACACAGTACACTCTCTGGAGCAGCATTCACAGTGCCTGAGGAAACCTGGACATACTAGCAGTGAAACGGTAACAGCCCACACATTTCTCACCCAGAAAACAGGAACAGGGCCATCCAATGCCACTTCAACCAAAGCCACTAAAGCAGTTTATGAAACAGTACTATTGCTAAAGGTAGCAGACAGTGAATATCTCATCCTGAAGCAATAGGCCAGAATACTTGCTCTTCCGAACCCTCTGTCTAGAATTCTTTAGTGTTTGACTATCAGAGGACTCCATTTGAAACCTTTTTAGGAAGCTAAAAACCCCTAATTGTCCAAAGTGTTTTTAAGGGATTTAATGTCACATTTTAATTTTACATTTTAATTATTGAAGTAATTATGATAATTTATTAAGTGCCACTTTTGTCCGAACAGGATATTATAAACTACCACATAATTGAGCCACACTGTTGATTGTGTGTGTACATAATGTATATGAGTACAATAGGAGTACAGTACTGGATGAGCAGATTTGAGATGCCACTCAGATTGTGGTGTTCCTTTAGTGAAGAGGCAATATACAATGTACTTCCTTATACTGTATATAATATAGATCCTTGTTTATACAAAAACTGTCGGGAGATTTACATAATCTGAAAGGCAGTTTGGACCACTACACATATCCGATGGGGGGGGGTCATACCATTAACATTTCAGCTTTTATGAAATAGGCCAGTATTTTTAATATTAAGGTTCAGTACACAGTTTTAACATAATTTATGAAAGGTTGCTATATAGAGTAACATTTTCTGACATCCCCCTCAGTGCAAACCTGAAGCATATTCAAGGGTATTTCAGGCAGGAAGGACTATACTTGTTGGTGATCGAGGCATGTTGTCATTGAGTTCTACAAGTTTATTATCTCTCATAAAATCATATGTTTGAACCATTTATTACGGCAGATGATTTATTCCAAGACAATTAAATACTTTATATAGCTGAGGAAATGTACAACAGGAACAGCTGAGCAACTGAGGGTTAAAGGCTTTGCTTGAAGGACCAGTATTGTCTCTAAAATTTGCTTTCAGAACATATAAAATTTCTTTTTTTTAATCACTGCATGCGATTTCTGCTTCTGAGAAAATGTATTACTGAGAAACTAATGAAATGACATACATGACATTGTGTGTTTTGTGCATGTTCTGACATGAAGGGAAAACAAGGCATCTCCTTCAACTTCTGTATTTTCTACCATTTTGCTTGCAACAAACTAGGTATGCTTGTAGTACACAAGAACCTATCCTGGTAGTTGTTTTGGCACAGTAGCTCAGAAAGTACCATTGCTACATTACAGCTCTGTGTTTGATCTTGAGCTTGGTTTACTTGCTTTACTGTCTTTTGGAATGTTTCCTGTTTCCTCCCACCTCTGAAAAACATGCTGGTATGGGAATTACTCTAAATTGCCCCTAGGTGTGAAAGGGAGTGTGATATTTTGTGTGTGTGCGTGTGCGTGTGCGTGTGTGTGTGTGTGTGTGCATGGTGTCCTGCGATGGACTGGTGTATTCACCGCCTCCTTGAGATGGATTGGATCCACCATGAACATGATCAATATAAGGCTGTCACTGAACATGAATGAATGTTTTGAGACTAAATATTTTGTCTGTTTCTTAATGTTTTCACTGAGGTTGCCTAATTTGGGGTACAGACTGAGGTTCATAAGAGTTCAAAACAATGTGTGGTGTTTATTCTCTTTTTATGATTTAGAAGTTCACCACTACTTAAATTAGCTTAATTAGTTCATTCATATTTGATGTTAATTAAGATAAGGAATTATTTTAATTTTCAGGAGGTCTGTATGGTTTAGGATTTAAGATATTGTGCTCTAAAAAAATAATAATAATTCACAAATACGAAGAATACAAATTCATAAATACAAAATAAAGTCCATAGTTTTATTAGCCTCAAGTTAATGTGCAATTATTTATGATATGCTATGTAACATCAATATTTTTGTGTAAGCATGCATATAACAGTTAATTTCATATAAGCAGTTGGCAATAGAGATTTTAGTTTTTAGTGCTTATGTTCAGATGCAGATCGTTGCCTGGCAGGACTGTGGGTCAGTGTAGTTTGTGTGCTCTTATCGGAAACTGTTTGAGTGCTGCAGCTCCGTAGTGTTTTTTTCTTCAAACCTGGACTCAGGTGATATTTGCGGACTGATCCGGGTGTCAAGGCCCCTAACCTCACAGGCTGCAGTGGGGAGGATGAAAACACAGAGTCACTGGAAGAGAATCTAGATGATCTCCTGCCACCATTTTCTTCATCGAACTCATCATCATCACAGCATAAAGCATGAAGCTCTACACTGTCACATGTGTATTTCCTCCCTTCTGCCGAAGAACCAAGAAGCATTTGGCCATGTGGGTACATTTAGGGCAGGTAAGTCTCCACAACTCCGTCGGTACAGGGCTGGTGCTATTTTAGCAGAGTCGCAGAGAGAGTTTTGTAATAAGTGGGTTAGTCCATTGCTATTAGAATAAGCCTTAACGTTGGAAAGGTTCCCCAGTGATCTCTCGCTGCTGTTTCTATTGCAAGTCAGGGTCTTGTCAGCCTCTGTGTTCTCTTCAGGGTCCAAATCAATGTATGCTGTCAACTTGTCAATTTGAGCCAGTACCTGTAAAAATACAAGAAAGTAGCACATTCAAAATCTGTTCCAATATTTGTGTGTATGCTTTGTATATCTTATGAATATTTTTCTCTTCTCTTAACACATGCTCACTCATATACTCTCAATTAAGTAAGTTCTGGGTTTCTTTGTTTGTTTGTTTGTTTGTTTGTTTTTTGTGCACAAGGCAAGGGTGTCACACATAATGAACCAATTACAACATGCAATCAAAATACAGTTATTAAAAAGACTCATTACTAGTTTTTCTTTAAGAGTTCAAAAATGCAGTATGACACTTCTTAACTGCATTCATAACGTCAATTATCTTATGATGATCCTCATATATAAAGCTAAAATATATTGTGTTTTAATTCAAATATTCACATCATTAGTTTTACTTGTTCCTGTATTAGTGTAAGTGCTTTAATCCCAGTGAGTTAACATTCAATTGGTGCTACATTTTAAGTGTTAAATCCTGGCAATTGGTCAAGCATTCAAGTGAGGTTATTGATTTAAGGCCTGAAAAATTGCAATTTATGCAGCAATAACACAAATGACAATAACTTAAGGGTGCAAACTGGCACCTGCTCTGCATCTGCGGCTCAAGCACACAAACACACAGGGGCATCAATGTGAGGCTAATGAGAACCTAGAGCCCAGAGATTGAGGCAATCTTCACAAGATGAAATTTGTGGAATGGCCCTGCACATATATTCACAAACTGATTTCTGAGAAATTTGCATAAATAGAAACTAATGAGTAAATGTGAATGGGTTTTGTTTTATTTTATACAAATTAACTTGTAAGAAATGGTACAACCATTAATGCATTAATGCTGCCCCAATACTAACCTTAACCTTCATATATTTTCATATGATCTGAATTGTTGTTGTTGTTGTTGTTGTTGTTGTTGGTGTTGTTTAAAATGAACTGAGTTCTACATTTGAATGTAGAGGCCATGTTGGAAATTGTACGTTGTCCAAATAATAAAGGCACCACTAAAGTATGTATCAATATATCAGATAATAGGCTGTATTTTGCTGTTTACTACGATCTCTTCTAAGGTTGCACACTACTCTGTGCTATCAGGGAGTTTAAGTTTCGCTCTCAGTGCATATCACAATGATACTTCAATAAATGTTAAGGGGGCTTGAGGACTTATTGCCAAGGACTTAAGCAGAAGCTCAGAAGAAAATAAATACAAATAAAAACAACTCTTTCAAAAGACGATGCAATAGTTTGGTTCATACATGCCTCTGATGAACCATTTATTCTAGAGAGGTGAGACATAACAGTATGATTGGGCAAAGATGACAAATCATTCTTATATAAATGGTGGTCATATTATTTCTCTGAACAATCAGAATTGTGGTAGACTGAGATGATGGAAAATCCAACAGCCAGAAATATATACTGTAAATATAGAGTTATATACAGTACTGTGCAAAAGTTTTAGGCACCCTATTTTTTAGCACAAACTTTGTTATAGATTTTTATTTTATGACTTCTATATTATCGAGTCTGTATAAAAACATTTTAAATTCCCAAACATTAGTTTTCCAACAAAAAAATGAAATGTTTTTACTGCTCTTTATAGTATTTTTGATTTATGTAGAAATATTGAATTGAATTATTTTTGAATACATATTTGCTCTACCGCATTTCTTTGCATGTGCCTAAGACTTTTGCACAGTACTGTATGTACCAATAAAATGAGATAGCTAACAGGAAAACACAGTTTTTTAAGGTAACGCTAAAATGAACAGTGCTATACTGACTGACCGCTTTTATCCGACCCTGATGGAAAAGCTTTCTTTCAGCATGACGGTGACCCAATCTATAGTGCTGCATCACCGGATCTCATCCCAATTAAACACCTATGGGAGATTTTGGACTGACTTATTAGACAGCATCTCCACTACCATCATCAAAACATCAACTGAAGTAAGCATGTTCTCTTGGAACAATTCTTTTGGAAGGATGTTGTTTATCCCATCAATACATTTCCAGAGACATGTAGGATCCAAGGTGAATTGAAACTGTTCTGGTGGATTTTAATAAGACACTTTAGGTATTTTTTTCCGTTTAATATTCCCAAACAGACCTTTCAATTGAAGTTAATAGTATGTATTGTATATGCACAGGTAAATAATGCAAATGTCAACCCTTCTTAATGCGTATGCTGTTTTGTGGATTTGGTGTGTGTGTGTGTGTGTGTGTGTGTTTGTGTGTGTGTGTGTGTGTTTACCTCTCTAAGCTCTCTAGACACATCTTTCAGCTCATTGAGGACTTTTTCCAGCTGTTCCATTACCATCCTTATGTGACTACGGATGCACTTCCTCCGATCCAAACTCTCTGTTATTGCCCGAGATCCTAAAAGTGCGCACTGTGGAACATTCTTCACATGGATACACAAGTAGCCAAAAAGGCAGAGGATCCTGGGCTTCATGTCTGGAGCCCCCTAAAGGCATGATGGTTTTTCCATTGAAACCCTTGATTGTGTCTCACAATCAAGACTGTTACCTTGATTGTGAGACACCTCACAAAGCTTTGCATGGCTGTGAAGAGATTTGGATAATTTGTTTAATTTCAGGTATGGAGTTAATGTATTTAATGATATCTTTTCAGTATTACAAGTTATATATATACACTTATTTTATTATTATTAATTTTTTTAAAAGATTTACATATTTGTTGCTATTCTAGGAAATATATGATACCACGGTTGTCTGAAATCACCTTGTGTGAAAGTGACTATTGATTAAATATGTTCTATATGATTTGTACTCACAGACTTGTACCAGTGATAATATTTTCCATGTCTGGAAGCTGAGAAATCCATCAGTTCAATCAAGATTGTATATATCCAGTCATGCTTCTTCAAGGAGAAATTAAATGAAATCCAACAGAGAAAGCCTTTGAGAGGTTGAGCATGTCCAACACGATCCCCAGGAGGAAACAAGTAGGACTCTGCAAAACACCACAGCTTCTCTGGGGAAACCATCACCCCTGAGTGAGTGAGAGAACAAATGAAAGAGCTGGCCAGTTCATTTCCAGACATGCTGCACTTTCATTAAACACCACTTCAGTAGCCATCCTCGGTAGTTGGTTTTATAGCCGCAGTAGTCTGGGTTTGGTATTCGATAGCTTTGAAGCTATTGAAATCAAAGCATGGGTGTTTGAAAGTGTCCATTAGAGACTGCTATGAGGTTGTGTGCTGCTCTGCTGCATCTTTACCATGTACTGCACCTCTCCTTTCCATCAGCTTGAGCTGAAACAGTTTGAAGCTTGCTATAGTTCATTGCTTCTAGCCCCCCTACCTTTTCGCTTCTCTCGGTTTCTCTCTGTCTGTCTCTCTCTCTCTCCCTCTCTCACTTACTCACGATTGCTCTCTCATGTTCTCTTTCATGCAGCTTTAAACATTTCTTTCCTATCTTTTCCTCACATGCTCTTCCTCTCATAGAGGTATTATCTTTTTTTCCTAGTCACTTCCATACACAAACTATGTTTTCTTTCACCTCTGTAATCAATGTGTCTGTGTACTTCCTCCACACTTCAGACGCACACATCCTTCCGTTTCAATTTCAATCCCTCACAGAGCTTGCCACCTCAATCGTGGAAGAAAATTAATTCAACTTAGTGTTGCAGTGCAGGAGATGAATGCGCTGTTGCGGCAGTGGAAGCTGGGCAGATTATTTCATTCATTAATGAAAAGCATGGCAACAGGAAACCACTCCTGCCCCAGTTCCTGGTGCTGCTGTAATTATATAGGATGTGGTCCCTCCTCAAAAGATCATGAAGCACTCTATGAAGAGTGAATCGACTGACAGAAGGTCTTATCAAGTCTACATCTCCTGCACAGAGCTATTTTTAGTACACTCCCCAGGCAGGCATTACACAATTTACTTCATACTTTGTGAGATTCATCAACCCATTTATTAACAGCATGATATGTAGAAATAAATAGATATCAATATCTGTAACCAAAGTACTAGAGTTGAGGAAGATATGGTGCCATGAAAAGTTGTTCATGTCTATAAATGCTGTTTCCACTCATGATTATAGATAGGATGACAGATGAAGTGTGCCACTGTCCTACAAATTTGTTTTGTGTTTTTGGAGGACCACACTACATTTTTATTGTAGTGTAGTCACAGACAAACATACACCACATATTCCGTACGTGTGTGTGTGTGTGTGTAAATATATATATATATATATATATATATATATATATATATATATATATATATATATATATATATATACACACACACACACACACACACACACACACAGTATTTCACAAAAGTGAATACACCCCTCACAGTTTTGTAAATATTTGATTATATATTTTCATGTGACAACACTGAAGAAATGACACTTTGCTACAATATAAAGTAGTGAGTGTACAGCTTGTGTAACAGTGTAAATTTGCTGTCGCCATAAATTTGTGTGGCCACCATTATTTTCTAGCACTGCCTTATACAGTGCCTTGCGAAAGTATTCGGCCCTCTTGAACTTTTCAACCTTTTGCCACATTTCAGGCTTCAAACATAAAGATATAAAATTAAACATTTTTGTGAAGAATCACCAACAAGTGGGACACAATTGTGAAGTGGAACGAAATCTATTGGATATTTTAAACTTTTTTAGCAAATAAAAAACTGAAAAGTGGTGCGTGCAAAATTATTCGGCCCCTTTACTTTCAGTGCAGCAAACTCACTCCAGAAGTTCAGCGAAGATCTCTCAATGATCCAATGTTGTCCTAAATTACTGATGGTGATAAATAGAATCCACCTGTGTGTAATCAAGTCTCTGTATAAATGCACCTGCTCTGTGATAGTCTCAGGGTTCTGTTGAAAGCGCAGAGAGCATCATGAAGACCAAGGAACACACCAGGCAGGTCCGTAATACTGTTGTGGAGAAGTTTAAAGCCGGATTTGGATAGAAAAAGATTTCCCAAGCTTTAAACATCCCAAGGAGCACTGTGCAAGCGATCATTTTGAAATGGAAGGAGTATCAGACCACTGAAAATCTACCAAGTCCTGGCCGTCCCTCTAAAATTTCAGCTCAGACAAGGAGAAGACTGATCAGAGATGCAGCCAAGAGGCCCATGATCACTCTGGATGAACTGCAGAGAACTACAGCTGAGGTGGGAGAGTCTGTCCATAGGACAACAATCAGTCGTACACTGCACAAATCTGGCCTTTATGGAAGAGTGGCAAGAAGAAAGCCATTTCTCAAAGATATCCATAAAAAGTCTCGTCTAAAGTTTGCCACAAGCCACCTGGGAGACACACCAAACGTCACACCAAACGTTGAGAAATGGCTTTCTTCTTGGCATCCTCAAACGGAAGGTGGAGGAGCACAAGGTCTCTAACATCCACCAGCTCTGTGATGTCGTCATGGAGAGGACTCCAGTGGCAACCTGTGAAGCTCTAGTGAACTCCATGCCCAAGAGGCTTAAGGCAGTGCTGGAAAACAATGGTGACCACACAAAATATTGACACTTTGGGCCCAATTTGGACATTTTCACTTAGGGGTGTACTCACTTTTGTTGCCAGTGGTTTAGACATTAATAGCATATTAATGTGTTGAGTTATTTTGAGTGGACAGCAAATTTACACTGTTACACAAGCTGTACACACTACTTTACATTGTAGCAAAGTGTCATTTCTTCAGTGTTGTCATATGAAAAGATATAATCAAATATTTACAAAAATGTGAGGGGTGTACTCACTTTTGTGAGATACTGTATATAAAAGGTATGTTAGATTGTTAGGAACCCTCCTTCTGTTCATCATAAGTTACTCCAAACCAAAAGGTTGCTGATGATGATGAAGAAAAAGACTTTATTTGGCATTACATAATGTACATTACAGTACAGTGAGTCTTTTCTTTGACTATCCCAGCTCATTAGGAAGGTGGGGTAAGAGCGCAGGGTCAGTCATGACATGTTAAATCAAGTTACATTTGTAGATTGAGGCTACACATGAGTATTAAAATTATACCATTGCCCCAAAACCGACTTCAAAATTAAAACAAGTTAGATATACTCATTTACATTGCTCCAAAAAGTAATTGATAGGCTGATAGCTGTCCCACTTAATTTTCTCTGGTTACCCTGTGTGTAGAAATGAGGAAATGATTCAGTGTTTTAAGATGATAATATATATTTTCTTCCATGTGAAGCAAATTTTGCTTAACCAGCTTGCTGACCATAGAGCCTACAAAGGAAATGACATCACACCATGGCCATCAGTTAATGTGGTAGAAATAAATTTTAGATCATGAAACAATTTTAGGAGAAAATAATGCATAATGTATCATGTGTGGTCTTTCACACGTTTCAAGCACAACTAAAACATTTTCTGATTCTGGGAAAGAAACTGTATAAACGTATCTCCTATACCAATAGCCTTTCTGCCCTCTGCTGGAGAAACGTCTATGAAATAACCCTAACCCAGCCATGAAGGAAACACAAAATATTACAAAACTAATACAAAGAGAATTTTTTTTACATTTTCACTGACCTTTACAAAGCATAATTTGGCTGCTTGGTTCTTTACAATATATTTAAGATAAGTTTTCATTAATTAACTCATTACTAACCCAGCATTTATATCAGAAAGGAATGTTTATTATACCAACAAAAAGCACAAAAAAGAAAAACCGTTAATGTGGACTTTATATGTAGTTCTTTCCCTGAAGTCAACAATACATTCCATATTGGGGTGGACAGCAGTAACATCAACATCAACACACTAATAACATCTATCTACACTTGGCACAAGGTTTGATTAGTTTCACAGATTTACCAAGCACCACATGACACGCCATACATAGACAACTACCTTTTTAGTTCTATTATCAATTGCCACGCATACACTATAAACAAGGCTTTTTATCTACTTTCAATAGTGTTACTATATATGCATTTAGATTGGAGTAAGTGTTGGCAATAGACACTGGACCTTGCTGCTGCTGGTGCATCTGACATAAAACTTGATGTCAATATAATTTCATCACATTACTCTTTACACTTTTGAATTATTTTTATCCAGATATTTTAATCTAAGTAAACTGTTCTGGAATCTCTAAATGGGAACTCAAATGGGAATTCAGCATTTCTAGGGCAGTAGAAAGTTATAGACAACAGCAGGGAATTAAATCGCTCAGCAAAGTTTTATGCTGATCCAGTACCAGTTTCATGAGCTGTCAAGAAAACTGGCAGCTTCTACCAACATTATGCCTAAAGCCTTAAACTTGATGGTCCTTGTTAACAAAGGCCCTTGACAATACATGTGAAACAGCTATGATACACTGAGCATTAAAGCATCACACACTTGCTGAAAGTTAATACTAATTAAAAACAAAAATTCTTTACAGAAGTCAAATTATAGAACTGCAAACATACACATTAGTATACAGATGATACATACTCTAAGCACATGGAGCATTTCACAGTTCTTGGGATGAGGTGCTATTTTACAAGCCATTTTTTAAAGACATTTTGATTACATAGTTCATAAACTGTATATTGTAATCTCGCTCTATTTACTTATTCATTTTCTTATATCGGTTTCATTTAAGCATACTTAAGAGTATATATAAGGACTGTTAAGTTCTGTCGATTAAAATCTAACCACATCCCACTAACTCATACAGACTATGGATTAGTTTAAATGTCACTATAAACATAAATCTGTAACAATAGCCTGTCCTGTATGAATGACACAAATTGTATTTGTGTCATGTATTTTGTGACATGTATTGAAATATAACAGCCTTATCAGTTGACAAGGATTCAAGGCTTTACATATATTCAAAACCATGTAATATGCGAATGTTTCACAACAAGTACTAGTCACTGTATCACAGCAAATATTTACACAAAATTGAGAATTATGGTAAAGTAACTATTAGGAAGTAACAAAATTCAGAGTTTTATTGGTTTCACACCGGTATTAATTCAAACGGAGACTACTGTGCTTTTCCTGCAGGCATTTAACTCCTGCTTTTCCTCAATAAACATCTCAACAAAATATGTCAAGGTACTGTCTGTCTTCACCAAAACGGACAGAAAGGTTTACTCACAAATTTGGAATTAATTATTATATAATACAGCTGAAGTAGAACAATATTTCAGTGAAATAATGGCAAAGACAACATTAAAGCAGATTAGGCCGAAAATGATTTATAACAAATCAGCATTTCATGGCTCAGTGATTCTTGCTGCTGGCACTGAAGTCCAGTTTATTTTAAGGTTTTAGGATATACTTCAGTTCTTCTAAGTCATAATCTAATGAACATTTTAGCGCCATCATGTTTTTGTTTTTTTTTTTTAAATGCAGCTGTGGACTTATATTTATCATAGGTTTTCTCAGGTTGACCTTTCACTAGTAAAATAGAACTATTTAGATCCTATTTGAGGTACAAAGAAATATCAATACAGCCAAACTGTAAAATTTGATTAAAGAAATCAGAAAATATTAAACCACAATTTTGCACTCTATACAATTACAAAACCAATCAATCAAAAGTAAGTGTATAAGTATATGGCTATTTGTGTCCTACAATGCAAAGTAGAATCAGGTAATTAAAAAGCAAAAAATTGTTAAGACTCAGCAAATTATGATGCTGTATAAAGACTGGCTCGACAACTGAAATGCAAAAGAAACTGTGTCACTTGCTGTATTTATTACTAAGTTATTTCACATAAACCACTGCAACTGATTTACAATTATTACGTTAGCCTTTAGCTGATTTAATGTCAAATAACCGTATAGAAATACAAAGATACAGACGGCTCATCAAGGGCTATAATAATACATAAACACGATGGAATGTTTCCTCAATTGAGTCATACTTTAGGGGGGAATAGAATACAGCCATTACAAATGTCTTGATACCACAAAGACATCATCTATTACTGGTAGGGTTAGAGTAGCATATCGCAGCTCTTGTTCTGTTGGCCCAGAGTCCCACTATCAAGCTTACCCTCTCCAAAACTTTTTCATTCAACCTGTAGGAGGCTTGATGATTAGTATCTGAGCTGAGTCAGGTGTGCCAGGAGAAAGGACCATGAAACTGCAGGGCAGTGGGTCTCTGTGGTAAGAGTTGAGAAACCCTACCCTTAAGAACAAAACCAATACACTACCATGCACAACAACTGAGGCAATATTATATGCATTATTGTATTGTTGATTAAAATGAAATCGGTCAGTTATTTGCTTTAAATCTTTATGTTAACCACCCCACACACACACGTCCCCCCTCCCTAATACCCTTGTAAGGCCAGGTTTATACTTGCTTTTACTATGCACATGCGTATGGAAGATATACCCATATCCTGTATTTATTTGGCGTGTTAATAGTGCATGTTTGTGTGCATGTGCTGCAGTGTTTGTTGATGCAGGCAAGTGTTCAGTGCCCAACTTAAATAGTGCAGGCAGTATAGACACAATGTCTGCCACAGTCTGAACAAACTAGAGTTGTGTCTCAAATTACACACTATTCTAGACAGTTTTTGTGCATTAACACTAATCAAGTTCCCTAGTACAGGAAAAAGAAACGTCTGTTTTGCATACAACATGGAAACCTGTTGGACAGGGATGTTTTGGCACTGACGTGCCATGTAACATGACGTGGATGTTGTTTGTTCACTCACATTGCGGTTGAGGCCGCACACACAAGCATAGTCACGTGTCAAGTATAAAACGGGCCTAACTCTCCTTACTGTTTCCTAATAAATACACATTACATGGGGTCATTATAGTTGTAGGTGGGAGGGGGAGAGTACTGTTGGCCTTGCACTGCCCCCTGGGCTGCACCCATAGCTGCCTGCTGGGCTGCTTGTTGTACATGTGGGTTTTTCCAAGCACCTGTTGTCCATTCCTCCTGGGCCTTGCTCATGCTCCCACCACTGCCACGATAGAAGTTATGGACCTGCACACAGAAAGGTATGAAAACAATCTTTTCTAGGTACCTTGCTGTTTCTATATACAATCAATGAAATAGTTTTATTTGATACCACCTTATAATAAAAATCATTACAAATACATTTACTCATTTGGCTTTTATCCAAAGCACCTTACTAATGATACAGCATACAGTTGAGCAGTTTCTTATGGGCTTTGATCAAGGACCCAACAGTTGTAGCTTGGCAGTGTTGGGATTTGAACTCTGAACCATCTCAGTAGCTCAAAGCTTTTATCATTGTGCACGTTTACCACAAATAAGGAAGTGATGGACAAAGCAACTGTTTTCAGTATCAGAAATGGAATGAGGTACCTTCGTGAGGGCGATGAAAGACAGCACAGCGACAGCTGTGAACATAATAGTGGGAATCAGCATGACCACAGCAGAGCCGATATTAGTGCTGAAGAATGTGATGGTTGCCAGCCACCCACTGTAGTGGAGAGAGACATGAACACATTAGAATAATTACTTTACTGTTGCTACTAACTGTAACAATAAATATCTAAATAAACACAGTTACCACAATTAGAACTTTTCTGCAAACCCCACATCCAAAGCCCTTACCAGACTCCCCAGCCTGGGATGCCCACTGCCTGGATAATACTGATCACAACCTGAGCCATGAATACAAAGAAAAATGCCATGAAGTTGAAAGAGCTGTCGCTCCTGAAAAAAGAGAAAGGCAAAGAGTTATAACCATATATTAATAATAACTGGTATCATTTCAAACAGCATGGGATTTACATGATAATTGTTGCCATGATACACTCGTCTGAGACAAATGAAGCAGAATCTATTTTTTCACAAATATTGAGAGGAAATGTAAACAGCCAAATGTATCTATCTTTCATAAGTGTTTTCTCAGAGATTCTATTTATAACTACTTCATGTGTCCTGTGTCTGGATTGTATACTGATAGGACTTTAACCACATACATTTTCCTTGTAGTCAAATACCTGTGTTACATGTTAATAGGCAAATCATCTTATTACATTCAAACAGCAAATTCTATTGTTGTTCTTCCTTTGTAGTTGTTTTATGAATAAAAATGTTATCTTGTAGAGACAGATGCATTTACATTTATGGAAACATGCAGCTAAAATGCATCTTAGATCTCCTGCAGTGGTGTGTGATCAAATGCCTTGGAAGCCTTTACACATTCATTTTATGTGGATATTCTCCATTGAGATACAATCCTGATGCTGTAGATGCATGAAACAACCCATTCGCGTGTAAATGGGGTCAGAAATTAAAATATTCTGAAAATTTTTTATTTTGAAAATTAATAATGTGCAAAATGCAGAAATTAATAAGATATACATGGTTGTTTGCCTGAACTCACTTAAAAGCTTTGTAGATGGGCCGGAACCAGCACACATAAGAGCAAGGGGTGAAGAGTATAAGCCACAATATAGCCATTCCAAAGTTAGTGGCCCCGCCCCCACCGCACATCCATGCAAGACAGCCAATCAGATTCATCGCCAATGTCGCACTGTTCACTGAGTAAGAGAGGATAAACAAATTTAAACTTCATGTAGTAGTCTGCAAAAACTGCACATCCATCCATCTATCTTCTACCGCTTACTCCTTCTTCAGGGTCACGGGGGAACCTGGAGCCTATCCCAGGGAGCATCGGGCACAAGGCGGGGAACACCCTGGACAGGGTGCCAGTCCAACGCAGGGCACAATCACATACACATTCACACACCCAATCATACACTACAGACACTTTAGACACAACAATCAGCCTACCATGCATGTCTTTGGACTGGGAGAGGAAACCGGAGTACGCGGAGGAAACCCCTGCAGCATGGGGAGAACATGCAAATTCCACATACACATGGTGTGAGGCGAATGTGCTAACCACTAAGCCACCGTTCTCCCCAAAAACTGCACAATTTTTTTATTTTTTTGATGATTACACACAAATTAAATCAGAAGCTAATGTCTACTTCCTATAGTTTACAAAATTTTAAGCAACTGCGCTGCTAAATTCTCGATTATGATTGGTCAAAAGGTGTTGATGAATTTTCTATAATAGCAGCTTCAGCAGTAGTGCTGACTGCAAAACAAATTACAGGATTAATATTAATGCATTCTAATACACTGTTGTGTCTATAGTAACAACTTAAACAGGGATTTTTACGGCCGAACTCCACATAAATGGAAAATAAAAGAAAATGTATGTTTGGTGAAGTTTTCTATAAGGAGTTATTTATTTTACATTTTTGGAAATGTCTCCATTGTCAGCACTCTATAACAGTCAGAGGTCAAACTTTTTTTTAATGTTTTCATCTCTGGGCTTTTTGGTTTCTCAGTAACATGACAAGCTGCATGTTTTTTTACATATTAAATTCAAGTGAAAGAAAAAAGAGAGGCTGGTGAGTAAGCTGTTTCTAGATGTTATAGTGTAAGTGACAACAGGAACTAACATGTTGCTGAGGTTCCACGAGAATAACTGTAACTATTAACAAATAAAATGTATGACATTAGACACATTGGCACACTAGCATTGAATAATACCCCATTGTTCATTATTTTCTTATAACAGCTCACCCTGTTATGCTTTTATTCCTTACTTAACCCCTTAAATTAGAATTAATAAGATAAATAATAATTCATAATAGTTACTTAATAAGATGAATAAATTAATCTTAAGTAACTATTATGAATTATTATTAATCTTATTAAGTAATGACTATGAATTATAATGCTTACTTTATGTTATAATGCATGTAACACACAACAATCAGCTACATTTAAAAAGCCCACACAAGTTAATTAAAATGTCCATAGATTGATGTCAGTCTATTCTACAGTGCATCAAAGTCTTACTGTACATGTGTAAGTGGTTAAGTACTGTACAGCACGGCTCACAAACCGTGTTCCTGGAGATCTACCTACCTAAAAGCTTGAGCTCCAACCATAATCGTCTACACCTGACCATCTAATCATTGCCTTAATGAGTTCTTGATCAGCTACATCAGGTGTGTTAGATTTTGGTTGGAGATGAAACCTGTAGGAAGGTAGATCTCAAGGAAGAGGGTTGGTGACCACTGCTGTACAGTATTTGGCAAATACAATCCAATTTGTATACTGATGAAAAAGGGCATACTGAGCAAGAGACATTAATGTCCTGTGCTTACAACCAGAAGTTGTAAGCAGTTCTCGCCTGGTTTCCCACTGAAGCTAAGCAGGGTTGAGTGTGGCCAGTACCTGGATGGGACACCTCCTGGGGAAAATTAAGGTTGCTGCTGGAATTAGGGAGGCCGGAACGGGGTGCTCACCCTGTGGTCTGTATGAGGCCTACTGCGCCAGTATAGTGATGATTTACTATACTGTAAAAACAGCACCTCTATCTTGGATGAGACATTAAAACCCGAGGTCCTGGCAATTCAACTGTGGTAATTAAAAATCCCAGAACACTTATGTTAAAAGAGTAGAGGTATAACCCTGGTGTCCTGAAGAAATTCCCCCTTCTCTATCATTCTCTAATAATCCCCATCTCTGAATTGGCTTCATCACTCTCTCCACTTCACCAATAGCTGGTGTGTGGTGGGCGTTCTGACGCACTATGGCTGCCGTCACATCATCCAGGTGGGTGCTACAAACTAGTGGTGGTTGAGGAGGGACCCCACCATACAATGTAAAGCGCTATATAAATGAAACAACCAGTTTCAAAACAACGCTTTCACTTCTGCAGTGTTTTGAGTGAAAACACAGGCAGCGTTGTTATGCAAAACAATACACAGCTCACTCAGAAACACATAATATAATACAGAATTACAATGATGGTAACTGTGATAAAACCATATGTATAAATAGATTTTTTTCATACTTACAAATCCAGAGATAGTACAAGCGCTTGCACATGGTGCGGAACTGTTCTGGGATCTCGTTGAAGTCTTGGTAAAAGCATGGCTTCAGGGGAATGAAACGAGGGAGAGGTGGGAAATTGTTTTCTGGAGGTGTAAAGTATATATTACAGGTCAGCCATTGTATCACAGTAACTCTTTATTCTAAAACTAACAAAATGATATCTCCACGAAATTTGGATGAAAGACATAGAATAAATTCTTAAAATGTATCCTATCCAAATAAATAAACTCTTACCTGCCATGAAGATTCTTTATTGAGATTCCTGGCGTCAGATGTCAATATTCTGTAACATAAATTAAATACTGTCCATGAGTACATATTTTACTAAAATGGTCGTGAGTTCATTTCCAATGGATTCTTTAGACAGAGTCTCCAGAATCGGCTTCGTCCCAAACGGTTTATTACTAGGTAGTACGCTAGACGTGCATGGTGGACTTCTATTTTGACATAGTCTACTGTTCAGTGCCCTACACAGGCTGGCAGGTCTATGCGTTTTCACAGGTAGCCTCCATCCATTTCCTCTAAGAGGCGCTCGCGCAAGTTGGCAATACCGCGCCCCATAGTGGCTGGAATAAAGATATTCTAAAGGCCTCCTACAAGATTTAAAACACTGTAGCATCCGTAATAGCTTAAATCTTTGTCTATATTACTACCCGATATTATCATACCACGTGTTACAGGATTCTGCGTGTTGCCAAAGACAAAATAAGCGCCATGTTCTTCTTTAGATGATGTAGCCTATAGAGCCTATAGCTGTCATGTGGAGAGGGCTGGCATCTGAGAACCAGGAAATGGACAATAATGAGAAGCGGAGAAACGAATTGATAAATCGCCTACAAATTTCCTAACACGATTTATCAGATATCTGGCCACTTTTCTAGCAGCATGAACATGTAATACTAATGAAGGACATGCCGCAGAATGATGAAAACGATGTTTTCCTGAAAGCTAGCCTAATGCTCTAACTGGCATTGGCAAACGGAATCCGGTAGGCCACCCTGCTTCTGCGAAGTGTATAAAGACCATCAGCTACAAAGTGTAGTGTAGTGTGGTCCGATCAAGCTGAAATGCTCAGACTGAGTGTTTCTCCGGTGTGGAGGTCGGAGAGCGCGCCCTTCAGCAGAGGATACGATGCTCCACCAGCTATATTCACACATCACTGTTTGCACATCGTCTCAGATCTTTAGCCGAAATATCTAACTCACACGCATCCTGTATAATTATTTATCATCTGTAAAGGTTGGGCAAAACATCAGGTTAAGAAACATCGCCTCACCTCGGTCCTTAGGCTATAACCAAGAACGCGGATCCGTCGAGTCCGATAAACAACTTTCCATTCAAGGTGACTTTACATTCACAGCCGAGCCTCTTTTCGCCAAAATGTCTGCTTTCATTTCATCCGATTGTGGATTTAAGAGTAAATACAATCACGTCACGATCCTCCTACACGCCGTGTGCTGCCGAGCTTGGACTCAGATGTAGGGATGGTGATGATGCTGAAGATGGTGATGCTGATGATGATGCTGCAGAGATTCGACCAACGAGCAGAGCTACTCAGTAATCGCGATATTTCATTCCTGTACCGTCTCTTCCGTTTTCTGTGTGCTTACTAGTCGCTTTCCTGAAGTAGTGCTGAAGAAAATTGTATATAATATAATATAGTATAAAATAATATAATATAGGTCTACCAAGACATACCTATCTGTTTAAATTTTATTTAGATTCAATTCAATTTTATTTGTATAACAGCTTATTGTCGCAAAGCAGCTTTACAGAAATATAAATCATAAACGGTGGCAAGTGAAAACTCCATGAGACAATATGAGGAAAAAACCTTGAGAGGAACCAGATCCGAAAGGGAACCTGTGACACTGCATAGTGTGATTGTAAATAATTTCCTTTCACTAAGTGTGTACTATGTGGTCAAAAAATTGAATTGTGTAACCAGGAACTTATGAGCTCATAAGCAACTTGTGAATGTAAGCATCAGAGTTATTTCTGAATTCATTAAAGGTTTAACATGAAGTCTATTTTTGTTGAACTGTTCAATGGTGGAGACTTGAGTGCAAAACTGTTCGTAGCAAATGCTGTCCTAAGGCTATCATAGCAATTGCAATACTAAGCCATCGTAGCAAAACTGTTAGCCATCTTCAGAGTTTTTAAGTCGTACCATCCACAGTAATCTCGCGTATATTTAGGCTGTCCATGAGGGCCCTCCTCAGTAGCAGCAAGTGGTTTTCAGGTGATGAGAACTCCAACCAGAAGTAGTGCATCAGGATGGATCAGGCAGGATCATGGGTATCTCAGGAGTAACATATGTAGCTCAACTGCGAGAGAGAGGAGGGGGACAGATTATTAGATATACTAATTGTCACATAATGGTTAAAGGCAATGTACATTGTGTGCAGTGTGTAGATTTGATCACAACACCTTTGAAGTCTCGAATCAGAAGGTGTGGATACATTTTCTCAGACAGCTCTGGCAGTAGTTCCAGCTGTATTTTAACTAATATGTTTATATTCATGTGCTCTTCTAATGTGTTACCCGTTCTATAAATAATCATTCCTTGGCATGGGCTTGTGTAATTTAGCCTAGTAATAAATGGGTTTTTTAAAAGAATTATGCAACAAAGAAAAATGTATAATCATTGATATCATGAAGCTTTCTCTAAGGTGACGTTTGTAAAAAAAAAAAAAAAAAATTTGGAATGAATCGTGGCTGTCAGCGCTTTGTAACAATAGTCTTTTTGCAACGATCCAGTATTTGAGACGGAGGATTATAAGCTTTCTGGTTTCATGGTAACATTGACAAGATACATCTTACTAACTTCAACAGAGAGGAAAAGGGACAGGCTGGTGAAGGACCATCTGTTTATATAGTAGCTGCTACAAATTAAAATATAACAGGAGTTAGCTTCTTTCACAGACCTTCCAGAACATTCAATGTAACTATACATTGTTAAAAAGTGAAGTGTCCTGCATTAATAATTAAAATTTTTAGTCATTGGCACATGTTATAAGAGGAAGAAAATACTTCAGGACTTACTTTTATAGAGAAAGAATCCAAAATAATCCATTTGCTTTGCGTCAGGTATTTTCTCATAACAGCACTCCCCAGCGTTTATTATACCTGACACATGACAGAATGCACTTCGGAAAACAGAATGCACACTATAATAGCGTAATTTTAGAGGAAGTTCAGTAAGTGCACCGGCAAACTACAAAGGGGAAATCTCAGCTACAATTTGTTTTAAGCGAGTTTAAAAATTCACCAAACACTCTTAAACAAACAAAATTTGAATGAATCTCTATCTTGGGTTATTCTATTAAGTATTACATTGGAAAAACTGCAGTTATATTGTCACCGGTAAGTTTTGGTGATTCCTTAACTATACTAAGACCACAGTGAAACTTTTTTCAAGTAATAGCAGTCCATCCATACATCCATCCATGTGATAATGAGTGTGATAATGTGTGTGCATGGTGCTTTTTGATGGACTGGCATCCCATCTGGGGTGAATTCGCCTGCTTTGCACCCAGTGTTCCAGGGATAGGCTCCATATCCACTGCAACCCTGACCAGGCTAAAGTGATTACTGAAGATGAACGAATGAACATTTTTCTTTTCTCTTTGTGTTCCTGGTTTGGCCTGTTCATTCTGTTGACCCTTGCCTGATTTTTGACCGTGCTTATACCTGCTGCTTTGGTTTCTCATTAAAGATTGGACACACACTTACATGTTACTACCTCTGAGTTAGTGACACACATTTCACATACAAATTTAACATACCGTATATAAACCTTAATATACAGTCATCTTTACAGTCCTTTAAAAAGTTATTAGAAGTTGTGTAAAGAATCACACATGTAATAAGTGATATTTTGTGCTGAAATACTGAATATAAAGGCATTGTAAAATATTAACACAATGTTTTTTTCAGTCATATTATGTGCTTCTTCCCTTCCTAACAGCTTCAGTTGCATTTCATGTGTATTTAACACTTAATTTTGAAACTTGAATCTAATACACAGTCCATTCCAAAAGTACTGGAACAGCAAAACCAATTATTTTGTTTTTGCTATACATTG
This sequence comes from Ameiurus melas, assembly GCA_012411365.1. Taxonomy (NCBI): domain Eukaryota; kingdom Metazoa; phylum Chordata; class Actinopteri; order Siluriformes; family Ictaluridae; genus Ameiurus; species Ameiurus melas. The sequence goes on along the minus strand of CM022764.1, from coordinate 16,514,214 downwards.
AAGACATTTGGGATTCAGATAAAAAGATGAATATGAGACGATAAATCAAAATTTCAGATTTTATGTCCTGATATTTACATCTAGATGTGTTAAACAACATAGAACATGGCACCTTTGGTGCCAGACTACTCAATTTGTCTGTGAGCAAGATTATTGGAACAGATATAGAAAGTGTATTAAAGTAAACGAATGTAAATAACATTTAATATTTGGTTGCATATACCTTCCTTGCAATAACTGCATCAAACTGTCGACCCACTGATATCACCATACTGTTGCTTTCTTCTTTTGTGATGCTTTTTCCAGGCTTGTACCCTAACTTCTGAAGGGGTTTCTCCCTTCATGTTGCAAACAGAACACTGAATGACGGAGATAACGAGTCAAAAAAAGCGCAAAAACTCAAATGTTAACACTGGTAGTGTCACTCAAACCATGATGGAGTGTCGTGCACGCAAAGAGATGGTCCTTCAAAGCAGCACATCAAAGATGCATGAACATTTCAAGCAAAAGCTCACACATGGTCAATGAAAGATGATAGACTAATATTACGTGGTTGGGGGTTTCCAAGTGATAAATATGTGACAAATTATACAAATGTACAGCTCTGTATTATACAGGGAGGTATCAGTTACTCAAACACGCGGTCAGATTAAGCATAATCTAAACACTAGTCTGGCCTGAACACCCTACACTACACAGGCGACAGGGGCTGGGCCACAGTCTCCATTTTCTATCCACGGCTAGGTTGAAAAACTGATACTAAATCCTAAATACAGCAGCTGTGGTATCTTTGGGACTAGACACTGATTGTACAGGATGCAGTAACGTTAAATAGTCGGGAGAATTAGCACCGGAAGTGGGACAGGACACATACTCCGATGACTGTGTCGGCTGAGTTGTAACTCTTTAGCGAGGTGAGTAAGATTAGCGTGGGTACTTAACTAGCCAGAGGTGTTGCTGAATATTTGTAACACGTGTCGGCTGGCGATATTGTTACAATCTAGTAACTAATGTACGTTGCGGCGCTCTGTATCACTACGCTAGTTACCTCTGTCCTTAACTTCGTGGAGTTCGGTAAACAAACGAGCTTAATAGCAACAATAGCGAACAGCTCTGTTGCCTCGTCGTTCCATGACAAGAGTCCAAACTAACAGACAAAATAGCTGAATAAAAGTTAGAGGTTATAAGGTCGGCCCTGTCGACGTTACGTTATTTAGCTTGATGCTCACTTATTAAACGCCCCCCTGTTGGTTAGCTAGCTAGCTTCTGTAAGCTTGGTCTTTAAGTGCTAACATATGTGCCACAACTGTGCAGTCACCGCGTTAAAAGCAGGCCGCGAATCAAAGACTAGGGACTGTCTGTATGGAAATATACCTCGAAAGGCCATCTCCTAAAAACATTCAACTGGTGACACAGTAGTCAAAACAGACACCTGTACTACACCTCAGGAAGACTGAAAACCCTGGGGGAAAAACGAAGTGTTGAAACTGGATTTAGAAACGCCTGTTTGAACCAAACTGCAGCTGTCGACAGCTGATGGAGTTCCCTGCACGGGTACAATTCAATCAATACACGTGGAAATGAAACTATCAAGCGCCTGGATAAAATGTACAACTCATAGCTGAGATTAACAAATATTAAGGCAGAAATAACACAAAGCCCTTGTTCTGACCTGCTAAAAAAAAAAGAATAAATAAAAAAAAATACAATGGACACCATCAGAGAAATCCTAATGGTTTCCACTACACAAACCATCAGCTAATCATTACAACCATTAGCATTATTGGTCCTGAATGGTATCCACTAGACATAACGTGCCACCAATAGAAGGCAACAAATTACCAGTAGAGACCCACAGGGACCATTATGGTTTAAATTAAAACCAATACAATTCCTGTTATAAACATTAAAACGATTACAAGTTCTATGAAGGTTTCTTTCTTGTTGTTTTTTTTTCAGCAGGGTGTCAGGATGAACGCATGTAATAGGGTTTTTTTAATGTACTGAAAATGCATATAATGAATTGGTTGTGCTTACAGCTTTCACCTTATTGCTGCACAGAGGTTTGTTGCAATCCCTTGCTTGTTTTCCAGTGTTGGGAATGCAGCCACCTCTAGCACCAGCCACAGTCAGAGAGCTGGTGCGCTCCCATCTCCATCTTGACCCTGTTGCTGCAGATTTGCGCTGCAGTCTATTTGTGTCCGCTGTACAGAACTACAAGCGTGACTCTGTCCTGAGACCGTTCCCACCTCGATATCTACGAGGAGAGATAAAGGATTTTGAAGAGTTGGTAAGAGATTGCGTTTTGTTCTTTGATTGTGATTTAGCAAACCACGTCATGAATAGGCTTCTGTATCTGGGATTTGAGTTCCTTGAAACAAGGTGAAGTATGCAGCATCCATCCTGCAGAACGAATTACTGTAGCATCACATCACTCAGCTCAAAGATTCAGCACAAGCCAGCCAAAGATATTGAACTGTATGGGGAAACATCTTGTGACTCTTACAGCAGAAAGATGTGAGCTCCTTGCCAAGCATAAGAGACCTGGTTCGACTGGAATCAGGAGATGGAGATCATCATCTGGCACTAGTACACTGGGTGCTCTCCTCCAAGAGTTTTGATATAAAGACCATCCAGAAAGAAGAGGTGCTTCTAAAGTTTGAATATTGTTGATTGTAGATACTCACTGAAAATGGCAAACGGTGTGTCATCATTTTACAATGTTTGAAATAATCGTGTTTAATTTAAAACAGTGATTCTCTACTTTCTTTTTAAATTCTGTTTCTTTAACAATTTAAGTGGGCCAGACTCAGCCAGATGACACAAAATGCAGGGGTCTCCTCTCCTGTGCCAGACTTCCTTTTTGAATTGGAATACTGTGAACAGATGAATTCGAAGTTTGAGAAGACACGGGCAGGACGGGACCTTATCTATGCATTCCATGGCAGCCGATTGGAGAACTTTCATTCCATTATTCACAATGGTCTACACTGCCATCTGAATAAGGTAATATATGTGAAATTCAGCTTTCTCTTGGTCTAACCCAGAGGTTTTCAAACTGTAGGGCATCGCATGAGGGGTGCAGGTGAGGGGTGTGTTGGAAAATACAAAAAATATGTAATAAGACTGTGTTCTTCCTGCCAGTCTTTATGCAATTTGTGTAGAAGTGCCATTTATTAGCTACTCCAAAATACACTGATACTGCTGTCTTTTTTCCGTAATAGAAGCCGATGAGCCGAATAACATTTGCAACAACTCTCTGATATTAACAGACACTCTTTGAGAGCCACAGCCCTTTTCCCGCTAGTTGACATTAGTAAATGTTTTGGACAGTGCTCGCACCGTTTGAAGGATGCACTGATGCAGTATCCAACCACTTCCTGTCTAGATAAATGGAGAAGCCTTGAAATTAACTGAAAAATGATCCAAGTTCTCAAAAGACTGGGAAGTGGGCCTCATGGGGAATAAGTTTGAATACATCTAGTCTACCCTAAGAAGAATTTTTCATTTCCTCATGCAAAAAAAATATAGACTGTTCGGTTCTGAGTTAGACAGACTCATCCAATCAGTACAAAATTAGCTCTTTCTCACATTGGTAGTCAATTTGTGTCTTATCAGTCTGTAGTTAGATCTTGTACACTGAGTTTCCAGTTTATTAGGGAAAAGTTGATCTCACTATTTTGCCAGACATACCTACCAAATAGGTGGATTTTATAGGTATACAATTACTGTCTGCAATCAGATGATGGTCAGTGGTGGTTTATTTGTTCATCTCAATTGCTGGAGATGGTAAAAGTAATTGAAGGTAACGGTAACAGCAGTAATTATTTACCTACACAGTGTATATATATGGTAGGTGCAGCTAATGCAATAAAGATGTATCTAATAAATAGTGTTTACTGAGTTGCAGTTTATTAGATACACCCACCACATTCAATAATTTTTTTCATAGTATATTATAACAAGTAATAATACTTCATGCGACTGTAGTATGTAGTAGTTGGCAGACCAGCATCTCTGTTACTGTTATTTTTTTAATGGGGTGTTGGAGTTGACAGAATGTGTTATTCCGTGTCTATGTACTTTAGCATACCATGAGGTAATATTTTATTTGAACCTTTACAGTTAATGATGGGAAGGTCTTTTTGAGTGTACAAGACATGTAATTATCTTAATTGTATTGCATGTGGTTTGTGTCTTCTGCCTAACAGCAATATTTGAACATCCATAATACTTAATTAATGGATATAACTTTTAACTCTACTCTCCTCTTCTACTTATCTCTCTTTTTTTGCTCTCTGCATTAAAAAAAAAAATATTACCAGACATGGCTTTTCATTTTCAGCAGCATATTTTCTCACTTCATGAGGATGTAGGGCATAGCAAATACCAGGATAATGGTGTCATCATTTGAATACTGGCACCTCAGTTACCTAACAGGGTATTGGAATACCCATGCAAATCTCTAGTAATTCTGTCCTTTTTCTTTCAGACATCACTGTTTGGAGAAGGCACTTACCTGACCAGTGACCTTAGTATGGCTTTTCTCTATAGCCCCCATGGAAATGGATGGTGTGACAGTGTCCTTGGGCCAGTACTAAGCTGTATTGCCTTGTGTGAGATCATTGATCATCCAGATGTAAAGTGTCAGGTAAAGAAGAAAGGTAATGTACCACAGATCAAGAATAAAGTGCCGTTTGTTGTTCGAACTGTTCAGAAATGTTATTTGCCATGTTAACGACCTCACTTTTTTTTCCTAATGCAGAATTCATTTTTATACTACACTTTGGCCTGTGAATGCTATTTGTAAACATCTAGTTCTTGTCGTTACAACAGTTTGATGGATAGTGTTTTTTTTGTTGTTTTTTTAAAGACAAGAGAATTTGGGTTAAGATCTGCTCAATATTTTAGACTCCGAGAACCTCGACCGCAAGCGTTTGAGGGCAAGGAACAGCGAGGGTGGGGACGTGCCAGAGAAGTACTTTGTGGTCACCAATAATGAGCTGCTGAGAGTAAAGTACTTGCTGGTATACTCTCAGAAACGTTCTAGAATCAGGTGAGACATTTTCTTGTACATTCTGATTGCAGATGGTTGGGGATTGTCTAATTTGTAATGATACATGTGCCACAGGATTCCGAATTTTGTAACAGGGTTGAAAACAGAGTCTGAATAGCAGCTGTGAGGGGAGGGGAGGGGAGGGGGGGAGTAATTTTACTGTTTTCTTTAAAGCATTATTATACAAGCTTTGATTTTATTATTCTTTATACCTTTATCCATGTATTTATTTAATGTATCTAGATTTTTAAAAAATACTGTATAAAAAGTCCATTTTGAATTCATAAATATTTTAATTGTTGTTTGATGGATTTTTTTTTTCTGTTCTCTGATTATTTTTTCAGACATGCTCAAAGGACATCATGGCTGGTCAGACACCATTTTGCCATTATGATGGGTCTCTACCTTCTGCTCCTCATATTCATTGGTGCCTTCAATTCTACTAGTTTTCAGTCATTTTGGAATAGAATATTCCGGTGATTCAACTTTTCCTCACATTTGCCTCGTTTCCAAAGTGCCTGTTTCTTTGGTTCACAAAGATCACTTAAGGATTTAGTTCAAGACTTGCAATGAACTTAATGCTCAGGAAACTCTGAACATTTTTCAAGTTGTACTGCAGGCACACGTAATTTAATGAAAGTCTAATATGCATTTCTTAATCTTTTAAGTCAACACAATGTAACATTTACATCTGAGAAACAGTGTGGGGATAGATGCCCGCTTGTCTAGGCAGTGGGATTTTTTTTTAAAACACTGTGGCATGTAGCTTGTCATAAGAATTTATATACATTATTTTTTATATATATTAATATATATATATATATAAAAATAAATAAATAGTAAGATTACATTAGCTGTACAACCAAATTATGAGGGACAAAGTGCTGTCCTATTGCGACCTACCGGAATGTGCTTGGCCAAGGTCAGCACCTGCTTGCCTAAATGTAAATTAATTATAGGGAACCAGTAGTTGACCACAGTTATTATTTTACTGTTTCTAGGACAGAGATTATAGGACTGAGAGATTGAGCCATCTCACAAAATGATTTCTGATACTGCATTCTTATACTGTGTGTGTGTGTGTGTGTGTGTGTGTGTGTGTGTATATATGTATATATATATATATATATATATATATATATATATATATATATATATGATCTATCTCTCTCTGTGTGTGTGTGTGTATGTATTTTTTATATTTATATATATAAAAAAGTCTCATATACTGTGAGACTGTGGGGAGTTTCCTCTTTATGAAAGTTTTTGTTTAGAAAAGGTTGAATGATACATTGTCAATATAGTGGATTTGGGAACTGTTTAAAATTTTCATTGTTTAGTTCCCTAAATATGACTAACAGAAGAACAGTAAACTTGGACCAGTTGTGTGTGGTTTGGGGTGTGTATGTGTTTAATTTTAACAAAAAATATGCAGTATGTGTCCATGACCATTGACCTATTATTCTGTGAATAAACCTCTAAAATAGTTTACACTTGGGTTAATAAACACATATCTTTCCAGGATTTTGTCATCTTTCTTAATAATCCATGTACAAAACTAATATTAGTCTTTGTTTTCTTTGTTGTACTGTTTTATTGTACCAGACACCTTAAAGCTTTTGTTTTCATCCACTGTTATCAGTCAGAAACAGCAGCAAGCCTCCTATCACGATAGTGGCGATAGTAGCTGATAAAAATGTGTATGAAGCTTTGATCTTTGATAATGCAGCTTTGTTCAGGTGCACTTAAAGGTTGCTCTTACAGTTACAATAATTCATTCATTCATCTTCAGTAACCCCTTTATCCTGGTCAGGGACGTGGTGGAGCCGGAGCCAATCCCGGTAACAATGAGCGCATGGTGGGGCGTGTTACAGTAATGCTGTTGTACATGTATATCATGTTTTTATAGTAAGAGAAAGAAAGAAAACTTCAAAAACTTTTCAGCACCACTATTTCTAAAACTTTGTGTGTTAATGCATGTGCTAAATGACCGAAAACAAAAATTAATTTCATTTTTGTCCAAAAATATTTTTACCCAAACTGAACAGAAAATGAGCAGGTTTCAATACTTTAATGTTTTAATGCTTATTGACTAAGATCACAGAGAACTTATTGTGTTCACCAACATGAGTAGCAGTCCAACTATTTTGCACCTCATAAACTCATAAATCTGCATTTCTCAGGCATGTTTATCAGAATTAACTATTTCCTTTCCTTGTGAATTGTGATATAACCAGACATCAAAAGGAACAGACTGCTATTGTACGTCTAGACTTTTTATTCTTCCCTGCCGATCAGTGTCTTATTACGGCTCCATAAATCCCGTTATTCAGTAACAGCCCACCAGGTGTGAGAGATTGTACCAGGTGGGCATCTTTTCCTCAGTAGTCACATTTTGCCTTAACACTTTACTATCTGATCTTACCAGTCCTACTTAGAAAGATCCGAAAAGAGGAGAAGAGTCAAATATGAACAATGAAATCAGATGACAAGAATTTCCTCTCATTTATTTAGGAACGAAAATCCATTTTATTTAATACTTAAATAATTGTAATAATTGTGGCATTGTATGAATGTAAACATCCGATCATATAGCTAATGTTCTGGACATTATAAATACAAATGCACAGGAATTACATAAAATTGACTAAACTGATCAAAGTAGTATTACATAAAAATATTCACATCATTATTCTTTCATGTGTCATCTGTAATCACAAAGGTTACAAAAAAAATCATAAAAAAATAGCTGCCTTACTATTCTACATTTCAAACCTAGATCACTTTGGAGCAGTTCCTCCACAAATGCATAATTATTCTGCTGCATTTGGACAAGCAGGAGCCAAACACATGAAATAGCCCTCATTGTTGCTCTGTTGGGAAAAAACATTTAAAAACCTTAACATGGCATCAACAAATGCAATGTTTTAATGTTAATGCCTAAGGAAGTGCTTTAAGTGCAGTTTAATTGTATTCACCTGCAGGTTTTGGTGGCACACTGTTTCTCTGTGTGCCTCCAGATGGCTGTGCACACACCTCCCAAAAATTGCAGGCAGACATGGTCTGTGTGAGCACAAGCCTGAGAACAAACTGGACGGCTGAGAACCAAACAGCTGGAGCAGGTGGTGTGTTGACAGAAACCCCCACACTCACGCTTTTCCACTGACACAGACCTGCAATGACAAACAGGCTACACTAACACCCTTTTATAGATATTTTACTATTTAGAATTAAGATAGTTGAGTTAGGACTACATTTCCATGTATACAATATATGAAATAATTCTTCTTTTCTTTTTTTAAGACCTGTCACAATAATGAAGTTTTGGCTGATGATTAGCTGTTGTAGAAATCATTATGGTTAACAATGTGTTTTCTGTTTGTTTTATGACTTATAAGTTACATAATAGTATTGTGTAGATAGATTAGGTAGAGTATACTTCTGACTGCCTTTTAGGCAGTAAAAACTGCAAAATGAAAACTGGATATAAATTAAAAATTAATATTTGTGGGGGGTTTTAAAACAATTGTGTAATAACTGTCACAGACCTAAGTAGTAGGTGAAGATTGATGACAGTATATTTGACTAGGAGTCACCTGGCTGAGCAGATTTCATTGGGGTTTGCCTGACACAGTTCCCATGTACAGTCTGGACGACAAGTGTCTCTCTCAAGGACTTCAAGTACTGAATTGACACACATACACTCAATGAATGAAACAAAGTCAGATTATTAATACTGGATAAATTGATTGAAAATAGAATAATACATACTGAACAAATGTGATCCATAGAAAAGAGCAGAAACATAACAGATGAAACACTATGGGGCACTCGAGTTATCATTAGTCTCGTTACGTGTTGTCAAATTCCATAGTTTATCTGTGTCGTTCTGTATCTGGAACTTACTGGAGAAGTATTTTCCCTTGTGCCTGATTTCATCACTATTTGGTACATTTTCTTTATGAAAGGATTTTTTCAAATGTTATATCTGTTATAATTCATGAATTTATCAAGAATTGATCTTTTAACAATCTAAAAAATTTTTAAAGAGACCAATCAGATACTTTTCAGCACTGGATAGCTTGTGTAAATAGCTATAAATTATATCTGTCTATTCTACAAGGTCTCCATTGCCACAGTATTGGAAATGTAATATTAGCAGGCATGCTCAGATTTAGTGTTGCTGGGGCACAGATTACACTAGATTATTATTATACCGACTTGAAATGCACCTACATCTTGTAATTAAGCACTCTCCAGAACCTGTTTACCTGGCGAAGAGAATATACTGTATACCAGCTGGCCAAGAGTCCCTGAGGAATGGATTTAGAAACTTTGTTACCCGACTTGCAGATCCCCTTGTGCTCTGCTTCTGGCTTGCTCTCAGTAGGTTCCTGGTAAACACACACCAAGCCTTCGTCACATTTCCCCAGGTAGTCCCACGTTCCTCCGCAGCTCTCCCCGGCTTGTTTTGCGCATGCAGGGCAGCAGCCACAGACACCTGTAGTAACACCCCCCTTACACTGGAGCCTCAGTGCTCTACGAGGCGAACAGTGGATGCGCTCACAGGGTGGACAGTGCAAAGCATGGAGAATCTGCGACCCAGATCTAGTGCTCTTTAAACTGGGCATCACAGTTGTTGCAGCACAAACCACACTCAAAAAATGTAATGCTCTGTAATCCATGGTGACATGAAGTGGCCTGAACCATCAACTCCCCTTTTTTCTATAAAGATCCTTACATCTAAGATCTTATGCTCTAGTCATACACTTTCAAAACCTCCACCCCCACAACAGCCAATGGATAATGGAGTATTAAAGAAACTTTTTTTTAATGTATTACTCCTTTAGAATTTTTCTTTTCTACCTTTTAAGCAACTAGAGATAAGTTGGTTCATAGGGAAAAGACTAGGTCCTTTGTCAAGTAGTCAATAGAGAGCGGCAATTCTGTGAACGATCAAGATAATCACCCTCTTCTAACAAAGACGAGATTAGGACATTGGCAGGTTATCTGAGGAGAGTCAGTATGGTCGTAATAAAACTCCACTGCAGACCTCAACACCTTGACCACTGTTAAGTATTTATCTTCGATGCATTGTGTTTCATAAGATGACAGACAATTGCAATATGTTATCCAAATGGCACTTCATGAAATAAAATTTCAGTAAAATTAATTCACAATTTTTTTTTAGAACCAACAATTCCCAAATTATTCGACTGCAAAATGCACTAAAGAGAGCACACCAATTTACTTCTTGAAGACTTTTATTAAATTAGATCTCTATAAAACACGACAGAATGCTATCGTTTGCTTTGCTGACATGAAATTTTCATAACGCAAAACTTTAAAAATGAAAACTCCCAAGTTCCATGAGATGTCATCTTATATGCACTTCATTTGCAAAGTAACGATAGTAATATTCTTAAAATCTCTTGTAATAATACCCACCTGTATGGTTTAGTGACACTGTGCATAAAGGAACATGTTAAACCGCAAATATAACATGATGTTCACAAAATTAGCACTGCAAAAAAGTGAGAGAAAAAATCGCAACACACGATAAAACACAATAGTTTAAATACATGACTGAATATAGCTCCATATTTCTGATTCAAACGAAATGCAACCATCAACTGCTCTATCTCTGCATGTAGAAATAAGCTCTTATCAGATTTGGTACACTATACTCAACACATTAGGCTCAATGCATCTAAAGAAAGATTTATACATGATGACCTAGAAGTAGAAAAGTGAAACTCTTTACACAACTTCCATAGGCACGTGACTGCTTCTAAGGTAATGCTTTACATTATCTTTCTCTTAACTAACATCATTAATTAATTAATGTATTAATTAACATTAGCAAACCTTTTAACATTCCTAAACAATACGTAAATACAGTTACTAATGTTGGATTGTTAAATAAATACTGCACTGCAATTTTGCACTGTCTGATATTTACTGTATCTATGACTAAAATACACACACATAAATTAACAGTAATAAATTTTCACTATGTTGCTTATTTCTGAATTTTGTCAGTTAACCGCCGCAAATCATTTTGATTCATTCTGGACTTAATTTTACTCACTGGTAGGATAAACACTGGTTATTGTAGGTGTTGATTATTTAGCTTGTTTGGTTAGATCATTATTTAAATAAATAAATAAATAAATAAATAAAAATAATACTACACGTGTATGTTATTTTGTTAATGTTATTATGTATTAATGCTGCTGTTCATGTAAACTAAATGTCAGTCAAGGAAAGCGTAATGTAAAGCAATACCGCTTTTAATGGCAATCATTTATGTGTTGTCTTATTCAGCAAAAGCAGTGACCAGTAATGTCTATAGTTGTCTCAATGCAAGGACAGCAGAAATGTAATCAAAATACATAACAGACATTTCTTCTGAAATTTGCATAGAATGTCAAATTTATTTTAATGTAAAGTAGCTCTTTTAAACAGTAATACTGTCAACTCTTTTATACACTTTCATGTGAAGCTTCTGTTTCACATCGGTCAGGTGTCATTTAATTTTTTTTTGTAACTTTAAATTTTTTACCAAAAGGACATTACCTGACTATGACCTTTTTTTTCCACAGCAAACACTAGAATGACCTACAGTCAATATACACCAGAGAAATATGCTTCACTCAAGTCTTTCTCATAGTAAACCACTTAAGCTTAGGCTAGTGTGTTACATGGGATGTGGTTCAAGTTTTCTAGCTTGATTCTGGACGTGGGTCTGACTGTAGGGAGAGGCCATGCGCTGTAGAGTTTCATATGTTTCGTCACTCAAAGAATATGATGGGTTACAAAGCGGAGGTCACATAAAATCTTCAAAGTCTTGTACATAACCTCCTTCAAACTCGCCGTAGTCAGCAAAATCATCTTTCATCTTGGCTTTTAAACCACCTCCTGGTAAACCACCTTTCTTTTTCTTCTTTCCTTTATTTTGCTGTTCAAAGAACGAGAAAACACCACAGAATTAGGCAGCAAACAATAAATATCCTGGGGCCAAAACAATTTAAATCGTAAATATTTTTAATCAAGATGGTGTGACAGTAGAAGACGTTGTGGCTTTAGATTTGACACCATCCCTTACAGAACAAAATGCTATGCTAGCGTACATAATATACTGATTCACACACACACAAACATATACTTTACATTTATTAATATTTGCCCTTGCACAGCCATTAAGTGTACACATAAATAAGCAGTCTTACATATAATTTAAAATCTATCATTATTTATGTACTGCACAATAAACTGGACACCGTACCTTTTCTTGCTTCTGCTTCTCACTGAGTAACACTGTGAGTGAGTTGTTAATTTTCTTCAAGTCTTCAACTTCCACTATAACAAATTACAAGTTACAGCTGAAACATGTGTAAGAACACTGAGACTAGATGTAAACAAACACATTTGGCCAGGGGCTTGTACCATGAAGCTGGTTTAAGTGGCTTGCCAGGTAAGTTTCAGTTTAGTTTGTGCCATCCCTGGGTTTTAGGTACCATGAAAGTGGCTCAGCTTTTACCGGTATTTATTGCCATAGTAACTCACCCTCCATGGCTAACCTGCTATGGGGCAGGCTATGTTCTGGGTATGAGAACTCAAACCCAACTTGGACCAATCAGCTGTGAGCAAAGTGACATAAGTGATGCAAGTAATTAAATTCCCCAAGCGCAAACTGTAAGAGCACTTCACAGAGAAACATTTAATTAAATCAATTTACATTTATATTAAATGAAATGACATGAAACATGTTGGGGTTATAAGCTTTCAATCCGTTTATTCTCATTGTGAGCCTATAAAAGTAAACTTACGCATTACAATCAGAAATGTCCCCAAGCTTTGGCAGCCGCATCGATGTTGCTTTTTTGTGGTTAGTGTAGGTTTAAATTCCTCATATACCCACAAAATTATTTCTTGCTTTTCAGCCGGAAGTATGCACACCTGCTTTGAACGCTATTGGCTGTTCGGTGCCGACGGCACACGTTTATGCACACGCGCCATCATGGACTAATCATAGCTTAAGTTGACAGAGTATGTTGATAACCAGTGTCATGGTGCCAATAAAGCCTGATTGGATTGGTTTGGTTTTGTCAACTTGAAACTAATCCCGATAACTCTGAGTTTGTTCTACTAGCTTCATGGTACAGGCCCGAGGACTAACTATCACAAAACAGATATTGACGTTGTTGTGAAAGCCAACTCACATGAAAGACATAGGTCTCTGAACAGTGACTCTAAAAAGCTGGAATAGTGTATTGACTTCTCGTAGAGACTTATTTTCTCTTTCAGCAACCGCTCAAACTCTGTAAAGTCTTCTTTGGAGGAGGGACTCATGGCATCTATTCCAGTTACATTATTCGATACAATGCCTAACAGGGAAATCACAAAAATCACAACCTCAAAAGTATGTTAAGCATGGATGACCATGCCTCGAAATCTTTAGCATAATAACAGATAAAGCGTGTATTTAATATACTGTGGAGATATAAAGACAGCACTTACCAAAAGCATCTTTGGCTAGTTCCAAATCTGAATCCTCCTGAAGTTTCTTCAGTCGAAGTTTTTCTGCTAACTCCTCCTCAGGTGTGTATTCTGTGCTGTCTTTAGATTCCTCTATCTGCCACAGACATAGATCTCATCAATTAACAACAACAATTTACTAGTGCTCCATTCAATGTTCCATATTTATTACTAGGGAGTTCATTTCTCAGAACAAGACCATATATCTAGTATCACTCGTTGCTTTTAATGCCATAATGAATTCTATTATGAGGGCCTCATTTTAGATCATGACTACCCAAATGCTTCATACATGCATACCTAAGACTAGGAGCAACTCCTAGTAATTACTAATTACAACTACTAATAATTTATGTTCCCTCGGGTTAGGACAGGACAGACTGAACTGTGATGATCTGTATTAATGAATTTGACCCCAGACACAAACACAGACATCAGAACTCTATCCCCCTCCCCAAAAAGCAAAACGTTGCACACTAATCCCTATTCAATTAGTAAAATTACCAATTTATAAAACTAATGTTTATACAGTTTGATACAAGGACAAATATTTACCTAATGCTTATTCACACAATAGATTATATTGATCTTTTAAAAAATAACTGGTATCAAATTTGGAAGTTAACACATGGAGTACAACACCGGGGAAATTATTTACATCTCTTACAGCCATGGTTTTCAAGGTAGGGTCTGTGATTTGGAAACATTTACTACAGTGCTGGAAAACATACCACAATGATAAAAGTTATGATGTTTATTTTTGAGTCATCAGTCTGTGACTTGAATGGGTTTAATCCAAACATATCAACTTGAATCTTGACAAAATTGTAATAAAAATGTGTACGTGAATCAAACGTTTAGAAATAAAAAGCCACTAAGGTTCCAATAAATGGCCCAAGATTTTATGTGCGCACAAATAAATGATCCTAAAATGTGAACAGTTTGAATATGTTCCTAAATATGTTCATAAATGAAACTGTGCAAAGAAATTTGTTGTTTTTATTTGTAATAAAAGGGGTCCTGATCTACAGAATGTTTTTTTTTCTTCCCCCCAACACCAAATGCTGTTGCACTCTAGTCAACTAGTTCCTGCTTTTATATAGTCACTAACTAAATACTGTTCTCATAGGCTTATCTATCTCTACACTGGAAGACTAATACATGAACATGAACACTGCATTCACACCCTTCTAGTTCAGTCAGTTTTGTGGTCTGTTCAATAAAGACTAATTCCACTTTGTGTTTGAGTAATACTATCAAACGGTGTTTAAAGATAAAAACGTGTCTGCCTTGAGATAAACCTGCACTCCCTCATGCCATGAGCATCACCAACAGCACAGCAGAATGTTAAAGCACAACACTGCAAACAAATCACTGGGCATTCTCTTCCTCTACTGTATTCACATGTACACTACAGCACCATTAGTTATTATTAAGACCATGGTAGCTCCTGAGCAGTAGTACACGCAGGTGCAATACAGTAAACACAGATTTAACAGAACGAAAAGATGCACCATGACATGAATTCCTCACCTGCTTTCGAAACTCTTCTTGTTTTTTCTTTTGTAAACTCTCCTTCTCTTTGATTTTATCACTAAGTTTTTTCTTCTCTGATGGCTTTGTCACTGCAACTACGAGATAAAAATGTGTGAGCTGAAGCAAACACTGGATTGCATAAAGGATGTTAAATTGCACTTTAATTCACCTGT
The DNA here is from genome assembly GCA_012411365.1 of Ameiurus melas. Taxonomy (NCBI): domain Eukaryota; kingdom Metazoa; phylum Chordata; class Actinopteri; order Siluriformes; family Ictaluridae; genus Ameiurus; species Ameiurus melas. The sequence goes on along the minus strand of CM022764.1, from coordinate 16,498,908 downwards.
TTTAGCCTCAGTCACCTTTTCTTCCTCCTCCTCTTCATCATCCCAGTTATCCTGAATGAGAAAACAGACAAGCAAATATATCTATATGAGGGCAGTATGGGATGTAAAGAATAAAATATCACGGGACGTGCAGTTATAGGGAAATAAACCATGACAGGGCGATGTGATGTGGAGAATATACCTTTTTTCTTTTGAACAGTAACTCTTGAAAGTGTTTGATTCTGCTTCTACAACAGCAATTTGCCAACATTAGCATTATTTATTTATTCTAGACCACGTCAAGTTTTGTTTTCTCCCACAAGATTTTCTTCCTAGTTTAGTCATGGACAATTCTCACTCATCAGGCAGCTCTCCCTTATCACACGATAGCTGCCAACCAGGGAGGCTTTCCCATGCTTCCTCTGAGGCAGGTGAAGCCAGCCGACCACATCTTTTCAAACTGCTGCTTATGCCACGTCAGGGGCAGCGTAACACTCTCCGAGGAAAATGCTATCTACCCATATCCACATGCATTTACTTTTAAGGCATCTGGCCCTTATCCAGAGCTTCTTACAGAAGTGCTTTGACGTCTCTATCAATAAATAAATCCTGATACTAGTTCACTAGGTCATGGACTAAGAATACCATCAGTCAAAAAACTCTGTCGAGGATGTAATATAGTAAGAAATGCACACAGATGTATATACGTAAATATCGTATTTTCATTTTGTCCATGTTTGGTATAAGTTAATCTGTCGAATACTAAGCGTGTTATATTTACATTCATAAATCTTTTACATCAGACACTTCCACACTGTGTACTGGTCGGAGCTACACTGTCACTTACTGTGCCTATTGTCCTGTTTTAGCAGTTACTGAATCCGTCCTGTGTTGTTAGCACACATCTGCACTTGCACTTCTCATGTGGTTAGTGTGTTGTTTTACGTAGCACCATGGTCCTGGAGGAACGTTGTTTCATTTCACAATGTACTGTACCAGCTGTATATGTTCGAAATAGCAATAAAGCAACTCGAACTGACAACACAAATATTTTTTTTTCATTCTCATGCTTATGTAAGTACTTCCATGCATGAACTCACAGATGCGCATGATTGGCTAGGGTCACTGTGACTCACAGGAGAGAGAGTATCCCACCCCTCCATCCCTGAGAGCATGGCCAATTTTGCTCCCGATGACTCTCCCATGTCAGAAAGCATAAAGGACCAGCTTTAGAAAGCGCTGACACTGACGGCTCCTTCCATAAAAGAAATCCAAACCGCATCAACAATTACACACAGATTTTAAACCTGCTTAAGCGTCCGTGAAGCGTCCGTCATACAAGTCCCTGTGTAAGTTGTAACAATCGTACTGATCATGTGTAAGAACAAGTATATAAACTTTTTGGGCTATTGACAGTGCTTCTACAACACTGACCAGTTACATTACTGCTCACAGTAACAAACTACAATAAAATCACCTCCTCACCCTCTTTTTCCATTCTCAATTACATTAATACTATTTCTGTAAACGACTGCAGCAACACTGATAGCTTAACACTTCATTACACATCAAGAAAAGTTTCTGGATCAGATTTTTTTTTTGTGGGGGCTGGGGTTAGCCTACATGAGACACTAACAGTAGATAAAATCACTTATGTACATTCAACTCCATGAATGGGTGTGTGAGTGTGTATGTGATTGTGCCCTGCGATGAACTGGCACCCTGTCCAGGGTGAACCCCGCCTTGTGTCCGATGCTCCCTGGGATAGGCTCCAGGTTCTCCCGTGACCCTGAAGGAGTAAGCGGTAGAAGATGGATGGATGGATGGACATTCAACTCCAGGGTCTGTCATGTTTTTGTTTTGTTTTTACAAATATTTGGAGCTATGGGTCAATGAAGACATTTTTAGCACTTCTGGAAATATACTATACGGCCAAAGGTTTGTGGAAACCCGACCATCATAACCACAATCACCTCCACTCTTCTGGTAAGGTTTTCTACTGGATTTTGGAGTGTGGCTGAGGGGATTCGTGTTCATTCAGCTACAAGAGCATTAGTGAGGTGAGATGTACCGCGAGGAGGCCTGGGGTGCACGATCAGATCTTCCTGAAGGTGTTCAGTGGGGTTGAGGTCGGAGCTCTGTTCAGGACACGCGAGTTCTTTCAGACTAACCTTGGACATAGCTTCGTGCACAGGTGCACTGTTATGCTAGAATGTGTCTGTGTGCTTTCAATTTTGGGGTTAGAACCCAAATATGATATGGTCGGGTGTCCACATACTTTTGGCCACACGGTATGAGCAGGCTCATACGTTTCGAGACCCTTTATACTATGATGTACTGCTCTTCTGCTCATGTTACAGTGAATCACATGATTAAGAGTCCGTGTATGCTTTCTCATTCAGTCGTGCTGCTCTGACCCCTGTCCCAGTGAGTCACTACCACACGCTTCTCCCAGCACCCCTCCTCGCCAACATCATTTACATCAGCTAGCACTGCTAACGATGGGGGAAACAAAGCGCCTACTCGGCTACTCCGGCTTGCTAGCTGGCTTGAAGACCCGATCGACACGTTAGGGTTGCTTTAGGAACGGTCCGACTCGTCAGAGGCAAAGAAAATCGGCAAGGTGTGCGGAAAAGATCAAGAAAAGTTACTAACTTTCACATCTTCATCCTCATCCTCGCCCTCCCACTTGTCATGCCCTGGCGCCTTCTTGACGGGCTCTTCTGGCTCAAAACTCTCGGCATCTGGGGCAGAAGGACAAAGCGTTTCGTTATGAGCGGCAGCGACACGCTGTCACACAGCCTGCACATTTCTTCTGGATAGCGACAGTGTGAATAAACAGCAAACGCGCGGTGTATTTCTCACCCCAAGAATCGGCGTCCGCCATTTCGGAAGGACCACTGATGTGCAGTGTAGTGAACAGCCCACAACAGAGCTACTTCCGCCGGGGAACTGGACACATATTTCAAAAGAAAAGTTCATACTGTTACCGTCACTGCTGCTAATATTACTACTACTACTGCCACCACCACCACCACTTCTACTACTACTACTACTACTAATAATAATGATAAATAATAATAATAATATTTATAATAACACCACCTCTACTACTACTATTACTATTACCACTACCACCACCACCACTACTACTACTACTACTATTACTATTACCACTACCACCACTACTACTACTACTACTATCACTATTACTATAACTACTACTTTTACTTTTACTATTACCACTACCACCACCACTACTACTATTACTTTTACTATTACCACTACCACTACTACTACTACTATTACTATTACCACTACCACCACCACCATTACTACTACTACTACTACTAATAATAATAATAATATTAATAATAACACCACCACCACCACTATTACCAACACCACCACCAGCAGCACTACTACTACTACTATTACCACCACCACCACTACCACTACCACCACCACTACTACTACTACTACTATTACTATTACTATTACTATTACCACTACCACCACTACTACTACTACTACTACTATTACTACTACTACTACTCTGATTGTTGTCTGTGCATATGCACCAAACATCAGTTCAGAGTACTCGGCCTTCTTGGAGACCCTGCACGGAGTCTTGTATGGGCACCAGTATCACAAATGATCACCATCTTGTGGTGAGTTGGGTCAAGGGTTGGGGGACTCTGGACAGACCTGGAAAGCCCAAACGGGTAGTGCAGGTGAACTGAGAACGTCTGGAGGAGGACCCTGTCCGCGAGGTCTTCAACTTGGGGGCATTGAACCTGAGTGGGCAATGTTCAAGGCCTCCATTGCTGAAGCTGCGGCAGAGAGCTGTGGTCTCAAAGTCTTAGGTTCCTCAAGGGGCGGTAATCCTCGAACATCGTGGTGGACACCAGTGGTCAGGGAAGCTGAAGAAGGAGGCCTTCGGGGTTGTGTTATCCTGGAGGACTCTGGAGGCAGTTGCAAGGTACCGACATGCCCGAAGGGCTGCAGCCTCTAACATGAAAGAGGCAAAGCAGCGGGTGTGGGAGAAGTTCGGAGAGGACATGGAGAAGACTTTCGGTTGGCACCAAGGTGTTTCTGGAAAACCATCCGCCACCTCAGGAGGGGGAAATGGGGAACCATCCAAGCTGTGTACGGTAAGGATGGGACGGTGTTGACCTCGACTGAAGAAGTAATTGCACAGTGGAAGGAACACTTTGAGGAACTCCTGAATCCGGATAACAGGCCCTCTATGGCAGCGGTCCCCAACCTTTTTTGCGCGCCACGGACCGGTTTAATATCAGACAATATTTTCACGGACCGGCCTTTAAGGTGTGGCGGATAAATACAACAAAATAAAATGATAGGACCGGCATAAAAACTGGGGTATTTTTAAAATCTAATAATAAACGTGAATCCAATGTGAAATCGCAACTTTATTTGCAGCGTCCTCGTAACATCCCCCCCCCCAACGCTCTCTGGTCTCTATGGTAAGGTTTCAACGTATCACGTGACCGAGAGTTAGTCATAGAAGGATGTAACGGAGAGAATCCGGTCATTTTTCAGATCCAGATAGTAAATAAAATAATGTAAGTTATTTATTCTTTCTGTGCGGCCCAGTACCAAATGACCCACAGACCGGTACCGGCCGCGGACCGGGGGTTGGTGAACCAGATCTTAAGAACAATTTCCCTGGTGGAGGTCACTGAGTTAGTCAAACAACTACACATTGGCAAAGCCCCGGGGATTGATGAGATCCGTCCAGAAATGCTGAAAGCTTTGGGTGTGGAGGGGATGTCTTGGATGACACGCCTCTTTAACATTGCATGGAAATCGGGGGACAGTGCCCAAGGAGTGGCAGAGCAGGGTGATGGTTCCACTGTTCAAGAAGGGAGACCAGAGAATGTGCGCCAACTATAGGGGTATCACACTTCTCAGCCTCCTTGGTAAAGTCTACTCCAGGGTGCTGGACAGGAGGGTTCGGCCAATAGTTGAACCTCGGATTGAAGAGGAACAATGGTCTTGGAACAATGGACCAGCTCTTTACTCTCGCAAGGATCTTGGAGGTGGCCAGGGAGTATTCCCATCATATATGGTCTATATGTGTTTTGTGGATTTGGAGAAGGTGTATGACCAGGTCCCCAGGGGTTTAGGTGCTGATAGAGTATGGGGTGAGGGGTTCCCTTCTTAGGGCTATCCAATTGCTGTACTCCTAAAGCGAGAGCTGTGTCCGGATGCTCGGCAAAAAGTCAGACTCTATCCAGGTGGGGGTTGGTCTCTGCCAGGGCTCTACGCTTTGTCACCAATCCTGCTTGTGATCATCGCAGATTTTTGCACATTATGTGGTCCTGATGCTATCATCGGTCCGTGACCTCCAACACTCACTGGATCAGTTCACAGCTGAGTGTGAAGTGGCTGGGATGAAGATTAGCACCTCTAAATCTGAGGCTATGGTTCTCAGCAGGAAACCAATGGACTGCCTACTCCGGGGGGGGAATGAGTACTTACCCCAAGTGAAGGAGTTCAAGTAGCTCGCGCTCTTGTTCAGGAGTGAGGGGACATTGGAGTGGGAGATTGGCCGTAGAATTGGAGCAGCGGGAGCGGTATTGCAATCGTTTTACTGCACCGTTGTGACGAAAAGAGAGCTGACCCGGAAGGCTCACCAGGCAATCTTCGTTCCTACCCTCACCTATGGTCACGAAGGCTGGGTAGTGACCAAAAGAACTAGATCGCGGGTACAAGTGACCGAAATGGATTTTCTCAGGAGGGTGGCTGGCTGGCCTCTCCCTTAGAGATAGGGTGAGAAGCTTGGTTATCCGAGAGGAACTCGGAGTAGAGCCGCTGCTCCTTTGCATTGAAAGGAGCCAGTTGAGGTGGTTCGGGCACCTGGTAAGAATGCCCCCTGAGTTGCTCCCTAGGGAGGTGTTCCAGGCATGTCCAGTTGGGAGGAGACCTCGGGGAAGACCCAGGACAAGGTGGAGAGATTATATCTCCACACTGGCCAGGGAACGCCTCAGGATCCCCCAGTCAGAGCTGGTTAACGTGGTTCGGGAAAGGGAGGTTTGGGGTCCCCTGCCTGAGCTGCTGCCTCTGCGACCCGATAACAGATGAGCGGTTGAGGATGGATGGAATAACAATAATATCACCACCACTACTGCTAATATTACTACCACTACTACTAATATAATTATAATAATAATAATAATAATAATAATAATAATAATCATCATCATAATCATAATAATAATACCACCACTACTGCTAATATTACGGCTATTATAGCAAATTTAGCATTTAGTACTACTACAACCCCAATTTGAAAAAAAAGTTGGGAAGCTGTGGAAAATGTAAATAACTGTGAATAATGCAATGATTTGAAAATCTCATAAACTCATATGTTATTCACAATAGAACATAGAATACATATCAAATGTTTCAACTGGGGAAATTTTAAGGAAAAAAATACAAAAAAAAAAGTAATTTTGAATTTGATGGCTGCAACACATCCCAAACAAGTTGGTACAGGGCAACAAAAGGTTGGAAAAGTAAGTGTTACTAAAAAACTGCAATAATATTATCTGGACATTATAGATTTTTTTTTTAATACCAGAATTTTTTTTTTAAATACCTGAAAGAATGCAGTGAAAATTTTATCTACACTGTTATATCAATTATTTTCAATCTTGTGCACAAGCTCTTTGCCTTTGCAGGTTTTCATTTAGCCAAGTAGGAGCCAAGGCTGACTCCACTTATTTAAACAATTCATCACAGTTCAAACAGTTATTAAGTGTGGCTAGAATTTCGTTAGAATAAAGACTTACGACCACAAAGATGACTATTGTGTTTTTCTGTAAATGATGATAATTTAGTACAGAGAATTAGTTAAAGATCTAACCAATAGACCCAGTATCACTGTCACAGTGCAAGAAATTATTAAATACTGATTTTGTTTTCACTTGTGCTGTTTACTCAAGTACTGTGGTGTGATGTGGCCTGTTGTGAAGCAGGGATAGTGTTAAAACCTCAAAGTTGATTATTTTCCTTTAAACAGTGTGTTCCAAAATGTTATATTCCTCTTATACCACAGCAATTTGCCAGCACTAATCATCCATCCATCCATCTTCTACCGATTACTCCTTTTCAGGGTCACGGGGAACCTGGAGCCTACCCCATCTGGCACAAGGCGGGGTACACCCTGGACAGGGTGCCAGTCCATCGCAGGGCGCCAGCACTAACCATTTTTATTTATTTATTCAAGATCAGGTTAAACTTTTTGTCCTTTTATAGTTACATTTAATGTTGGAGGACTTCCACGAATCAAGTTTTTTCTTCTTATCACTTACATTAACTCTTATGCTCACCCAATCAGATACATTTACACTGATAGTAAGGTACTTCATATCGCTTAATGTTCTGCAGGTCCCCATTAATACCCAGGACTTGTCAGCTGGCCAGCACTTACCCACTCTTGTATAAGATATAAGTTATTATATTCTTATACAGGGGGACAGGGTGGTTTATCGGTTAGCATGTTTACCTCTCATGTCCGAGGTTAGGGCTTTGTAGCCCTCCTCCGCACTATATGCGTGGAGTTTGCATGTTCTCCCTGTGCTGCGGGGGTTTCCTCCGGGTACTCCAGTTTCCTTCGCCAGTCCAAAGCCATGCACTTTAGGCTGATTGGCATTTCCAAATTGTCTGTAGTGTGTGTGTGTGTGTGTGTGTGTGTGTGTGTGTGTGTGTGTGTGATTGTGCCCTGTGATAGGTTGGCACTCCATCCAGGGTATCCCCCGCTTTGTACCCCGACTTCCCTGGGATAAACCTTATA